>CM032479.1:2680493-3334993 GCA_019059595.1 Marasmia exigua | reverse complement strand
CCCACCTCCACCACACCCAACACCACACACCACACGCCACACACCACACCCCACACACCACACACACAACCACACACACACCACACACCACCACACACACACACACACACACACACACACACACAACCACACACACACACACACCCCCCCCCCTCCCACACCACACACACACAACACACACCACACACACACACACACACACACACACACACACACACACACACACACACACACACACACCACCACACACACACACCACACACCACACCACACACACAACACACACACACACACACAACACACACCACACACCACACACACACACACAACACCCACACCAACACACACACCAACACACCACCACACACACACACACAACACACACACACACACACCCACAACCACACACCAAACCAACCAACACACACCACACACACACACACACAACACACACACACACACACACCACACACACACACAACACACAACCAACCACAAACACAACACACACACACACACAGATTTCTCTTGGTAGAAATCGCTTCTAGCGATAAGACCGCCGAAATTGTAGATTTAAGTTTCTGTAATGCCTAGTTTTTTAAGTTGTGTATTTTGTGCAATAAAATAAATCTATCTATCTAACGGAACGGCTGCTCTACAAATTAATAGAACATATAGTCACTCAGTGGGCTATGGAAAGATCTATGCTTGGTGTTTCTCTGCCCGATCCAATCCGATAAATAAAAATCGGCGTCGCGAACATTTATAGAGCCTATACAACAGGCTGATGATGGATGGATTTTCACATAATTAATGAATCTAGAAAACTATATTTTCTCAAAAACTCGTATGGTAAATAAAAAAGCGTTTATTTTAAAATGAATAGTCTTGTCACTCGAGTGAACTATTTTGTGTAAATTTTCAAAATATCCCCAAGGAAGCGATCACTTGTCCCATTGCTGATACTAAAGAGGTCCAAATGGACGGAAGACGTTACTGTTACTGTTGTCTTTAAGAAATGTTTTTCTGAGTATAAGGGTGAATGGAAATTAGTTTCCAAGTGAAGACGTGTCTGAAATTAATTTACTTCGTTACATTTGTTAAGAGCTTGTCAATAAAAACATATTATTTGCCAATGATGCTGCATTAATCGATATTCAAATTGATTGTAGGTTAACGCTTGATCATAATAACACCCGTTAGAATACGATCGATGCGGTCTAGAATGTTACAAGTTTATCTAGAAGACACTTGTTCGCTCTTGGCATAAAGACACATATTCATAGGATAATGATCAGGGAACACAGACTTAAATAAAAAAAAACCATGCATTATCTATTGTACTTTTATTTTAAAATTAGAATAGCCAGACATTTGGCCACAATCTCACCTGATGATGATAAGTGATGATGATGTCTAGTAACACCCTATTCACTTGTTCAGGGAGCACATCTTCCGGCATTATTCATATTTAAAAAATTTTTTTCTCATTTGCACGGCCTAATCTTGTTCAATTCAATTTAGTCGTCAGTTGTAGTTCTTTACCGTAGGTTTTCAGGATAATATTCCTTTCAGCAAAAAGTCCACCTAGATAGTTACACCATAATATAACCATACTATTAATTTCAGTCCCTTTTTGTACAGTAGTTTCTAAATATAATAATAATTCTCACAACATCTCATGCGTTGACCTGATTCCGTACTAAGTAGCTTAAGCACTTGTGTTACAGATATCAGACAACAGAGGAACACAAATATATACTTAAATACATATATTACACCCAGACACCGAACAAACACAAGTGTTCATCGCACGAATGTTTGACCTGGGTGGGGATCGAACCCACGACCTTTGGCGTAAGAGGCAGGGTCACTACCAATTACGCCATCCGGTCAGTCAGAAATATTAATAAAAAATGTGGATATTATATTTTGTGTACCTATAAAAATTAATATGTACTGTTTCTATTAACCCCTAATGTCCTTAAAAGCCCCAGAAAAGTGCGGAAGATTCTCCCCTAATAATATTATGTTAGTAGATGGAAGCTAGAGGGCACTAGTGAATCACTTAGCATATTCCAACCTCTCGATGGCCGGGAATGTGTCGGAGCCACTTCGCTATTAATAAAACTTTAGAAAATATTCGTGTCGGAATTGTGCGAAGTGGAACTAGTATTGCATATATTTTATTCCATACGAGTGAAATTACAGACGCTATTTGTTTGCGTAACGCGCATGTACTTTGTTACGGTTTTGCCATTTTTAGGTAGCAGGTGATACGTCTGCTCGTCTGCCCCCTATATCTAAATAATTTAACAATAAAAATTCATTAGAAAACATAGGTAAGGTAACATTGACACATTAAAACTACAGACAAAGGTGAGTACGAGAACAGACGATAGGTAGGTAAATACACAGTTATATAATGAAGATATTCTAAATAAGTAGGCGTGTGTGAAGTGTGAGGTCAATCAGGTCCTGGCCTCAGCATGGTGCTGCCACGACAGAAATGCCGCGGCAGCGCTGGTATTCTGGCAGGACCTGTTGTGAGTGACGACCGTGTTAATGTATAACCATAAATAAATACTAATGTACATAAATAAATCGCCAACCCGTCTGCCAAGCGTGGTGAGTATGGCAATTACCCCTCATGTGATTGAGGGAGGCCCGTGCCCCAGCAGTGGAGACTTAAATGGGCTGACGATGACGATGATGACATAAATAAATGATAATGTGAGATAGAATTACTAGATAGAACGGAAGAAGATAGAATTATAACTTATTTATAAAAGCGACAGTGACGCCATCGATTGTTTCATATCGTCAATGTTGACACGTTGACGAAATGATTAAAAAAAATAATTAGGGAAAAAAAAATTGACAGTTTTATCCAATCTGTGGTTTTATTTGACATTAAGTGCAAAAAAGTGTACTGCAAATTACAATGAATTGCAACAATATAGTTATCTGTGATATGAAATATGTTGATATTTTTATTCTGCACCTCAATATTACACTCGTATTTCGCGGACAGATATTGTGAGAGTTATATGTCGAGAACAGGTGCGAGAAAATAGTGAGTTAGTGAACAGTGGTACCGCAGGTGCGCAAAGTAAAAGAATGCAAAGGAGGGTAAACCGATTTGTCTGCAGTAGCAACTCAGCCGCAAAAACTTCAGTTACTCCGTGACCATGGCGCTTGCAACAGTGCTGAAATATCGGAAATTCAAAAATAAGGTACGTGGTATAAATACCGTATATATCTATTCTTTCTCCGTATTATATAATGACGAATAATGAGTACAGACTCTTTTAAAGACGAGATCCGCTTTTTTCGAACGAAAGAAGCGTTCCAGAATTATCTGTGGTTGACCGCACACCTATATTTGTTGAGGAATCTTTAAAAGGAATAGGACTTAAAAGATTAGAGAGAAAAGTTTTCCTTTTAACTTGTGAATCAGGGAACTTGTGACCATTGGGAAACTCTAATATCGTGATCTTCTTTAGATTGATTTATTGTGAGACTGTTTTCCATCCGTAATTTTATTTACGAATCGACCTTAGGAGTTAGGTATATTTTACGATTACGTAACTTACGATAGATTAAAAAATATATATATTTTATGGCTACGCTTGTAAAGTATCAGCCTATACCTACTGTCCCACTGAAGGGCAAAGTCCTCCATCATTGAAATCAAGTTATCGCTACTATGATGGGATTAGGCTTAAGGCCCTGTTGGTCTAGTGGTTTAAGTAGCGGGCCGTGATCTCGGGGTCCTGGGTTCGATTTCTGGGTCGAGCAAAAAGTATGTTCCGAATTTTTCGAGCATATCTCGGGTTTGTAATCACCAATCCGCATTAGGCAAGGGTGATAAAGCCTAATCCTATCATAGTAGCGATGACTTGATTTCTATAAATAGACACCTTTGCCCTGCAGTGAGACAATATGTACCTAAGTAGGCTGATGCTTTACTTAGGCTTAATCAACGCTTGCCTAATGCGGATTGGCGCTCACAAAGCCTAGCAACGTTCGAAAAATTCGAAACATACTTACCTATTGCTCGGCCCGGGAATCGAACCCAGTACCAATAACACTTAACATTCGCGTAATTCGTTATGTTACCAATGACACAGTGGAAACCATAAAAAAGGGGTTCTTACACAAAACCCAATTATTTTGATTTATCGTCTCAAGTCAAACTTGATTCTTGTATTAATCTCCATTACAAAGGCGCGTTATGACGTCATAGAGTTAGTATTTGTAAGTTTCCTGACCTAGTTCCGGGGGTAGTCGAAGAGGTCTTTTCATTTAGCACTTAATGTAGCGTGTAAGCCTTAGCTAGACTACTGTATAGACTAGGAGCCAGTATTTTCATGTGATAGGTAGATGGCAGACGAGCAGACTGATCACCTGATGGTTTTGACTGACCGGATGGCGCAATTAGTAGTGACCCTGCTTTTTACGCCAAAGGTCGTGGGTTCGATCCCCACCCTGGACAAACATTCGTGCGATGAACACTTGTTTGTTCAGTGTCTGGGTGAAATACATGTATTTAAGTATATATTTGTGTTCCTCTGCTGTCTGATATCTGTAACACAAGTACTTAAGCTACTTAGTACGGAATCAGATCAACGTATAAGATGTTGTGATAATTATTATTATCATTTTTTTATGCTAGAGGCGGACAAACGAGCAAGCGATTCACCTGATGGAAAGTAATCGACAACACACATGAACATCCGCGAAATCAGAGAGATCGCTAATGTGTAGCCGGCCTTTTTAAAAAAGAGCCTTTTTATTATTATTATTATACATTTTCTAACTACATACTTATGTGCTTATTTATACTCTTTTTTCTTACGCTACTTTTATTTTTATGTGCTGGAAAAATAGAATTCAAACAGTATAGTTCAATACATACATTCTCTGCCTGTAGCCAGCTGGCATGCTGAATACCGTGTCTCTTTATACTTTTTGTACCATCTATGTGCCAAATGTGTAATAAGCAAATAAATAATGTTTTGACGACCCGTTTGGATCAGTGGTAGTGAACGCTGTCTCTAGTGTATTGTAGGTTATTTTTAAATTATTTATTTAATTTTGTTAGTCTGGGTGTTTTTCTATGTATTATAAGTAAGTATTTACAAAAGAAAAGTATTAAATGCATATATTTGTAATTCCCCTGTTGGTTCTGCAATCCGTAACACAGGTGCTTGAGCTACCTTTCTCGAAGTCAGATCAATGTACGTGATGTTGAGAAATATTAAAAAAAATGTTTCTGTATTTCTAAAAGGTAAGTCTAGCTTATAAAGTGGCATAAAAGTAATACGAATAACGAGGAGTGTATTAAGTTGTCTGGAAAAATATATTTACCTCGGCTTTTATACAATGAATATTTGCATAAAAACTGAATTGAAAACTGGGTTCTCTGCAGACTACATGCTCTGGAGTAGAGGATAAGAGATGTTCCGGATATCCGCGGATATCTAAGGGAAAATGTATGAGTTAGATACATTTTCCCTCAGATATCCGCGGTTTAACTTTTTTTTTAATAGAGTGTACTTAGAGTTTTATTTCAATTAAATAGAGTGTACTTAGAGTTTTATTTAAATTAAATAGAGAGAGGAGCTTGCGGCCCATCTGATGGTAAATGGTAACCGCTGTTCATAGACATCAGCAATGCCGGAGCACAGTCATACTTTTCAAACCTCGTTTAAAAAAGGACATGTCTCATAGCAATCAGGGAACACCGCGGCTGGAAGCTTATTCCAGATTTCCTTTAAGTAAAAAAAAAAAATGATCTCGTAAATCCTTTGGGTTATTATTATTTTCAATTCAAAGGATGAAATGCTACACGGGGGATAATGAAGTAAAAGTAAAAAAAAACGCAATATTCATTCATATAACATCTCATACATTGACTTGATTCCGTACTAAGATGTAGCTTAAGCACTTGTGTTTTGGATGTCAGAGGAATAGAATATTTAAATACATAATATATTACACCCAGACAGTGAACAAGCACAAGTGTTTATCACACGAATTTTCGAACAGGGTAGGAATCCAGTTAACGAACTTTAGCGTATAAGGCAAGGTCACTTATCAAATGCAGCATCGGGTACGTCGATGCTGTCGAATCCGAAATGTTATATGTAAGTATAAGATTTTTATTCTCATTTAGAATTACATACAATTCGCTTACCATGAGAAGATAAATAATTACATCAACAGTTTATAGGAAAACTAAAAGTCGACGGTAAAAAAATAATATGATTTAGACTCATACCCCTTCATTACGAATGCGATCCAAATTTCATCCATCATCATCATCAGCCCATTTAAGTCCCCACTGCTGGGGCACGGGCCTCCCTCAATCACATGAGGGGTAATTGCCATACTCACCACGCTTGGCAGACGGGTTGGCGAGGGTTTTGATATAAATACAGAGTTTTCCTTCTCTGGGTGCTGATGATCATGCCAGCAACTTTACCTTAGTCGCCTTTTACGACACCTCGGTAAGAGTGAGGGTGGCCTATTCTACTCTGCCGGGGACCACACGGCCAAATTTATTACCGCACTAAAGTTCATGTCATCTTGTTCCAACACGCAGTGTTGAAAGGGGCTGGAACGAGTTTAGTTCAGAAACTCTTTTTATGTAATAGGTGGCAGACGAGCAGACAGATCGCCTGATGGTAGGTTTTTAGATTGGAATTGGTAATAAGGGGGAGTCGAGGGTAAAAAAAAATGATTTAGACTCATACCCCTTCAATACGAATGCGATCCAAATTTATTACCGCACTATAGTTCATGTCATCTTGTTCCAACACGCGGTGTTGAAAGGGACTGGAACGAGTTTAATTCAGGAACTTTTTTATGTGATAGGTGGCAGACGAGCAGACAGATCGCGTGATGGTAGGTTTTTAGATTGGAATTGGTAATAAGGGGGCGAGCAAGCGTCACACTCAATGTAAGTCGAACTAAATATCCGTATTCTAATCTGCACGCGCGGATACATATTTCAACGATTGCACATCACTAGTATAAAGGCGGTATTTATGTAGAGAAGTTTAATAAGGCTGAACTGGGTTAGTGTAACGAGAAGGACATGTACTTATGTAGTAAGCTCATGCGCCTGATCACTTACTACTCACTACATCTTGTGTATAATGTCCCACCCGAACACTGTCGATAATTTTTTAAGTGCATTATTAACTGACCGGATGGCGCAATTGGTAGTGACCCTGCCTCTTACGCCAAAGGTCGTGGGTTCGATCCCCACCCTGGACAAACATTCGTGCGATGAACCACTTGTGTTTGTTCGGTGTCTGGGTGTAATATATGTATTTAAGTATATATTTGTGTTCCTCTGTTGTCTGATATCTGTTACACAAGTGCTTAAGCTACTTAGTACGGAATCAGGTCAACGTATGAGATGTTATGAGAATTATTATTATTATTAACTTAATGTGTAGGGCACACTAGCGACGCAAATCGATTTTAATTTTTAGTTAATAAACCGTATCTATTTTAAACAATTCCGGGGTTACATTCTCTCGGCAAACACTTATGATATTTACAAAATAACCATGCACAAATATAGGGCGGGTTTAACGGTTGGCAGCGCACTTGCGACTCCACTGGTGTCGCGTATGACCACAGGCGGAGGCTATCGCTTACCATCAAGTGATCCCTCTGCTCGTCTGCCACAGAGTGTGTATCAGCCTATAAACTGTCCCACTGCAGGGCCTCCATCATAGAAATAAAGTTATAGCTACTATGATGGGATTAGGCTTAATTACCACGCTTGCCAAATGCGGATTGGTGATCACAAACCCGAGCTATATTCGAAAAATACGAACCATACTTTTCGCTCGATACGGGAATCGAACGCAGGACCCCGAGGTCACGGCCCGGTACTTAAACCATTAGACCAACAGGGCGCCTGCCACAGATCACATAATAAAAGTCCCTAAACCGAATCGTCAGGAAGTCTTGTCGCGGCTGAAACATTCCACCATTAAAGTAAGAGTGGGAGAGCCACGCTTCGACATGAATGGGCCGGCTCGACCGGAGTAATACTACGTCCTCACAGAAAACCGGCGTGAAGCAGTGCATGCGGTGTGTTTCGCTGCGTGAGTGAGGCTACCGGAGGCCCAATCCAGGGGAAGGGGGGTTAAAAGGTAAGCAGCGCACTTGTGACACCACTGGTGTTGCAGGTGTCCATGGGCGGCGGTAATCGCTTACCATCAGGTGATCCGTCGGCTCGTCTGCCTCCTATATCATAAAAAAGTAGGGTAGAAAGAACTAAAAGAACTGTTAAAAATATATTATTTTCTTTACGGCCTCGAAAATGCACTCCGACGCGCAGTGTTTCATGTGAACCAGCCTTAACACAAGGGTAGCTCACCCGCTCAGTAGCCCACCGTATCTAGGTCGGCAGGTCGTTGTTGCAAGGTGAATGAATGAAACGCATAATTACATTCTGCAGTCGTTCATTCATTCTCTCTTTAGAAATGCGCGATAAAGTATTATGGCTCTTCAAATGCATTTTGATGACTCGCTTTGTGGTACAGGTGAAAAGGCTTTGACCGCAGTTTTTGTAAAGGGGAATTTAAATGAGAAAATGAAGGACCTAAAGGTATTAGATGTTTTTTTTATGGGAAAGGGTGGAGAACGAGCAACTATGCCTGAAGAAGATTGATCACCGCCGCCCATGAGCATCTATACCAGAAGACATTCAAATGAGTTTCCGGCACTTTTGGAAATGTGGACTCAAATTTCAATGTATTACCGGTTCGGAAACATCTCCTAGAAGTTGACTCCACGAACAAAGAGGTAAAAAAAAAGGAAAGTAAATAAATAAATATTTCACAACATCACATTCATTGATTTGACTCCGAGATAGGTAGCTCAAGCACCTGTGTAACGGATATCAGAACCAACAGTAGGATTACAAATATACACATATAATACATTTGTTAATACATACTTATAATACATAGGAAACACCCAGACCAATACAAACAAACATGTTCATGCAAACAAATGTCTGTACCGTGCGGGGATCGAACCCGCAACCCTTGGACCAAAGGCAACGTATCAGCCTATATACTGTCCCACTGCAGGGCAAAGGCCTCCATCATAGAAATCAAGTCATCACTACTATGATGGGGTAAGACTTAACCATCATGCTTGCCTAATACGGATTCGTGATCTCAAACCCGAGCAACTTTCAAAAAATTCGAAACATACCTTTGCTCGAGCCGGCAATCGAACCCCAAACCCCAAGGTCTCGGCCCGGTACTAAAACCACTAGACCGGGATAAGGGATAAATTGAGGGATTGGCGCATGGTTTCCACATTCTACTTAAGAGGCTTTAACACACGTATTCGTGGTATACCACGATATATCTGACGACTGAACGATATATCGTTCAGTCTTCTGTTCTGTGAAACGGTTTGGCTGCAGGAGTATTTCCCGACGGCTACGACTTAGGGAGACCTGAAAGAGCGTACTTTTTTTTTAAAAAGGCCGGCAACACATTAGTGATCTCTCTGATTTCGCGAATGTTCATGGGCGGCGTTGATTTCTTTCCATCAGCTGACTTGCTTGGTCGTTTGTCCGCCTCTAGCATAAAAAATATCGTCACTAAGAACAAGTTTTGTCTGAAAAAATGTTAAAGCTTTCGGACCCGTCAGTCCCGCCCGTCACTACGCAGCTGTCCTCGTCTTTGCCATTTAATTCCCGGTTTCATCTAAAGATGTCACTTTGGAGCCCAGGGTACGCTTAGACCATGATTTAGGATTTGGGGAGTCTAGTAATTACAATGTCACTATACAGCTATATTACCAAGTAATTTAGTCTTGACCTAATAAAAAGCACTTAGATATAAATGAAAAATAAAAGCCTACAGTTAAATTCTCATTGGAATAACAATTAATGTTTCAAAATTAATTCCGGCCCTAATGTCTGTCATTGACTCCAACTACTAGTTGCTGTCGTTGGTCTCCCCCCCTCGTCTTTATGGGCCTATTACCATAAACAGTTATCGCCACTTGTAACGCACTGTATTGAAGAATGACAAGTCTTTATATCAAGCGAGCAAGGTTCATATTAGAATTATTACGCGTTGTTTAGAAAAATATGTACAAAAATTTTGCCCTTAAGCCGGGGGAGGGAGGTTCATATTTGGATTGTAGGAAGTGGGCTGGTGGGCTTGGGGTTTTTCCAGCTTTATCTAAAACTGTGATTGTGAGTGGCATTGTGCAAAGATTACTGAAAGGGTAGTTAGAACGCGCTTCTTTGTACGATTGAAAAAACATTTATAGATTGTTCTAATAAATTTGATAATTCAGCATTGCATAAACACATGTCTTCCTTATTATTAGAAGAGTAAATCTTTAAATTGTTGTTCTTATAATTGTAACAGTAAAGCTATATGTTCCATTGCACATTTTGTAATGGAACATATGGTTTTACACGATGTCACTTTCTTGCTGGAAAGAGATGAGTCTGCTCCTGACTTTTCCTTCTCTTCTTCTTCTCCTATTTAAAATTGATTATATTATAAGCATATTGTAGTAGCCTTTAATTAAGACAGCATCTTGGAATGTATATGTAAGTTTTTCCTTCTACCGTGTAATGTCGATGTTTTGTTGGCTATCCTTAAAAAAAAATAAAAAAATAATAATTATTACTAATCCCATAAAAACATTAATGTGAAAGCTTACCAACGGGTGATCCGTCTGATCGTTTGCCACATAAAAAATTAAAAAAAAGTTAGCTAAACAGAGATTCAGTCTATAACTTAATAACCTAATTTCTTAAGGTGACGGGTAAGGCACACTAGCGTCGCCAATCGAATTTAATTTTTAGCTACTAAACCGGATCTATTTTTAACAATTTCGGGAATACAACCTCTCGGCAAACACTTCTAATATTAATTAAATAACCATGCACAAATGTTGGGTCCGTTTTGTACGCGAAAAATTGGCGTGAATTATTTAAATTGTTTAAAATACATCAAGTTTAGTAGCTTAAATTGAAATCGACTGGCGTCGCTAGGTAGTGGTACCCTTCGCCTTAATAAATGGCGGATCAAAAAGTCCGTCACCTTAATAAATAGCGGGTCAAAAAGTTAATATCTAAGGTGCAAGCGCCACAGGAAAGTAGGTCACGACACCTACAATACATTTAAGGAAGAAAACTCAACTTTTGTAATTAATTTTATACAATACTCGGTTCGTGAATTAATGACTGAAGACCCTGCCACATAGGGATACTGCCAAATTTATTTATTTATTTATAATATAATACATTATATTATAAATAAATAAATATTTCACAACATCACATACATTGATCTGACTCCGAGATAGGTAGCTCAAGCACTGTGTTACGGATATCAGAATCAACAGTGGGATTACAAATATATACATGTAATACTTTTCTTTTGTAAATATATACTTATAATACATAGAAAACACCCAGACCAATACAAACAGACATGTTCATGCACACAAATGTTTGTACTGTGCGGTGATCGAACCCGCAACCCTTGGACCAAAGGCAGTGTTCACTACCACTGTTCCAAACGAGTCGTCATTAAATAAATATATACTAGCTATAAATACTAATCATCATCGTCAGCCCGTTTAAGTCCCCACTGCTGGGGCACGGGCCTCCCTCAATCACATGAGGGGTAATTGCCATACTCACCACGCTTGGCAGACGGGTGATATAAATACAGAGTTTTCCTTCTCTGGGTGCTGATGATCATGCCAGCAGCTTTACCTTAGTCGCCTTTTACGACACCTCAGTAAGAGTGAGGGTGGCCTATTCTACTCTGCCGGGGACCACACGGCGAATAAACATACTAACAAAGCAAATATACATACTAACAGTTTATTGGACTGATATGATAGATAGTCAAAGTTAGCATCCAAACAGTTATTTAATTCGCCGATTGTTAGCCAATAGCGACGCTCAAACATAGATCAGCTCTTAGCCCCCCTTCCCCCCTGTTTGTTAGTTTTTGTTTACCTTTGAGCTTCGGAAATAAGCGATACTTCTTGGAGGTAATTAAGCTAGTCACTTCCTTTCAATGAAATTACTTTTACCAACTTCGAAAGTTACGAAATATGAATTAGATTTTGTCTTTGTTTTGTAATACTTAGCAAACGGATGATAAAAATAAATTTCGCTAAATTAGATACCGGACATGACGTTTGTTTTCACATTTAAATTCTATTCAACAATGCAGATGAGTCGGCGAATTTTCAGAATGTTTTCAGAATCATAAAAGCACAAGTTCCATTCACATCACAACATGTATCCTATAAGGCGTCAAAATCGGTATTATTTTATAAAAAAAATACTGCGAAAAAAAACCGCCTTCAAAAACCACGAACTAAAAAGTATAAAATTATATAAAGTGTAAAAACACTTTCTACACCTCAAATAACATTTTATAATAAAACACTGGAGAAAAGGTGTTACCGAAATCGGCGCCCAATACTCTCTTGTAATTTAATACAACATTCAATTATTCAATACATAGTTTTTTAGATTTTCGCGTTGCATTATAACTATAATGTATCAATACGGGGATTAACACGATATTTATTATGTGAAACAATATTGTGTACTCACATATTTGGCTCGACGCGTGGACGGAGCGGACGTCCGCTCGTGACCACGGCTGCACGTCTGCTAACGTAGCCGAAACGTCGAGCCAAATATGTGAGTAAACAATGTTGTTTCACATAATAAATATCGTGTTAATCCCCGTATTGATACATTATATATATACATGTCGAATTGAAAAACTCCTTTTTTTGAAGTCGGTTAATAATATAGTAATATTATAAAGATGTAAGATAAAATTAATCATATATAATCCGATAAAGATTTCAGTCAGCCATAATTGATACTTTCGCCGTTACAAGCGATTAACATCCGTCGATGTAGTCACAAAATTGATACTCTAATGTAACTATACAGGTATAGATAGGTATATGCGAGCGCCAAGTAAGTCTCTAAGTGCTTGTATGTATATGTAGGATAATTAAACAACACATACCTGTCGCATAAGCCGGTTCCAAGTCATCCTCATCATCCGTGTGGTGCCTGCTCGAGCCGTGGGAGTGCGTGTGGTGCGGCACCCCCACGTGCACCGGCTGGATGGGCTGCTCGTAGTGCTTGTGGTGGTCCACGTACACCCGGTGGTGGTGGGGACACGGCGTGGGGGGCAGGTAGTCCGCCAGGGTCCCCCCGCGCGTGAGCGTCGAGCCCGCACTTAAGGTACCGCCTCCAGAGCAAGACGCTAACGCCGACCTCACTGAACCAAGATCTAAAGACGGTCTTCTGGACAGCTCCCCATAACTCTCCCCGAATAACGCACTAGCTGGTACCGCGTGCCTCACTTCGTGGTGGTGAGAGTGACCGCCGTTTGAGGAGGAGTGCGGCGACGCGGAGTGGTCCCGACTATCTCTCGACGTTGAAGCTGTATGTATGATCGACTCGTCGTGGGACTCCATGACTTCTCTCGCAGTAGGTGGATTTGGGTGCACGTGCACCGCGGACGTGCCCGCGCGCCTGGGGCTGCGCCCGCGGTCGGGCAGCACGGACGAAGCGGACCAGTAACCCCACGCCATTTTCAAAACTCACTGACCCATACACAAGGAAACGTTCCTGTTGGAGATTTTACACTGAGACTCTGGGTGGGACACGGTCGGGTGGGACTGCCTAGCTCTCCTTTGACTTTTTGCATACAAAACATATTTTTATTGCCATGAAATTGCCGAGCAGAGTGGACCATGTAAGCGCATTAAATGCTCACATAACACATAAGAATAACGCGGAAAACTAAAGTCTTATTCAACTGAAACGCATCTAACCTAATTATGTTAGCAGCTTCGATCTTTTAAACACGCTTATGACGCACGCGCTGAAGAAAGACTTTACGTGTCTTGTAACGCAATCTGTGGCTTCAGAATGGCGTGAATTCAATATTTTAAATACTATAAAAACATTTTTTATCGCTTTGACACTTTTTACCCAAAAAGACAACATGTACCTTAGAGTAGGTACTTACTCTTAAATATTATGATCTATTTTTATATGTGTCTATTACAATTACACCTAACAATTTTCTTAATGACTAAATCGAATAACATGTATTGCAACTGTAACATGTATGCAATTTAATAAATAAAATAGTTTTTTAAAGTGCAAGTGACATAAGGAAAAGCTAGTAAATTTAGTAAATGTCGTGTCAAAAAAATGAGAATTGAATTACTTATTAAACGAAACTCAAGATTGAATCCTATAGCAAGCTGTGATCTCTTATAATTGTAGGTTTATAAGAACCTGTATTCCATATAATTTTAAAGAAGTGGCACCTATGTTGGAGGTCCTTTAAAAAATGAACAAATTAAAGACGACATTAGAATTGAATATTAGAAAATGCAGTAAGCTAAAGATGGGTACAAAATCTGTTCGTGTACTTTTTACTTATAGGTTGTTAAGCACATAATGGCTTTACGAATAGAATTACTCAATATGCACGGAGTTAACTTTAGCCACATGTTTTAAGAGCCTAAGCGTGCACTAGACTCTGTGGCTAGGCTGTGGTGGCATAATGGACTCCTAAAAGCCTAATTATAGTAAGTAACTACGGTTCGTTACGGGTATGGTTCTGAAGAAGTATTTAGATAGGTAGGTAGGTAATACCTACGTATTAGGTTGCAACGAGGTTAAGACAATTCTGTTCTTGAGGATGTAATAATTAGGAACAAATTATGATTTTAAATTAACTCTAATTTTTTCAGTATTGAAACTATTAGCTATTTTAAATTTAGGTACGTAAAGGAATGCTTCCTGCTTATTATAAAGCGACAAGGGATAGGCCCGAAACAAAATTCGTACCAGTCCGTTTTAACATTGCGTGTTGGAACGGGATGACATGAGCTTTAGTACGGTAATAGATTTAGATTGCGATTTAGAATAAGGTGGTTAAAGTTTAAGTTGATTTCTTAGTTGTGCTAAGAATAAGTTACTTAAATTTTAATTAATGCACACTTCGCATTTCTTAATAACCTCAAACCCGATTCATCATCATCATCATCAGCCCATTTAAGTCCCCACTGCTGGGGCACGGGTCTCCCTCAATCACATGAGGGGTAATTGCCATACTCACCACGCTTAGCAGACGGGTTGGCGAGGGTTTTGATATAAATGCAGAGGTTTCCTTCTCTGGGTGCTGATGATCATGCCAGCAGCTTTACCTTAGTCGCCTTTTACGACACCTCGGTAAGAGTGAGGGTGGCCTATTCTACTCTGCCGGGGACCACACGGCCTCTGCCGGGGACCACACGGCCGATTGATACTAGAATAAACTTCGACTTTTTTATGATATAAGGGGCAGATGAACAGCCGTATAACCTGATGGTAAGTGATTCTGATTACCGCCGCCCGGGCGCGCCCATGGACACCTGCAACGTTAAAGGAGTCACAAGTGCGCTGCCGGCCTTTTTAAAAAGGAGTGCGCTCTTTTCTTGAAGGTTTGCTGGTCGTATCCGTTCTGAAACATCGCAAGCGAAAGTTCATTCCACAGTTTTGTCCTTTCACAATGAAAACACGAGATTTTCAATTCTCAACAACGTGTATTTCCGTCCCCACCGGCACCATCAAATGCGTTGTGTGCCGCAGTGTATCACTGTCGCTTCCATCTCATTTAGGCGGCGAACCCGAGATACTATCGACGCAATGAGATGTCAAATGGAACTCACTGGCCACGAGTTAACAGGATTATAGCTCGCGGTTTGCCCGATAAAACATTAAAGGGGAATACTCAAACGAAAAAACTGCTTATTTTTATACAATTTTTTCGATTTAATGTTGTCGATTGGGTTACCATCTCATCAGTTTCTCAAGAGTTTTAAGACAATTTCTAATGTTAAGTATTTTTAAAGATTTAAATAGGCTAAAGTATTCACTATTCTCCACAATATTAACCTTAAATAGCTCAGGCAATAGGGGCCGTGTGGTCCCCGGCAGAGAAGAATAGGCCACCCTCACTCTTACCGAGGTGTCGTAAAAGGCGACTAAGGTAAAGCTGCTGGCATGATCATCAGCACCCAGAGAAGGAAAACTCTGCATTTATATCTAAACCCTCGCCAACCCGTCTACCAAGCGTGGTGAGTATGGCAATTACCCCTCATGTGATTGAGGGAGGCCCGTGCCCCAGCAGTGGGGACTTAAATGGGCTGATGATGATAATGAGCTCAGGCAATCCTTATTGTTTATGAAACATTAGGTTTTAAAGACCTTCTGATCTATAATACACATACTTCCATCACCATCAAGAAATGCAACTCGTTGCCGGCGCATGTATTTCTTCGGCGTATGGATTCCTTCAAACGAAACGTGAAGAAGCATCTCGCGGACCAGTATGGCGGTGCCAACGGAGGTGATGCCTTGACATCGCTTCCTTTGTAATTGCAACTTGAGCTGAAGAGCCCAAGTTGCAATTACAAAAGAAGAATTAAAAAGGAAGATGGTAAGCAAGAGAAGTCTTGCTTACCATCAGACTGAGGAGAGCCAATATACTGTGCCTCTATCATCATCATCATCATCATCAGCCCATTTAAGTCCCCACTGCTGGGGCACGGGCCTCCCTCAATCACATGAGGGGTAATTGCCATACTCACCACGCTTGGCAGACGGGTTGGCGAGGGTTTTGATATAAATGCAGAGTTTTTCTTCTCTGGGTGCTGATGACATACCAGCAGCTTTACCTTAGTCGCCTTTTACGACACCTCGGTAAGTGTGAGGGTGGCCTATTGTACTCTGCCGGGGACCACACGGCTGTGCCTCTATAAAAAAATCCTAAAATCCATTCATCCACCTTAAATCCCACACAAACAACAATTGATCTACCCAACATATGCATCATATTCAAGATCAAAGAACACTCAGCCTTTCTTATACGAAACCATACATAATCCGAAAAGGGTAGAAGGGCTTATTTTAAGGTACATCGATGTATGTTAAACTGGCTTTCCAGAATGACGGGGTGCCCTTGCGAGTGGCTTCGCCTTAAGCCTGTTGTAGATACAGAACACCAGTACTATCCTGATGTGGGGCTGCTACACACATTTATGTTTAAAGATATTTATTTCTCATAAGAATTACAAATTCACTTACTGAGAAAACAGTTTACAATATAAAATAGTACAATTAAATCAGACAAGCATACAAGCATTTCTAAAATAAAGTTGGGGGAACACTTGATTTGGGTACCAGGACACTGCAATATCAGAGGAAACGAAGTCGCTGACGTACTAGCAAAGGCCGGGGCAGAGAGCCCACTACTCGGACCGGAACCGATAAGTGGCGTTCCAGCCTGCATGGTCAGGTTCGAGTTAAAAGAGTGGGAGCATAAGCAAAGCACTGAATTTTGGAAAATACTACCTCGACTAGAGCAGGCGTTGATACAAGCGTTCGATCAGAGACGAGCTGTAGAAATAATAAAACTGAGTAGAGGACATGTTAGAGCACTCACTCGGACCCTCACAGGGCACTGCAAATTAAACAAGCACCTGCACAACATGGTCCTTTCAGATACCAAAATCTGCAGGTTCTGTCGCGAGGACGAGGAAACGATTATCCACGTCCTCGGCGAGTGCATAGCGCTGCACCGCTGTAGAAGCCGGCACCTGGGAGATGATCACACATGATCTCAACAGACGAGATCAAGAGCTCCCCCATCAGCTCCATTCTCGGGTTTATCCTGGAACTGGAGCTACATGAGGTGCTTTAATAGGTTACGGGGCTGCCACAATAGATCATCTACTGGTCGCAGTGGCTATGAGACGTAGGGCTCACCCCATTTCTATCAAATAATAATAATGGGAGAACACTTAGAACTCTAGTGAGTCCGAGCGGCCGATGAACGTTAAAAGCAAAACCAACAAGTTATTAATTGCCTAAGTCTACAAACGAGGCAAAAAAAATTGATCATTTAAAATAAAAAAAGGATTTGACATTTTTCAAGGTTCTTTTGAAGACGCCATTAATGTCACAATCATATCGAGTAAGATTTTAATTTTTAGTAGCTTTTTAAAATCTTACAAATCTCTTTTTATTTTAAATGTCTGGAACAATTTTTAATTCATTCTCTCAATTTCATTACAATCAGTCCAAATATCTCGACGCCGTCACTATACGGTAAAATGGCAATCAAGAACTTTTTTTTCGTAGACTTTCTTTTGTATGAAGTCAAAACCAAGCCTATCAACAAAAAAAAAATACAAGCTCAAACGTTAAAAATAAAGTTATATCCACATACAACTGTCTGCACGTTTTTAAAATGTCATCCTAGTCTTTTTACTCCGGTTCGAAGCTACAAAAACTTTTCCAGCGGTATATCATAAAACGCCGAGTTGTCTATGTCACTGAGGCTGTGACGTCACGCTATCGCGATTCGTTCCGTTCCACCGAGCAATCGTTACGGTTTAAAATCGGTCGCTTCTTTCATGGCAGGAAAATCCTTACATTTCGGGTTTGTGGATTATGTGTGAAATGGGATGTTATCCTCCAACTGATTACGGTTACGGCGGCCAACCTCAACAACAGGTCACGTACTCAGGATATATTATAGTGCTCAAGTGTGTGCGCAAACACAAGTACTCTCTATTGCCATACCCCCATAATTCAATAGGACACCAGGGTGACACAACCGGAGAATGATCGGGCGCAGGACCAAAGGCTTAACGTGCTTTCCGAGGCCCGGGGGTACAAGACAGCCAACTTGTAGATTCCGGGTGGACACTAAGAATTTCTTACCGACTTGGCTAGACCTGTGACTACTTGCGCAGCCGTCGCTTTAAAGTGCGAACCGATGTAATGAAACGAAAATAATTTTGTCTATTACCTAATTTCTGAGAAAATAGACTTAATATTCGCTTACCATCAAAATGGGTTTAACGTTTTTGTACATTCACGCACAAAAAACAGAACGGATCCCTGCTTAATTCCTGAAACCCCAAGCGGATCTTTCAAGTTCCCCCAAAACCGACAAACATCGTAGGTAACGAGCCTTTGTACAGGGTGCTACAATTTCAGGCCCAGTTGAACTCCGTTTGTAATTAAATTAGCGCAGTATGAGAGGCTACGTGCGCCTTTGAATGCGAAGGCGCCGCGAAACAACGCACCATATGTTAGAGGGTGACCATGATGGCAGAAATTTGTGGGACAGTGCTTTTTAATTGTGACCAGTTTGCTCGTTTATCGCCTCTACCATAAAAAAAAACATACTAGAGTTACATTGTGTTTTAAGGCGCCGCAACATAACACATCATGTGTTAGAAGGTGACTATGATGGCAGAAATTTGAGGAACAGTGTCTGATTTTTACGGGACAGTGTCAAGCATTACAGGGTTTTATTAAGCCTTAAGAAGGCGTTGCAATAGCAACGCATCGTGTGTCAGACAAAGAATGACCATGAGAGCAAAAATTAAAAGGAGATTCTCGATAATAAATAAATAAATCAAGGTTCTGTTGAAAACATGCCTAATAAAACCTCGAAATCAGCTTGATAGCAATCCATTTATTTTTAGTTAGTAATGCACTTAAAAAATTACCGTCAGTCTTCGAGTAGGTGGCGTCTCGAAGACTGGCGATACATTTTTTAAGTGCATTTACTTAAGAATAAATTGCAAAAAAATGCTTTACAAAAAAACATATAATTTATTTTTACTTCTATAGCTTTAAACACTTTCCCAAACACTGTATCAGGTAAGTCAGGTATTAACAGAGAATGAATACATTAAACGTAAAAATATATGAAAACAAATTGATTTCAATTTAAATACGAGGATTAAAGTCTTACCCGTGTATGTACTGGTTATTTTGTAAAAGGTTTTTTTTACAAAAATAAGTTTATATTATTTTATGTGGAGGATTGGAAACATTTGGAGTTCATAAGACCCGGTACCACTACTATTTCTTAACTGAGTGGTTCGCACAGATAGAATATTGTTCTGACAAAATAGCAATTTAAACCATTTTGTATGTTTTTTTTTATGCTAGAGACGACAAGCGAGCAAGTGGGTCACCTGATGGAAAGTACGATTAATTAACGCCGCCCATGAATATCCGCGTAAGCAAATAGATCGCTGATGCGATGTTGTACATAATTGTTGTTCTTTTCTGATTGCGTTAACCGAATAAATATTTATTACATTGTATACTATTCTTTTCACATCCACGATTTCTTACAAGCTGTGGAGACACTAGCCTGTGGACCAAACTTATTTCATTATCGTCTTTTGGTGCATCGTGTGAGCTGGCCTAGAGTTTTTTTGTGGCATCGCGTGATACTGAGTGACGAACGACGCCGCGTTAAAAGCACTGTGACAATATTTCACTAAGCTAAAAGGATTGCGTAAAAGATTGCTTTGACTCCAATTTGGAATAACGCCATCTAGCGCCATCTGAGTGGTGTTTAGATGCATTACATGATGTAATAAAGGCACACGAGAGAGATGCAATCGCGGACAGTGCGGAGAACACGAAAGTTTGTGTAGATATGTAGGTATGTTTGTTGCTCTTTTATTTATTTACTAAACTGCGCCCGCGGCGTTACTAACGCAGCTTTAGTTTTTATTACAAAAGTCTTCATTCAAACACCCCCATACACTGCTGTTACTCTACATACCTCTTAGGGGTTCAGAGTTCAAAAGTCACTTTTTTATTCAAAACCCGTACCCAAACATCAATTTTATGTTTCTTACTTTAATAATTAGCAAACCCCCATACTGTATTTCACCCATTCAAAGGGAGATTTTCCAAAAACGTTGAAGTGAATTTCTGCGTAATTCAAAAAAGAGTAGTCTTTGTGAATTCACTAATAGAACAGTGGAATAAGTTTATTTTCGCAGCTATTTTATTAAGGGTGTGCAGTGTGAGCGTCAGTGGAGACTTATTAAAAAGGTGGGTTCTTCCGCGCGGCACGGACAGCAGTTGCAGCTCTTTAACGTTGTTAAGGTGACGGGTAGGGCACACTAGCGACGCAAAACGATTTGATTATTCAGCTACTAAACCGGATCTATTTTAATCAATTACGGGGTTACAACTTCTCGGCAAACACTTATACTATTGGGTCCGTTTTTGTACGCGAAAAATTGATTCACGCCAAAAGTAGCCGCTTTTGGCGTGAATACATTTTTCGCGTACGCGTTGGACACAACATTTTTGGATGGTTATTTAATAAATAGTATAAGTGTTTGCCTAGAGGTTGTAATCCCGAAATTATTTAAAATAGATCCGGTTTAGTAGCTGAAAATTAATATATATTGCGTCGCTAGTGTGCCCTACCCGTCACCTTAAACTCCTGATGGATTTACTACAGGTGGCAAACGAGCAGGCGTGTCATCTGATGGCATATAATCACCGTCACCACCGCCAATTTTGAATCCTGATTCTCGAGATATAAGACCCACCCACACCCTGTCTTAATTGTCCCTCACCGAACGCTACGTAAATAATATCAATGCCGACCATTGAAAGAGCGAGGAAAACATCTCCCGTGTATATTTTCATCACAATTAGTGGGTGTTATCTTTTGTTTATGACATACAGGACACATTAGACATTGTAAAACAGTATTATGTTACCGAGAGATACGCTTGTAGTGATGGGAAATATGTTTCGCTCGCATGAATTCATAAAGCTCGATACTGAAATTGTACATTTAAGTATTCGTATGGCCTACTGCCGAATATTCGCCAAAATCGGGCTGTGGTCCCCGGCAGAGTAGAATAGGCCACCCTCACTCTTGCCGAGGTGTCGTAAAAGGCGACTAAGGTAAAGCTGCTGGCATGATCATCAGCACCCAGAGAAGGAAAACTCTGCATTTATATCTAAACCCTCGCCAACCCGTCTGCCAAGCGTGGTGAGTATGGCAATTACCCCTCACGTGATTGAGGGAGGCCCGTGCCCCAGCAGTGGGGACTTAAAGGGGCTGACGATGTCGATGACTGACAAGCATTTCAACTCAACCAGGTAAGGAATGGAAATATTTGCCAGGGTCTGCTTTTCCGGATCACTACATTCTGGACATCTTTAAGGCAAGAGTGAAGAGGCATCTTCTAGGCGAACGCATTACATTCTAGACCTCATAGTCACTTTCCATTAGATGAGATTGTGGTCAAGCGTCAGCATATACCTAGTTCATAAAAAAACCACAACTGATGTAAAGTGGGCGATGTACAACAAACGCCTGTTTACAGGTTTTTTTTTATGCTAGAGGCGACAAACGAGCGAGCGACTCACCTGACGGAAAGTAATCTTCGCATTGCAGTAACATCCACGAAGTCGGAGAGATCGCTAATGTGTTACCAACCTTTTTTTTAAAAAAGGAGTACGCTCTTCTCTTGGAGGTCCCTTGAAAGTTAATGGGTTTTGGAAATATTTTGGCGGGTATTGAGATCCACTGGGCTGTTAGTGATTCAAAATATCAGCTGCAATTCAATCGACTCGTAGATTTAATTAGGAGATTTGGAAACATAGTGGCATCACTAAAGCTGGGTGTGACAATGAAAATGCTTTATGTCCTCGAGGGGGGAGTTGGGGGGAGTAATGGTGGGGGTAAAGAGTTCCGAATGACGTACACGTTACAGTGTGATACTTATTAAGGTTTTAATAAAGACACTTCTTTTGTGGCGCGATGGGTTATGACGTTCAATGGAGAGACTCTTTTGATGTGCAGATAAAAGAGTTCTTTGCAAGCTTCCTTTGTGTTTGTTTTATCATTGGTTGATTTCAATGAGATCAATTTACCGAGACTTCAAACTACTTACAGTTCGACAAGGCTTGACCGGGTGGAAATAATACTTGACTGCAAATTTTCATTAGATAACTGGAAAGTATCAGATCTCGTAATTATGTCCATTGGACAACACGGATTGACGAATCTTGAGTCAGGACCATTTGAGTATAATCCATTTAGAATGTGAAGGTGAATAGGACAGTTCTATTTTGACATTAAAAGTGAGATGCTCCTTTTAAAACTAACCGATATTTTTAAGAATCGAGAATATTTTCTTTAGAAATCTAATCGATTTTATAATTGTTTGATTTTTAATCTTAATCAACATTTTATTTACAAATATGAACTAACTGGATATGGAATACCATATGTAAATATTCTTAGTGGTACACGCAATAAATCATAAATAATGAAATAATTTCACAACATCAGATACACCCTCTTATTACAAAAAACTGCTCTGATACCGGTTTTAATCCTAAACTAGCAAGTTCATGATTATTACGGAACAATGTTAGTTCTTAAATGTTTATAACAAATCCTCGACTAACCATAGACCACTTAGTACCGCAGGATAGTGTCAAAATTGATCGAATCATTCGTTCAGTGACATTTCATTTTACATAACCTTATTTTGTTGTCTGAAGTATCAATATTTAAGAATTGTTTTTAAGCAACAATCAATTAAAATATTGACCAAAGAAACCTTACTTTAGTCAATATTTTAATTCAATATTCTAAGGAATTGCTTATATTTTTGGGATTAATCCAATAAAATAAATGAACAACGTTCTCACAAATAACTTTAGTGTAAAACGGAATGAACTGTCACAGGGAAAGTTGTCATGGTTAATGAATCGATATTTTGAGGTTATTATTTTAGTACTCATTTTAAACTAGGGGTCCGGGTGGTTTAACTTAAGTATTAAAGATGATAAACTAAATAACGTTAAACTTAGTTTTGTAATAATGTTTATTCTACTTTTTCAATTATTCCCAGTATTAATCCCACTACTTATTTTAAACCACGTTTTGGAATAAGAGGCACACTGATCTGACTCCGAGATAGGTAGCTCAAGCACCTGTGTTACGGATATCAGAATCAACAGTGGATCTTATTCATCTGAAAAATAACAACTCTCGCTTGACGTGTCGGATCCACCTTCATCACCAAGAGAAATTAAAAGTTCTTGGTCCCTAATGCAATCCATGCGGAGATATTTTGCAAGAGACAATAATCCCGATTCGATGGTAAGATGACCGTCTTACCATATACTGGTTTATTGGGATTGTTAGTGTCAATCCCTATGAGCAAAAACTCCGATTAGCGCATTATGCAATTCTTAAGATATTTTTTACAAATTTTATTGTTAATAATTATTTAAAGTTTTTATAAAGATCAATTAAGAAATAATAATACTTGTTATTTTGGAAGAATGAGAACATAAAAAAGTTAATGATGTTTACAGCTTCATATTTTAATTTGAATAAAGTTGGATGCCTGATCCGAAACGTTTTAACTGTTATATTTACCTTCACATACTAAATGGACTATAGTTAACCAATTTGAACGCCCTGTTGGTCTGGTGGTTTAAGTACCGGGCCGTGATCTCGGGGTCCTGAGTTCGATTCCCGGGTCGAGCGAAAAGTATGTTTCGAATTTTTCGAACATAGCTCGGGTTTGTGATCACCATTGCGCATTAGGCAAGCATGGTGATTAAGCCTAATCCCATCATAGTAGCGATGACTTGATTTCTATGATGGAGGCCTTTGCCCTGCAGTGGGACAGTTTATAGGCTGATACTACTAACCAATTTGAAGTGTGGTGCAACACCTGTGTTGTGATGCACCGATTGAGTGAGAATACCGAAGGCTCAATCGAGGGTAAAGAGTGCAAGTGATTCCATTCCCTTTGAAAGGGTGTTCAAAGATTGGCAGAGCGATTATTTTAATGTCATAAGTGGCAGACGAGCAGACGGATCACCTGATGGTAAGCGATTGCCGCCGCCCATAGACACCCGCGACACCAGTAGAGTCACAAGTGCGTTGTCAACTCTTAATCGCCCCTTACTCTCGGATTGGGCCACCGGTACCCTCACTCACGCAGCGAAACAGCACAGTGCTGCTTCACGCCGGTTTTCTGTGAGGCCGTGGTATCACTCCGGTCTTGCCGGCCCATTCATGCTGAATCGTGGATTTCCCACGGCCGACTCCATCGCGGCGTTGCGGGTGTAATGTGTTATGGGCGGCGGCTATTGCTAATTATAAAGATTTCTAAAACTCTTGTTACGTCTGTGTGCTATTAGGTAATTCGTCAGCACACTCACATAAAAAATCACACTATCGCATAAAAAACAAACATTAGTTCTATTGCCACCCATAAAACAATTTGAAGCTAAAATTTAAATATTTTATGAATATTCCGAATATAAAATGCACTTGATTTGAATTGTGATCACTCAAAAAAAACCCCACATTGAATTTTAAAATACCTCCGCTATTTCGTTTGATGAAATTTTCGAATAAAATGCCTACATTTGTGGATCCAATTTACGTTATCCCATAAACCTCCACACAACTAGAGGCGGACAAAAGCTTTCAATTAAACTCATTCCGGCCGGAAGCAGGGATGCCAACATAACGCTATTGGAAATGTATTGACAGCGATGTTTTGAGCTTATAAAACACTAATATGATGAGGTGGCGCGATTTGTGACTGTCGAGTTGACCGGTCCAATCGTAGTTTCATTCGGTCCGTACGCGATCCCTTTGGGAAATTTCTGCAATCTGTCAAATATTCTCAATTGATATTAAACCGAACGTGTTTGACATTAAGGTAAAAATCGAATGAAAAAGTTTGACAATTTTGTATACACTTAAGTATACAAACACTTTGAAAGACTACAAAGATTTGGCGGTAGATGTCAGACACTCCGCGTGAGCTGATGAAATTCAATAGTTTGAAATTAGTATCTAGTCGTTTTTAGTGAAGAAATTTGGAATTTATATTATATTATTTATACATTTATTTGTGCAGTGAAATGCCGCGAAGTGATCCTAATAAAAAAAATCGTTCAATTGTACCGTTTTTAAGACTGCTATTGTGTGTCGAGTGAGTTGTCACGGACAACTTGGTTGGAACCAATAAAGTCTTAAAATCCGAGATTGTGTTTGGAGTGGTATCATCTGTAGGTCAATAAAACGTAAAATACCGGCGTTTTGAGCGACTGTGACTTCGACCGACTTCGACTGTTGTAGTAGTATCAGCCTATATATTATCCCACTGCAGGGCAAAGGCCTGCATCATAGAAATCAAGTTATCGCTACTATGATCGCATTAGGCTTAATCATCACGCTTGCCTAATGTGGATTAGTGATCACAAACCCGAGCTATGTTCGAAAAATTCGTAACATACTTTTCTCTCGACCCGGGAATCGAACCCTGGACCCCGATATCACGACCCGGTACTTAAACCACTAGACCAACAGGGCGTTCGACTTTTGACTACTCACTTATTCTCAACAAGTTACTTGACATTGGCAATAATATGTAACAATATAATATAATACAATATAATATGTAATATTGATACAAGATAGTAATAATATGTACCACCAACCAGCAACCAAGTTAAAAAAAACTTAGGAAACAACTCATTTAGCACAGAATTCTCGCGCTGATTAAGACGCAAGGGTTACAGGTGCGTTTCCAGCACTAACGATATTTGTTGATGAACCAGATATGTGTGTTGGTTCTGGATGCTTGGTCGTAGTTTCTTTCCATAGTACTCGTACAAATGATAATCTTACATTGAGATTAGAACAATTATATTTGTAACCAATTCTTTCTTTGAAGATGCTTTAACCGAGTAACTATGCTGTTTCGCTGCGTGTGTGAGGGTACCGGAGGCCTAACCAAAGGGGAGTTTAAAGGTTGGTAGCGCAATTGTGACTCCACTGGTGTTGAGGGTGTCTGCGGGCGGATCCGTTTACTCGTCTACCAACTATAAAAAAAATACAATTTACAGCCCTACCGCCAATCACTTGTATGTCGGAAATCAGAAATCTGTTACAAAATGGAAGGCAATGGGTTGTTGTATAAAAACAGATCTGCATAATACAAGTGCAGCGACGCAGAAACATGGAACTGTAAAAAATCATGCGCTCGCCAAAGAACGTTTACATTGATGTAATTACAGTAGTTTACTTGAAGCAATTTAAATATTTTAAAGGCATGGTTCTGACTGAACTGCTATATCATGTAAGCTTTCTTACTTACTACGCTGGCTAAGCGTCCCGAAGTGGATCTTGGCCTCCAACACGAGAATTCTCCATTCTGTTCTGTTCTCGGCCACCTGTCGCTTATTGGGCTTTTTTAGGTGGCCGAGATCTTTTTCGACCTGGGCAGGTCTATCCTACTGGGTGCTTTCCGGATTTTCCACACATACCTTTATTTGTAAAGTATCTATTAATGCTTCTACTCTATAATTAAATCTGTACTTTAATGGACAGCGTAAAGGAACGTGTAGGATGGTTTTTCAGAAAAAATATGTTTTTTATACTTTTCGCTCGACCCGGGAATCGAGATAACAGCCCAGTACTTAAACCACTACACCAACAAGGCGTTTTTACGCCTAAGTACTGGACTACTAAAAAATATCATGGACTTTAAATAAAAAAATATTTTGTGTATCATTCTTTATGATCCAAAGTTGATGGATAAGTTAATTTTAAGTGTCAAATTCTTAAATACTTGGTTAACATTTAATTAATTGGATAACCAATCTAATTTTGAATAATATATTGAAAGTAGTTGAAATCGTAATATTTTACATGCAACTGTATGCCGTGTGGTCCGGCAGAGTAGAATAGGCCACCCTCACTCTTACCGAGGTGTCGTAAAAGGCGACTAAGGTAAAGCTGCTGGCATGATCATCAGCACCCAGAGAAGGAAAACTCTGCATTTATATCAAAACCCTCGCCAACCTGTCTGCCAAGCGTGGTGAGTATGGCAATTACCCCTCATGTGATTGAGGGAGGCCCGTGCCCCAGCAGTGGGGACTTAAATGGGCTGATGATGATGATGATGATGAACTGTATGCAATTTAAATACGCCATGCATAAAATTCACTTTGTGATGACTTCACGCTTATGAAAGTTATTATTTGAATCGTTTTTGGTCAATTCTTTCAAATATCAAAATAGGACGAGATTTTACAAAATATAAATATTATATCAAAATATAGGTAAATATATGCCAATAGCATTGAGCAAATTCTCAATTGAAAATATAACATATAGCCGGTTTTATGGTCATTCAAAGATTCACGGGCAAGTCCATTTTAAAAGTATAAATTTATAAAAAATAATTATACCATAGAATAACCCAAACAATTTGCACCAACTATTATAATAGAACCATTGACATAAACGAAACATTTGATATAGCTACCATACAAAATTCAAATGAAATGCATACAAAATACTTGTTTGTGACGTCAAATCTCAGTAGCCATTTGTATGGAGCGTTTTGCGTTTTCCCAAAATAATGTGATTTTAAAGTTGTGATATCTCAGGTAGTTTAGATGAGAATTCTTTCAACAATGTTTCTATCATTAAGAGGTCTTATGGTTAAAAAAAAATTGTCAAATACCGTATCATTATTTTATATATATTTCTGTAGTTCTAAAATATTGCCATGTCCATTGCCACGAGCCAACGGCTTTCCTCCTGCGAGATCAAAATACTATCAATCCAGGTCAATTCTGGAGTTACATAACCACAGGAAGTCTGTCTTAAAGTTTATTGGGTACTTTTCTGTTCCAATGTAACTTCGCCTATTACTAACTTTACTAACATTTACTAAGATCACAGTTGAAAATAAACTAAGTGTTAATCAAAACCTGAACTAAAACAGTAATGTTCGTGTCCTAAATCGACTGGATAGAAGCGTGCCCTTTAAAACATAGGTAAGTAAGCTCGTACATTACTAAAAGTATTCCTGCCTTTAGCGTTACAGTTACAGTGGAAATAATAATAGTAGCTAACATTTTCAGATTGTTCGGGGCAAGAAGCCGTATTTTATGTGATAGGTTGCAGACGAGCAGACGGATCACCTGATGGTAAGCGATTGCCGCCCCTCATGGACACCCGCAATACCAGTGGAATTACAAGTGATTGGACCTCCGGTACCCTCACTCACGCAGCGAAACACGTGTCCACCTCACAGAAAACAGGCGTGAACTGTACTGTGCTAGTGCTGATTCACACCGGTTTTCTGTGAGGCCGTGATATAACTTCGGTCGAGCCGGCCTATTCATGCCGGAGCGTGGCTCTCCCAGGGTGAAGGAAGATTCCAGTAAGGATAGTTCTCCTTCAAATCGAAATCAAAGGTGTTCCTGGGTCCATAGAATACGTTATTTAAAAATCTTACAACAACCTCCTTATCTTATATCCAAAGGTTGAAGCCCAGTGTACGCCCAGACCATGATTCAGGATTTGGTGAATCAGGTAATTAAAATGAAGCGACTGCCGTCTGACCTTCGCAGCCCTTTAACAGGGAACCAGACCAACTAAAGCCTGGTTTAAGTTTTCAGAAACTAACCGAAACGTACAGTTTCCTCACTCTACCTCATCTGAGTTAAGAAATTCTCAGTGTCAGCCCGAAGTTTGAATGTTAGCGGTTTAGCAACGCCGTGCCCCGGAAAGCCGGCGCTGATCCCCTTTTTCGATCGTGCGTGTCACTATTAGTAGCATCCCACCAAAACATGAGGGTACGGGAATAGACAGTGCACTTGTGTCTGTGCACAAACTTGAGCACTATAATAAATCGTTAAATACAATTGGCCGCCATAGCCGAATCAATTGGAAAATTAGTTTTTATAACTATAATTTATCCGCCAGTCCGCTCGTGACCACGGCTGCTGTAACATAGCCGAAACGTCGAGCCAAATATGTGAATACACAATTTTGTATCACATAATAAATATCGTGTTAATTCCCGTCTTGATAAATTATAGTTGGAGAATTTATTATAATTTTTTTACCAACGGTCTATGGTACTAGGAATATTTTTACTGTGGCTTAGTACATGACGATAAGTGATTAATGCGCAGCGTCTAGTTTTACTGCCATGTTTGTAGGAACTTTATTGCTCTGGACCTATGAAAAGAGTTAGTACTTTAGGGCAGAATCATACAAGTATCTACTTATATGTCATATAGTTTAACTGAGTCAGCCAGGATAATTTTATAGATAATAAAGAAGGACTGTCAACAAATGTAGTGGAATAGAAATGACATAGTTTAAAATAATAGGTAGACTGTTTATCTTGGACTACCGACTGGCATTCGCATAATAGGACGTCCCAGGTACGCTCTATTTACTGCACGATCTTCTCCCATTCCCTCGAGGTGGTCGAGTTAACGAAGTCGATGCGCTTTAGTCTCGCCAATGATGATAGGCTTGCTAACCAAGATACCGCTGGAACTATGAGGTCAATAAGGATTTGCGCGGACTCTTAGTGGATGAAGTGACGCAAGACTGACCGAGATGGAGGTTTTTACTATCGGAGACGCCACCAGCAGAATGTCTTGCTCATTATTATTTCGCCAACAGAGCATATTATGTCTTATGAACGTTTCGCCAACAGAACTGAGAGCCTATTCTCGTGCAATCGACTAACTAGTCAAATTAGAGATTACCACACATTGGTATTTATAAAAATCTTGCATTCGATATCTACATCAAGTGTACGTGAATAGACCGTTGTACCAATTGAATCTTTTGCAATTCTTTGTTCTTTTCGACATTCGATGCTCGCTTTGCTCGCTCGGCTCGCGGGCTGTACAGCCACGAGTTCTAACCTGTTTCCTAATAAAGGCAGGATGGAATAGCGAATTTCATTGGATGCCTAGGCCTAGGTCCAGCGGTGGACTGAGACTAATGTTGAAAAAAATAATTTCAATTGTACTCGGAGATTTAATCCTTTCGGTTGAATTTAAAGTCGGGTTCAACCAATGACTTGGGTAACCCTACGCGAGCCAATCCACTGGTTTATGACAGCGGCGCATCGTAAACTAGTCTAAACGGTTCCGTCGGTTATTTCCACGGCGGCACGTACGATGGTACGGTCGGCACGACAGGCTCCACCTTTGAGCGCAACGCGATATTTGTCAGCGAAAAGAAATGACATTGTTTTTATGCCACGCTGAAGTCCATGAATAGATGATGTCCCTTTGGGACACTCAAAACACCTATGTTCTACGATTTTTTGTAGTTTTCGAGTTGTGATTTTCGGAATATTGGAAAATTTCTTACTTAGACAAAATTTCCAGGCAAAAAATTTAGAGATTTTTGCGATTTGTCGGAAATACATGAACTTTTTCGCAAATTCTTTATGAGATAGGGGGCAGATGAGCAGACGAATCACCTGATGGTAAGTGATATTTTGGGTGCCCTGTCCACGAACTTCTGCCTACGTCCTAAAAGAAGCACACAGTATAACAGAAGAAGCAAAGCGAGCCAGCAGATCAGCAATATTAAGATCAGATGATCACATCGTTTATCTTGATATCACGAGTGGGTGTTGGAAATCCAAAAGGTGAAATAAAAAGGGGTTTATACATCGGTACCTGGACAGAAATGACGTTGAATGTTACAAGCTCAACTTACAGACTTTAGGCTGAAACTGAGAATTTCTTAACAGAAAGACTCGTGTGCAAGAATCCAGGTCCCCAAGCGCAGCCCTCACTTTAAGTGCGGCCCACTAGCCACTGCGCCACCGACGCAGTAACTCACTCAACTTAACTCGGGATAAACACAGCTGCGGACGGTACGGAACCTCCGTCGAGTAACGCGGAGCTGTTCCAGGAACTTGATGCCGTTCCGGTCACGACACGTCGCCGTCGAAGTGAGTACTGTCATTTAGTTTGCGGTGTGTTGGCTGGAAAAATAGGGCTTTTTAGAGCTGAATTCCTGAGGCTAACTTTTGCGTCGTAAAGATATAGGTAGATTGGTTTTAAAATGACGTATGTATTGATGTATAATACAACAAACATACAACAGATCTACAACAAACCGTCCCGTTAAGAACAAGACCTGTCGCATCTAAATAAAAGATAAGCACAGCAAGTGTCAAAGTCAGAGGAATAAAAATTAAGTCGTGAATTCGGTTTCTTTGTATGCCTTCATTGGGCTGCAAGGGCTAAGTGATATAGATCTATTTTTTATGACGTAAGTATCAGACGAGTAGACGGATCTTGGTAAGCGATTGCCGCCTCCCATGGACACCCGCAATACCAGTGGAGTCACAAGTGCGCTGCCAACCTTTAAACTCTCCTTTCCTCTCCGGATCGGGCCTCCGGTACCCTCACTCACGCAGCGAAACGTATCACAGTGCTGCTTCACGCCGGTTTTCTTTGAGGCCGTGGTATCACTCTGGTCGAGCTAGCCCATTCATGTCGAAGCGTGACTCTCCCACGTGCCTTTACAAATTTAAATACGTAATACGTAATTGTATTTAGTTGGGTTGGGTCTTCTAAATCAGATCGGATCTATATTCTAGAGACAGAAACGGAGGTGGCAAACAAGGTTCTTATTGCAGAAATACCTATGACTCACTCAGCTGGCCCTACTGAAAATCAGCGTCATGACCTTTTTCAGGGTCATGACATAGGCTGAGTGGGGGCCATTTATGTTGGAGGTCACAACACACAATATATTATAAATTTGCACTGCCTGGTTATTTGTACTCATTATTTTGTTTTACCTTTGTTTTGTTTTCTTTTTTTTCTGTACCTATTTTTTTTTTGTTTGTTTGTTCTTTTCTAACTAATGTTGTACTCTTATGTAGTGTTGTGATGTCCAAAATAATATTTTTTTCTTTCTTTTCTTTCTATGACATGAGGTGATGAATTTCAAGGAGAAGCGGAGAATAAGACATATCATTTTCGCTTGATCACCTTTGGGTCCAAAATGCTTTGCACAATGCGTTCGTAACAAAGCAAATAAAAAAGAATAAGCTGTCGAACATACACAGAATTTTGTCATTAAAATCCAATTCCGACTTTTTTTTTATTAGAATAGCCAGACATTTGGCCACAATCTCACCTGATGGTAAGTGATGATGAGGCCGAGGATGGATCATGCCTGTCTAGTAACAGCCTATTTTGACGACCCTATTGGAACAGTGGTAGTGAACGCTGCCTCTTATGCAAGGGTTGCGGGTTCGCTCCCCGCACAGTACAAACATTTGTGTGCATGAACATGTTTATTTGTATTGGTCTGGGTGTTTGCTATGTATAATAAGTATATAGTTACAAAATAAAAGTATTATATGTATATATTTGTAATCCCACTGTTGATTCTGATATCCGTAACACAGGTGCTTGAGCTACCTATCTCGGAGTCAGATCAGTGTATGCGATGTTGTGAAATATTTATTTATTCATTTATTATTCACTCCTTTCTTGAATGAGTTTAGATTATAGCGTTCAGGGAACACATCTTCCGACTTTCACAGAAAAATATTGCATACCATCGAATTTTAACAACACAGCCATGCAATGCCCATTCATTCAGATTAAATTTCTGAAGCGACCTGCACAAACGTTTGGAGCACACTTTACCACAAGATTGGCACAGATTTGAGTGTCCCAATTTTGCGAGTCACATTAAACGCTTAAAGTGACGGGTAGGGCACACTAGCGACGAAAATCGATTTTAATTTTTAGCTACTAAACCGGATCTATTTTAAACAATTTCAGGGTTACAACCTCTCGGCAAAAACTGATGCTATTTATTAAATAACCATGCAAAAATGTTGGACTCAACGCGTACGCGAAAAATTGATTCACGCCAAAAGCGGCCACTTTTGGTGCGAATCAATTTTTCGCGTACAAAAACGGACCTAACATTTGTGCATGGTTATTTAACAAGTAGCATAAATGTTTGCCGAGAGGTTGTAACCTCGAAGTTGTTTAAAATAGATCCGGTTTAGTAGCTAAAAATTAATATCGATTGGCGGCGGTAGTGTGCCCTACCCGTCACCTTAAATACAAACGACGCCTGCTTGTAGTACGCGGTTAATTTAACCAGTGACTTGACATTTGTGCTATGACCTGATAATAATAAAAATAATAATATTAATAACAATTCTCACAACATCTCATACGTTGACCTGATTCCGTACTAAGTAGCTTAAGCACTTGTGTTACAGATATCAGACAACAGAGGAACACAAATATATACTTAAATACATGTATTACACCCAGACACTGAACAAACACAAGTGTTCATCGCACATTCGTGCGTCCAGGGTGGGGATCGAACCCACGACCTTTAACGTAAAAGGCAGGGTCACTACCAATTGCGCCATCCGGTCAGTCACTGATGGATGACCAAGAGTCAGAATTTCTAATATGTATTGATACAAAAAAAAAAGAGCTGCACGGGTGTCTGGTACGGCCATGTTTTAATCAAACTAAACAGCTACTTGGCAAACCGTGGGAGAGCCACGCTTCGGCATAATTGGGCCCGCTCGACCGAGGTGGTAGCACGGCCTCACAGAAAACCGGCGTGAATCAGCACTGATCTGTGTTTTACTGCTTGAGTAAGGGTACTGGACTTTTTAGTGTGTGTTAGTAGTTCTGTGTTTTACTGCTTGAGTAAGGTTCCTGCCACAATAGATCATCTACTGGTCGCAGTGGCTATGAGACGCAGGGCTCACCCCATTTCTATCAAATAATTAAAAGGGTACTGGAGGCCCAATCCGGGGGAAAGGAAGTTTAAAGGTGGGCAGCGGACTTATGACTCCATTGGTGTCGCAGGTGTCCATGGGCGGCGGCAATCGTTTACCATCAGGAGATCCGTCTACTCGTCTACCACCTTTCACATAAAAAAAATACCCTTTCCCTTAAAGATTTCACGAGTTACTGTTGCAAATGTGCGCTATGGGAACTTAACTTGGCACATATAAGCTTGAATGGTTCGATGCTCAGAAACGTAATGGCTTTGCTGTTTTTCGCACAAAAGAACTTTGGCCAACTTTTGCACAGATCGCTATAGTATAAAATCGAATTTAGGTCGTGATCTCATTTTACTGCAAGTGAATTTAATGAAAAGTTAATCCGGTTTTACGAGAAAGCAGTTAAAAGAAATAAGAATAATATTTTTATTACTTTATACACTTCAAATAACATTTTATAACAGTACACTCTTGTAATTTAATACAACATTCAATTATTCAACAGAGATTAGGCGCCGACTTCGGTAAAACCTTTTCTCGAGTGTACTGTTATAAAATGTTATTTTAAGTGTATAAAGTGATAAAAATATTATTTTACACTTTTTAGTTCGTGGTTTTGATGGCGGTTTTTTTTTCGCAAAAATGTTTTTCAAGCTTTTAAGTAACTAAATTTTTTGTAATTTATTTATTTATTATACAGGATGTTTCATTTAGGGTGTCAAGCGGAAGGCCATGGAATTCATCAAAATTCAAAAAATAATTGACAACTCCTGAACTATATAACCTCCAGTAGGTATCAATGGAGAAACTCGGATAAGGCTTTTGCCCAGCAGAGTGGGACAAAATTGCATTTTGAAATATTAAACAACTTATGGATTACTATCTCTTGCCCGCGGCTTCGCTCATATTAGAAAGAGACAAAACGTCGCCTGTGTTGCTTTTTATCCCTTCAACTATGTACACTAAAAAAATCACGTCACTACGTCTCTCCGTTTTGCCATGAAAGACGGACAAATAGACCGACAGACACGCTCACATTCAAATTTACATTTATAATATTTTATTAAGTGTGAAAGTATAAAATGGATTGTATTTTAGATAAATTTACCCATTACACAAGCTGTTACTGTTCCGTCACTAAATTCCATCATGTAATGAAAATATTAAGACAAAATACATAATGTCCTCCGAACCGATATTTCGGTCATGGCGGCCAATCTCAGCGATCAGCTATCGACGCAGGACATATTATAGTGCACAAGTAGGTATTTGCGCAGACACAAGTGCACTCTCTATTCCCGTACCCTTTTATTTCGATGGGACACGAAGAGGGATTAGGCGCAGGACCAACGGCTTAACGTGCTTTCCGAGGCAAGGGAGTACAAGACCGCCAACTTCCAGACTCCGGGCTAACACTGACAATTTCTTAACAGAAAAACTCAGGTACTTACAAATTTTGGCCCGACCCGGGGATCGAACCCGGGACCAACAACAAACAAAATACATAAAGATTATATGACGTGATTCTTAATCAAAGCTCTTCCCCGTAGGCGATTAAATCGTTTAAAATTCACAAAATTCAAAAACCTCGAAACATGAAAGTTACAAGGAATCGGTCCGTTCCCTGGAATGGAACGATTTTCCATAATAAGCTTCCACTCACCGCATGCTACGCTTTGAAGCAGTGTTGCCAAGTTCGGCAAATGTACTCTACAGATTTTTTTTTAAATTAATTCCTAAAAATAAATGTGTGCGCTTACGGCTTAGTGGTATGGTAACCCAATTAGTATGCCATGGCATAGGAACCCTGTTAGTTATTCAAATAGTTGTCATGACTTTCTTGAAGGACTGTACTGCCTACTTTGGTACAAAGGTTTGATAGTCATTTCTTGATTTTAGTATGTGGTTTGTGTAATGGTAAACTAAACTGTAAACTTAGTTCTCCTGCGGATCACTGCGTGATCGTATCAGAAATGATGACATCCGCGCGAGAACTAAGGTCACAGACATAGCCCAAAGGATTGCATGTCTCAAGTGGCAATGGGCAGGGCACATAGCAAGGAGAACAGACGGCCTTTGGGGCGCAGCTGTGGTAGGCCCCCCACAAGGTGGACCGATGATCTGGTGAAGATAGGGGGAATCCATTTGATGCGGACAGCACAGGACCAATCTGTGTGGAGGACATTGCGTGAGGCCTATGTCCAGCAATGGACGTCTATTGGCTGAAATGATTATGATGAATGATGAAACTAAACTATACCATACAAAGTATTGTTTTCACATAAAGACACATACACACAAACAAACAGACACACACATAGAGAGACTCGTCAAACTAACACCCCGTCGTTTTTTCGTCGGGGGTTAAAAAGTATGTTAAGCAGCAGACATCAGACAGCCTAAATGCTTACAAAGGTTAGGCAAGCAAGGCTGCTCCGCCATGGCCTATGCTTCGGCTTATGAATTGAGTCACGGAACGCTATGTCAATGACATCTAAAGCATTAACCTAAGGAAATCAAGTCCTGGTTTTTTAAAGTGTTTGTCGATTGGACTAGTTTGATTTACAGTCTTGGTGACTTGTGGTTTATCTAAATCTGTTTGTTCGGTAACACCGCAATTAGGATTTTATTAATTGTGATTAATAAAAATAATTATTTTTTATGCTTGAGGCGGACCAACAAGCAACCCCGAGTCAACTGATGGAAAGTAATCAACGCCGCCCATAAATAAATAAATAAATAAAACTTTTTATTTGCTAGAAACACAGTTGACATAAGTACAGTTCTTTACAAATTATCGGGTATATGTGTTCAGCCTGCTCGCAGAAACATTCGCGATCGCAAAAACATTAATTGGCTTAAATACACATCACACTTTATATTAATTACTACACGTTAATTACATTTGAAGTTAAATAATATAATAGTAATGTCAAATATGTATTTAGGAACTGAATATATTAAAAATGTCCAATAAAAATTTAATTTATCCTTATGTCTTTTCTAAAATTAAATAAGTCTCGCCAGTTTAAGTATTCCCTTAGACTATAAAAACATCCGCGAACATCCGCGAAATCAGATAGCTCGCTAATGTGTTGCTGGCCTTTTTAAAAAAAGAGTACGATCTGCTCTTGAAAGTCCCTAAGTCGTAGCCGTCAGGAAACACTCCTGCAGCCAAACCGTTCGTTCCACAGAACTGAGGCACATTAAAAGTTAAAAGAAATGACTGTGTTGTGTACTCAAGGAAGCCATTTTAATAAAAAAAAAACTAACTACCCATTACTAGTAGCTCGATAAGAGTAGCAAAAGAAATAAAAAACTTGCCTATAATAATAATAATATCCTCCAACCGATTATTCCCTTACCCTTATATTCCGATGGGACACCAGCGTGACACGACGGGAGAGGGATTGGGCGCAGGACCAACGGCTTAACGTGCTTTCCGGGGCACGGGGGTATATGTCCGCCAACTTCCGGACTCTGAGTCAGCCCAGACTGGGTTTCCCGTTTTCGTTAAGAAATTCTTAATGTCAGCACTAAAAATTTCTTAACGAAAACATAGGTCGCTGCATAGGAAACACAAGTACGCTACTTCACTTTAGACCCCCCCTTTCCCCAGGATTGGGCCTCCGGTACCCTCACGCAGCGACACAGCACAGTGCTGCTTCACGCCGGTTTTATGTGAGGCCGTGGTATCACTCCGGTCGCACTGGCCCATTAATGCCGAAGCGTGGCTCTCCCACGGTCATACAGCTTGAAGCGCAACCTTAATAAACTCTAAGATGATAATAAAATTTTTATGACCATACAAAGAGTTTTTACATTTGAGCATTACAACCAGTATTTAGGTGGTATATTTTCCACTTAACCCTGTGTAACTTACCTAACGGGCCGCCCTCACTTCGTCTCGACACATTAGTTCCAATTTTTACCAATAGATGGCGCTAGGTGTCGATTACATCGCGCAAGCGTTTCGTGCTCTTAGATTCTAGATTTATATATAAGCGTTGCCGCTGTCTCTAGGATTTACCTCTTTATAAATAGTATAGATAGGACAGACGATAAATGAGATATTACCCGAACGGGTTACCCTTAGATTCTGCCAGGAATATTTAACCGGTCAAACGGCAATAGGGTCACCAAACCGCAAGTCCGTTAAAGTTCAGATGGAAAACAAGCAAACTTAAAAGCGTGGTTTATTATAACTAAATTTCCTTTGAAGTTTCCATTAATAACTGTTAAACAAATTAACACAAGTTTTGGGTATTACTGACGTAACTTAATTATCTTATGGATTTCAACTCTTTGACAAAGGTATAGTTAACTTGCTAATGAATAAATAAATAAATAAATATTTTTAACAACATCACATACATTGATCTGACTCCGAGATAGGTAGCTCTAGCACCTGTGTTACGGATATCAGAATCAACAGTGGGATTACAAATATATACATATAATACTTTTCTTTTGTAAATACATACTTACAATACATAGCAAACACCCAGACCAATACAAACAAACATGTTCATGCACACAAATGTTTGTACTGTGCGGGAATCGAACCCGCTAATAACTACACTATCATCCCAGCGTATTATTATTTTATTTTTTTGATAGGTGGCAGACGAGCAGACGGATCACCTGATGGCAAGAGATTGCCGCCGCCGAGAGACACCTGCGACACCAGTGGACTCACAAGTGCGCTACCAACCTTCGAACCCCCCTTTCCCCCCGATTGGTACCCTCAGTCACGCAGCGAAACAAAGCACAATGCTGCTTCATGCCGGTTTTCTGTGAGGCCGTGGTATCACTCCGGTCGAGCTGGCCTATTCCCGGTTACGCTCTGGAGCTCAGGGTAAGCTTGGACCGTGATCCAGGGTAGGGACGTCTGATAATCACAATGCTGTTTGACCTTCGCAACCATTATACAGAAGAACTAAGGTCACTGAATCTTACATCATTATCTCTACATTCGGAATCATTATCTCAACAAATGTACGGTCAACAGCACATCACGGTATATACTTGCAGCTACGATAATAACGCTTATGCCCCAGACATAAGGGCGGTCTCAAGGTCAAAGTGTATAGTCTGATGTGCATTTGACTATACGTATCCAGCTTGAGAATACATCCGTGACGTGCAAGTTTCTTAGATTTTTTCCCCTCCCCGCCGAGCGAACGGTAGTAGAAATACACACTTGTATTTGAGAAATCCATCGCTTGCCAATAAAAAGTCATATCAAAGAAAATAATGTTCTAAGAATAAATCCACCTGGTTGGATTTTGGACTTTCCTAATGTCTGAGGCACAAGAGCTATTTTTGCACTGCTAGTTTTTAAACGGCTTTTACCCTACCAACATTTCGACCTCAATGGCTTGTTAAAAAGCATGGTGGATGAAGCTGACTCATGACGCTCCACGTTTATTTTAAATAACACAGAACCATATTTTGTGGGTAATTCGTATATGGTACATGGAATTGGATAAAAGTTAATGTCTACACGAAGGGTACCGGAGGCCCAATCCGGGGAAAGGGGGGGTTTAATGTTTGGCAGCGCACTTGCGACTCCACTGGTGTCGCGGGTGTCCATGGGCGGCGGCAAACGCTTATCATCAGGTGATCCGTCCCCTCGTCTGCCACCAATGACAAAAAAAAACGAAGAAGTTTTAAGGAATTTTCCATTCAGTTACATGTTTCAAAGTCAAATGAAAGCAATCCGTGTGCAAAGGCTTCTGAATTTTAATATTAACCTATTTAAAAATGTTTATATTACACAGGCGAAATTGTATTAAAACATCTCTAGTTAAAACAAATTAGTATAAAACAGTTACAATTCTATGAATATTTAAAACACTAAATGTTTTCCATCTAGAATTACCAAGGTTAGGTCAAAACCCTTTGATTGTATTAAGGGTGTGTTTTTTATTCATTGTAACGAATTTAAGAAAATATTTTTTCATTGTGTAAGTTACTCAAGGAAAACGAATTCGCGATTATTGTTAAAAGTGATCTCTGTATACACTTAATACAATTATGGATTGACATTATGATTAACAAGTAAATTAAACAACTTAAGTCTCAAAAATAACTAAAGCTACAATTTTGAAGAAAAAATCTTAGTTTATTAGAAGAACTGCGATTTTAACTTTAAATATCTTTAAATTATGACATGATAATAAATAATGCATATACCAAATAGCACGATAGTATTGTTAAAAAGAAGCCAAGTTAATTTTAAAATGGCGAATACTCGTACATGGATTACTCCGGAATAAGTGTAAGGGCGAATTTTTACTTTTTTTTTCTACATCTGATAGTTAATATTCAGAAAGCTTGCTAGCGTAGCCTGAAATAAACCTACTTAGGTATGTGACCTTGATTATATATTCCAACTCCAATGAATTAAACATTGAAGGAAGGGTATACTGTGCACTAAAAAATTTAAGATAAATTCAATAAGGCAAGTGGGTCAAAAACATACATTAATAACTTTTTTTACTAATACTACTCGATGGGGCAAAATGATGATACATCGTAATAAATAGGTATATCTAATATTATCAGGAACGTCTTGACACCAAACTTAATATCATTGAAAAATGGTTTTCCATCAAAACATTTCAACCGTTAGAGCTAATTTAGAATTCCCCATTCCTTAACTGTCAAGCATCATTAATTAGGGTAAGAAGTCATTAGGACCGATTAAAAAAGTCGAGGACCGTTCGGAATATAAATATGCTGAGACGGAAAAGTGCTTAACTTTTAGATATCATAATTTTTAATGCTCTCGTAAAGTCTTCACATCTACACAGAAACACGTTAATCCTGAAGCGAAAAGAGGGTTGCAATAAAGTTGTCGTAGCGCAGATAACAGAATTTTAAAATGTACATATACGTATTTTCTTTTTCGTTTTTTTAGAACTTGGCTTCACTTCAACCGCCAATAAAGTTACGTTAAAACTGAAGAATGGAGCGAATTTCATCTTATATTCAATACAAAAATGTTCAACAATTCGAATGTCGTATGTAACTTGTCCAGTTTCAATTTCAATATTTAAGATGTTAAAACTATTATATTATATAAATTGAAACTGAATAGTGACTTCAAATTCAAAATAATTTGCTGGCCTATTTCCATCGTGAACTGGTATGCTTAAATTTCAAATTAAGTTTTCCCTTTTACGAAGAATGTTATAGGTTAATAGTTTTCCTTAATGTAAACGATTACACTTTTGATCTAATCATGCTCACCAGTCATTAAAGTAGGGGCAAGAAATTAAGCAACTACGAAGTTTTAACAATACGCTGCTCATATTGTTACTTAAAACTATTACCCAAATTACAGGACTGCTCAAGAAAATTATGGGTGTGAATATTAATGTCGAAATTACATACGCGCTGCTTCGTAAATGTTACGGCACTCCTAAATAAACGGACCGGAGAATTTCGAGATCTTTAAGCCGGTAACAAATAACATTCCAGCTTCATAAACAAACAAGCTGTCGCCCAATAAGAGCCACTTATCCCGTTTTAAGGTCAACCAGCTATCGCCGAACGAGCCGCGGGCGCGGTTGCGTTCAAGACGTTTCAACCACTCGATCTATGCTATTTACTTCGGCACACATGGCTCCACCGCATTGGCACGCCATGGCAATAATAAACACGGTGTGATCGATATCGGAGTACGTTTGTTTTTCTCCAGTCAAAGGAGAGGGAGGCTGAGCCGTCGCCGACTTACGCAACTGCACGTGGTGGTTACACCCGGTCCGTCCGGAGGGTGTCGAGGTGTGATCACAGATTACGGGCAGCACGAGTCACCGCCGAGCGGGCCGCGGGAGAGGTGCGGCTGGCGACAAGGCCGGAGCGGGACTGACTGGGCCGGCGGCGGCCGCGCCTGCGTGCTCCGACCGTACTCCTCCCCCGATTGATGTAATATTTATCTTGGATTAAGAACTAGATAAGGAGCCGCGACTCGCGTCTCGCCAGACTGCGCTACCACCGTCATTTGTTTAACCTAACTCAGAGCTGAAATCGAAAAGTCATAATTAAAAAATGAAATTCTATGGCTCAAATTGGGGATGTGTTACTCGTAGTTAGTAGATTAGGGGTGACAATAGGTAATAGGCGATTTGATTAGCGAGTGGCAAAGGCTCGCTCGGATCAATCCGTTGCGGTCCGCAGCCGCTCGGGGCGGCTCGGCGCGGCTCGGGCGCGCTCGGGCGTGACGTCACGGACGCAAGCGCGGCGACAGGTGGGCGCAATGCGCCGCACATATCATATGATTATGACGTTTCCTATAGGATTCGGTGGCGGGACACGGCTGGAAATTGGCTGCGGCAAGTTCGCGCGGATCAGTGGCGTGTAGTTACCGTGGTTTGGTAATGGGAGCGGATCCTCTGCAATTGCAGTACGCGATAAGCTCATTTGACGGATCTATGAAGTTGGACGGACTGAGTTACGAAGTCACTGGGAGAACTCACAGTTAACAAATATCTTTGGGTATGTTATCTTTAGAGCCCAGTCCGATCCAGTTCCAACTTTGTCGACATTCTAAATTACTAGAAAATAGAGTGCCATCACAGATTTTTCTTTCTTTTTATAAGATAAGGGGCAGACCTATGGTATCTTAGTGGAAAAAAATCTGATATTTGTACTGTAATTTACTTTTATTAAATTTATAACCCTCATGAACGAACTTTTCGCATAACATCCCAGAGAAGTGGACGTGTCTGAAAAACAGCGCTAACTGGGTAACCATCAGGTCAAGCACATGCTAACACAAAGCTATAGCTACAACTTGGTAAAATGTATGTATGTATTGCTGAGAGCAATAAATCAATTTGTATTTATTTATTATTTTGTTATTTCTACTATTAACTCGGCGGTGATGGAAAACATCGTGAGGAAACCTGTACGCCTCAGATCGGAGTTTCTGAAACGTGTAACCATGATTCAGATGGTCTTGTTCCCCTGTTTAAGGGTCAGACGGCAGTCGGCTCATTGAAATTACCAGACTCCCCTAATACAGAATCACGTTTTAAGTCTAAGCGACGCAAGGGACCACCAGGGACGCAACCGGGAATCACACACTTAGATAAAAAGGAATAAAGAGTGACCCTTAGGTACTTTTAATCTAATTACATTTTGTTGGTCTCTATGTGTTACCAGACGGACGATTGAAAATTCAGCCCTAAATGCAATTATTGTAAGTTAAAACTCAGCTATATTTCATCGCGCTAGTACAATAAAATACTTTCTGAAAATAAAAGTATCCCGCAATATAACATGAAAAAATTTAAACCTGTGCTATTACTGGTTGGACCAATTCCAATACGAAAACCTAGAAGAACTAATTCATACAATAACAAGCTTAAATTAGTCAGCTAAATAAAACTTTATAGATTTAAATAAATAAATTAAAATCAAACACACAGTATACACCTATTAAAACGCACATACACACATATTACTCTGACATACACTTATATAAACCTACACACACACAGACACGACACACCACATAAACACACACATCACTACACACCACACATCTACTCAGCATCACACACATCCACTTTATTATAAATAATGTAAGTAAAGGTAAATAATTAATAAACACCAACATCATTGTATCATCTTTAATATTAAGAAAACACTCCTGTTATTAGTATTATATTACTCTAAAAAGAGCCTCCTCTCACAACACAGGGCGATCTTATGTGAGAGCAGTTCAAATATTGCTAAGTATCAGTGTTTCTTGAATAAACGATATTTTCATTTTCATAGGCCCCAAAATTATTTAAATATGCAATTAGAGTAAACTCAACCTACCTAATATAAATAAATAACTATTTCACAACATCACATACATTGATCTGACTCCAAAATAGGTAGCTCTCAAGCACCTGTGTTACGGATATCAGAACTAACCGCAGAGTTATAAATATGTTGGATTGATTGTGTGTAGTTCAATGCTAGAAAGAACGAATGTAAGGAGCGATGAGATTGAGTATGGAAGCGGAGGGATGAAAGGAGTGAACGGGGAGCGAGGAGATGGATTTGAGAGGAAAGGAGACAGAAAGACGGACGTTCCGATTTGTTTATTGTCATAAAGCTGTATCTTTTGAGAAAATATATATTAAGAAGAAAAATATTCTGGGTTTGCATTCTACATATATGTGAGATGGGGTTCCAAATAAAGCCAGGGATTTGTATTTAAGAATTCTATACTAATTATTTTCTTCAAGCGTCGTCTTCCACGTCTTTACGTCGTCCGCCATACGTCGTCTCTCATCTCCCTCTCTCTCACACGTCATTCTAATTCGAAAATCGAACTCATACACGTTCCTTGCCATGCATCTACCGATCACCAATCCCACATATATACATAATAATACTGTTATTTTGTAAATACATACTTATAATAGACAAACAGGCATGTTCATGCACACAAATGTTTGTACTGTGCGGGTCCTCCCAACCCTTGCACCAGAGTCAGCGTTCACTACCACTGATCCAAACGCGTCGTCAAAATATAAAACTATGGGACTAACGAACTAACTAACGAACCATTATACCAAAGTACTGAAATGTAGAAGGCTTAGTAAGATCGTTAACGTAGTTAGGATTTGCTTCAGAAACAACGCTGACAGAATGACAGCCAAGTTTAGTCGACGCTAGACACAGACATGGCAGCTATGAAGCTTTCTGATTGGACCAGTCACTTTAGTTGTGGAACGCAGTCGCCTGCGATGCAATATAGAGCTAGGTATAGGTATCTGTATAGATATTTAGTTTACAATTCAGGCAGTTTTATCGTTGGGAGCATTTAGATTCTTATTTTAGAAAATTACCTATCTTGTTCATATACAAGAAAGTAATTTGTAAATACATTGTATTATGTTATCATTTGTGCGCATTATTTATTTTGCCTGTTGCCTGATTATAAATTATTACTTTACTTTTCGTAATACGTGTCTCAATTCAATTCATTTATTTGCATAAGTAATTCATACATGTCTTAAAATTAAATGTGTTGCACTACGAGTATATTAGGCCTAGCAAGGGCATGCAAATTTTAAAGGGAAAAAATAAATTCATTAATACATTCAATAATATTAATTAAAATTTTAAATTACAAGAAAACATTTTTTTTAATCAAAGTAAATAAAGATGATTATTATTATGATTTTATCATGTTATTTCTTCCACTATTATTATTGAATTACATAATTAATACTCGCTATCGCTATTATCAGTCTAGCTCTATTTAAAAGGTAAAGTAGATTTCATATATTTTTTTCTTATTACAGCTTTACCTTTTGAAAGTAACTTTCCACGCTTCAGCTGCCAAAAATAACGTGGAATTTCGGTAAACTTTTCACAACGATATAACTTCTTGAGTCACCGCCCTACGCTACGTAAATTTATGACCCTAAGATATAAGATTATGTTGGAGTTAAATCCCCGCACTTGGCTTGGCACACTGCCGTGGCTCGCATGAATGACCATGAAGGTACATTTTGTTTTGCTCATGGACCATTTTAAAATTTTGCTGGGCTAAGGAAGATATTATGGACGTTTATATTATATATACGATGTTTCTGATGCAGCCACTATAAGTAGCAATGCACACTACAGACTGCAGACGAGCAAACGAATCACTTGATGATAAGCGATTGCCGCCGCCCATGTGCACTAGCGACACCAGGGGAACAACAAATTCAAATTCAAATAATTCTTTATTTGCATAGGCTTGTACACAGCACTTACAAATCGTCATACATTTGAATGACTTAAAACTATTTATAAGTACTTATGTATAACTAGCGGCCGCCCGCGACTCCGTCCGCGTGGAAAAGTAACTTTTTACCCCCCTTTCAACCCCTTACAACCCCCTTTTCGCAATAAAAAGTAGCCTATGTTCTTTCTCAGGGTCTAGATTATCTGTATACCAAATTTCATTTAAATCCGTTGAGTAGTTTTGGCGTGAAAGAGTAGCAGACAGACAGACAGACAGACAGACAGACAGAGTTACTTTCGCATTTATAATATTAGTATGGATTTACATGTTAATACATATATATGTTGATACATAAAATATACTAAAGAAATAAATAAACATAATGCGATCCTACCACCGGCTCGGAAAGTTATTTCTGGTCGAGAAGATCCGGCAAGAAACTCGCCAGTTACTCTTTTTAATCGCCAACTTTTTTACAATGGTTTATTATCTTCATACCAAGTCATACAGTCTAATGCAACACAAAATAGAATGAAGCAAATTAAAAGCTAAATATAACAAGTGCGCTGCCATTAGTTAACTCCTCTTATCCATAATTGGGCCTCTGGTACCCTAGTTCAAGCCGCACGCGTTGTTTCAAGCTGGTTTTGAAAGTACAACGGTTTTTTTCATGCCGGAGGCGACAAACGAACAAGCAGGTCTTGGTAATTAAAATGTTTTTGCGTTTAAAGTGATTTTGTCTAATGCTCAGATATATTTGGTAGGTGTGAAGGTTAAGATGATTTTGATGTTGACTGTACATTACACAAACTGTCAGACAAACAACTTCGTAACAATAAAGTGTCTAGTTACACCCGTCCCTACTTTTGACCCGTAAATAGTTTTGATAAGTCTAGATTAATGTTTTGTCTAGGTCTGAATTTAATGGGAAAAGTTCCAGCCAAACTTCAATTAGGGGATAAAACAATTAGGAGTCTTGAAAATGAGAGATAAAGATATATGACCATTTTAGTGCGTAATGTGGTTTCTGTACTCCAATTTATCTGTGATTGTGAAGTTAAAATAGCGGTAAAAGATCAATTATTTGATCTCCAACTCCATTTTAATTACAATTAATTAAATTGAAAATTTAAAAAACCCCCGACACAACTATAGCTCTTTCATTTGATACCTATATTGAGGCAGTTGGAACAACAAATAGGTTATTCGTCATTTTATGATGGCGGCCATCTTGGATTTGAAATTTTTCACTATTAAAATATTCTGCTACTCAAGCCCTTTTATATAATACCCACATTGTGGGAGTAGTGTTAAAACATAAAATCCAAATCTCTATGACGGCGGCCATCTTGGATCGATTTTTATCCAACATAGCTAAGAACATGAATAAGGAGGGCTTATTCATCTTTCAAACAAAAAAAAAACAAAATCAAAATCGGATCATTTGTTCGGGAGCTACGATGCCATAGACAGACACACAGACACGTCAAACTTATGACACCCCGTCGTTTTTGCGTCGGGGGTTAAAAAGAAATAAATATCATCATATGGCGACCCGTCTGGAACAGTGGTAGTAAACGCTGCCTTTGGTCCAAGGGTGGCGGGATCCCCGCAGAGTACAAACATTTGTGTACATGAACATGTCTGTTTGTATTGGTCTGGGTGTTTCTATGTATTATAAGTATGTATTTACAAAAGAAAAGTATTGTATATATTTGTAATCCCACTGTTGGTTCTGATATCCGTAACACAGGTGCTTGAGCTACCTAACTCGGGAGTCAGATCAATGTATGTGATGTGATTTATTTATAAAAAAAGAAAAAAAATACTGGGGCTAACAGAAAAAGAAATATATGGCATAAAGTGATCTTATTATAATTTTGGGCCAATAGACGCCAACAGCTGGACGTAGGCTCCCCCAATGTTCTCCACACAGATGGGTCTTGTGCCGCCCGCGTCGAAAGGATTCCCGCGTCATATTTAATATATATCTATAGTATTTATAAAGAGGTAAATCCAACAGACAACGGCAACGCTTCCAAGTAATTAGAAAACAGGACGAAACGTTTGCGGGATGTAAACAAAACCTAGCGCCATCTATTGGTAATAAGTTGAGTGAGTCCTGAAAATGTGTGTGTGTGTGTGTGAGGGTGGGCCACTAGTATTTTTTGAAGCGTCCATGGTTATTTTCCTAGAATCCCCCCAAAAAAAACGCTGGAATATATACGAAGGTACATTCATTAATCAAATCAGATTTGATTAATTAAATTACGGGTGTAAATTACGCGGACCATGTCCTCAACAAATGAAAACGAGAAGGAGTTACTCTTCCCATACAAGAGGGATTATGGGGTGTTAAAACGAACCAGAAACGTTGGATGGGACATAGGTTCCCAAAGTAATTGATATTGCCCTCATGGACACTGTAGCATAAATTAAATATATGAAGTGTTAGCGAGCAACGGAGATAGGTAAAAATAGTGTTAGCGAGCGGAAGAGATGAATAAAAATAGTAAGAAAATTATAATTATATTTGAATAGAAAATAAATTTTACCTACACTTTTTGCACAGACCAAATAAGTAAGAAGACGTCAAAAATATGAAAACAATAACCAAGCGAAAATTTAATTAATACAGTCACGAGCAAACAAATCGACTCAGGACTTATTTTTCATACCAACATACTAATTTCAGAGGCTTATAAATATCAAAGTATCTGTGCTTTATTGAAAATTTTACTGTAAATCGATTTCAAAACGGTTAAAGAACATTTTTGACATCGATTTACATAATTAAATTAATCATCACTAAAGCATATATACTTTCATATTTATAGGCCTCTGAAGTTAGTATGTTTGTATAAAAATTAGATCCTGAGTCGATTTGGTTGCTCGCGAGTGTATTTTAAGGGGTCGGTTTGCCTTTCGAAGGTTGGCTCTAGCTGATATTGACCTACACACTAGGCAGTATATCGTAACGTGTCTTACGTCCAGTCTGTTTCTATCTCATGCTGAAATTACTGTACGCGTGCATGCATGTGTGCGTGGAATGTTTAGCACTCGATGTAGGCTCAATGTGAATGAAGCTTTTTGTGTAATTTTTGCGAAACGCAAGAACACGTGGCAGTAGTATATATTCAGTATTTAATTTATTACTCATAAAAATTCCAAAAACCGATTCCTTATTCCATTAAAGTACCATTGCTTCGAACGAAAGCGTTTATTAATACTATTACTCCACTTTGATGGACAGATTAGAATACAAAATAGAAGTTTGTGGCGTGGTACTAACAGCTTCATGTTATGTCCCATCAAGAAATGTAGGTTAATATAGTCTTTGTATTCCGATCCCTGGAATTGTCACACATATGTGGGATGACTTCGTTCTACAGTTTGGGAACCATACCATTGTGGTACAGCACTCGCGGCGACGAGTTAAGCCATACATGCAGACATCCTTAAATGTATTGTAGCAAAAAGCCTATCTTGCCACTGCACACTTGAAATGGGGATTAATATTTCAACGGGGTGTAAAATAAATACCCTTCTATTAATACTAATTGTATTTTTGTACGAAATAAAGTGTTTATTTTACACCCGGTTGGTCTAGTGGTTTTAGTACAGGGCCTAGCTCTCGGGGTCCTGGGTTAGATTCCCGGGTCGAGCAAAAAGTATGTTTCAAATTTTTCGAATATAGCTCTGGTTTGTGATAACCAATCCGCATTTGGCAAACGTGGTGATTAAGCCTAATCCCCTCATAGTAGCGATAACTTGATTCTTATGACGGGGGCCTTTGCCCAGCAGTGGGACAGTTTATAGGCTGAGACTTTACTAGCTTTGTTTTGTTTATTTTAAGTGCGGTTAATAATAGTAGTTTATGTGACTGTCTCATAAAGAGAATTATTAAAAACACGAGTCATCGTCAGCCCATTTAAGTCCCCACTGCTGGGGCACGGGCCTCCCTCAATCACATGAGGGGTAATTGCCATACTCACCACGCTTGGCAGACGGGTTGGCGAGGGTTTTGATATAAAGCAGAGTTTTCCTTCTCTGGGTGCTGATGATCATGCCAGCAGCTTTACCTTAGTCGCCTTTTACGACACCTCGGTAAGAGTGAGGGTGGCCTATTCTACTCTGCCGGGGACCACACGGCTAGAAAAAAAAACACGAGTGATATGTTAAAAATCGAACCTTGACGAGTACTTTAATTGCATTCGCAAGTGTATTAATACAGAGTTATGTGCAGTCTGAAACTGCAAATCCTGAATCATGGTGCAAGCGTACCCCGGGCTCAAGAGGGACAGCTTTGGACGCAACTGGGTATTACACGCTAAGACGAGAAAGGTTTCGTTATGAGGTGAGAACTCTAAAAACTTTTCGAAAAATTGCGGGCGAGAGTGTAACTCTCGAAATAATAAATTTGACAGAACTCACGGTTTCTAATATCGGCCACATGTTGTGTACTTTATTGCCATAATCATAGCGGTCATTTCACTGCACGAGGGGCAGATGAAAAACTCCGAATAAATATTAAAGAGAATCTGATCGCGGATTGTGTAGTAGGGTTGTAGTATATATTCGAAAGTAAATCAAACATTTTTTAATTATGTTTTTATAAGAGAAATAGGTACAGTATATTTTTACGAATAACGCAACAGCCTATTGTTTGAAAGGCTGATGCTGCCTAGGGTAGGCGGACGCTTTTTTTAACAGCAGTACGTTCTAATTTACCAAGCATATATAGAATTAGCACAACGACAATATCCAAATAAGAAACTGTTTCATACAATTTTTTTCCAAAATTTTTGATTAACACATTGACTGCCATCAAACCAGACATTTATTGTTTGGCGCTCAAAACCTTTTTCATGGTTTTCCGGCCACCTATTAGTTTAGGCCGATTCAAAAGATGTGGCAGTTTGCACACAGATTTACAAATGACATTAACTAATAACATAGCCTAAACTGTATCATATTTGCCAAGAATTTACTAATCTTCAGATTTATTTCATTTATACTTCAACAAAAGTAGTCCCGTTTTATTTTCCACTAAAGGCAAACGTGAGTAGATGAGCATATACATAATTCAACTCACTTACTTTCGAATGAACACTATGGCAAAACTTTCGGCCTAAGCGTCGACGCTACGTGCGGCGACTGCTACGAGCTACAAATGCTACGAACTACGAATACGTGCTACGCCGTAGCAGCTACGGTATACTGGTCTTATGATGTTATTCTCAAACATTTTACAGTTCTAGTTTTCAATAACAGAGCTCTTTGGCCTTAAGTTTTATTTGTAGAAATGTATTATTTGATTTACTTGTATAGGAGAATAGCTTTCTTATTTGTGTTTTGTATTTTCTTTTCGAAGTTTAAGCTGCGGGTTTCAAATCTAGTTTAAAGTCTAAATATTTTTCTAAGGATTAGTCTGTTTTTACTCATTTAAGAATGTACTGTCACGTACACATGGTATCACATAGGAGTTGCCCTTATTGGACTTTGGGCGGTCATAATGTATAAGAATACAAAAAAGTCACTAGTACTATTTTTGGACTGCGGGAAGGTAACGTCCCTCCACTTGACGCCGTCTGTATTGTTTGTTACGTTGTAAATGGTCGGTTTAGATTCCTACTGAAGCAAAACATGGTATACGTATGCAACACTTACGTTTGTTCTGTGTCTGGGTGTTTTAGTAAAATTTTAAGTGTACATATTAATATGGTTTTTATTAGAATGGATGGTATGGATGGCTATGCTCGGAGTCTCTTTGCGTGATCGTATCAGAAATGATTAGATCCGCAGGAGAACTAGGGTCACAGACATAGCCCAAAGGATTGCATGTCTCCAGTGGCAGGGCGCATAGAGAGAAGAACAGACGGCCGTTGGGACGGGAAAGTCCTCGAGTGGAGGCCACGTGAGTCGCAGGCGTGGCAGGCCCCCCACAAGGTGGGCCGAGGATCTGGTGTAGGTCGCGGGAATCTATTGGATGCGGAGGCACAGGATCGATCTGTGTGAAAAACATTGGGGGAGGCCTATGTCCAGCAGTGGACGTATATTGGCTGATGATGATGATTAGTATGGATATGCTTTGCACGTCTTTACTTCTTCAGTCATCATCATCATCATCATCAGCCCATTTAAGTCCCCACTGCTGGGGCACGGGCCTCCCTCAATCACATAAGGGGTAATTGCCATACTCACCACGCTTGGCAGACGGGTTGGCGAGGGTTTTGATATAAATGCAGAGTTTTCCTTCTCTGGGTGCTGATGATCATGCCAGCACCTTTACCTTAGTCGCCTTTTACGACACCTCGGTAAGAGTGAGGGTGGCCTATTCTACTCTGCCACACGGCGGCTTCTTCAGTCACCGACAGCTATTCGTCTTCTTTATCATTCTAGTTCATACATCGATCTCTAACACGTCCGTTGCCATGCATCTACTCATCACCAATCCCACATATAATATTATGTTGTTTGATTTATTATAACACAGTTTTTTCATCAGCAAAAAACCATCAAAGTTCATGCATAAAGCCGTTCTCGTCACATAGAGTTATCGATACAAATCCGCATCGAACGCACAAACAGAATGAGCAATCTAAAATAACAATTACATAGGGAAACGAGCAATAACCGAACGGTTGTTTGTGCCGGCAATCCGCGGCCGGCGGGCTGTGAAGCGGACGGGATTTGGCAAACTGTAGGGTAACCATTTTTTTTTTCGCCTGGCGGTAAGGAAAGGAAGGTTTCGATTACAGCCGCCCATAGAAACCCGCGACACCAGTGGAGTCACAAGTGCGCTGCCAACCTTTGAACTTCCATTTCTCCCGGATTGGGCCTCCGGTACCTCCACTCATGCAGCGAAACACAACGCTGCTTCACGCCGGTTTTCTGTGAGGCCGTGGTTTCACTCCGGTCGAGCCGGCCCATTCATCCTGAAGCGTGACTCTCACACGGTCGGATGATTTCATATCAATATCAAAAAAATATTTTTATACAACGTCGGTGGCAAACAAGCGCTCGCGATGACAGGCGATTGCCGCAGCCTATGAACGTCAGCAACTCCGAAGAACCTACGCGTTAAAAACCCCCTTAAAAACCTTAACACTCCTTATTGAAGCACCTCATGCTGTAACCCCATAGGACATCCTCAGATGGGAGAAAAATTGGTCTTTTTTTTCTTTTTAATTCATAGACTGACCATCTGCAGATGGATCACCTAAAGGTAAGCGTTTGCCGCAGCCCATGGACACCCGCTATTATACAGTCATAATTGCGCTACCAACCTTTAAATACATCAATTTGTATATGACTATTGTATGCTCCAATAGGTAAATGTGCCAACACTTTTTTTGTCACATCTGCATTTGTAAATTGTACCACCACAAAGTCACCGAGCCGGCTTATTCATGGCGAAGCGTAGTCTCTCCAACGGAAAGTCTCGTGAACTATTTATAGCCTGGCGATTCTAGTTTCAGTCAAACGCGAACATCATATCATGGCGCTTGTGTCACACAGCTCGTGTGTAAAACCCCTACATTATTGACCGGACAGATGCACTGAATGATACCAGATGACCCGTTCAGTGCAGTGGTTTGAACGCCTGTCGAGACGCAAGGGTCGCGGGTTAGATTCCCGCATCAAAACAAATGTTTGTTGATTTTTTTTATAGAAAGGCCAATCAGGATGACCTCACTCCGCCTGATGGTAAGCGGCCGTGAAATCCAAATATGAGGTTGACAGACACAAAAGAACTAACAAAGTACCTAATGAGTCTGCCATTCTCACCCTGATGGCCTACTGAGATGCCGCTTCACGCCCCGCTTATGAGACCCCGGATTGTATGAAGGAGGAAACACATGAGCTGGGAGGGCATTCCATGTCTTGATGGCTCGGGGCAGGAACGAGGAGCCAAACCTCTTGGTGCGCGCCGCCATTATCTGGATGGTATGCGGATGGCAACGCTGTCCAGCACGTGTTGTTCGGAAGTGGAAAGGGGACGATGGGATAAGTTGAAATAACTCATTAAGAGCATTCCCCATTATAGAGACGGTAGAGAACACTTAAGACTGGCAATGTCTCTACGTAGCTGAAGAGGTTCTAGAGACTTAGCCACCTCATAATCTCCAACAATACGGATAGCTCGGCGCTGCAACCTGTCAAGAGTCTCCAGCAAGTACTTAGCAGAACCATCCCAGAGGTAAGAGTTGATGACTATAAGTGAATACCATGCTGTAGTTGGCTGGAATCTTCAAGGTTAGAGGCAGGACATTCGCGTCAAGCTGCACAAGACCATGACAAATAGCGACATCGTATCAGAGAGGGGAAAAACTAATTGAGTGGGTGAACCTTCGGAATAATGTAAAGACTGGAAATAATGTATCAACGATATTTGGCCTTGGTTTATAAAGTGACAAATGTTGAGGTTCTCCGACGACTGCACCAAGAACGCTCTCTTATCCACCATCAAACTGAGGAAAGTGGCCTACTTAATACATGTGTTAAGATACGATAGAATAGAGTTGTTGCAACTTATTTTGATGGGGAAAGTAAATGGTAAGAGGCGTGTGGGTCGGAGGAAAAAATCATGGCTTTTCTTTTATGTCATAGAAGGCAGACGAGCCGACGGATCACCTAAGGGTAAGCGATTACCTCCGCCCATGGACACCTGCAACACCAGTGTTGTCACAAGTACGCTGCTTACCTTCTAACCCCCCATCCCCTGGATTGGGCCTCCGGTACCCTCACTCACGCAGCGAATCACAGCGCATGCACTGCTTCACGCCGGTTTTCTGTGAGGACGTGGTATTACTCCGTAACATCCGGGAGTGAACGAGAATCGCAAGCGCCGCCAAGCTGTTTCGCCTCGCTAGAGACCGAGAAGGATATGCTAGATTGACCGCCAACCGTCGCTAGTCGGAGAGGCACTTTAAGAAGAATAAAGAGTCAAAAAAAGTTTGGCTAACGTGCTTAACTTATTGCATAACTTGTAAGTCAACTAAATCAACTTTCATAAGATTAATAACAGTTGCACTGAGCACCCTTTAACGAGGCTGACAACGCTCCAGTCGAGCACTAACATGACTCCCCCTTTTAGTTTCATAAAAATAGACATCTTTCATTATTATGTCCACACAGGGCCGGCCTCGGGATAGCCTCGATGTATTGTATCGCAAATATGGGTGTTGCAAATCATACGATTTGCAACACCCATATTTGCAAAATAAATGATGATTTTTTACGAGAATACATCGAGTGGTGGATGGAAATACTATTTGTGTGGCTTTTGACATATTTTACATTATTGATATAAAATTTAATTGCGATGATATATTAATTATGTTGTGAAAGTTGAACTAGCCTGTGGGGGAGTGGGGTTACGGGGAATAGCCTCGTGCAGTTCCCGTGACTCCATTCCATACCCACGGGTGGTTGAGCCCTGGGAGTTTTAGTGGGTATGCCCTCAGGTCGCTTCTTGTTAGAAGAAGCGACCCGGAGGGTGAGCCCCACAGTACTCTGATGCCCCCGGCGGCAGGGTCTTCGTAATGCATTTCTCCCGGGAAACCAAAAAAAAAAGAGCAAACTGATCACCCGTAACACCAGTGAAGTCACAAGTGCGCTGCCAACCTTTTAACACTTCCTCCTGGTTTGGGTTCCGGTACCGACATTACTGGGCGAAACACAAAGCAAACTCTGCTTCACACTAGATTTCTATAAGGCCGTGTTATCCACTTCAGTCAAGCTATCCCATTTATTCCGAAGCATAGCTATCCCATTTATTCCGAAGCATAGCTATCCCACGGTGGACTTTTCCTTTTTATATATTTTTTTAGCTTTAATAGCCCCATTGCTGGGCAAAATACTCCCCTAATAGCTTCCACTGCTCCCTGCAGCGTTTGCCAGTTACAGGAGTATTGGTCCAGCCGGGCTAACATGCCATCGCGAGATATGTCACGGAAGAGATACGAGAAATTTGTCGATATCGACTAATATGTCGTTTTCTCTAACATGCGCATCACGTAAAGAGTCGAGTTCTAAGTGCAGCCATGTTAGCGTCGGAAGACATATAGACATAAACGAATAAAACACGAGATAACGGGGTAGACAAAATATGTCGCGGTGCGCATGTTAGGCCAACAGGTCGTCACGCCATCTCTTTTTCGGCCTACTTCGTGGGCGACGGCCATCTACAGGCGGCAATTTCGTGACAACATGGGTCCATCTACACTTTCCCCTACAGTTTCATATAGACATCCATCTATTCCTGAGTCCGCGCCGGGGCGTCAGGTGTTAAGCTTCGTAATTACGGTGACTCGCCATCGCTCGTTCGTTAGTGAGCTGTGTCGAGAGCCAATTACGCGTGCGCACATTTTTTTAAGATACCAACGCCAGTTGTGACTTTAAAAATTGCTTTCCCAAGTTAACAGATTGTTTTTTCATTTATTCAGTCAAAAATTACACATTTTAAATAAAATTATTATTAATTAACACATTAGCGATTACCAGAGTGGTCCCGGCAGAGTAGAATAGGCCACCCTCAATTCAGCGAAGACGCTGTTTCAAGCCGGTTTTTCAGTGAGTCTGTGGTATCACTGTGGTAGCGCTGTATGGTCCCCGGCAGAGAAGAATAGGCCACCCTCACTCTTACCGAGATGTCGTAAAAGGTGACTAAGGTAAAGCTGCTGGCATGATCATCAGCACCCAGAGAAGGAAAACTCTGCATTTAGATCAAAACCCTCGCCAACCCGTCTGCCAAGCGTGGTGAGTATGGCAATTACCCCTCATGTGATTGAGAGAGGCCCGTGCCCCAGCAGTGGGGACTTCAATGGGCTGATGATGATGATGAAATTAAAGTATTATTAATTAACACATTACATCTCTCTGATTTCGCGGATATTCATGGGCGGCGTTGATTACTTCCCATGAGGTGACTCGCTTGCTCGTTTGTCCGTCTCTAGCATAAAAAATGGAAAATAATCCAAAAATAACAACTCAACATCTGCCAAACTGTGACACCGTTTGTCGGCAGAGCTAGATATTAAAATTAACTCCTAGCACACCTTTCACAGTCCGGGTGAATGTTCTACCAATTTGACCATTGAACGCGTTAATAAGCCGACGAAATTTGTAAGTGCTTGATTTGACATGAGCTGTATAAATTGCAAAATATTGCTATAAAAATATCAACTAATGCCATTCGGTACCATTTTAATGAAGAATTTCATTGATTTTCGCTCTTATGTCATGACAGACATAAGGTTCAAAATCTGGTGGAAACTATTTTCCCTTTGCTTTATAGAGGGTTAACTCTCATTTCGGTTCTGTAGGGAAATATATTCACTTGATTAATTACATCTCCGTTAAAACTCGTCGCAATGGCCGCCGGACGTGTCCTCCGCAACCGCAACTACTCGCAACTGGTCGCGCGTCTCCGCAACTAATTGCGCAGCTCCGCAACTTTAATGACTTTCTGAGTGCATTGTCCGACAGAGGATCGAGTCTATTTCGCTAATTTATGTATGGAGCGACTGTAATTTGATTGTCTTCTCTTTTTAACATTTTTTAGTTTCATTTGTACCGATGTTCGTCTGTGATGGAATCTTGCAAGTTAAAGACCCACTTCCCTGTTACCGATTGAGCTGACATTTTGCATATGCATAGATAAATAAATAAATAATAAATAAATATTTCACAACATCACATACATAGATCTAACTGCGAGATAGGTAGCTCAAGCACCTATGTTACGGATATCAAAATCAACAGTGGGATTACAAATATATACATAAATAACTTCTTTTTTTTAATATATACTTATAATACATTGAAAACACCCAGACCAATACAAACAGACATGTTCATGCACACAAATGTTTGTAAGTGTGCGGGGATCGAACCCGTAACCCTGGGACCAAAGGCAGCGTTCACTACCACTGTTCCAAACGGGTCGTCAGATATATGTAATTCGGATGACAATGCAAAATTGTCATGACTTTTTTATTATAGTGACACAGTATATTGGCTCTCCTCAGCCTGATGGTAAGCAAGAGAAGAGCCCACGTTGCAATCACAACGGAAACGCTGTCAAGGCATAACCTCCGCTGGGACTGCCATACTGGCCAGCGAGATGCTTATTCACGCTTCGTTTTGCCGTATGACCTTCGCAACCAATTAACAAGGGAACCAGACCAACGGAATCATGGTTACACGTCTCCAAAACTTTCCTAAACGTGCAGGTTTCCTCACGATGTTTTCCCTCACCGTCGAGCTAATAGTAGGCATGCTCGGATTCGAAACATGACCCCTCGCATGGCTGAGCTGCCATTGCTCCACTTCGCTCAAGCCACAGTATGACAAGGAGACAAGAACTTTAACTTTTCTGGGGTGTACTGCTAGACACCCCCATCTATCACCATCTAGAACTACTCTTAGTATGTACTAGTGACATCTAATTTGTCATTTGATCCAGTGGGTATTGTACTCACCAATAGCCCTTACACCGGGAGTTGAACCCAGGACGCTTCCACTACATCGGCGCCGCCATAGACACAACAAAGTGTAGAGTGGTTTCAGTTGCAATTAAAGGTGGGGAAGTTTGCTAGCCTCATTAAAACTTCTTCATTAAAGGCCTAGGCCATCTACTATTCGATTCGAAACCTTCAGTTGAAGGGAGAAGGTTGAAACTGCAGAAGCAGATTTTGTAATAATGTTTTGAGAAACAAAGTAATGATATACTTATTATTGCCAGTAAAGGTACAGACTTTAACAGTGGCTTAAGTTATGATAATATGTTGCCATAGAAGTCAACTTATTTTTGAACACAAGGTCACATTTTTTATTTGATAGGTGGCAGAAAAGCTTAAATAATAAGCGATTGTCGCCGCCTATGGACACCCGCAACATAAATGGATTCATTTAAATACCCTTGCCCTTTGGATTGGGCTTCCGATATGCTTACCAAAATGTCAAATGTCAGTGTCCCAGATCCTCAGGGGTTCAACTCTAGAAATGGATCTCCCTGTCCACTCGAAACTTTAAAATTAAACCCTTCATCTGCCGAGGGAAAGAAAAATGAAATAAACGGAACGAAAAGTTCCCCAACTTACGGATTTAGGGTCCCCCCGGGAGCTTCAAGTGTCCGGGTAAGAAACAACTTGGTCCGGTGAAAAATCGCGAAGTATTCGTAATTTCATTTAGTTCCGACTTGGAAAAAAGATGGACGAGTTGGTAGTTTGTTAATATTGGATTCTTTTCTCCGGGCGTTGTCTATTTTTTATGGCGAAAGTTACGTCTAAGAATGTGTGATCATTAATGTCGTATATTAAAAGTACTATACCGCGGTTTGGTTATTTGTTGCGGCTGGAACTATTATAAATTTTGCAGTAAAACTAAAGATGTGCGAAAATCAAAAATCGAATGCGCACTTTCGTCATGATGATTAAAAACCGGCCAAGTGCAGTCGGACTGGCCCATGAAGGGTTCCGCAGCTGCAAGTAAGATATATTGAAGTTAAATGGCGGTTTACGGTTTATAACGTATTAAAAAAAACTACTCACTATATCTAGTTCAAAACAATTTTCGTTGTTAGTTTCCATGATAATGTACATCATATATTTTTTTTAGTTTTATAATTCATTAATTATAGAAGTTAGAGGGGGGGACACAATTTACCACTTTGGGAGCGTCTCTTGCGCAAAGTATTGTGTTAAGAAAAACATGATGTTAAAAACCTCAATATCATTTTTAAAGACCTATAAATAAATACCCCACACGTATAGGTTTTATGAAAAAAAATTGAGTTTCAGTTTTAAGTATGGAGACCCCCCTATTTTTTTATTTTTTCCAATTTTTGTGTAAAAACTGTAATGCGGTTAACAAAATACATCTATTTACCAAGTTTCAATAGTTTCGGAGAAAAGTGGCTGTGATATGACGAATCTATAAGGCTTACGTGTTTTGCCATTTGGCTGCGGAACCCTAAAAATGAGCTGAATCTGACTGCTTTCTTATATCGTGTTAAGTCATACTTATTTTTTTATTCCTACTGCTTAACACTTAACTATTCTGTTTACACATATTTTTGAACTGGATTTACACATATTTTTGAACTGCAATCCAGTTATCCAGTATGCTACTTACTAAATTATAGAATTTCGGTATTCCTTACTATTTAAGATACTCTAAGCATCCAAGCAAACCGACAACCGGTTTTTGTGATGAATACAGAATACAAAAATTCTATTAACTATTAATTTTGTTCAATAAATAAAAAAATACAAAAAAATACTATGAGTGCAAAAGTTTTCGGTTGTAGCAATAAACAATTAAGGCGACGGGTAGCCTACCTAACTAGCGACACCATTCGTTTTTAATTGTTAGCTACTAAACCGGATCTATTTTAAACAATTTCGGGGTTACAACCTCTCGGCAAAGATTTATACTATTTATTAATTAACCATGCACAAATGTTGGGTCCGTTTTTGTACGCGAAAAATTGATTACCGCCAAAAGCAGCCACTTTTAGCGTGAATAAATATTGGGTTGGGTTTTCGTGTACAAATGTTGGGTCCGCATTTGTGCATGGTTATTTAATAAATAGTATAAGTGTTTGCCGAGAGGTTGTAACCCCTAAATTGCTTAAAATAGATCCGGTTTAGTAGCTAACAATTGAAATCGATTGGCGTCGCTTGTGGGCCCTACCCGACAACTAGCGATGACTTGATTTCTATGATGGAGGCCCTGCAGTGGGACAGTTATAGGCTAATACTTTACTATTTTTACTTTTTACCTATCCAGTACTTTACTCACCTCTGGATCTGCGAGTTGCAACCACAAACAAACAGAATCGCCTGTCAAATCGACGACCGAATTAAGGGCGCCACTTACCTGAAAAGAACAACGGTACATTAGCAACCGTATTTCTAACTAGGGAAATGAGAGCACTTTAGTAAGCGTAGGGCTGTGATAAGTGAAGTGGGAAATAAAAAAGTGAATTAAAAATAGAGGAGGGTTAATGTACAAGGGACACTGCCGCCGCCACTATCACGATTCTAGTGTATTTTCTCTGTTTATCTGTATTTAGCTGGTGCATTATAGACGTGTGTAACTCTTTACTGAAACGACTCAGTGATCCGACTCAGCCAAATGATACACTGTTCCAAATCTCTAATGTTCGCTCCGAATGTATCATTCGACTCAAATGGATCTCGAGTTCGAGTGAACCGAATGATGCGATGAGCCCAATGAGCTGAAAGATCCGAGTGAGCCGAATGATTCGAATGAGCGGAATGATCCGATGAGCTGAATGATCCGAGTGAGCCGAAGGATCCGAATGAGCGGAATGAATCAAGGATCTGTCCGAGAGTCGATGTGCCAAATGAAGCGTTTCAGTGTTCCGCATCTCGGCACTGATCCAAATTCATATGTTCCAATCTTTTGAAAGATACGTTTTTGCCAGGTCTTGTGCATTACTTACAAATTGTGATAAGGATCATGCATGTGTTACATCTTGTCGACTAAAAACTGTCTTAATAGGTTAAACACTTGCGAGCAACCAACTCGACTCAGGACCTACGAGTCATTTTCATACAAATATACAACTTCGAGGCCTATAAGGATGAAAGAATATGTGCTTTAGAAATAATTTTAATGTAAATCGATGTCAAAAATGTTCTTATTTTAGTTAATCGTTCAACAAGCCTCCAGAAACATACAAATTTTCTTAAGGATTGAGTAAGTGGTTTGTTTTCTTCCATGCAATTATTATGGTATGCTAAAATCAACCACAATTTTTTTTTTTTAAGAAATAGGCAAGTTGAAATATGCAGACTCAGGTCTGCATATTTCAAGTTCAAATGCTGGGATTCGAACCCTCGACCTCCCGTTAAGAAGTTCCACTGACCTACTATCGCGACTTCTCATCTTTTATACAAGTCCCGCCCGGCAAGAGTGTATAGTGGTGACCTTGAGTGAGAAAACTTCAATTTTAGTATAATAACGAGCTAGTTTACAAGTGTGCGCAAACATGCCCATTTCTACTACACTTTGTTCCGGGTCTTTTACCGACCCTAAAGTCAGTGCGGTAATTAAAGTGATTTCGAATGAGCAGCTCATGCCAGTCAAATGAATGGCGCGAGCAGTCACGCGAGCTATTGAGCTATGACTAGTTCACTGATACATCGCCTCAGCTTGTTACGTGTGAACTCAATAAACATGTTGTTACCTAACCTTAATGTTCAGTTATTGGTAAGAATTAGAAATAGAGGAGGGTTAATGTACAATGGACACTGACGCCGCCACTATCACAATTCTCGTGTATTTTCTCTATTTAGCTGGTGCATTATTGACGTGTGTAACTCTTTACTGAAACGACTCAGTGATCCGACTCAGCCAAATGATACACTGTTCCAAATCACCAATGTTCGCTCCGAATGTATCATTCGACTCAAATGGATCTCTAGTTCGAGTGAACCGAATGATCCGATGAGCCCAATGAGCTGAAAGAACCGAGTGAGGCGAATGATTCGTTGAGCGGATTGATCCGATGAGCTAAATGATACGAATGAGCTAACTAAATGATCAGAGTGAGCCGAAGGATCCGAATGAGCGGAATGAATCACGGATCTGTCTGACAGTCGATGTGCCAAATGATAGATAATCAATTAGAAAAGATCAAGCTTTGCAAAAAAAATCATGCCCTTAAAATCACACCTTATAAAACTTTCTTTAGCCATGGGTTGCCTGAAAGATATCTCTGAAAATTATAACGATTAGTAGGTCTAATGTTGCTTCTATATCGTTGTAATGAACCTGGCTTGCCAACATTAGTTGGGGGAGGCTCCTTGTGTGATCGTATCAGAAATGATGAGATCCGCAGGAGAACTAAGGTCACAGACATAGCCCAAAGTATTGCATGCCTGAAGTGGCAATGGGCAGGGCAAATAGCGAAGAGAACAGACGGCCGTTGGGGCGGAAGGGTCCTCGAGTGGAGGCCACGTACAGGAGGTCGCTGCCGTGGCAGGCCCCCCACAAGGTGGAACGACGAGTGGATCCATTGGATGCGGGCGGCGCAGGACCGATCTGTGTGGAGATCATTATGGGAGGCCTATGTCCTATGTCCAGCGGTGGACGTCTATTGGCTGAAATGATGATGACAAGGTGACAAGCTGGTCCCATCAGAATATAAGGGAAAAGGAATAGAGAGTGCACTTGTGTTTGTGCACACACTTGAGCACTATAATATATCCTGCGCACGTGGCTGAACGTTGAGTTTGGCCGCCGTAGCCATAATCGGTTGGAGGATACTACCATACTTTGAAAGTGATAAGATGGTAGACTCAGGGCACATCCCTAGTGACGAGTAGTTAATTCACTGATTCATTGCCTTAGTAGCGTGTTGTTTCGTAAGGTTATACAACATTTGCGGATAAAGAATGGGATCAGAAAAGTCTCCCTCCAAAGTAAACAGTTCCATTTATAGTATTTGACCGTGGGCGAGCCACGCTTCGGCTTGAATGGGCCGGCTCGACTGGATTGATACCACGGCCTCACCGAAAACCGGCGTAAAACAATAGTGTGCTGTGTTTCGCTGCGTGAGTGAGGATACCGGAGTCCCAATCCGGGAGAAAGGGTTTAACGGTTGGCAGCGCACTTGTGACTCCATTGGAGTAGTGGGTGTCTCTAGGCGGCGGCAATCGCTTATCATCAGGCGATCCGTCTGCTCGTCTGCCATGTATCACATAAAAAGAGTATAAGCCTAAAAGCCTACAGGCCTCGGGATCAAAAAAGTGAGATGTTGTAGGACTAGTTCATAGCACATCTCGCTTTATTGTTTGATCGGCTAATACCACCTTAAACTCATGTTATTCCGTTCCTATACGAAATTTTGAAAGAAGCTGGAACTATAATAATAACCTACTTCATAAAGGAGGAGGTTCTCAATTCGACATGTTTATATATTTTTTTATACTCCGGATTTTTCTTTGAATTGCGTTTTACAACGCGTGATAGTATGTCGCACTACTGTCTAAATTAGCACTGAATGAATGAATGAAACGGGCGAACGAGTTCTAGAGTGGAGACCGCGTCTTGGCAAACGTAATGTAGCCTCAAGCCTAGCCCTCTGGCTAGGTGGAGAGAAGATCTGCACAGGATGGCTGGCAAGAGCTGGATGCGAGAAGCCATGGATAGATCACGGTGGCGAACAATGGAGAGGCCTACGTCCAGCAGTGGACTGCGATAGGCTGATGATGATGATGAATGAATGAATATACTGTTATTGCACTCGAAGTGATGTATGAAATCCTAAAACTAGGCTGATGATGATGATGAATGAATGAATATACTGTTATTGCACTCGAAGTGATGTATGAAATCCTAAAACTAGGTATTACAGGATATGTACAACGAAGGCGGCCTTATCACTATGAGCGATATCTTCCAGGCAACCTTTCGTTAAAGAGCACGTTGTTAGTAGAGTAAGCTCTAAATATCAGACAAAGAAAATTTGGTCCTCAAACTTATGGCAGTGGGTTAAATGAGCATGGGCCCGTTTCAACGGTCGTCAAATAACTTTATATACCAAAGTAATGTTAGTAGCTCGAAAACAAAATTGCTTAACCGAGCAATCTTTATTTCCACTAATAGTCCCCAATTCCGCGAGGAACTTACAGGAGGTTACAGACGGACGACAAACTCAAATATTTTTTTATTTGCATAGGCATGTACACAGCACTTGCAAATCGTCATACAATTTGAGTTATTTTAAAGTATTTATAAGTACTTATGTATAATTTACATGTTAATACATATATGTTGATACATAAAATATACTTATAAATAAATAAACATAATGCGATTCTACCACACCGGCTCGGAAAGTTGTTTCTGGTCGAGAAGATCCGGCAAGAAATTCGCCAGTTACTCTTTTTAATCGCAAAACTTTCATATAATGGTTTGTCATCTACATACCAAGCCATACAGTATGTATCTCATTATGTATCTCAGTATGTATCTCAGTATGTACCTCAGTATGTATCTCATTATTATTTGATATTTTCTTCTTAGTAGAGATATATATATATATATATATATATATACCCACATTACACATACACGTTAGGTACACAAAATACATTAGACAAGCGTCCGTGGCACTCATTCAGCTGGTCTCACTGAAAACCAGCGTCATGGCCTTTGTCTGGGCTGTGACATAAGCTGAGTGAGGGCCATTTATACTAGACGTCATAACACATCACAATATACATTTGGCACTGTCTGGACATTATTGAATATAGTTTTGATTTTTTTTCCTTTTATTTTCTGTTTGTACCAAATTGTGTTTTGTTTATAATTGCTATATGTTCTGTGTTGTGATGTCTATAATAATAAATATTTTCTTTCTTTCTTTCAAAATAAAATAAAGGAAATAATAAAATAAATATTATGAGGAAAACCGAAGCAGACAGACAGAATCCCGGCGACCGACCCAAACAGCTCATTATAGCAGACCTTACGCATACATTGTTTTTCCATATGTTGACCTCATATCGTACTGTATAGCCAAAGCACTTTTTTATACTTGACAATGGCAAAATAATCCTCACAAAAAAGGGTACAAATGGTACTGCCAAAAGTATGGCAACTTAATGTCGTTGATGTCTAAAAGCGGCAGTTATCATTTACCATTAAATAAATAAAAAAAAACCATTAAATGGACCAAAGAATCGTATGCCAAATAGGCTTAGTTCTAGTATTAGAAAAAGCAAAAGACAGTCAAATTCGTAGTTAATAAAACGCCATAATTTTGCATTACAAACCACAATCTAGATTCGGCGTGTAGGGCTAAAACAAGCCGCATGGGCTGATGCAATTCAAAGGTTTTAAATTAGTGTCTAGTAGTTTTTAGTGTACAAATTTGGTGTTTATTTGTGCAGTGAAGTGGCGCAATGTGATCCTAATAATTAGAATCATTAAATTGTATCGTTTTTAACACTGCTACTGTGTGTCGAGTGCGCTGTCTCGTGACAACTTGCTTGGACCTAATAGTTTTAAAACCCGCGATTGCTTTAAGAGTGATATCCGCTGAATCCGTAGGTCGATAAAACGTAAAACACCGGCGTTTTATTGAGTGACTGTGACTTTGACTGACTTCGACTGTTGACTACCTACTTATTCTCAATAAGTTATTTGACCTTGGCGAATCATCTTCGGGTAGAGCCATTGTAAAAGAAAAAAACACAATCTACTTATTTGAAACCTTTGAAACGCATTAGCCAACACGATGCATTGCTTCGAAGCACGAGTTCAACCGACCGAATCCCGGAATTTGTTTCCTTAACAATTGTTACAATAACAGAGTTAATATATTTATTCAGCCTATGGGATGACAGTAGGTGTTACGCACCCTATATCGAACCATTATAATACAGAATTAATGTATGAAGCTAATCGCTTGAGGCTTTTTTCCCGACACGATTGCAGAAACGTTACATTGCTCCAAGAAAACATCGGTGGAATATAAAATCGCACAGTTAAACAATTGATATTCGATAAAATAAAAATCGAATAATAAACTTTCGAAACAAGTAGGCAACTCATAAGGAATGTGAGACTCGATTTTGCGTTCTTCCAGACAATACTCAAGTCAGTGGCTACTATTTGGTCGCTAGTCTGCAAAGCTAAGGGCGAAAACACAGAAAGGCTGCAGTCTCGATTTGATGAATACGGGAGGGCGACAAGAAATAATTTCTCTCATTCATCGCTAAAATATTGGTCTCACTCTCCGACTAATGAATTCGCTTCAATGGTGCCCTCATTCCGAAATGACGGATAGTAGGGAATGAAGGGGATTAAAACTGAATATGGTGAAAGGAGAGATTTGGAACTGTTCTCGGCTGGCTGATTGCTAATTAAAAGATTCCGGGTTTAGGTGCAAAAGCGCGATTCAGTCTAAAAATGAGTTCCTCAAAGTGCAGTTCTATGCAGCGTATGCTTGTAAAACACTTTTAACATGATCTAGATTTTGGTAAGTCTGTAAACTACCATCTAGACAAAATGAATCATACGAGTAGTTACAACCCGTGCGGATAAAGAATGGGATCAGAAATGGCGGCGCATCTATTCACTTCTTGCTCGCACACTATTTGCGTCTATACTCGCACTCGTGGGGTGCGAGTATAGACGCAAATAGTGTGCGAGCGAGAAGTGAATAGATGCGCCGCCATTTCTGATCCCATTCTTTATCCGCACGGGTTGAACACGTTCAGGTGTTTTAGCACAAAAAATTGTGGATCCCAAAAATCTGTTAGTTTTATTATCCGCAACGGGCAGGCATCCGCTAGACGTTTTCCCTCACCGCCAATCTACTGGTAAGCAAGGACCCGAAAACCCCTTTACAGAGTTAAGCCTATCGATAGGGTTACCCTAGTATTATCAAATCAATATGGTTACCGTATTAATAGTGTAAGTTTATTGTATTGGTAACCCTATGGATAGGGTTACAATAGCTTACCGCATATTAAGGGTAACAATATCGATTGTCTATTTCTTTTCCACGACCTGTCAAACGAACGAACACAATCCGACCAATCGGCTGCCGCCGTTATATTAGCGAGGTGCGCAATATTGATTCAAATTTTTTGCGCGTAGAGATTTTAATCTCTACTTACTCGCTTGGTAGAATTCTAAAACTCCATCTTGATATGGTAAGCCTATTATAGGGTTTTCCGTGATGATAGCGCTTACCGTGATGAATGGGTAAGCATATTGATGAGGTAAGCCAATAATAGGCTTACCTTATTGATAGGGATTTTGGATAAAGCCTATCAAAAAACCCTAATAAGGGTAACCGGTTTCGGTCCCTGCTGGTAAGTATGAATTTAAATATGAAAAATCCAGAAGTGCGCTCTGGTCCTGTCCCAAAGACAGGAGATGATCGGGAACAGTGAAAGGCCATTTTGGGTCGCTGACCCATCGGAATGAGTATGAAATGGGGTGAGCATTGCATCTCATAGCCACTGCGACCAGTAGAAGATCTATTATGGCAGATTCGGAATCGAAATTAGTAAGTAAGAAGAAGTGCGTCATCAGATTCGAACAACACGTTACCATCGCTCTTATAGTCACACTCTGATAAAATCGTTACAAAACGCATATACAAACGATTCACACTACAATAAATCAAGTAACCCATAACTATATCGTGTAAAAAGTTATATCGTATAAAAAGTCACAGAAAGAAAGTCATATTTAGACAGAATCCGAGTAGCAATTGTGTTTCAATCTGTAGACGGCAGGCAATGTCGCAAATATAAGTTACTGCTACACCCATTCTGCGGAGAAAACTGCTCACCTTTATAGCTGCCGCACTAGCGAGTAGAGATGGGGGATAAAACGAAAACAACGTTATAAAAAGTCTGCTTTTTAACGGTTGAGGTAGGAACAATGCTAATATAATTCTCACAACATCTCATACGTTGACCTGATTCCGTACTTAGTAGCTTAAGCTCTTTTGTTACAGATATCAGACAACAGAGGAACACAAATATATACTTAAATACATATATTACACCCAGACACCGAACAAACACAAGTGTTCATCGCACGAATGTTTGTCCAGGGTGGGGATCGAACCCACGACCTTTGGCGTAAGAGGCAGGGTCACTACCAATTGCGCCATCCGGTCAGTCATATTACCAAGTGGTCATCGAAGCGCAGTTGAGGTTTTCAACTGGCTAACTTACTGGCTGGCTTTAGTAAGCCAGCCAGTAAGTGGGAGAGCCGCGCTTCGGCATGAATAGGCCGGCTCTACTGGAGTGATGCCACGGCCAGAAAGCCGCCGTGAAGCAGCACTGTGCTGTGTTTCGCTGCGTGAGTGAGGTTACCGGAGGCCCAATTCGGGGGAAAGGGGGTTTAAAGGTCGGTAGCGCACTTGTGACTCCACTGGTTTCGCGGGTGTCTATAGGCGGCGGCAATCGCTTACCATCAGGCGATCCATCACAAAACACAGGTATTTTGAAACGTCTTCTTTAGACCAGGAAACTTTTCCGTCATTATAACTAATATTTTAAAAATAAAACGTTATAAAATCTCCAAAAAGGAAAGCTAAGAACTTTTCTTATTTCGTCATTTTTTTTTCTGGACTTGAAAATTACTTCCTTTATTGTCTTAAGGAAGCAGCTATCAAAACAAAATCCTGAGAACGAATATATTCAGACAATAAAAATATTATCATTCTTCTTAATATCTTCAATTCCCTGACAAAGCCGTGGACTTACTACAGAGACAAAGTTAAACAAACTTTCAATTATTTATACCACTTTAAGATTGGAAAAAATAAGTAACAATAATCATTGTTTTAAATAACCGTTAAACGTTTTTTAACGCGTTCTTTTGTTAATACGTTGAGCACAGCTCTAGCGACCTATAAAAGGCTATAAAATATACTTCCGATCTAAAATGGGCTCGATAAAAAATTGGAACCGCATTGGACATAATAATGATAAACGGTACGTCCGGTACGTCATTCTTTATTTCTCGGCTGATACTTCAAGACTCAGCATAAGTGAAAATGTATAAAAAAGCTTTTACAAAACCATACATAGTAACTTGTAGCAAAACAGGGTCGACGTGCCCCATGAAAATGGCCCCTAACAGATAAGATAAGATGTAGCAAAACAAAGTTTCCATGAAAGCCATTCTGATATTGATTTTTTTTATGGTACAAGCGACCAACGAGCAAGCGGATAACCTAATGCTAAGTAATCATCGCCGCCCAAGAACATCTGCGAAATCAGAGACAATACTGATGCGTTGCCGGTCTTTAATAAAGGAGCAAGCTCTTTGCTCGAAACAAAAACTTTGGGTTCCCATATAAAGAGGGATATTCTAGCGCATTTGAAATGAATACTTTTTCAATAAACAATTATTTCATCTATATGAAAAGCAGATTATAACTTATTTTGTTGTTGCAGCCTCGTAGCGCCAATATGACGTCAGTCTCGTAGCGAATTGTAGCAGTGGTACGCAAGTACGATTACTACGAGTCTCGTAGTAGCTTACCCCCCGATATGCTACGACACACAACATTGTGAAGCGTAGTGTAGGAGAATCTTGAGGGCCTTTAACAAGATAAAATTCACGACAAAATCTTTATGCCCGTCTCCATCTATCACATGCATAGTGTGTTTGATAGATAGAGACGGGTACTTGGTCTTTTATTTGACATCTAAATTTAGCCCGAAATTCGGAATAGTCTCGCCAAATGTCTGTCAGCGCTTGTCCGTACTTCAAACTTTGAAAAAATAAGTGCCAAAAGTAGGTTACCCGTTACTAAATAGGTATAAAACATTACTCATATCAACAAAGAAGGAAAAATATTCTATAAAAGAAACAATTTCGTAATCCTTACTCATTCTGTCGGACGCAATACGTTTCCCGTAAGCAGTGCATGCGTGGTACGGAACGTATGTTCGCAACAGATAATTTATTTGCGGAGTTTTTCCGCATCGCCGCAATTTAGTGCCCACTAGCGCCAGCTACGCTTCTTCACCTTGCGGTTGGTTGTAGACTTGCTACTTTTTTGTTTTTAGAATAAAAATAGGAATAATAATTTATTTCGTAATCAAAGGTCGGTACAACAATAAGACGTCGGTGTTTTTCGTTTTATCGATTCTGCCGATACCACTCTAAACACAATGGCAGATTTTAAAACTCTACTAGGTCCAAGCAAGTTGTCACGTGACAATACACTCGAAACACAATAGCATTGTTAAGAACAATACAATGCAATGATTCTTATAATTAGGATCACTTCGCGGGACTTCAATGCACACATAAACACCAAAATTATTCACTAAAATAGAATAATTTAAAACCTTTGAATTGCATCAGCCCACACGGAGTTTTTACAGTTCGACTACGATTAGAATATCAGAAGGCACTTTAGTGGCATTGATGGGGGGCGTTGTACAACATTTTTTTTTTTATGGGAAAATGGTCAATGTTTTTGTTAAGTGTTAGCATTACTTCCAGCTTTTGCCGAGTGACCAATAACCGAAGAGCGACTATACTTCGCAGATTCACTGAGGTGCATCCGCGGTGAGGAGAGGAGTGTGGTTCTACAGGACTGAGATCCTACAGGACTGAGGAACCACAGGACTGAGGTCCTAAAGGACTACATATAGCAGATTTTTCACAAGCGATAAAACGTACTGATAGCTTAGAAAACCAACAACTCCATTAAACACTGAATGCTTAGAAGGTAAAAACAACTTGTTAAAAGTAGCTACTCGTAGCAGACATATAACTGTTTCGCTGTATGAGTGAGGGTACTGGAGCCCCAATCCGGGGGAAAGGGGGGTTGAATGGTTAGCAACGCAATCGCTTACCATCACTTTTAAAAAAGTTTAACAGCAGCAAGTCTGTACAAATTGCCGCGTCCCCAAAAGCTAGCCTGAACCTGGTTACATACTGCATACTGTGGCCCGGTGATTTGTTAATAGCAATTAGGGGCTAAAACGTCCCATTCGCCTTGATAATTACCTTGCCACGATATTTATGGTATTGTCGCTTGATAAATATTTCAAATACGTTATCTCTCAGGTAACGTGGTGATATTATTTTTCAAATAAACAAACGGGAGACGCAACATTGTGTTTTATGTGATAGGTGGCAGACGAGTGGATGGATGACAGGGTGGTTAGCAATTGCCACCGCTAATAAAACACCTGCAAAACCATGTGCGCTGGAAATCTTTTCCCCGCCGGCCGCCGATTCGGCGTAATGCCTAAAAAATTGAGATAACATCACATACATTGTCCTAGTCCCAAACTAAGTTTTCCCTTGTATTATGGAAAATCAGGAACAGCAAAGGTACCATAAACACCCAGACTCAACACAAATATCTGTTTCATCAAGAACAATTTGTGTTTGTGCGGGAATCGAGCCCGCGACCCTTGCGTTTCAACCGGCGCAGAAACCATTGCCGTAAACCTTAGATTAAATCAAAATATCGGAAGATACGGCACGTCCCTTCAATTAGACAACTGAAAACGGACCTATTTGTTTTGACATATGCTTGAAAGAGTCATCAAACGTGCTACGCGCATGCTATGTCAGTCTACGTGAAATTAGGCGACGCGGACTTAATTTAAGCGGTCCATGCGGTAGTAAGTCACCTATATTCCGCAATTTTTAACCGACTTAAAAAAAAGGTTCTCAATTTGACATGTATATATATATATATATATATTTTATGTTTATTCGCCAATTTCTCTGCCAATTATGAACCGATTTAGATGATTATTTTTTAGTTGGAAAGTAGATAGTCTCGGATTGGTACTATGATCAGGATATCAGGATCTGATGATGGGATCCTGGAAAAATTTAGGGGAACTCTTAAATTTTAAAGGGACATGTAATGTTTTTGTATCTTTTTTCAAAACTGCACCAGTATTTTCGCCTGAGTGTATTAATTTTGTCGCTCTGCTGATGATGGAAGATCAACTCCTCAACGGTAAGGAGTTAAAGAATAACTCTTTCAATACTGTACTCACAATTAGTTTTTTAGTTATTTGGAGAGAAAAAATGAGACACTAAAAAGCTTGAAAAAATTTTCTGTGAAAAAACCGCCTTTATTTCTAACACTTTATACACTGCAAATAAGATTTTATAACAGTACACTCGAGAAAATGTTTTACCGAAGTCGGCGCCTAATCCCTTTTGAATAATTGAATGTTGAATTAAATTACAAGATAGTTTTGGGCGCCGACTTCGGTAACACCTTTTCTCGTGTGTACTGTTATAAAATGTTATTTGAAGTGTATAAAGTGTTAGAAATATTATTTTACACTTTTTAGTTTGTGGTTTTTGAAGGCGGTTTTTTTTTCACAGATTTTTTTTTATTTAATCTAAGCCGTAAACGGGTCGTCCCGTAAACCTCATGTGATAAAGTGAATGATAAATCCATAAAAACGTATTCATTCGTGGAAACGGGGAAATTCATTCCACAACAATGTTAACACTTTATAACTAGTTCGAATGAATCCTGGGTAACAAATCGACGCCATAGCGAGGTGTTCCCGAGAAAAACGCTCCGTTCGAGCCCAGCATACGAACACCTACGCTACGGATGCGTGTTGAGGTGGCGAGCTACGGATGCGTGCTACGAATGCGTGCTACGGATCAGTAGGCTTACTGTATTTAGTGTTTTCGTAGCAAAGCTGCATATCACATCTGTGGTAAAGTACCCTTATACTGGATTTCGCAGGATTCGTCTAAAATTGCCCAGCATATCACAGTATGCAGTGTCTGTGCGTCGCACTCACCTGCACTACATCACGTTGCGACAGGGATTACGGGCAAGATGCATTGCTTGTCAGGGACTCTGCTAATGGAACATACGCGCTGTACGTACACGGCAGGTAATAACAGGTATATGAGCAGGCTTTGGTGGAAACTTGACACACCAACGTCACGTAGGACGACAATTACTAAGTTGTACACATCACTAAAACATAGTTTTTTTGTATGGTTTTCGGGTGATATCCGCCATGTTCTCAAAATATCACAAGCACGAGAATTGGGCTGTAGGTGATATACGCCATGTTTTCAAAATATCACTAGCCCGAGAATTGGGCTCCTGGCATTTGATAAGAGTGGTCTCGATATTATATCGATAAAAACTACCGTTATATCGAGTGACAGTTACTTTCACTAACTCCAACTCATTTTCACTTGACACTCATCGTCATCGTCAGCCCATTTAAGTCCCCACTGCTGGGGCACGGGCCTCCCTCAATCACAGGAGGGGTAGTTGCCACACTCACCACGCTTGGCAGACGGGTTGGCGAGGGTTTTGAAATAAATGCAGAGTTTTCCTTCTCTGGGTGCTGATGATCATGCCAGCAACTTTACCTTAGTCGCCTTTTACGACACCTCGGTAAGAGTGAGGGTGGCCTATTCTACTCTGCCGGGGACCACACGGCACTTGACACTCACACCACCTCATTTGTACGAACAGCCACACGTCAATGTATTAAAAACTGTCTGACTGTAGTCTATAAGAAAAAAATATACTAAGTCAGAAGAAATGTTAAGGGTCTTATTTATAAATGTTTGCAAAGCCTTTGTTAATTAAACAGTGTTTTCACACTAAGCACATTTTTCGTTCTTTTTTCCAAAATATTGTATGAAAATATTTTTTTTAAACGTCAAATCTGCTCTTTAACACCATTTTAGTTAACAAAGGTTTATTGAACGTTTATGAATAAAGCCCTAAAAATCGGACTATTTCAGCAATAGATAAAATGGTGTTCCTTCAGATAGGAATGTTATTTATTATTTAATTATAACGGGATCGACCCTTCCAGGAAGTGCCGGTAATAAGTGCCCCTAAAAAGGTGCTTAAATCACCCTTTCAGGTAATGGAGCAAATCTTTAAATAATGGTTCAAGGGGAATTGATGGTAAAATAAACGAAGCACACCGCACGAATGGTCCCATTTTATGGTGATCCAAAACCTGGAGAGGAAACCAGTATAGGATATTTAGATCAAAATTATTTTTTAGACCGAAAGAAAGATAATGCTGAGTATCGAAGAGGGTAAGGTAAAAGCGGTTTCGCACAACGTCTGATCCGTATTTGAATCTGACAATCATGTATAGACTGCCACATATGATGATGAACTGATCCCAGGTAAGAGGCGCAAGAGGTCCCAGGTTCGATCCACGGGTCTCGGGCCAAAAATGTCTACCTAAGTTTTCGGTAAGAAATTCTGGAGTCTGGAAATTGAAACCTTGGAAACACGTTAAGCCGTTGATCCGGAATACGAGGGTAAGATAATAGAGAGTGGACTTATGTTTGCGCACACACTTGAGCACCATAATATATCCTGAGTACGTGGCTGATCTTTACGATCGGCCGCCGTAGCCGTAATCGGTTAGAGGATATTATTAACTACAATGTCTAATTTGATTATGTTTTTTTTTTTTAATATAGTACCAAACGGTGTTTGACATTAACGAGAGAGTTTTTTATTTTTTTTATTTTTTTTTATTTTTATTTATTTAAGACAACAAACAATTACACACATGTAACACTAAAAGTGAAGTATACTAGATAACAATACTTAGTGTGCAATCAGCACCGCTGTCTACAGATTAGGTATAGACATGAGAAAAGGGCAATAGAGAATAAGCAGGTACGTACAATACAGCTTGGTTCGTATAACAACGCGTATCGGAATCAACGCGCATCCTGAGGCTCAAGTAAAAACCTGTTACTAAACAGTAACACACATATGACTACGGTGAAATTAACAAAGTAGCTACTAATAATTTCTTGCCTCGAGTTGATTGAAGAAAATCAAATTTGTATACAGCGATGTGTTAATTTCTTGGACATATGTTAGTTTGCCAATTTTTCTCAATCATTCCTATAAATCGTTAACAAAGTCGTGAAATCAAATTATGGCACCACTGCCCATACATCATGGTGGTATCGTAACCCCATCGGTATGGCCACTACGTTACATCCACAAGAATTCGTTGTCAGGGACGACTTTCTTTGCGCATTATCTATCTTATATACATACATACTTCAGATAACGACCAGGCTAATAGGTAAACCTAACAAGTGTAACACATGTGCGATGTAATCTAAACCCAACGCCATCTATTAGTTCAAAGTGAAACTAATGTCTTGAAATAAAGTGACGACGGGCCATCTATACATTACAAAATACGCCATCAAGGGCCGATTTGAGCAACCTTATTCCGATAAAATAGTCCGATCACGGTTATTTGGTACGTTGCAAAAGTCGGAACCACGAGTAACTTTCCTTTACAACAGTGCTTTTGACATTTTCCCATAGAAAAAATATTGTACAGCGCCCTCATGTCAATGTAACTGAAGTGCCTTCTGATTTTGGTTGGTCTGTGACAGTGACATTGACATGAGGGCGCTGTACAATATTTTTTCAATGGGAAATGTCAAAAGCACCGACACTCTTGTAAAGGAAATAGCGTTAGTTCCGACTTTTACCACGTGCCAAAAAACTAAAAAATAATAAATAAAATAAATATTTCACAACATTACATACATTGATCTGACTCCGAGATAGGTAGCTCAAGCACCTGTGTTACGGATACTGATATCAACAGTGGGATTACAAATATATACATATAATACTTTTCTTCTGTAAAAACATACTTATAATACATAGAAAACACCCAGACCAATACAAACAAACATGTTCACTACCACTGTTCCAAACTGGCCGTCGACGGGACTGCGAATCTATTTTATAATGCTGTCAATCTATACAAGACGTTATATACCATTAGTTTTTCCACGGATAAAGATTGGTTAAATACAGCCTTTATGATTGCTTTGTAACCTCAAATCGATAAATTGAAACATAAAATTAACGATAATAGTTCATCGCAGCTGTAAAACTGCCATAAAATGCATCAGAGCCGTAGTTACAAAATGTAACCGAATGGTCGCAAATGCAATCCGTCTCCACGCTGCGGTCACCATCCGATATTTTCATCGATTCTCGTGATAAATGTCACTGCTATTCGATATCAAGTGTTATATTTGGGGCGGGTAACTTTTTAATGTAATGAATGAGTGTGGTTAAGTATTTTTCGGTGTGATTTTTCACGGGTAACTAAGTAATTTCTGTCGCTGGATTATAGTTTTCGATAGATGATTAATGCTATTATGAATGAATATTAACTAAGTCAAAATTTACTTTGTTTGACTCTGTACTGGATGTTCTGAACGGGCTACGGTCGATTATTAAATTAAACAACGTGACTTGATCTAAAAATAGAACAGAGACTATATTTGAAATATTCAATATTGACTTATACAAATCGGAACAACCAAATGCTTGTGAGATTCATAAATGCACCACGCCATCTGTCGGTGAACTTAAGAACTAGTATTTGATACATATGAGATCTTATAGATATGAGAAACCCAAATGCTTGCGCGATGTAAAAATGCACAGTCAAAAAGGGATTGTTATTGTGTATGTCTGTTTGTGTAGAATATGTTTGTTTGTACTATTACTATGTAGAACCGTCCCATCGAGTCCCCAAGTTGCGCCTCTGTTCTTTCTCTGTCCCTATTTGGCTTCACCCTTACGGGTTGTATAATGGAGGCGGAGGGGAACAGAGGTGCAACAATGTTTTAGGTCAGCCGCTGAAAACCAGCGTCGGCGCTGGCTATATTCGGCCAGTGTCGACAAAAGCTGAGCGGTCACCTATTTGACACTTTTTTTATTATTTTATTTAGTATATATTTATCTTATTGTTTTGTTATATTATTACCTGTACTAACTGTATGTTATTTTTACTTATTGTGTCAAATAAAGATTTATTCATTCATTCATTCACAGCGCCATCTATTATCCAGAGAAAAAAACTAATCATGTCACGAACAACCTTTATTAATCTTGGTCAGAAGTGAAGATCTTTCCTTACATTTTCGGACACTACGGACAGCCACACATGATGTTAACTACAATCTGTCAATAGATTTAGAACTTTTTTGTATGGAGCCTGTTATACTTACTCTCTCTCTTAAGTTAAAAGTGACCTTAAATGACTTTTTTTAATCTATAGAGGCTACAAACGAGCAAGCGTGTCACCTGATGGAAAGTAATCCGCGAAATCAGAGAGATTACTAATAACGTATTTATGTACTTGTAACTTTAGGTATGCCAATGAGGTCCGATGTCTTTTCCTTACTCTGTTGAATTAAACGTCCTCTTACTCATCACTACTAAGGGCCGATTTCACCGTTGAAATTGAACGCGATCAATTCACTTGTACTCAGTCTACGCGCTAAGCTGAGTTCCGTTCCTTTGTTTTCGCTCGCATTGATCGCGTTTAAGCGTTAATCGCGTTCAATTTCGACGGTGACATCGGCCCCAAGTGTAATTCCCAGATGCGTCCAAAGTTGTCGCTCTGGAGCCCGGGGTACGCTTGGAAGATTCTTGATTTGGGGAGTCTGGTAATTGAAATGGAGCGACTGCTATCTAACCTGCGCAATTATTTTACAAGGGAACCAGGCCAACTGAATCATGGTTACACTTTTCAGAAACGTGCAGGTTTCCTCACAATGTTTTCCCTCATCTCGGGGCTAGTGGTAGAAATAAGCACATCGATTTGAAAAATCCAGAGATGTTTGCTCATATTCCCCGTATTGAAAGCGATTCAAGATATTTGACAGAATTGTACACATTGATATGTGGCTGTCCGCTGTCATTGATAGGGAAGTGTCTTTAAAAAAATCGAAGATTCGGCGGGTAGGGCTAAAACAAGCCGGGTGGGCTGATGCAATTCAAAGTTCTAGTGTACAAATTTAGTGTTTATTTGTGCAGTGAAGTGCCGAAAAGTGATCCTAATAATTAGAATAGTTGAATTGTATCGTTTTTAACACTGCTATTGTGTGTCGTCTAGTGACAACTAGCTTGGACTTAACAGAGTCTTAAAACCCGCGATTGCTTTTAGAGTGATATCCGCTGAATCCGTAGGTCGATAAAACGTAAAAACACCGGCGTTTTAAGGAGTGACTGTGACTTTGACTGTTTTCGACTGTTGACTACCTACTTGTTCTCAATATGTTACTTGACATTGGCAAATTATCTTCGGGTAGAGCTTATACAATGTAACACTGTCTAAGGGGTAGAGCCATATTTAAAAAAAATAATTATTTAAAATCGAACCAAGGAAAGCGCGAAATATGAAAGTTTGAATTTGGCGCCAACGGTTTATAACCGGAGTGAAGTATATAGTGAACTATACTTTTTTTTTTTGCTTCTTGGGGTTCCTCTCGAAAACAATCGTGGGCAACCGCTGTGTGCGTCTCTTGTGCGATATCACCAAAATGTAAAATGTACGTTGTGTCTGGACTGTTTTAAGTGTTGTGAACGTCAGACGGCTCCGTCAAGGAACTTTTCTCTTCATCAATTCAAATTCCCCGGCCGGCGACTTGGTGCCCTCAATGGACGATCGTCTTATTACATTACTCTGAAGAATCTTGGTAAGTTCGATTTGAATTAGAACAGGAACGAGAACTTCTCTGCGTCTACGGCCCTTCCATAATTTGGTAAACAGTCGTATTGTGAATGCTATAATTCCTAACCTTGCTTCAACCACGCGATTATCCCAGCCTCATAGGCACATTTTGGGAGCCCAACACCCGTAGCTCTAACAGGGAGGCGTTGTACAACGTTTATTCTATGCGAAAACGTCAAAACAGCAATAGATCCGACTTTTTTTTATTATTTTTCTCTTCCTTTCCTTTTTACACACCCTTTGTTAATTCTGACGGCCGAGACACGCCGTATGGGCTAGTCTGAAAACCAGCGCTTGGCCATTTAGCCGAGAAAATGCTGAGACTAGTACCTTTTGTCAATAATTGTACTACAGCCATACTTATTGTAAGTTGGTTTCTATCTTTTTATTGACAATAAAGATCTTTTTACTTTTTTTTTAACTTTTTTTTTTACTTTATCCACGTGCTATAAATAACCGTGATCGGACTGCAGTATAGTGATGGGTAAGTTTCAACTGGCATTTTCAATAAAATACCCGACGATATGACAACTCTTAGTATCAAACTGTTCAAAAACAGGTTGTATAAATGGCTTACTGTACATAGTTTTTACGCCAGCGATTTTTTGACATTTAAATGAACTTTATCGACATTTGTAAATTAATTTTATCTATACATATATGGTTTATTTTTATATTTCCATTCAATGTATTCTGACATGAAGCTTTTATTTTATAATATACAGGGTGCATCTGTGAACATTTACATCCCTTTAACCACGTGTTCTACTAACCATTACGAACAAAATTTGTTCTATCACTTTTGCAAATTCGCATGAAAAAATTTCAACTTTTCATACAAAGTCGGTCACGTGACTTGATCATTTTATATGGGGAATCGAATTTCTTTTTGATGAATTTCGAAAAGTCGTTGAACAAATGTTCTTCAGAATGGTTGGTAGAACACGTGGTTAAAGGGATGTAAATGTTCAATGATACACCCTGTATAAATCCAATTTTGATTGAAGAAATTGTGTATGATAATAACCAAATTTGCATGCTATTTTTAAGTAGCAAATTATGAGCACATTGTATTATTTATCATAGGATGTTTTAAGCAAATATATAATTTTATCTTTATCTGCCTACACCTGTAAATTAACACACACACATACACTAAATGCCTTACAACATATTGTCTATTCTTGTGGGCTTAACGCGTTATGAGCGTCATTAATATTGGCTTAGTGTTTCTTTATGGGTAAGACGCCAACAGTTTTGTGATAAAGGAAATCTATTTAGCTTTCAGAATAACTTAGGGCGCTATTAAAGATATTATATGTTTTTGTAATGGCGGCTCATCGCTTGTTACAAAGCCGCTAGACTACGGACTTAAGATTGAAGTCCAAGAACAAGATAGATCATCCTCCTCCTTAGCCGTTCACTTTTGACAGAGTGGTCGTGGTTGACGATGCAGCATTTTCGTGTGCTGATGCGGCACGCGCGATGTGTCTCCGCTTGTTGCGTCCACAGCGTCTCGGGAGTTTTGGACAATGGATGTCTGTGTTACAGCCCTAATGGGGTCTGTACATCGCGTCGGTGAGCGCCCGCGCGACCGCTTGCCTTCCACCTGGCCCTGGACAGTGAGTCGCTCCATGGAGTGATCGTTGCGAACAACGTGGACAAAATATTTGAGGATTCGTATTTACGAATCCTGTGTATTTACACAGCTGACGATAACCTCTGTTTGATTTTCAGTTTTTCCAGGATTGCAGCAGTCGCTGCCAACACCACATCTCGAGTGATAGATAGATCATCATTTCAGCCAATAGACGTCTAGTGCTGGACATAGGCCTCCCCCAATGTTCTCCACACAGATCAGTCCTTGCGTGATTGTATCAGAAATGATGATCTGCAGGAGAACTAAGGTCATGAACAGCCCAAAAGGATTGCATGCCTCAAGTGGCAATGGGCAGGGTACATGGCGAGAAAGACGGTCGTTGGGGCGGAAAGGTCCTTTAGTGGAGGTCACGTACAGGAAGTCGCAGCCGTGGCAGACCCCCCACAAGGTGAACCGACGATCTGGTGAAGATCGCGGGAATCCATTGGATGCGGGCGGCACAGGACCGATCTGTATGGAGTAGATTGGGGGAGACCTTTGTCCAGCAGAAGACGTCTATTGACTAAAATGGCAATGATGATGAAGAATGTCACATCATAGTAGCGATTACTTGATATCTATGATGGAGGCCTTTGTCCTGCAGTGAGACAGTATATAGGCTGATATTCATCTTCAACAACACACTCAGTTTGTTTTTGCAGTTCAATGAACTGTTCCGACATATTCGGCAATTATATAATGTAATTCTAGCTTACATAAAGGATATTATAGTATACAAAAATAAAAAAAAAATCCGGTAGCTTAGTCGGTAAAAGCTGTTGCCCGGTTTGTAAAAAATCGTAAGTTCGTCTGGCGATAATTTTTAAGTGCATTATTTACATAAGAATAAATTACAAAAAAATGCTATACCGAAAAAACCAGTAAATTACCCAAAGCTAATAATCTCTTTGGTGGAGGCTGGCAAAAACTATAAATGCTTCCAGAAGCCGGAGGTAACGACGGGTAGCTCAGTGGATAATCCAACATTCCAACACTTGCTCGGAGTGCGGACTCGCTGAGTCTAGCTTCTACTTAAATCTAGTATTGGCAATTATTAAGTCTATTCTTCCGAAATTTATTTTTATCGAGTGGCCCGTAATCACTTCGTTTTGGGGCTTAATTTTGCTATTAGTTCTAAGCTGTACCAACAGATGGCGCTGGGTATGGATTAGTTTTTTTTTTCATCCGACAGAAACCGGTGACTTTTGGGTTAAAAAGTATCCGATGTCCGGTAGTTTAAGTTAACTCTCTATTTTTTCTGGCAAAACGGTCCAACCGTTTTTGTGTTAAAAATAGTGGACTTTTTTTGTATAAATGTAAATATTACACTGTGACTCGCATATCATAATATTGCATATTTCGTCATATCCCTATTAAATCCAAAAACGCTCATAGAATATATTTCATGGCCACTAACATTACGGACGGAGTAACCGACAGCCAGTTACTCCGTGACCATTGTGCTTGCATCAGTGCCGAAATATCAGAAGCTCAAAAATAAGGTACAAAGTAGAAATCTCGTAAATAACTATTCTAACGCTCACAGAACCCTTAAACGCACCAATTTTTTAAAATCTACAACAAAAATGAAGCGTAAAGTGGAAGTCGCAATTTGTGCCCGAGGCAAATTGCCCCGTTCCCGATCGAGTTCGTTAGCCGCATCGGCGAAACTCGCCAAATTGTGGGCTTAGGCCAAATTACTTGACATTACCTAGTTGCATCCATCCTGTTTCGCTAGTAATTGCACTTTTTCTTTGGTGAGTGTTTATTTTATATATGAAAGGTGGCAGACATGATGGTAAGCGATTGCCGCCGCCCATAGACACCCGGAACTCCAGTGGAGTCACAAGTGCACTGCCAACCTTTAAATCCCCCTTTCCCCCGGATCAGGCGTCCGGTACCCTCACTCACTCTTCACGCCGGCTTTCTGTGAGGCCATGGTATCAATCCAGTCGAACCAGCCCATTTAAACCGAAGCATAGCTCTCCCTGGGTCCAACGGTTTTGTGATATTTACAGCTTTTTAGTGAGCCGTGGTCATTTCGCATAGCCACACGACCACGGCAGTGCAGTGTATTGCCATAGGGCCAAACACTGTCCAGTCCAGCTTATTATAAATCGAGGGCTTAAGTTATTACCTTACTAAAGTTCAAGCCGTCCCGTTCCAATACGCATTGTTAAAAGGAGCGGGCACGAGTTTTCTTAGACCGCGTTTTGAAAGAGGCGTGCATTTAAATCATGTCATTTTACTGATGCAAAAAATATTTTTCCTCAAAGGTGTGATACATTTTTTTGCCTATTAAATATATTGAAAGAGATCAGAGGACATTTTTATAATTTAAATTTAAAAAAATATAATAATATATTATTAATATTTCACAACATCACATACATTGATCTGACTTCGAGATAGTGCTACCAATCTCGGAGTCAGATCAATGATAGAATAGATAGGTAGCTCAAGCAACTGTGTTACGGATATCAGAATCAACAGTGGAATTACAAATATAAACAAACATGTTCATGCACACAAATGTTTGTACTGTGCAGGTATCGAACCCGCAACCCTTGGACCAAAGGCAGCGTTCACTACCACTGTTCCAAACGGGACGTCAAAATGATACTTAATATTACAGATTTTGTATAAGAAAACATCAGGCTGTGTCTGTCACCTATCACATACAAAAGTCACATTGTAACACTCACAAAGGCAATCAGAAAAATGATCATGGCGTCACATTATGTAGATAAACAAAAACTTTATGTTTGTACCTCTATATAACGTTTCAGATGGTCAGTAAAAACGCGTTGACGCTTTTAGTGTTGCGAATGGGTATAAAAATGTCCCGACACTTTCCTACAAAAACGGCCGCCATTTAAATACACTCTTCTTTACCGCAAAACTGCGGAACGGTTCTGCCAGTTTTTAGATCGAGGTGTTTACATAAAATATATACACACAGAACTCAGGGTACCTCAACCGCAAGCTGAACCGGCAACGAATATTTTAACAACATCACATTCATTGATTTGACTCCGAGATAGGTAGCTCAAGCACCTGTGTTACGGATATCAGAATCAACAGTGGGATTACAAATATATACATACAATACTTTTCTTTTGTAAATACATACTTATAATACACAGAAAAAACCCAGACAAATACAAACATATGTTCATGCACACAAATGTTTGTACTGAGCGGGGATCGAACCCGCAACCCTTGCACCAGAGGCAGCATTCACTACCACTGATCCAAACGGGTCGTCTAATAAATAAATGAGAGCGTAATTCGAAAGTGTTTCGGTATTAGAAAGAGACAGACAATGAGCGGGAGAGACAAGATAAGTAGGGTTGCCATACGTCCCGTATTTGATCATCCCGTCCCGTAAACCTATATGTTAGGACTATATACGGGATATTCCTATATTTCGATAAAACATCAGGGAAAAAATGAGACCATATCGTACCGTAGAAATCTGAATCGTGGATTCAGAAACTACCTGAAACATTAAGGATTCCTCACGATGTTTTCCCTCACTGCTGAGCTGCATGCACAGACGAGCATGCGGCCCATGACGGGCCACCTATCTGATAGTAACCACCGCTCAGTGGCGGATTTACCAATAGACTAAGTAGGCTGGAGCCTAGGGCGGCTGATTTTAGGGGGTGGCAAATTCGGAATTTATTTCTGAAAAAAAAGTAGGTATCATAGAAAAACGAAAGACGAGCTTTTTTTTATGCTAGAGGCGACAAACAAGCAAGCGAGTCACCTGATGGAAATCAATCATCACCGCCCATTAACATCCGCGAAATCAAAGAGATCGCTAATGCGTTGCCGGCCTCTTTAAAAAGGAGTACGCTCTTCTCTTGAAGGTCCCTAAGTCGTACTCGTAGCTGTCGGGAAATACTCCCGTAGGCAAAGTGTTCCACAGAACTGAGGTACGTGGCCTCAAAACATTACAATACTTTATTAACATAATTGTCATTGTGAACTTGACTAGGATATTGAATTGCTGAGGTCAGAGGGGAGGCAAATTTTCTAATAGCCTACAGGCGGCAAATAACTGAATTCGCCACTGCCGCCGCTCATAGACATACAAAACCGGCGCATAGTCATGCCTCTACCTACAGTAATAGAACTCTTTTAAAACCTCGTTCCGATGCTTCCCGAAAAAGTGGCACCATTTTAATAGAATTCCCGTAACTAAAATCGCGTTTCCCACCACTAGCCAGGGGCGGGTTTTTCTCAGTCACGATAACTTTTTGAACGCAAGGTTTTTGTGTCGCTTGGTCCGTAGCCAACTAGGCCACGCTGACCCATGTGTCGCTGTGATTTATACCAGATCGTGGCGCTGCTAACGCTGGATGGACATTATTGGGTAACTATTAGATAGATGGATAGAAACATTCATTCACTGAGAATACGACACATCACATTTTACAGATACGAACGGAAAAAACATGTATAATTATACTACATTAAAACAAACAGAATAAGAAACAAAATTAAGCTAAAACAACAAACGAAACATTACAAGAAATAGAAGAGATGGTAATTAAGAAAAAAAAAGAAAGTAAGTATCTTCGTTAGTAGGTATGTCGCTATGATCAGTGAAAAGATGCTCACTCAGCTGGTTTTAGGTAAAAGTACCTGCAGGCCATAGTGCTGGTTTTTTGTGAGCCCTAATGTGACGCACGGACGACATAAATAGGTACATAAATAGTTTACAAATAAATTAAATATGATCTAAGGGTGAGCAAATAAATAAATACATTGTTTATTGGCAAAAAGTTGTGTTTCGGAGTCAGTGACTGACCGGATGGCGCAATTGGTAGTGACCCTGCCTCTTACGCCAAAGGTCGTGGGTTCGATCCCCACCCTGGACAAACATTCGTGCGATGAACACTTGTGTTTGTTCAGTGTCTGGGTGTAATATAATTATTTAAGTATATATTTGTGTTCCTCTGTTGTCTGATATGTGTAACACAAGTGCTTAAGCTACTTAGTGCGGAATCAGGTCAACGTATGAGATGTTGTGAGAATTATTATTATTATTATAGTGACTGACTTGTGCACTAGGCTCGCAGGCCTGTGTCGTAGTAGTCGATGAGTGAGCTAGTATATCGTTATAAGACAGTAACACAATTTCATTGTAGGTTTTAGCGTATTGACCCTCGTTATAGAAGGCGCGTGCTGAACTACTGAACTACCATCGCTGAGTCAGGCAACGACCCGTTTGGATCAGTGGTAGTGAACCCTGCCTCTGGTGCAAGGGTTGCCGGTTCGATTCGAGACAGTACAAAATTTGTGTGCATGATCATGTTTGTTTGTATTGATCTGGGTGTTTTCTATGTACATATTATAAGTATGTATTTACAAAAGAAAAGTATTATATGTATGTATTGTAATTCCGCTGTTGGTTCTGATATCCGTAACACAGGTGCTTGAGCTACTTATCTCAGAGTTAGATCAATGAATGTGATGTAGTGAAAAATTGTGAAATAATGTTATTCGGATTAAGGAAGTATTTATCTACGTCGCTGTTAAAAACACAGAGAAATTCACCACAAGCGACACTCCACTCCGGTTTTTTGTTAGTACGTGGTATCGCTCTAGGCGAGCCGGTCCATTCATGCCGAAGCTCTTCTATAGTAAACATCTGGTGGAAACGCAACCTTAGCCCAGCATTACCATGCAGCCGCGACATAAATCAAGATGGCGCATAGCGGCTGTCTGGCCCAGTTGGACCGGCACCAAGTGGGCCCGTTCACAGCCCCTTCCAAATGCTTAAGTGCTATTTTTCCGATGTTTGTTAATTTGGTGCATCCTTGTTTACATGCATGATGCTCCTTAACGGGAAACAAGTTTTTTTTAAGTAGTTTTTTATTATTATAGGTGGCAGACGAGCAGACGGATCGCCTAATGGTAAGTGATTGCAGCCGGAGTCACATGTACGCTGCCAACCTATAAACCCCGCTTTCCCCCGGATGGCCGTTGGTACCCTCAGTCACGCAGCGAAACACAGCACAGTGCTGCTTCACGCCTGTTTTATTTCATTTTTTATTGAGGAAACAAACAGCTTAAATACTAATACATTTAGACGTATTAAATTTAAGTAACTCACTAGCCAAATTAGTTTCCAATACTAAATAATACAAATAATGTTGAATGAGAAACTCGGACTTCAGGAATTAAAAGTTAAACAAAAGGAGAAATTATTAATACCAGTCAATCAAAAAAGATAAAAAATATAACTGTATACTTATTATTAGGTGTGTACACATTAATGCTCCTTCAGAAATATGTCGATGCCGCCGTAAGTGCGTAGATATGTCGATGCCGCCGTAAGTGCGTAAATATGTCGATGCCGCCGTTAGTGCGTAAATAGGTCGATGCCGTCTTAAGTGCGTAAATTGTATTTATTACATATGTGATCAAGAACATTACATGTTGTGATCAATAACAAAGCTATTATTTCTATACCTTGATTTGCAAAAGGGTACCGAAAATGTAAATTTACGCCGTGCGCTTGGTCTAGAACATCTTAATCCCAATCGGTTCAAAAGGAAGGGAGAATCAATTAAACCATTAATGATTTTAAATAATAATATTTGGTCTTTTTACGAGTCAGCAACGTCTCAATATTTGAAAATTTGTTGACCGTCTTCAACCGTCTGATAAATCTCGTCTGAATCGCCTCCAGCATGTCAAAATATTTTTCGTGCATTGGGTTCCAAACAGAAGATGCATACTCTAACTGGGATCTTACGTATGAATTGTACAATAATACTAAGGTGTTAGCATTTTTAAAATCGGTACTCTGACGTAAAATGAAACCTAGCAACAACCTTTTCTGTGAGGGTTTTGTGTGTGGTGTGTGTGTTTTAGTGTTTTGTGTGAGTTTTATAAGTCTTTTAGGTTTTTTTTTTTTTCGCAAATTCGCAAAGTTATTTTTGGTCGAAAAGATCTGGCAAGAATCTCGCAAGTTACTCTTTTTAATCGCCAAACTTTCCAACATTGTTGTATCATCATCATGCCAATACAGTTTAACTGTAACACAAAATAAAGAAAACAAAAGGAAGAAAGCATTAATTATGCTGAAGGGGTGGAGAGTACCATAAGCCGTTTTTGTCTCTTTCTAACGCGAAGCTGCGGGTAAAAGTTAGTCAATGACATTTCGTATCTCCTCGCTATTAAAGATAAGCTTTTGCAGCATCCCTGCGGTACCATTTCATCTTCGCACATGAAATCGCAACGCGTCCGAATTCACTCCACTTTACGACAGCATCAAACATTCGTACAAAGATACTTTATGGTCGTTAAAATATTTTATGACACACTATGTTGGAACGGGAGAAGGAAATAGGTGACAGTTCAAAAAGCTATTTATTATACCTATAAAACTGACCATGAATGGCTATCAACACACCTCGGACACTCGCGACAAAATGTATGAAACAAATGAGTTCTAATCTTCAGGAGAAAAGACATTGAACCGTGAAGATCTGTTAATTGAGCAGAACATTATCGATGAGGGAGATAAGATCATATCGAATACGCTGCTGCGCTGGAGAGAATGAGAGAAGATCGAGCGGCCAAAAGAGCTTATCTGGGAAGACCAAAGGGACGCCGCCTTGTGGGTCGGCCGAAATAACGTTGGAGGGACGATGTCGCCAAGAACCTCAAAGCATTAAATTTGCACGATTTTTTTTGTGATAGGTGGGAGACGAGCAAACGAATCGCCTGATTGCAAGCGATTGGCGTCGCCCATGGATACCAGTGACACTAGTGGAGTCACAAGTGCGCTGTCAACTTTTAAACTCCCCTTTCCCCCCGATTGGGCCTCCGCACAGTGCTGTTTCACGCCGGTTCTCTGTGAGGCCGTGGTATCACTCCGATCGAGCCTGCTCCTTCATGACGGAGCGTGACTCTCCCGCAGCCATTGGCACGGCCACGATTGGGCGGCATTGGCATAGAACCGAATAAAATGGCGAAATTGGACATCTGACGCCGATACTCATTGTGGATCGCTAAGCCAGTCGGTGTTTTTTTTTGGTCAATAAGCCAACGCTTGACCACAATCGCACCTGATGGAAAGCGACGATGAGGTCTAGGATGATACGCGTTTGCCTAAAAGATGCCTGTTCACTCTTACCTTAAAGATGCCCAGATTATAGTGGTCAGGAAATACAGATCTCGGCAGAGAGTTCCATTCCTTAGCCGTCCGCATTATAAATGTGTAGTTAGTAATCATGAGAAGTAACCGAGTGGGGATGAAGCCGCTTTCAACGGAGGCAGGTAGTGACCATATAGTATGAAATATCTACGAATCCGTCACCCATAGACACCTGTAAGACCAGTTAAGACAAGTGCCCTGCCAATCTTTAAACTTCCCTTTCTCCAGGTTTGGTCTCCAGGTTACGTTTCCATTGACGCGGAGCTGGGCGGCTTACCGCCCAGCTCCGCGTCAATGGAAATGGAATGGAATGGATAATGGAATTGGAATGGAAATGGAAGTGCTTGATTGACTAATCACCATGCTCGGAATATCCGCTCAGGATTACTCACTCGGCGAACAGCTTCACGCTTGTTTCTGTGATAGATGCCGAAGCGTGGCTGCACCTACGGTTAAACACTTTTATTGTCACGGTTAGTTTAAACTCTCAAGCTTATTGAAGCCCAAAACCTCACAGCTAAGCTATTGACTTTTTGTCCGGCTGTTAGGCAACATGGCACATTTAGCCGAGCATCCATTCAGGGCACGTTCGGATAACTTATTTGAATACAGGTTCGCTTCACGTCGATAAACGGTTGCTGCAATGCTACGTGCAGTACCGTAGCTAGGTATGGAGGGGCCCTAGTACCAGCTTATACAGGGTAGATAAAAAGATTGGGCCCTGGTAGTAAACTACCTTCAATCCTTAAGTGAGAGATTAAGCTACAAAGTATATTATACCTATACTGTGCGTACTAGTCAGAGTCACACCAGACAGTACACCATGAGCCGATTCCACTATGAAAAGTTCAGATGTAGACTTTATATTGGCATTTTACCTTGTAACATCGAATGTAGGTGAATTTGGTTTGCCGTGTGAATTTGGTCTAACCAAATCTCGCATTTTTACAGACATTTTGATGTGACAGGTGGCAGACGAGCAGACGGATCGCCTGATGGTAAGCGATTGCCGCCGCCCATAGACACCCGCGACGCCAGTTGAGTCACAAGTGCGCTGCCGACCTTTAAACCCCTCTTTCCTCCATGGATTCTAAATACCGCTAAAATCTGACAAACGCTACGCTTCTACAATAAAGATTTATAAATATGAATGCTTCACTGATGTGTACTCTACAGTGGGCAAGCGCAGCGCACGCATCGTTTAGGCCAATTTATGCGTCGCCTCTAGCATAAAAAAAAAGTATTCTAATATGTAACCTCGGGATCCCTTTAATTGGTATAATGTGTTTTGTCCTAAAATGGATTGGCATAATGAAATTGGCATAATTTATTTAGCATAGTATTAATTTGGTTTTAGCATAATATGTACTAAGGCTTAGTCATTATTTAGCATAATGCATTTATGCATAATTTTTTTGGCACAATTTTTTTAGATATTAATGATTGTTTGAATCTGAAAAATTAAAAAGTAAGTAAGTAATCAGTATTAACTATATTATATACAGTAAAAGTAGGTATAGGTGCGGCGGGGGTGCCCTTGGGCCACTCATAAGCCGCCTTTTAATGACTTATGGTTAATTATTTTATGCTTAATCATGTTTGTGCTTATTACATTTATGCTAAAAACTGTTGTGCTTATTAGTATTATGCGAAATTATCATTAGTAGTAATTACATTATGCTACCTTATTTTATGCTTAAAATTTTAATACTTCTTGACAGTGAACCTGTTACCTCCGTGTTATGTCGTGGGATTTTCGTGGTGCGGAATAGTACGCCTTATAAGCTTCATGGAGCTTTTTGTATTTGTGGGCCCCAGTGTTCTGCATCTAAATACGGCCCTGGTGGCAGAGAAAACTGGATGTTTTTGCAGTTGCTCCATTTATCTACGGCTAAAGTTTAAAAGTTAAGATACCTGGGACCAGGAATAGTGTTACGATGAAGATGAGCAAATGGGGTTGCTTTTTCGGGTTCCGAAGCTAAATGGCAAATAACGAAAACCATAAATATTCTTTATGCAATGTCTATCTATCCGTCTTATTTATACACGGTGCTTTTTTAACCGTCTTACTCCCTTATTCGAGGGTGTTATACTGGTGATAACAAACGTTTTTCCTCAAGGAACAACGGGATAATTTCAAAAAAAAAAACTTTGCCTCCCTATACAATTTGCACCAATCAGCCGATTACCTTTGTATGGGAGGTGATTTTTTTTTTTGAGATAAGACCTTATATTCCTTGGTGGAAATTAATGGTTTTCATTAGTATAATGCTCTCGATAAGGGAGTGACGACGGTTAAAAAAGCACGGTGTTATGTCATAGCTTTACCCTGAAACTTTTAAGACAACTTAATTGGACTTGTCTTGACTTGTCACGTATAGGATTATATTTGGTGGCCCACTTTACGATTTTATACTTTTGTATGTGATAGGCGGCAGATGGATCACCTGATGGTAAGCAATCATCGCCGGTTATGGACACCTACCTGACCAGTGGAATCACAAACTTAGTTTATAAGTTATCATACTTTATTTTATAAAAATATATTCATTCATTCATACACAAGGGACCTGCCAACCATTTAACCTTATCCCTGGACTCAATGAAACTCAGCGCAGGTGGTGCTTCACGCCGCTTTTGTGTGAAACCGTGGTATCAATATAAGGGAGTTACCACACTGGCGGATAGCGAACACGACGCGGCTGCGCAGCGTTCCAGCCACGGATGCCCAGCGGATTCGCACAATTTTTCTGCGTGGCCGCCACAAAAAAACAATGGCGTTCAGACTTATCTCCGCGGCGAATCCGTCGCGCATCCGTTGCGCATCCGCAGCGTGAACGCTGCGCAGCCGCCACGTGTTCGCTGCGTCGTCGCTCCGCTTAGAAAACTCTCGCAATCCGCCAGAGGCTCTTACACTACATTTCTCTACTTGTAAAGTCTAAAGCCTCTCGTATTTAATTTTACTATCAAACAATTTATATATTTCGGTAGAATACTTTAGCACAGTAATTCGCAGCTTGTTTCCCAGTGACTCTTAGCAATGCCTCGTAATAGTCATCATTATTCACAGCTTAACAATATTACCGTTTACCACAAAAGCCACAGCTATTGTGATTGCAGTGAAGTATATTGCTGCACAAAGTTTAGTGAGGTATAGTGTCTACCAAGTCTAAAAAACGAAATAACACATTCATGTAACACGATGGCGTACCAATTCAGAAAATTTGTGGAAAAACAAACGCAATTAATATTAGGGCATTAATTTTTACAGACATACACCCTAGAGAGGCATTAATCCCGGGCAGTATAATCCCAGGACTGTATAAATTGGCAAACGAGGATTTAATAAGAATTGACTTTTAAGAAACATTCAATGTGTCAGACAATATTCAGTAAGTCTCACACTAGGACTACTCATACTGTGCTTACTATTCAGGGTCACCATGACCCGAGTCCACTAAGAAAAATTCAGATGAGACTTCGTGACATTTTACTTTATCATGGAATGTCACCTACATTTGGTCTAACCAAATCTCTCATTTTTACGGACATTTTTTTTATGTCATCATTTTTTTAGGCCATCATTGTATGATAACTTTAAGAACGTGTGAGATTCTTTTCTGTAGTTGTACCTGCAAATAAATAAATGTGATAGGTGGCAGCAGAGCAGACAGATCGCCTGATGGTAAGCAATTGCCGCCACCCATAGACACCCGTGACACCAGTGGAGTCAACCTACAAACCCCCCTTTCCTCCATGGTTTCTAAATCCCGCTAAAATCTGACCAACGCTATGCTTCAACAATAAAGATTTATGATTATAAATTCTTCACTGATTTGCACTATAGTGTGGCCAAGCGCAGCGCACGCATTCGTTTAGGCCAATTTATGCGTCGGTTTTGACCCAAAAATTTACGCGTCTGACGCCTAATAACTCGCTCGGAATGGGACAGAAGATCGTGGGTTCATTTGCTGCAGCTAGGGTTGCCGGGTGTTTTAGCTACTTACTTACATAATTAAACATTTATTGACCACATACAAGATATACAGGGATATTAAACTGATATTGCACAGTAATAGAGAAGAAATAGTTAATCAAAAACACATAAAATAATATAATAAATAAACTAATAAAAGACTAAAGAAGAAAATAAAATTAACAAAGTTAAGTGGTCAACAAGGTCAGCATGTGCTGCAACGGTTTGGAGCCGCTGATGCGCTGATTTTCAGTTTGGACCTTGAGTAACGAAATAAATTATGAATGTGACAGAATAACAAAGGACAATACAAAGACGGACTTACTGACAAAACACATTAACTCGTAGTCACAGAGTGGCTAGTTTGGCCACGAAATATTAAACACAATATGAAGTTGATTTAAACTTTAATGATCACTAACATTAGAATAGTTTATTATGGGACTTCTACCATGTACGGTACAGAGAATAAAAAGGTTCGTCACCTTAAGGTAAATTTTCGCTTACACGGCAAGAATCAGTTATACCAGCATACCGTTTTAAAAAGATCTGCCAACCTTCTTTAAATTTTCTTAATTTTCTTTACATCAAAAAGAAACAAGGTTCGTACAAGCAAATCTGAACTTTCTGATTTAACAGTTAAGCATAATTTTCTGTGGAACAGGTATTACTCTGACAAATTTACGAAAGGTATTAAGTGCTCATAACATATCAAGATGGGATGATGACATTCGAAGGCTGGCTGGTGTGGGCTGGACGAGAGTGGCCAAAAATCGGGAGCAGTGGCGTGCATTAGGGGAGACCTATGTCCAGCAGTCGACGAGTGTGGGTTGCTGATGATGATGAACATATCAAACTAATCAATTTAAAAACTGACGAACCATTTCGTTCTATGACTGTACCTTATTGTTGAGTTTTCGATTCTTCGACGCTGTTGCAAGCGCCATGGTCACGGTGTCTTTCTAGCGATACAAAGGTCGGCCAATGAATGGACGTTGGCCCACGGGTATGCCCTGGTATGCTATCTTCAGACGAACTTTTGGCCACATGTGCGGCGAAACTAAATCTAAAACTGGTTAAATTAAGCAGATTTTCGATTTTAAGGGCTGTCAACCCTAGCTGCAACTGTCTGTTCTACGTGTTATCAAATGATTTGTTTACTCTGTTAAGTCCAGTTAGACTGACTGACTGGTAAAGCAGTGGCTAGTGGTCACACTTAAAAGCGACGGGTACTATTGGGCTCCGGGTTCAATTCCCTGACCCGGGTCAGGCCACAAGTTTATCTTTCTTTTGTTCAAAAATGTTTAGTGAAAGCTATGGAATAAATGTTAAGCCATGTTTGTCCTAAACTTAGTCCCTTCCCAGTCGTGTCAGACTAATGTGCTAGCGAAAAATAAAGGTTAATATTCCATCGAAATATGAGGGTCGCCATGGGATATGAGTCTACTGTGACCTGCCAGTTTTAGAAACAATGCTTTTAACTATATATTGTTTTAAACTTTCATGCTCACTAATATAAGAATAGTTATTTGATTGATTGAATATATTTTTGTTTTTTTTTTCTTTTGTTTTTATTTATATGTATTATTAATTGTTTTATGTTTTTTTTCTGTTAGTGCCAAATTGTGTTCTGTTTACGACTGCTATATGTTCTGTGTTGTGATGTCTATAATAATAAATGTTTTCTTTCTTTCTTCTTTCTTTCTTTATATTTGCGAGATTTTACCATGTATAAGGTACATGGTAGAAATCTCGCAAATAGAAAGAAAGAAAGAAGAATTTGAGTTACTCAACGACCATGACGCTTGCAAAAGCGCCGAAAAATCGGATATTCAGAAATAAGGTACATGGTAGACATCTCGTAAATAATATTAAAGCTCTTAACTTTTACACCTCAGAGAGGCAAATACAGAGCGACCGTCGCTCTGTGATCAGTGGATAAGAATGCACCCATGCGTGAGGACAGGGGATCGAATCCGAGAATGTACAGTGGTCTGGTTCCCCTGTTAAAGGGTTGCGAAGGTCAGACGGGAGTAGCTTCATTGTAATTACCAGATTCCTTGATCATGGTTTGCACGTACACCGGGCTCCAAAGCGACAGCTATTACCGGCTTAGATGAGGAGTGGGCAATCACACTATTAATATCTTATCATTCATCCGAAAATTGGCAAATGTATAAACGCAAACATCATACAAACGCCCCTTAGCTACTCCAATAACGCGATCCAGAAAGGTTGCTATTATTTCAAGTATTCCATGAATATTTCCCGTTCATTTTCTCTTTAGAACTAGTAGAATTTCCCTGGAGACCTGTGACTGGTATCAGGTGACAATAAAACTAGCTAATGAAGTCTATTTGAAGGTCTGAAGTTCTTGATTGGAGGTGGGAATCATACAACATCGAATACTATCGACTACATTGACCTGATTTCGTACTAAGTAGCAGCACTTCTGTAACGGACATCAGACCATAAAGGAATTACAAATACAGTGTGTATCTTTATAATATGCACATATCAAAATCACGGGAACCACAACCCATTTTATTGACGGAAAAATAATTTTGAAAAAAAATTGAAATTTTAAAACAAATGCAAAAATGATGAAAAATATACAGATTTTCTTCTAACCTAATTACAAATGTATAGGGTTAGTTATCTTGGATATTTTTAACACATTTAGTTAAAAAAATATAACGATTTATTTAAAATAGTGTCAACAGGTGCTACTCATAAGTTTTAAAAAATCATAAAAAAATCATTTTTTTTTTATTTATTCCGTCGATAAAGCGGAGCGTAGTTACCCTGATTTGTATATGTGCACTTAATGAAGAATCACGTCGTATAATGAATTCTTCAAATTACCAACACAATTCTTTAAATATCAATAAAAAAATTAAAAAAAGCTTATAGTGAAAAATATCCTAGAATTGATAAGCCAATTAGAATTAATTTTCTTAAATTCATTCCTAGCTTTTGCATGCTAATCAGATCATGGCAGACCTCACGGGTCAACCAGCTAATTGCCTGCGCTCAATTAGTCCTCTTTAATTGACTAATGTCCCAATTATTAAATTTAAATTCTAGAGACGGGCAATCCAAAGGGAATCGTCAGGAACGATAGAAGCGTCTTAGCTCTGCTTACTTTTGATAAAATAAAATTGACAAGGCGTATTTTTTAGCTTTGCTTATAGGAGGGTCAAATTTGCAATACTATGCAAATATAAAATATTGCCTACGTTATTACTAGAACAGCCACTTTTGCACGAATGATTCTACTCATTACCACTATGTCACTAGAATTTAAGTGCCATATAGACTTGGCAAAAATGTATATTTCTAAAGTTTGAATCTGGAACAGTGAAATGAGTCGTTTCAGTGATACGCTTCATTTGGATCATTTGTAACATCGACTCTCAGATACATAACAGAGAGCGACTCGATTAGAATGACCCTTATTTAAATTATTTTACCAAGTTTCATACATAGCATCCTATTGGCCTAAAGATCATTTTTCTGTGACAATACTAACAATAATTTCAATTAATGTTATGTCTACCTAGCTCTTTTCCCGAGTGACACATTCCATGTGTTGCCGAGGGAACCGTTTTCTCGCTATCAGCTCTCTCATTCGTATCAAAGAATCAGTGAGCGAGTTGACCGATTGAACAAATCCGATCTTTAGAGCCTAATGATACATTCGGAGAGAACATTGGTGATTCGGATCAGTGTAACATTTTTTTTTATGTTATAGCTAGGCAGACGAACAGACGGATCACCTGATGGTAAGCAATTGCCGCCGCCCTTGGACACCCGCGACACCAGTGGAGTCACAAGTGCGCTGCCAACCTTTAAACCCCCCTATCCCCCGGATTGGGCCTCCGGTACCCTCACTCACGCAGCGAAACACAGCACTGTGCTGCTTGACGCCGGTTTTTTCATGCCGAAGCTTGGCTCTCCCACGATAATCCCACGGTATCTGATGATACGTGAGTTGTGAGTCGTTTCAGTAAAGAATCATACACGTGTAAGTAATATTCCGGTTTCAAGCAAGCATTACTGTGTATTTTTAATACTGTGGTCCTCACCTCCATAATACCGTCAATAAACAGCCAAATGGAAGCCGATTGGTCCACAAGGACAAAGGCAGGTTCCCATTGTCCACATTTGAATAAAACACTCTTGTTATACAACCTTATTTTTAAATTACTTTGCACTGCCTTCCCTTATTACGAATACGATATTTCTTTCCTCTACCCAAAGGTTGTCTGGAAGAAATCGCTACAAGCGATAAAACAGCCTTTTTGTACTGTCTGTTGCTGTTGTATCATGCTTGTATTTTATTTTTGTGCAATAAAGAATATCTATCTATCTATCTTATTTTCTTTCGGGTGTACAAGGATTGTGGAATATCGTTTATTATTAACTAAGGTAATACCTAGTACTTAAGTTGTGTATTTTGTGCAATAAAGTATATCTATCTATCTATCTAATGACTTGTCCCGGCTTTGCACGAGTGCAATATTATGTCTATATTATATTATTATACATGACACATAGATATTCTTTATCTATAAACTACTACTCTATCTATAAAAAACTGCATCAAAATACGCGGTTTAAAAAGATGTAAGACAAACAGCGAAAGCGAATTTTTGTGTGTGATTGGGGCGAATTGCTTATTTAGAAGGCAACGCTAAAGTTCCCCATTAAAATATTATTAACATTTAATTTTCCTTCCGGGGCACGTGGATACACGACCACAAATTTCCAGACTCCGGACCGACACTGCAAAATGCTAAAATACTCATGTACAAATTTCAGCCTGACACGAGAATCGTACGGAGACATCAAGCGCAGCCGAAGGTTTTCATGTACGACCCAATAGCCACTGTGCCACCGAGCCTCCTAACTACGAGTATATCGATTTGTTGAATATTCAATTACTTGGAGTGTACTTCAAGTAGATAGATAAATACACTTTACTGCGCAAAGTTTACAGATCTTAGTCCTTGTACAATGTAGACGGTCTTATATTATAGCGAAAGGCGATCTCTTCCAGACAACCTCGTTCTAACATTTTCAAAGCAAAAACTTTATTACAATATCAAGTCTCCAAAAATCTTTTAAGCCAGCGTATCCAGCAACTAAGCCTAGGATCTCTCGCACCTTCGATTTAGTATTTCGCCGAAACCTGTAATCCAATCTCTCCCTAGCAGTGTTGCCAGTATTCTGTCTTCAAAAGTAACTTAGAATGTTCAAAAAGTTTTTACAAACTCCCAAAAATATTTATCCAGTTTCACATTATTTCTTGATTTGTTTTTTTTTTTTGAAAGGTGGCCGACGAGCACATCAATCACCTGATGATAAGCGTTTACCGCCGCGGCTCTATGGACACCTTTTTAGTCCTTATTCCACCAAATTAGATCATATCGGTCCTCTTACTTGGTGAAACAAGGCGCCAGCGCTGCTTCGCCGGTTTTCTGTGAGGTTGTGGTCGAGCCAGCCCTTTCATGTCGAAACGTGGCTCTCGGTAAGCGTATGTTAAATAACCTTCTTACAAAATAGAAATAGAATCTAAAAGAAATAGAAAGTAACAGTCGCTGCATGCGTACTTACTTTTTTCCTTTTCCTAACTGCCTCAGTGGCGTAGTGAATAGTGGGTCGCACTCTAAAGCTACGGCTGCGCAAGAGATCCCGAGTTCGATTCCCGGGTCGGGTCAAAAATTTGTACTTAAGTTTTCGGTAAGAAATTCCAAGTGTCAGCCCGAAGTCTGGAAGTTGGTGGTATTGTACCCCCGTGCCTCAGAAAGCACTTTAAGCCGTTGGTCCTGCGCCCAATGCCTATCCGGTCGTGTCACGCTAGTGCCCCACCCTAATATTAGGGTAAGGGAAAAGAGAGTGTACTTGTATTTGCGCACACACTTGAGCACTGTAATATATCCTGCGTACGTGGCTGATCGTTGGCCGCCGTAGCCGTAATTGGATGGAGGATATTATTATTATACTTGCTCTTTTAAGCTATGAGTGCGAGAGACACCAAAACAAATTTGTTAAGTTGAAAATTACAGACTGTGAGATCAGTTTGCATTAATTTCACGAAGTTCAAAAATATCCGCTCACTATAAAAAGATAAAGATAAAAAATTCTTTATTCAATTTAGGTCCACACAGAACACTTATGAATGTCAAAATAGGTACATACTATCTGCCGCTGGTTCGTAATGTCGATTTCTATTGAGAAGACACCAGCAAGAAAGTCAGTAGTTACTCTTTTCAAATATTGATGATGTTACAGAGTTTCAATCGAGAAAAAAAAATACAATTATGAAAGTTAATAGAGTACTATGAATAACAACTCAAAATATTAATCAATTAACTTGACCAAGAATCCTTATCATTTAAATAGTCTTGTACACTATAGTAACCTTTCTTCGTTAGCTGCCTAATTTAAGAGTTTTAATATGTGACTTAAACTTATCCAGTGATAGGTTAATGACATTTTGTGGTAGCTTATTAAATATCTTAATACTTAAGCCAACAAACGAATTACCGACTTTATGAAGTCTGAGGACCGGGACGGCAAGCCTATGTTTATTTTTGGTGTTAAGACTATGACTATCGGACTTTTTTGGAAAAGTGTGTAAGTTCTTACGTACATACATAATGCAGTCGAGGATAAATTGGGAAGCGACGGTTAAAATATTTATTTCTTTAAATATTTTCCTAAGTGAGTCACGTGATCTAAGGCTGTATATAGCGCTATGTTAAGCAGAAGTAACGATATGTGACATAGTATTCTTTTTCATGCTCGAGACGACAAACGAGCACGCGGGTCACCCGAAAGAAAGCAACCAACGCCGTCCATGAAAATTCGCAAAATCAGAGAGATCGCTAAAATTTTGCAGGCCGTTTTAAAAAAGAATATTGTACATGTAATGTAGAAAGGATCAAAAATTAACGTAAAACGTAACATAGTAACGTTCCTGGCAACTGTTCCCTTTACACGTCTCCTGAATATCTGGCCGACTACGGACTGAATCGTGTCGCTTTACAATTGTTCGGGGATTCCAACAAATCACCGGCTTTACAGTAATTGTTGTCGTAAATCTAGACGAATGTTTTGATTTTGCAAGTAATTCGACGGTAATCCGTGCTGTGGATAACCTAGCAATAAGTTTGAAGGCTGACGAGGAACAACGATATAAATTTTAGTCCATAAATGTACAATTGCTATTAGGTTCTTTCGTTATAATATATGTTGATTGTATTGTCTTACTGAGTAGGTTCTTTTCCTTGTTTTTTATTTTCTCTTTCTGTTTTCTTCCTCGATTTTTGTATACTTCTTTCATGTCAATCAATCCTTGTTTAAGATGACGGGTAGGGCACACTAGCGTCACCCATCGATTTTAATTGTTAGCTTCTAAAACGGCTCTACTTGAAACAATTTCGGGGTTACAACCTCTCAGCAAACACTTATCCTATTTATAAATAACCATGCACTAATGTTGGGTCCGTTTTTGTACGGGAAAAATTTATTCACGCCAAAAGCGGCCGCTTTTGGCGTGAATAAATTTTTCCCGCATCTGTCATGTGTTTGTTTTGTCAATAAATGTCTCATTCATTCATTCATAAATAAGTCGTGTTAGTTAAACCAATTATAACTTTTATTTATCCACTCCTCGTCTTAGCGTGTAATTTGCGGTTGCGTCTTAAGCCGTCGCTCTGGAGCCTAGGGTACGCTTAAATAAATAATAATAAATAAATAAATATTTCACAACATCACATACCTACATTGATCTGACTTCGAGATAGGTAGCTCAAGCACCTGTGTTACGGATATCAGAATCAACAGTGGGATTACAAATATATACATATAATACTTTTCTTTTGTAAATACATACTTATAATACATAGGAAACACCCAGACCAATACAAACAGACATGTTCATGCACACAAATGTTTGTACTGTGCGGGGATCGAACCCGCAACCCTTGGACCAAAGGCAGCTCAGACCATGAATCAAGAAGTCTGGTAATTACAATGAAGCCACTGCCGTCTGAACTTCGCAACCCTTTACAGGGGAACCAAACCAACTGAATTATGGTTACACCTTTCAGAAACTATCGCAAACGTGTAGGTTTTCTTACTTTGTTTACCCTCGACGAGCTAATTGATAGAAAAACGCATACGAACTTTCATTTATCCACTACGCTCAGTGAATTACAAATAGCGATATCAGCTAAAGAAAGAGTTGCAATTCAACTCAAGTAGCAAACTTCTTCACACCGCGATCTATTGCAAATCTAAAGTACATTTATACCTGAAAATTTAATTATGGATCTACAAATGTTTGATCTACACACGCGTGCAACCAAATCGACTCAGGATCTAATTTTCATAGAAACATACTCAACTTCAGAGGCCTATATAAATATGAAAGTATATATGTGTTTTTGTGATAATTTTAATGTAAATCGATGTCAAAAAGCTTCTATTAACTAAAATTAGAAGTTTTTTGCCATCGATCCATCGAATCCATCAAACCTCCTGAAATATGCTAAGAGGCTCATCGGTGATGACGCACTCTCCGAAGCTGGCTTGCAGAGCCTAGACCACCGTCGACGTGTGGCATGCTTCTCGGTCTTCTACCGGATTCATTTCGTGGAGTATGCGGAGGTTCTACATAATTTGATCCCCCCCCCCAGCTCATTCCATCACCGGACGACAAGGCGCGGCGAGGGCTTTTATCCTTATGTGGTAGAACTACCCCTCATCCGCACGAAGCGATTCACTTCCACATTTATAATGCGGACGGCTAAAGAATGGAACTCCCTGCCCAGGTCTGTTTTTCCTGACCACTATAATCTAAACATCTTTAAGGCAAGAGTGAACAGGCATCTTTTAGGCAAACGCGTATCATCCTCATCGTCACCTTCCATCAAGTGCGATTGTGGTCAGGTGTAAGCCTATTGTCCAAAAAATAAATATTTATAGGCCTCTAAAGTTTATGTTTGTACGAAAAAATGAGGTGAGTCGCTTCTGTTGCTCGCGAGTGTATATCCCGTTACATACCAAATAATTCGTTCTAGTTTGGTTTAATAAACCGTATTCTACCATCACGGAGCGATATTCCTTCAGCAATGCTATGAAATATCTGCGAAACCTCCCGATGCTTCTGTAAAAATGCATAAATCTAGCTTGGAAGGTAAACTTGGTTCGGAAGTGTAAAACTTTGAAGCCGTGTTTCTTTGGCGGCGGAGCGGCCGTAAAATGGAACGTACGAGAGAAAACGTGAATTTTAAAATTGGTATCTGGTTTATAGTCTAATCTGTAAAGTCAGAGAGACGTATAAAATGGAATGGCCACTAAATGATGCCCATTTACTACTTTACATACCCAACCTAACTAGGAATTAAATACTAATAGCTGACAAAATATACGTACGTAATTATTTAATTGTTAGTATTTTTGTTTTCATTGTGTTTCTAGAAAATATATTCATTCATTCATTAATAAGGTATCAGATCTTTATTCTCATTAAGAATTACAAACAAATTCACTTACCATAAGAACATAAATTTTTAAGTTAACAATTTAATTAAAAACGAAAAATTCGGGGGTAGAATAATAATGAATCTAGAATTTCGAGCGAGCAGGCGTAGATGAATGGCAATATTGATACATAACGATAGTTTATCATGGGAATTCGCAATCACAAGTCCGCTAGCGGCTTTTTAAGAGAAAAAAAAATCTGTGAAAAAAACCGCCTTCAAAAACTACGAACTAAAAAGTGTAAAACAATATTTTTAACTCTTTATACACTTCAAATAACATTTTATTACAGTGCACTCAAGAAAAGGTGTTACCGAAGTCGCCGCCCAATACTATCTTGTAATTTAATACAACATTCAATTACTCGCCGTGTGGTCCCCAGCAGAGTAGAATAGACCACCCTCACTCTTACCGAGGTGTCGTAAAAGGCAACTAAGGTAAAGCTGCTGGTATGATCATCAGCACCCAGAGAAGGAAAACTGCATTTATATCAAAACCCTCGCCAACCCGTCTGCCAAGCGTGGTGAGAATGGCAATTACCCCTCATGTGATGTGTCCCCTCATGAGGGAGGCCCGTGCCCCAGCAGTGGGGACTTAAATGGGCTGACGATGATGATTAAATTACTCAAAAATAACTAAAAAAAACGAATTATGAGTATAGTATTGAAAGAGTTATCCCTTAACTCCTTAGCGTTAAGGAGTTGACCTTCCATCATCAGCAAAGCCACAAAATTGATACAGTTATGCGTAAACACTGGTGCAGTTTTGAAAAAAAATACAAAAACATTACGTGTCCCTTTCAAATTTGAGAGTTCCCCTCAAATTTTTCCAGGATCCTACCATCACATCCTGATATCCTGATCATGGTACAAATCCGACTATCTACTTTCCAACTAAAAAAGAATCATTTAAATCGGTTCGGCGAACAAACATAAAAAAGCTTTACCGGAGGGATACCACGGCCTCACAGAAAACCAGCGTTATGCAGCATTGTGCTGTGTTTCGCTAACCGGAGAGTCAGAAAGGAAAGAAGAGAAAGTGGGGTTTCAAGGTTAGTCTCATTATTGTGTCTTATTGTGTCTTATTGTGTCTCAAAACATTGTTAATTCTTTTCTCTATGGATTCACCGTTGTACTTTTTTTAAAGTCTCATAATCGCCACAATTTATACAAATCCGTTGGCGGCGCTAGTTACGTCGATGCTTCACCTTAAAAATAAAGCCACTGTTACACACGCTCATTTCGCAGCATGCTTTTTTAAGCATGCCAAATATGCTTAAGGCGACGGGTAGCCCTAACTAGCGACACCATTCGTTTTTTAATTGTTAGCTACTAAACCGGATGTATTTTAAACAATTTCGGGGTTACAACCTCTAGGCAAACACTTAAACTATTTATTAAATAACAATGCCACAAATGTTGGGACCGTTTTTGTACGCGGAATTGATTACCGCCAAAAGCGGCCACTTTTAGCGTGAATCAATTTTTCGCGTACAAATGTTGGGTCCGCATTTGTGCATGGTTATTTAAGAAATAGTATAAGTGTTTGCCGAGAGGTTGCAACCTAGAAATTGTTTAATATAGATCCGGTTTAGTAGCTAAAAATTAAAATCGATTGGCGTCGCTACCCGTAACCTTAACGAACTGTCCACATTCGCTATCAATAAGCATGCGTTTAGGCATCTATTAGCATGCTTAAAAATAAGCAAACCTGTTTACACGTGCTAAAGCACTCCGCCAAACTCCCCCTTCCACCGGCACTGCAAGGTAGCATGCTAAAAAATCGACCGACGTGCGATTCTTGAACATGCTCAAATTTAGCATGCTTATTTGTAGCACGTCCGTCCACGCATGCTATTAAGTAGCACTTGCTCAAAAGTAGCATGCTTTAAGCATGAAAATAAGCATGTGTAACAAACAGTACTCTTAAACTCAGCTTTTCCTCAATTCCGCTCTGTTTCAAACCCCATCCTCGTGATGCGCCGCGCGCATATTTCACGAGCTGCCCATCTATTAGATCTTTTGTGTGATCCGCACAAAGCCCGCCTCTATCAGCCCGGCAATGGAGAACTGGCCTTTCAAAAATCCGGTTATGTTCGTCAGCCGCCATGTTTTTGAAAGGGTAAGAAAGAACTGACGTAGGTTCAATCTAGCCTTTAGCATGTTCCGTTTGAGTTTCATACCTACCCGCAGAACTTTTTTGGATGGTCGTCGAATTCTGCATTTCATCTCGTTACATCATTCGTAACAGAAGGCTAAAGGTTTTCTTTGTGAATTAAAACGGCCCTGCTTTATTTTTTCAGTTACATACCACATACTCTAGGTTAGTGTTTTTGTTAGCTAGAATTATAATTTAAACTGATAATAAGTTATGTTAAAATAATCCGCTGTTCGGTATGAATGTGCCGGCTTGACCGCGATTGCCGCCGCCCATAGTCACCTACGAAACCAGTGACGTCACAAGTGCGCTAACTTTTCAACCCTCCTTTCCCCCGGATTGGGCCTCCGGAGGACTCACGCAGCGAAACACAGCACCCTGCTGGTTCACGCCGGTTTTCTGTGAGGCATAGGTAAAACTCCAGTCGAGCCGGCGCATTCATGCCGAAGCGTGGCTCTACCACGATAAATACTGGCAATCTGTCAGAAGTTTCAATTTACATACATACTTGGATGCTGCTTTCAAATTCATATGCTTTGAACAACGACCAAGATTCGGACACCGCCCAGCCACGTACCGCAACTCTGAATATGAAATCGGACGATGTGTATGCAACGTTCCATTTCAGCTGTAGAGGCAATCTTTAAACGCACCAATATAATTTCTCGAGGCGCACCAATAAAATACTATTATAATGATAATTCTATGTATAATAACACAAACGCTAGTCTATTGTATTTATTTTTATAGCAGTGCTCTTTCTATGGGTACATACAGAATACCAGCGTCGGGGTGGCGCGACACCCCGACACATGCTGAGTATGTGCCTTTTCGGTGTTTTACTGTGTACCGTCATTATTTTAAATGTTTAATGTTATTGTTATATACTGAATAAATATTTTTCTTTCTTTAATAAAAGTTTTCACTGTATATCTGCACCGCACCGAGTCATGCTGACAGAATATAAAAGGCACGACTTATTTTTTCTAAGCGTTTTGTCGGTTTTTCGAGTTCTTACAATTAATTATATTCTAAACCCTAATTATATGAGAGTAAATAACGGTTTTTATTATTTATTGGGATAGCATAGCTGTTACGCTGTACATTTTTTTGATATCATCAAACCTTTAGGATTTTTTCCTGAAGTCCTAGAACCTAGGAGCCACGTAAGCGTGTGGCTCCAGTTTATTTATTTATAGCCAACAATCCGTTTGTGAGATAAGTAGTATAATGGAGAATGTTCACTAATTTTATTTTTTAGCTCTTCTTAAACTCAGTGGAAAATAAAAATAATATGATTGAAAAAAATATTACGATAGGTACGTCGTGTATTTTCTGATATATTTGATTTTAAAATACACGGGTTTTAAAGTGACGTCATCGCCGTCCCAGTACTTCGCAACACTAGCTCAGTCCAATCGCGAGTCCCGGTAATACAGCGCCCGTATCTGTATTAACTTGGTTAAAATTAAAAAACATGACTGAAAATATTATTACGATACGTTATGTTTTACCCAAAATAAATAATTAAAAAAAAAAGAATACTGTGACGTCACAATTTGGCGCGCCTGCCAAATTTAAATTTTCTATTTTCATTAATATTTGGTATTTTTTGATGAAACAAAAACTTGTGTATTTATATAGGTATAAGCTCGACTGGGACCATAGTTTTAAGCGATTTTGTATACCTGAATTTTGATATTCTCCATTGCTTTTCAACCGTTTTTTTTAAATCAACTATCATCAATATTTATCTTCACTCCATGAATTATTTTACCAATGATATCATTCGTTTGCTTTGAGGAATAAAAGGTGCGCTTAAAATCGTTGCAATGCGAGGATTTTACAAATACAAGTTACTATGTATATTACTCAAATTTTTTTTTTAACTAGTTCGCTAGATATAAATCTGGCGCGCTTGAAATAAATCTGGTGCGCTTAAAAATTGGTGCACGGACAGGAATACCTCCGCCTGTGAAAACACAAATGATTTATGCGGAGTGACGTCACAAAAGTTGAACAGATAAAACGGAACGTTATCCGGCAACATTGTGTGGAGCACCCGTTTTCAGTTTCATAATTCAGCAGAGTTGGGCTATTATTCAGCCGATTGTATATTCTAAGCATGGGTAGTGTTGGTCCGTAGATGATCAAAATTATCGATACATTTTTAATTTTCTCACTAAGCGTAGGTATTCAAACTCTCTCGACTCTGAAAATAACAAGTTTTTTTTTTATCTTATTTTGAAAATACAATTCAAAATTTATTTAAAATGTAAAAATTACATTCAAAATTTACAACCTTACTTAGCTGTAAAATAAAGAGATATACTTTATTGCACAAAATACACAACTTAAGTAGGTACTAGGCATTACAGAATTCTTGTGTACGATTTAAAATATGAATTACTTTTCACGTGATTTAAATTATAAAATTAATTTAACCCTCCCCTTGGTTCCCTTTGGTTTAACCTAATCAATTAAAGGCATTTGGCGGTAAAACTTTGAACTATCCACAGGACGATTTTTCATATTACATGTCAAACGCCCTGTTGGTCTAAGTATCAGGCCGTGATCTCGGAGTCCTGGGTTTGATTCCCGGGTCGAGCAAAAAGTATGTTTCCAATTTTTCGATCATTGCTCGGGTTTGTGATCACCAATCCGCATTAGGCAAGCGTTAAGCCTAATCCCATCACAGTAGCGATGACTTGATTTCTACGATGGAGGCCTTCGGCCTGCAGTGGGTATATTGGCTGATACTTTATTTTATTTTATGTGAAGCACAACACTGACATATTCGATTTCTCCCTCAATATTGAAAATTTACTCTCTTATAAAGGGGGTTAATAAAGTATTCGAAACAAAAAGAAATTTAATAATTGGCAGAAGTGTTCGTCAGTTATTTAGACAGTATTCGTCAGAAATTGCTATACAGTAATAATTTACCTCAGTATTTAATTTAAGCCCCATCCCTATCCCCAGTCCAGATTGTATCTCGCTTATTACATCCAGTAATGAAAATATAGTTGGTATAAATTAGACCGCCACCGCGACCTATTAAGCTGTTTGACGCGGTCGGACCGATAGCCAATGGGCGAATGATAGCGAGGCACATATTGCACATGTTCGGGATAAACTAGGCGTGAATAATTTAAATTAAAACGAGTGTTTTAGTAAGTACATTAATTAGAATTAGGTACTAACTAGGGTTGTATATTGAGCGTTGCGAACGAGTAAGAAATATTGAGTCACCTCATCAATATCTCTGGGTGTCATTCCCAGTTGGATGCACCAAAGCTGTCGTTGTGGGTATATTAGGACCATGCCATGATCTAGGATTGGAAAACTCTAATCTAATTACAATGAATCGACTACCATCTCACCTTCACAACCCTTAGACAAGGGCAACAGTTCAACTGAAACGTGGTTACACATTTGAAAAACTGTCCGAAAAGTGCAAATTTCCTAACGCTTTCCCACATACACACATGGATTTGTTTTATGCTAGAGGCGACAAATAGTATCCTAACCGATTACGGCTACGGCGGCCAATCTCAACGATCAGGCACGTACGCAGGATATTATTATTGTTGTGTGCGCAAACACAATTGCACTCTCTTTTCCCTTACTCCCCCATATTCCGATGGGACACTACTGTGACACGACCGGAGAGGGATCGAGCGCAGGACCAACAGCTTAACGTGCTTTCCGAGGCACGGGGGTACAAGACCGCCAACTTTCAGACTCCGGGCTGCCACTAAGAATGTCTTACTGAAAGCTTAGGTGCAATTTTTTGGCCCGACCCGGGGATTGAACCCGGGACCTCTTGCACAGCCGTCAAAGAGACGACAAATGAACAAGCGAATTACCTGATGGAAAGTAATCAACGCCGTCCATGAACATTCGCGAGATCAGAGAGATCGCCGTGTGTGTGTGTGTTGCCGGCCTTTTTAAAAAAAACGCTCTTCTCTTGAAGGTCCCTAAGTCGTAGCGATCGGGAAATATTCCCGCAGGCATGGATTTGGAAAAGCCAGAGATGCATGGTCGGATTCGAACCACGACCTCCCGTATGAAAGGAAACCAAGAGCGATGGTAGCTCAGCAATGCTCCTGCACTCAACATTGAAGTCGAATTTAGAGATTTCATACATTCATCCATACACGAGACAAGGCCCGCTATATATCGCCCAATCGCTCCTCACTTTTTTCCATTTCTTTTTGTCTATAGGCTAACGCTTGACCACAATCGCACCTGATGGGAAGCGGTGATGAGGTCTAAGACGATACGCGTTTGCCTATTAAATTCAAAATTTAAAAAACCCCCGACACAACTAAATCTCTTTCATTTGATACAAATATTGAGGCAGTTGGAACAACAAATAGATTATTCGTCATTTTCTGACGGCGGCCATCTTGGATTTGAAATTTTTCACAATGAATATATTCTGCTACTCAACCCCTTTTATATGATACCCATATTGAGGGAGTTGTGTTAAAACATAAAATCCAAATCTTTGTGACGGCGGCCATCTTGGATCGATTTTTATCCAACATAGCTAAGAAGACTCCCCCCTATTCACCTTTCAAACAAAGAAAACAAAATCAAAATCGGTTCATTTGTTGGGGAGCTACGATGCCATAGACAGACACACAGACACACGTGTGTGTCTTTGTCGGAAAAAAGTCTGAGTGTGTACACACAGACACGTCAAACTTATAACACTCCGTCGTGTTTTCGTCGGGGGTTAAAAAGATGCCTGTTCACTCTTGCCTTAAAGATCCACATATACGAGTATTTAAGATTTTTAGCACAACATCTACATGACAACACAAACCAACAATGACATGATATTATACAAGTAGTTATAATACGAACTCGGTCTGTTTATTGAGTAGGTACCTACACAGAAGGACTTTCAATCAGAACATTATTGGCTTTAAGCAATGAAGGTCGATCTATTTAGATTTAGTCAATATCTGACCAAGGCCATTATACCAATGGAGATACGAATAAATGTTTATTGTTTCATATCAAGAATTTCAGAGCATCAGACTAGAGTGTTTTAGGTGGCAGACGGGCAGTCTGATCAACTTATGGTAAGCAATTGCCGCCGCCTATCATCATCGCCTTTATCCAAAGGTTGCCTGGAAGAGATCGCTCATAGTGATAAGGCCGCCTTCGTTGTACATATCCTGTAATATCTAGTTTTAAGTTTTCATACTTTATTTTGAGTGCAATAAAAGCATATTCATTCATTCATTCATTCATTCATCATAGCCGTGTGGTCCCCGGCAGAGTAGAATAGGCCACCCTCACTCTTACCGAGGTGTAGTAAAAAGCGACTAAGGTAAAGCTGCTGGCATGATCATCAGCACCCAGAGAAGGAAAACTCTGCATTTATATCAAAACCCTCGCCAACCCGTATGCCAAGCGTGGTGAGTAGGTATGGCAGCTACCCCTCATGTGATTGAGGGAGGCCCGTGCCCCAGCAGTGGGGGACTTAAAAGGGGCTGATGATGATGATGACCATCATCATCATCATCATCATTTCAGCCAATAGACGTCTACTGCTGGACATAGGCCTCCCCCAATCTCCACACAGATCGGTCCTGTGCCGCCCGCATCCAATGGATTCCCGCAACCTTTAGCAGATCGTCGTCCCACCTTGTGGGGACCTGCCACGGCTGCGACTTCCGGTACGTGGCCTCCCCTCGAGGACCTTTCCGCCCCAACGGCCGTCTGTTCACCTCACTATGTGCCCTGCCCATTGCCACTTGAGCCATGCAATCCTTTGGGCTATGTGTGTGACCTTAGTTCTCCTGCGGATCTCATCATGTCTGATACGATCACGCAAGGAGACTCCAAGCATAGCCCTCTCCATTGCTCTCTGGGTGACTTTGGGCCTCCATAATCGTCACATTATAAGCGGCCACGTTTCGGTTCCTACCTATAGACACCCGCAAAACCAGTACAGTCGCAAGTGCGTTGCGTCATTTAAACCCCCCTTCTCCCTGAATTTGGCCCCCGGTACCCTTGTTCATTCGAACAAATTCAGCGAAGACGCTGTTTCAAGCCGGTTTTTCAGTGAGTCTGTGGTATCACTGTGGTAGCGCTGTGTGGTCCCCGGCAGAGTAGAATAGGCCGCCCTCACTCTTACCGAGGTCGTTGTCGTATAAGGCGACTAAGGTAAAGCTGCTGGCATGATCATCAGCACCCAGAGAAGGAAAACTCTGCATTTATATCAAAACCCTCGCCAACCCGTCTGCCAAGCGTGGTGAGTGTGGCGATTTCCCCTCATGTGATTGAGGGAGGCCCGTGCCCCAGCAGTGGGGACTTAAATGGGCTGACGATGACGATGATGTGGTATCACTCCGGTAAAGCTGGCCCATTCCTACCCAAGCGTATTTTTCTCTTAAAAAACCGCCAGCGCATGTATGATGATAATGAAAACAAAAATACTTACAATATAAAAAAATAGGTACGTATATTTTGTCAGCTATGAAGAAATGGGGGGCTATCGCGTACGATAAATCCGCAAGATGGCGTTACTATAGGCCTGAGATCCATCTATAAGGTGATTGGGTATTAAGACGTGTATGTCAAATTGTCAATTAACGAATAAATCAGCCAATGATGTTGAAGTTGGACCTACGTTCACAGGCACGCCATCTAGCGGATATTTCACACACGATAGCCCCCATTGTCAATTAACACCTATGCATTTCTAATAGGTGATTTAGATCACGGTATTACATTCACAAGTGCTCTATGACTGGCTAATAAGGCATTATGCCCTCACATCCGCACATCCGCAACCCTTTAATTTTCTCCGCGCGCAATTAAAAGGTCCGTTTCGGAATATCCTCTAATGCAGCGGGCTTCATTTGAGGGTTAATCACAGGTGTTGGTCATGCTCATTAGGAATAATAGCGGCAATTCTCTCGAATGTTCCTTTATTTATTCCACTTGCCAGGTTAGAAAGGTCGGGCGAAATTTTCGCAAATCACTTTTCATAATTCTTTGTACCATTCCGACTTGGGGTTCAATTCTTGTGCCGTCGAAAGAGCACCTTTACTTTAGTAAATAATAAATATTTCACAACATCACATACTCTGACTCCGAGATAGGTAGCTCAAACACTTGTGTTACGGATATCCGAACCAACAGCGGACTTACAAAATATACATATAATACTTTTCTTTTGTAAATATATACTTACTTATAATACATAGAAACACCCAGACCAATACAAACTGACATGTTCATGCACACAAATGTTTGTACTGTGTGGGGATCGAACCCGCAACCCTTGCATCAAAGGCAACATTCACTACCACTGATCCAAACGGGATGTCAACAAAGTCACTTTAAGTCTAGTTATAGGATTATGCTGGATGCCTGATTAATAGTTGTCAGATGTCTTATAAATTATATACGGAATTTGTATGATGAGGTTCCTTTGAAGTCGATTACACTTAGACAGAAATCAAATCGAATCTTTTTAGTCTAAATATATTTTTTTTTATATATTAAATGGGTTCGCACTGGACCTCATTTCACCTGATGGAAAGTGACAATAAGGTCTAAGATGTGGCGTGCTTTAAATAAAGACGAAAGTGAAATATCGATGGAAATCGTAGGTCCTTTTATTTTATATTTTTTATGAGATAAGTAGCAGCTGCGCGGACGTATTACTTGATGGTAAGCGATTGCCGCCACCCATGGAAACTCACGACATCAGTGGAGTCACAAGCGCGCAGCCTTTAAGCCTCCCTTTCCCTGGATTGGGCCTCCGGTACCCTCACTTACGCAACGAAACGCAGGCCAGTGCTGCTTCACACCGGTTTTCTGTGAGGCCGTGGTATCACTCCGGTCGAGCCGACCCGTTCATGCCGAAGCGCGGCTCTTCCCCGGTAATATTGTAAACTCCAGAGGTGCATTCCCGGATTCAATGCTACGAAGCCTTAAAAGAACACGATCTTATCCACTGAGCTACCATTGCTCTCCAGTTTATTTTAATGGATAATTGCTATTTATTTTTGACGTGATTTAAATACTTTATGTCGAATGCGTAAGAATTGCACCCTCGGGAGCGAAAGGAAAGCGTGGAACGCCCCATCTCAAATTTCCGACATTGTCGAAAAAGCGTGATGAATGATGGCGCATTTAGCGGCTCTGCCTCGCGCTTGAAGGATTGTGGATTTGATTCCAAACCTGAACGAACATTTGTCTGATGAACATTTAGGGCCGAGTTCACTAACTATAAAACCACAGTAATCACTCTTTAACCGAGCTTTTACCACTAATTCCTCCTCCTTACTACAATATGAATATGAATATCCTTCAAACGAAGCGTGAAGAAGCATCTCGCGGGCCAGTATAGCAGTCCCAACGGAGGTGTTGATAAAGATAAAAAGATCTTTATTCAATTTAGGTCCACACAGAACACTTATAGATGTCAATATAGGTACATATATTATCATCTACCGCTGGTTCGGAATGTCGATTTTCACTGAGAAGACAACAGCAAGATTCAATTCAATTCAAATTCAATTCAAAATATCTTTATTTGCATAGGCTTGTATACATACATCACTTTCAAATCGTCATACATTAGAAATTATAACTATTTATTTGTTAGTATAATATACATGTAATTATTACAATTGTCCTATTGCCAAAGTAGACAGACTACTATGAATAACTCACACTCACTCACAAGACTAATCGATTAACATGACCAAGAATCCTTATCATTTAAATACTCTTGTACACTATAGTAACCTTTCTTCATTAGGCAGGTTTTAATATCGTCGTTTGAAAGGTTATTTGATATGTTTTATAGCATTAAAATTTGTTTTTAAGTAAATAAAACACACTTAAAAATTTCATCTCGTGTTCAGGCGGGACTTGAACCCACAGCTTCCACAATCCGGGAGAATGTTCCACCAATTATACCGCTAAACGCGTTACTAAGCCGACGAAATTTGTAAGTGCTTGATTCGACATGAGCTGTCGATAGTCTCATCAATATTGTAGGTATATTTACAATATCCAGTGGAAATATTATGTTTGAACAGTTGGTGATCTCGGCCCGTAATGTATATTTATAAATGTTCAAATATCTATTTTACTCGAATAAAAATCATCAGTCATCAACTCGAATTAAACTCATTCATATAAAAAATGCAATGAAATAAATAATCTAGGATTTAGAACAATCATCGTCATCGTCAGCCTATTTAAGTCCCCACTGCTAGGGCACGGGCCTCCCTCAATCACATGAGGGGTAATTGCCATACTCACCACGCTTGGCAGACGGGTTGGCGAGGGTTTTGATATAAATGCAGAGTTTTTCTTCTCTGGGTGCTGATGATCATGCCTGCAGCTTTACCTTAGTCGCCTTTTACGACACCTCGGTAAGAGTGAGGGTGGCCTATTCTACTCTGAAGGGGACCACACAGCTCCCCAGCACACATTTAGAACAATGAAACAGACAATTTATTGAATTTTAATGAAAAACACACACCGTTATTTATCGTTTACATCCCGAAAAGCGCATAATAGGTATCGCGAATAAAGACCATTTAACGTGTTAGATCAACAAAATAAGCGAAAAAAAAACAGCTGGTCTTTGTATTTGGAGTCGAAAAATAATGAATATAAATTACTTGGCGGCGCTAGTGGCGTCGTGTCGCCTTAATTAAGCCATATTCATTAAGAAAATACTTAATTAACAGGACTCCTGCCCTAAAGAACTTCCGGAGAAATTCGTGAGCAGGGGTGTTTAAAAAGAGTTCCCCTGATTTTATAGGAGTTTCTGCCCATTTTCAGGGAGTTGCAATGCTAATCCGAGATCCATATTAATTCAAAATGTAATTATTTAAAAAAAATATTTATTATAAATGTAATTTAAAATAATTACTAACAAAGTTCTAAGGTTGTAACCCGGCATTTTGTAAAATCTCGGATATTTGTTTACGTTATTATTTTGGTATGATTTAGGTGATAATTTGTCAAATAACGTCATCTGTTGGATATCGATAGATTCGTTTCGCTAATTACAAATCAATTAGGTACTTCTTCTAGTAAGCGCTAGAGGGCGCTGAGGAATATACTTTGGTTAAATATTAATACATAAAGGAGACCCTTTTTCAATTATGTTTTTTATTATTTAATATGGTATAATTACATAGGATTCGGTTCACATGTCCTTATTTTGGAAATAAAATAAGTTACAACATTGTGAATCATCTGATCGCAAATTAGTTGATAATAGCAGCCACATTGGTTCGCCGTCTCTTTTCTTCCTCCCAGGATACGGCTCCTGTTTTTGTCTCGTTCTCTCGCAGGAAGTTTGACAGTTGCCATTTTGAAAGATCCTTGTTCTTTTGGTTACGCGCGTGCTGGACGCACGCAGGCTTAAGGTGTGTTTCGAGTAGAAACTGGTGTGGACGAAGGAAGCCACCTGCCTCATGATGATGAGGTGGATCTTGTTTGCCACCTAATTAATTAGAAGAAGCCGCCGGTATGTATCTTGTTGAGAGTGAGCACATGTATAGAGAGAAGTGTCTTGACGTGGTTTCTTATTAGAATTTCTTCGTTTCAGCACACACTATCATGTTAGTACCCTAAGGGAGAGGAGGGGATTAAACCCATACATAAAAAGGATTTAATCAAGGTAACATACACCAGGACCTCATGTCCACCCATGTGATCAGATAACCTCACTTAGGTTCTCCTATGAAGTATATTCTTGACCTAAAGTCTTTGTTTCAGGGAACAAAAAAGATCCAAAAACAATCAACAAACAAAACAAACTAAATTCTTATCTTTTCTGTGTTATTCATATTGTTTCATCGTGGCCGAGGGATAATGTCCACCGTTCGGCCGTTCTCCGGGAAAGGATGTGACCGCATGGTTTGCAGGCCATAACATTGATGCCTCACCACTGCCAAGGAAAACCTAGCAGACAGTCCTGGAGGTATAGTGCCTAACTAGGGATCCTCAGGTTAGAACGTTAATAAATATTTTCTTAATAATCTTTGATGCCAGGGATACCTCGCTGCTCTGTATGACAGCCGCTAAGCCGGATTAGCATTTAAAAATGAGTAACTAATTAGTCTTTATTTGTGGTTTTGTTGGGAATGCGTTAAGGTCTGACGAACGTAACTGCGACCCTGAATGTATATGTTTTAAGAAGTCTTATGTGTCTACCACTTATTTATTAGAGGTTTATCAAACCTAAATTAGGCTAAAAGTACTAATATTGAAGTATACGTAATTATAAAGATATTAATAAATAAATAAATAGCATGTAAATTTATATTTCTAGTTTTCTTTATTATAGGTACTTTCTGTACATCCATCTGGCAGAAAGTATGTATAACAAACCCTTATTAGTAGTAAACATCAGCTTCCTAAATTTTCTGTAGGCTAACTTAGGCTTTAGGTTGAGACCTAGGTATCCAGCCTTACTGTGACACCCTGGTATTATTATAATTCTTTCTGTAAGAAGAAACAAGTCTTACAAGGTCACAGTTACTAACTTCGATGTGGGTTATGCCCGAAATAAATTATTTTTATTTTATTTATTTTTTACAAAAATGTCATCATCATCATCATTAGCCCATTTAAGTCCCCACTGCTGGGGCACGGGCCTCCCTCAATCACATGAGGGGTAATTGCCATACTCACCACGTTTGGCAGATGGGTTGGCGAGGGTTTTGATATAAATGCAGAGTTTTCCTTCTCTGGGTGCTGATGATCATGCCAGCAGCTTTACCTTAGTCGCCTTTTAAGACACCTCGGTAAGAGTGAGGGTGGCCTATTCTACTCTGCCGGTGACCACACGGCACCTTTATTACAATAATTACTTACATAGTTATGGTCACTGTCTTCGATGTGGTTTATGCCCGAAATAAATGTTTTTTTTTACTAAAATTATTAATGTAAAAGTGTGTGTCTGTTTGTCCGTCTTTCACTGAAAAGCAGAGCGACGTATTGACGTGAGTTTTTAGGTGAAGATGGAAGGGATGTAGACTGGCTGCTTTTTGTGGCGAACAGAATTCCACGCGAGTGAAGCCGCGGGCGACTGCTAGTAGAAGATAACTTAATTGTATTGGCAGCTAGATTTTTCCTACACAATACTATAGTTGAATGGTTGTAAGCATGAAAAGTTAATCATAATTTTAATTCTTTCTTGTTCCAATGTTTTTTTTTATATTATGGCTCCACGTCGAAGATATCATGCCAATGTCAAGTAACTTATTGAGAATAATTGGGTCAACAGTCCAAATCAGTCAAAGTCATAGTCACTGAATAAAAAGTCGGTGTTTTACATTTTATCGACCTACGGATTCTGCCGCTAAACAGAATCACGGGTTTTAAGACGCTATTAGGTCCAAGCAAGTTGTCCTTGACAACTCACTCGACACACACACAATAGAAGTGTTAAAAACGATACAATTCAACGATTCTTATTATATTAACGAGTCCTTGTATCATCGTTATTTTTGTCTTTTCTTTTTGTTATCTTTGATTATTTTTCACATTCTTTGTTATCTGTCACATTCATAATTGATTTCGCCAGTCACTCAAGGTCCAAACTGAAAACCAGCGCGGCAGCGGCGGCAAACCGCTGCAGCACATGCTGAGCTTGGACCTTGTTGACCACTTCACTTTGTTCCTTTTCTTCTTCCTTGGTCACTAGTTTAGGTATTAACTTATTTTATTTGTATTTGTTTAAATATTTTTTCCTATGTTACTTTGCATTTTCTTCTCTCTATGTTTATGTTATGTGTCTTATCTATGTAAATCTTTTATGTGGTCAATAAATTATTACTTACTTACTTACTTATAATTATCAAGATCACTTCGCGGCACCTTACTGTACATATAAACACCAAATTGTTTCACTATAAACCACTAGACACTAGTTTTTTAGATTTTCGCGTTGCATTATAACTATAATGTATCAAGAAGGGAATTAACGCAATATTTATGTTACAGCAGCCGTGGTCACGAGCTCGTGACTACGGCTGCTGTAACGTAGCCGAAACGTCAAGCCAAATATGTGAGTACACAATGTTGTATCACATAATAAATATCGTGTTCATTCCCGTTTTGATACATTATAGTCTTGATACACTAGACACTAATTTAAAACCTTTGAATTGCATCAGCCCACTCGGAGTGTTTGACTCCTACCGCCAATGTTCTAATACGGTGAAAATGTATTAACGGGGGTTGTTAAATTTTCTTTAGACAGACGTCAAAAGCAGTGTCACTAATGTAACATTTTCTTTTTAGATGGTGTAATAACTCAAATTAAAATAATATCCTGAAGAATTTAATCTCACCCATACCGGTCAATTTTCTTTTAAAACGTGTCTCGTTAATCAATCGACATTGGCAGAATTAAAAAATGTTTTGGCATAAGCAAACGCAAAAGCAGCCATTACAAAAAAAAGTAACATTTTCTGTTTTTTTTAATTCCATTTGACTTTTTTTATGTAATAGTTGGCAGACGAGCAGATGGATCAGCTAATGATAAGCGATTGCCACCGCTCATGAACTCCAGCGACACAAGTGCGCTGCCAACCTTTAAACCCCCCTTTCCAGCGGATTGGGCCTTCTGTACCTGGTCTTATTGGGTCGGTTTAATTTTTACCCTGGCAACCTGGCACGTACCTCGAAGGACAGGGCAGGGTCGATCGGTCACTTACCTGGAACAAAAGAATAAGGTTACATATTTTAATTAATGCTAATAAATTGGCAACTCTTAATAAAGATTACATTTCGGCGCTGTTTTGCAGTGTATGAAATTTTTGTGTTTTTCGCTGCGGATTTTGTATTTGTTAGGGTGGTTATGCATTACGCAAACGCGGCGTTTTAGGATTTTTTTATTCAAAGAATACGGGGATTAATCTGAAAAAATATATATAATCTGAATAATCTATAAGGTCTAAAAAGTACGAAACAAGAAATTTGTCTCTGATGAAATTATTATGCCGTATCGCCGTAGTTGTACCTATGCGACATTGTTTTTATTTTATTATAATGCATCTGTTTTGCTACAGTAGGTGGCATACGACCACGGCAATACGGCATAATAATTTTAGCAGAGCCAATTTTCTTGTTATGTACTTTTTAGTCCTTAGAGCGTGTTTTTTTGGTAGTCGGGTTTTAGTTTTTAAACTTTATCTTTATTTTACATATTTTTAGTTATATAAATAAAATAACATATCTAGGAAGTGCTAAGAAAGCTCTTTAGCATATGATACCCCACACGGTACCGTTAAGCAAAATTTTTTTTAGTTGCTTTCTCTAAGTCCCCTAGAGGGCGCTGTAATAACTTTAACGTGACGTCATGTCACCTATAACCAGAAGGCAATCAAGACGCTTCTAACGACACCTCATTTGTACAAATATGATAACTAGTTTAGAAGGTACGAGGGAACAGACAAACCACCATACATACATACAGGTCAAAATCATAACTATCCTTTTTGTTCGCCGTAGTCGGGTGAAAAATCTCCTCTTATAAAACTGGCGTCGCGGCACGGGCGAGATGATGGCGAGGCGGCGTCGAGGCGACGGTGGGCCAGTCGCGGCGGGCCGGATTTCGGCGTTCAAGGCAAGGTGCACACTCACGCACCACGACTCCGCCGCCATTTTGTCATTTCGTTTCATGCACATGGATGAATTAAAAAGAGAAGGAAGCATAGTCGCCCCTGCCTCGACCCCACATAGAGACCAATTCTTAAACGACTCCAAGCCGCCTCCGCTGAGACTGTCGTATAGGTGACGCGCCTCCACCTCCGACCTTTTTTATATTGTGTTCTTTTTATTTTGTTAATACTGATTTTTTTAAATCGTTTATTGTACCTATGTGTTGTTCTTTGTGCCAATAAATGTTTTATTCATTCATTCATTCATTCATTCATTCATTCATTCACCGTCCCTCAAATTAATAGGAACCCCGACTTGCCCCCAGCAGTGAGGAGGTATTAATGACTGCCGTATTTCAATTATTTTTTTGTGAGCGGACAACTTAATTCCGCTTTCATAAACATTTTGCAATTTTTCATAACGTAATTGTGTGACGAGGAGGCTTACGGGTTTAAAGTCAGATAAATGAAGATATACACCAATATTTTACCAAAACTGACCGGATGGCGCAATTGGTAGTGACCCTGCCTCTTACGCCAAAGGTCGTGGGTTCGATCTCCACCCTGGACAAACATTCGTGCGATGAACACTTGTGTTTGTTCGGTGTCTGGGTGTAATATATGTATTTAAGTATATATTTGTGTTCCTCTGTTGTCTGATATCTGTAACACAAGTGCTTAAGCTACTTAGTACGGAATCAGGTCAACGTATGAGATGTTGTGAGAAAAGATTTTTATTATTATTATTATTATTTTATCGTTTTCATCCCGAAAACCACATAGTATCGTGAATGAAGTCAAAAGTCATCAGCAACATAAAAAAATAATAATTGCCGGGTGGATATTCTATTTTGTATGGAACAACAGATTTTTTGTTCGCTTATTTTGTTGATCTAACATGCTAAATTAACGATACCTATTATGAGATTTTAGGGATGTTAACGATAAAAAAACAACGATTTAAATGTTATGTAAAGTTGTTAGTAATAATAATAATAATAACAATAAAAATATTTTAATTGATCCTTTCATCACGGTTCGTATAAAGATATTGGATATTTGTATCTGAAAATACTCGTTTAAAGTATCCATAGAAAACATTTCGCCAATGTGCAAGATAGAGTTCACGCCACCAAACAACTCCCGTGAATAGCGCCACTTATGACACATCAATATTCAAATTTGAGCTCTATTCACATTGAAACAAGGAATACAAATTTTATTTCCGTGTTTTCACTTCTTTCGTGGCGCGGAGTCTAGGGTGAAATTCGTCCTATTCTAAAATTGAATCTGAATTCCTAATGCTTTACAACAACAAAAAAAAACATCATTCATCGCCTAACATTCCTAAAAGACAATTGTATTCCTATCATGAGGGCAATAATCACTCCCGCGGGGGTAAATTAGCTAATTTACGGTGGTAACAAAGAACCTAATTAACCTTTTAAAATATACAGTAAATGTTACAAATCACAAAGGGGGTAAAATTGAGAGCTTATAAAGAAATAAATGAATTGAACATATAAATTACGCAATGAAAATCGAATATACACGTTGTATTCGAACAATTCTGTTTTTATTACTTTTGCTAATGGATTATAATATTTACAACGTTGCATTTAAAGGTTGACCTGATTGGTGTTTAAATTCATCACACGGTTTATGCACATTTAATCACCATTACGATTCACAGTCGATTAATAAATACCAACTTTCAAATAAAATAAAATGGTTAATTGACACGATACAGTACGGACCTTCGAGATCGATTCCACCAATCATATTCCGGTACGGTATAGTGTGTCATATATCCACGGATTTGAGAAAATTGGTCGAATCGGGCCTATTGCTATAGTAAAGTATCAGCCTATATACTGTCCCACTGCAGGACAAAGGTCTCCATCATAGAAATCGAGGCAAATTAAGTCTTATCCCATCATAATAGTGATATTATGATGGGTTTAGTCTTAATTACCACGCTTGCCTAATGCGGTTGCATAACCCGAGCAATGTTCGAAAAAATCGAAAACTACCTTTACTCGACCCGGAAATCGAACCCAGGACCCCGTGATCCCTTAGGTACTTAAACCACTAGACCAACAGAGCGTTGCTATAGTAACTGACAGGAAATATAAATGTATTAATTGTAACTACTAGAAGGAACGTATAATTGTATTAATTTTAAGGCTACGTTGTCATGTAAACGTCACATTCCGTTTATGAACGAACTAAAAAAAAATCTAGATTAATTGTCATTTGTTCTAATGTACGTACCTCGGATTATGTCACACAATTATTACTAAGTAAAAGTCGCCAGTGGCAACGGTATTGTTTCCTATCAACAATAGTGAAAGTACAGATATGACGACCGCCTGGATTAACAATGGTTTACCTTTTCACTGGTGTAGATAAGAATGGTATTTTCTAGTACACTTTTAACAATAAACCACTTTAATTGATTTGACACGGGGAAAAGAAAAGGGTACGAAGGGTCACGAAGAACTTACACTTCAATGGCTCAGCGAGTCAAAGTGGATATTGGCCGCAAAATAAACGGACGCCGAAGCTACGCTCTTGCTGACATTGTGACACACACAAAAGGAAGGCTTTAACTGGCATTGTGACACACACTTTACTTACTTTTGTATTAAAGAGGTTTGTATCTAACGCCGAGACAACTATACGCGTCCCACAGATCATTACAAACAGACATGTTCATACAGACAAATGTTTGTACTGTGCGGGAATTGAACTCGCAACCATTGCACCAGAGGCAGTTCACTACCACTGATCCAAACAGGTGACCCCAAACTGATCAAATCATTATCTCAAATATTGTAGTATGCACGTTTCTTCACGATGTTGCCTTTTGAAAAATCTAGAGGTACATGCTCGGATTCGAGCCGTGTTCATATCCACTGAGGTACCTACCATCGCTCATATGCAGCCAAGTTCTATTCTTCGTCCTACAAATACGCTTCTTATCTACAATTGTTAATACCGGAACAAAACCTTAAATATTTGAATGTAGGCCCGGTCCGGGTACAGAAAGCTAACAAAGGCGCCGATTTTCATAGCAAGCCATCCCGAAGATGGCTCCATTTGCGTAGCCAATCTCTGGAATGGACAATAGCTGAGTGTTGCAAGTATTTCCCCCTAAAATTTTAGAGGGTTAAATTTTACAAAAATCGGAATAATATCCTCCATCTGATTAGGGCTACGGCGGCCAATCTCAAAGATCTGCCACGTACGTATTATAGTGCTCAAGTTTGGGCGCAAACACAGGTGCACTCTCTATTCCCTTACCCTAATAATTCGATGGGAAATTTGTGTACACCAGGTATCGTACGCAGGACCAACCGCTTAACGTGCTTTCCAAGGCACGAAGTACAGAACCGGCAACATTTTTATGATGGTAAACGATTGCCGCCGACCATGGACACCCGCGACACCATTGGAGTCACAAGTGCGCCAGCCAACCTTTAAGCCCCCTTTCTCCAGACTCCGACTTTCAACTTCCAGACTTAGATGCTCAGAATTTCTTGCCAAAAACTTAGGTACAAATTTTTGGTACAACCTGGGGGATCGAACCTCTTGCGCAGCCGTCGCCCTGGTAGCTTATAACGAAGCAGTCCCCTAACGAACGAGAATACATATAAGTTTTAAGGTTTCATACTTTATTTCCAGTGCAAGAAAATTACATTCATTCATTCATTCATTGATTCATATAACTGACGCAGCCAAACAAAGGAGACAGCGCGTGATATAAAAGGGAAAACTCCGATTCTGTCGTAACGTTCGGTTCGTTTTAGGTCCCCAACGAAAGGAAATTACTCACAAAAAACCAACATAACTCAATTGCCAATTAATAATACCTGATTCCAATCCAAATGTTTATCAAAAATGGGTAAAGACAATCGAGAATTGAACAAAGAAAAGTGCGCGCCAAGTCCCCGACAAAGGTGCCGCAATAAATTAGCAACGGCTTCAATTCAGGCGCACGATAAATCAAACACCAGGGTACGATATAAATTTCATCACGAGGCTAAATTCTGAGATCGATAATATGTTATGAGTAAATAGTAAGATCCGTGTTTAACTGCAGGAGTTTTTCCCGACGGCTATGATTTAGTGATTTAAAGAGAAGAGCGTACTTTGTTTATTTATTTAATTAAGGAAAACAAAACAGATTATTGGCGTCGCTAGAGTGCTCTACCCGTCACCATAAGGATATCCGTGATGAAGTTAGGCCTGAAGATATCTAGATCACTGCATTGTTGAGAGCATTTCTCAAACTGGTGACAAAATCAAGTCAATGGCTTATGAAACGAGATATTATTGCGATGCAATTGCACGGTTTAAGTTTTTGGCCCACGTGGGATGGTGCCTAGTGTTAAACTGGAATAGGTTTAAAAGAGTACTCTCTTTTAAAAGGTCGACAACGCCTCAACGATCCTCTGATTTCGCAATGTTCATAGGCAGCGTTAATTACTTACCATCAGATGACCCGCTTGTTCGTTTATCGCCTCTAGCTAAAAAAATTTTTTTCCATAGCTCACAAACTTTTCAAACTTTTCGTCTGCCACCTATATCATAAAAAAAAACTTATTAAGAACTGTTTAGTTCTTAATAATTTTCAATTTAAACCGATTTGTCATAGCTTCATATCATAAATAATGTCAAGCAAGCTGTCAAGTACAAGTGTTGTTTAACAGTTGTTTGGAATGTTGCTGCACTTGGCCCTTAGTTTGAAACATTTTGCTATTTTGTAGGTAAAAACTTATTTGTGAAATATTAAGTTTCAAGCCGTCAAAGCCTTTTTTAGGTGACGGGTAGGGCACACTAACTACGCCTTTTTAGCTAATAAACCGGATCTATTTTAAACAATTCGGGGTTACAACCTCCCCGCCGACAACCTTACTATTTATTAAATAACCATGCACAAATTTTGGATCCGTTTTTGTGCGCGAAAAATTGATTCACGCCAAAAGTTACCGCTTTTGGCGTGAATCAATTTTTCGCGTACGCGTTGGACCCAAAATTTAAGCATGGTTATTTAATAAATAAACCTATACGTTACACGTAGGTGTGTCTGTCCAGAAAGCGAATATAACCCACGACCTGTGCAGCGTAACCTTAATCATAAACAAATATTAGCTAAGGTTTTCTTAACCGGACCTCATGCTCAAGATTGACTGATGTTTTGATGTAACTGGAGAAGCAAACTATTTACCTCTCACTCAACCGAGCCTCCGTGACATGTGTCCCTCGCACGTGACGGGAGTGGTGTCACTGTCGCGCCCCCCTACGGCTCACTCTGTCACTGTGTCACGCCAGAGTGGCAGTCAATTTGCCTGATGGACTGACTGTGGCGGGCGCGGCCACAAAGAAATGCCCGGGTTAATACGCATACGATTAAAGTGCCGGAATCAGTGTTGCCAACATTAGACGGTAACTCTTTGATGAAACGACTCAGTGAACCGACTCAGCCAAAAGATACACTGTTCCGAATCTCTAATGTTCGCTCTGAATGTATCATTCGACTAAAATTGATCTCGATATGAGTGGTCAATCGGTACACGGTAGTAATCTCGTTCACTGATACGGATTAGCCGAATGATCCAAGTAAGCCGGTTGATATGAGTTAGTCAAAATATCCGAATGAGCGGAATGATCCGAATGAAATTTAAATGTGGGAGAGCCACGCTTAGGCATGAATGGGCCGGCTCGACCGGAGTGATACCACTGCCTCACAGAAGACCGGCGTGAAGCAGTGCCTACGCTGTGTTTCGCCGTGTGAGTGAGGTTACCGGAGGCCAAATGGGGGGAAGGGGAAAAGGTTGGCAGCGCACTTGTGACTCCACTGGTGTTGCGGGTGTCCATGGGCGGCGGAATTGCTTACCATCAGGTGATCCGTCTGCTCGTCTGCCACCTCTCATATAAAAAAAAAAAATGAGCTGAATGATCCGAGTGAGCCGAATGATCCGATGAATCACAGATCTATCTGAGAGTTGATGTTCCGAATGATTCAAATGAAGCGTGCGTTTCACTGTTCCGCGTCTTTGCACCGATCCAGATGCAAATGTTCTAATCTTTTGAAAGAGACGTTTTTGCCAGGTCTAGCCAATATACCAATTTTGATGCTAGATTTACCATGATTGTTGTCATTTGAGCATTACAATCAGTATTTAGGTTTGTTGATATTTTCTTAATAATAATATTCTTCAACCGGTTCGGATACTGTAGCCGATGTTAACGATCACGTACGCAGGATATATTATAGAGTTCAAGTGTCTGCAGAAATACAAGCGCACTCTATTTCGATGGGACACTAAGTAAGTTAATTTACGTACTCTCTGAGGCACGGGGGTACAAGCCCGTCAACTTCCAGAGTTCGAGCTGATACTAAGAATTTGTCAACAGAATATTTTATACCGACCGCGACCTGGAGATCGAACCGTAGAGTGCGACTCACTACCCACTGCGCCATCGAGGCAGTCAAAATAACAAATAACCCTATATACAAAGCACTTTAGATGAAGTCCGCATTTTCAGTCTAACTGTCATTTGCCATCAAGTGAGATAAAGTAGAACTGTTTTCTCCCAAAAAACCGGAGCTAAATTCATCATTCATTTTGCAGACGAATTTCTTCTTCTTATCGTGTGGGCTGTAAATCCCCGATGTCAGAGCCTACAGAGCATCTCCTAAGGACATGACAAATGGGGTTTTAATTTAAACTGATAACTTTCTAATTATCGTATATGTTACTGTATAAACCCGAACCACAGTAAATCGTATTTGCTGGTAAAGTCTAGGATTTACCAAAGTCTCGTAGTAAATGTTAAAAGGTATGCAGTTAGATCTTTTACCACCATTCCTCTTCATCTTAGCGTGTAATTCCCGGTTACGTCCAAAACTGTTGCTCTGGAGCCCGAAGTACGCTTGGAACATGATTCGGATTTTGGGGTTCCACCATGGGATATGTTGACAAAATCATGACATAATGTGTTTAGCGCATCGAACTTTTATATGATTGGCATTTTGTCCGGATTAGCAAGCTTAAGTGGCAGTGGGCTGGCCATATTAGCCGCAGAACCGACAACCGATGGGGTAAACGAGTTCTGGAGTGGAGACCGCGTCTTGGCAAACTTAATGTAGGGCGCCCTCCGGCTAGGTGGGGGAACGATCTGCGCAGGATGGCTGGCAAGAGCTGGATGCGAGAAGTCATGGATAGATCACAGTGGCGAACAATTGGAGAGGCCTACGTCCAGCAGTGGACTGCGATAGGCTGATGATGATGATGATTTTGTCAGATGTTTTAAGAAGAAACTCGGGTAAGGGCACTGCATCAACGCTCGTGGCTGTACAAGCCAATTCGCGAGTGGGTTCTTCGTCCGCATTTGCGCCAAACGAAACGAGACTTGACGGGTGGGGGGTTGGCAGCATGTTTTGCTCGCCTTGACGCGAGTTGGTCGAACCAGGCGTGATCGTGTTGGGCTATGCCTTCGGACACAATCCTCCTTCAGCTGTGGCGTTCGGCAGCAAGCTCCTCCCAACCGGACATCGGGATGCCAAACGCGTTCATGTCTCGCTTCACGTCTCAGCAGACCAGTAACATATACATATAATATGCTTTTACAGTAACATATACATATAATCAGCTGAAACATACCTACGCTGATTGGCTGGCTTTGTAAGAAAAGACTAAATCTTAGATTTGTACAAGATTTTTTAACCCCAATAAAAAAATTGTTAAGTATAAATACCGAAAATACTGTTTAGCGTTACTGATAGTTTCGATTATGTATTATTGTGTCCCTCTTCCGCAAAATCAGATTCCATTTTTTACGTGATAGGTACCTGATGGTGAGCGATAGCTTACTCATTTAGCTCGCGATGCTGGCAGCCGGCGTTATGGGATATCTAGACCCTTTTTCTACTGTCTTTTATTTCGATTGGAATACGCTCTTCATACGCCCCGTTGCTGGTCTAGTGGTTTTAGTACCGGGCCGTGATCTCGGGGTCCTGGGTTCGATCCCCCGGGTCAAGTATGTTTCGAATTTTTCGAACATAGCTCGGATTTGTAATCACCTAATGCGGATTATTAGGTAGTGTTGTTAAGCATAATCCCATCATAGTAGCGATGACTTGATTTCTATGATGGAGGCCTTTGCCCTGCAGCGGGACAGTATATGGACTGAAACTACTGCGGCTTTTAACGTTGAGATAGTATCGGTCCGGAAATATCCACGGGCGACTTTTCATTGCAAAGATGTGCTTATTATCTTTTTTACTGGTGATGAAGCCCATCACCAGTAAAAAAGGTGATAAGCATAACTTTGCAATTAACAGCTCTTGGATTCACAGAAGCCTACGATGGAGCGAGCTTACCTTGAAGAAGCCTTTTCACTCTAGCTTTGAAAACATTGAGGTTGTATTCACTGAGGAAAAGAGACAAAGGCAGGCGTTCCACTCCTTGGCAGTGCGCATCACGAAGGAGGAGGAAAAGCAATTTACCACATTGTACTCTCAACTGGGTTTTCATTACCTAAATACTCAGTTTCACTTGGTTTCACCAACTACACGATGCACTTAAGAGATACCGTCTGATCCGATGCATTAGTGCATCGTCAAATGAACCGCGAGATTAGTCTACACTCAGTTACGTCTAGATTTAGTGTTGTCAACTTAGCACTTAAGGTGCTAGATTTAGCACTTCTTATAAAGCGAAACGCAACTAAACAAATTAAGCAAACAAATTAAGTGGATCAATTTTATATGATCATTTATCTTTAATTTTTTCAAAAAGGAGTCGCTAGAGGAATCAAGTGGTATCGATAAGATCGCGACACCGGATTACGAGACCAATCAGAGCGCGCCAGTGGAGCCAATTGGAAACAAATTATGACAGACGCGTTGCGGTTAACACTGCGAGGCGTTCGATTGAATTGTTCCACTTGTATCACCTGAGCTATTTAATAATAATTTGAGAGAACAGCACATACATTGTCCCAATTTATGGTTTTCCCTTGTACTATGGAAACCAGATATTATGATACGATGGGAACTGAAATAGAATTATATTAAACAATCATTTATTTCAGACTTCAAATCCATATAGATTTTTTTTTTATTTATTATCAAATAACATTACAAATTATGCATGTACAATAATAAGACAGCACATTAAACCACAGAGGTTTGTCTTGTGCTATCGTGAGCTATGCTATATACAAACTTATATTCAATACTCGAATCATTTATTGAAAACCATATTTTGGGACTTAATAGTGCAATTCGAGCGACACTAATATAAGATTTATCAGTTAAGTAGGGTTTATATTTTAATTTATAGTTCTTGCAAATACGAAAACGGACGGTTTTTAGGTGCGTTGGCCAAGGTTCTGTCATTCTCCAACATACCATCAAATGCCCTTTGCCTGAGGAATGTCTGGTAAAAATCAATGGTAAAACTGTCGGCATGGTCCACTGCATGGCTTACAGCTTAATTCTGAAATTTTTATTTTGTGCACCAAAATAAATCAATCTGTTTTATTATTTTAAGGCTTACATTAAATCAAAATAGCGGAAAATACGCCAAGTCCCTTCGATTAGACAACTGAAAACGGGCCACAGAACACTATATATGTAGCAAGCTAAAACGGACCTGTTTGTTTTGACATACGCCTGGGGAGTCAACAAACGCGGTACGCGCATGCTACGCGTCATGTCAAAAGGAGAAAGTAGGGTCAACAAGAATTGATAACCTCCTCCTTTTTATGAAGTCGGTTAAATATAAACCATAATATACAGCGTGTTTATTTGATACGGGCGAATATTTTAATGGCGATTACTATCGGACCTAGGGAACCTGTTTACATACATTTCTTTAGGAAATTAAGGTACTTTTTTTTCATACAAAATAATTGAGCACGCAATGTATTGCATCCACTGGTAGTTAACGTTAATAACATCAATTAACGTAGACATAAGTATCTAAACGTCATACGAGTGTCATGACACTCATGTCACTTGTCATGTCAAACAAAGTTGGACGGCATACATTGCTGCTGGGTTGCACTTTAGAAAAATCATTACACCTAATTAACCACAAAATTGAATGAAATGATTATCTTATACGATTCGTAGGATCAGATATTATAGCTGGATTAATTATTCGCCCGTATAAAATACACACGCTGTATATATTTTTTAACTACACATTTTGCACTACTACTACTACTCTGAATAAATTAACAATAAATATTTTGCAATTATATTTTTGGATATTTTTATGCCGATGACGGTATCACTGTGTGACGTAATATCACTTAACTAGTCACACATGGGTATATCGTATATTTCTATCTCGCTAAAACATTGTAAAATATTGAATATAATAAGAAATTAAAAAAATCTTGTACTTACGAGTGAAATGTGATACCATGAGATTTATTTTTACGTTTTGAATTATTTGTACAGCTCGTAAAAGCGCACGTAGACATTTTGATAGACTTTATTCCACTTAAAACAATTAATGAAAATTTTTGGGTGACGCGACCATTTGTCAGACTCTGACATTTGCGACTGCGTGCAATTAGGCTCTGGGCACCTAATTTAAACGGTCCACGCGGCATAGACCTATCTTCCGCTATTTTGATTTAATCTAAGTTTTAAGGTATTATTTTTTATTATCTTGGAAAACATACATCTTGATTAACTGAATAAAAAACTAACAGCTAATTTGCTATGTTTTGTTTGTAATATTTATGAATATAGAGTAACATAATTGTATTTTGTTGAGACAGCCAATCACATGCTTTTCGGAAATAAAATTATAAATGCTTCTATTTTTTTTAAGTAAAATACTACTCTCTATATAAATATAAGAGAAAGGTGTCGGTATTAGTTCACCTTAGAAATAAAAACAAACCCCGCGTGTTAGTACGAATGTGCGTGTGCGCAGCGATGCGTGATATTCATCTCATGATAATGTATGTAATCTTGATGTAAATTATCGGTTTTACTTTTTTAGGTTCAACATGAATGTTGTTATACAACGTAATTACTGACAGATGAATGAAAATGGATGTCAATAATGACAGATGGTATCACTCATATACATCAATACTTGCGAACGGGATAATCTGACGAAAAAGGTGGACATTAAGGTGATGCTTCGACGAAACTAGCGCCGCCAATAGATTTGTATTAGTTGTGGCGATTATGACACATTTTAAAAAAAAAAGTACAACGGTGAATCCATAAAAGAAAACATTAAGATTTTTTTGGACAAAATTATGTCATCATTTCTTTCTACATGTAACCATATTTTTTGTAATTGTTAAAAGTGGCCACTTCAGGCAATAATAAGAATTATGGTTACTTGTGCGAAGATATTACAGCAAGTACAGTGAACTCCAAAAATATGTATACACTTTAGGACCTTGTCACAATACTTACCTATAAGAAAGTAGAAGGTCTACTTTCTTATATTATATATTGTGACAACGTCCTAAAGTGTATACATATTTTTGGAGTTGACTGTACATCTCAAAAAATCTTAATAATTTCCTTTACGGATTCACCGTTGTACTTTTTTTTTAATGTTTCATAATTGCCACAATTCGGTAGGCAGCGGCATGACTGTGCCCGGCAATGTTGATGTCTATGAGCGGCGCTTACTGTTTACCATCAGATAGGCCCCTAGCTCGTCTGCCTATTATAAACAATAAACAAATCTATGATTACAAATATACTGGCGGCGCTTAGTTACGTCGATGCGTCACCTTAACGTTTAGTTTGACGTCCGTCCAAAATTAGATGGTGAATGAACCTAACCCGGTCATGCGCAGTCTGAATCCAACTCTCACCATCCCTCTTTCCATCGTGTCGCAGGGCGTCCTATACTAAGTTTCCCTACGTGGCGCCTAGTTCTATAGATGTCTATTAATCATCATCATCATCAGCAACCCACACTCGTCCTGCTGGACATAGGTTTCCCCTAACGCACGCCACTGCTCCCGATTTTCGGCCACTCTCATCCAGCCCACACCAGCCAGGCTTCGAATGTCATCATCCTATCTTGTCGCAGGGCGTCCAACACTACGCTTATCGAGTCGCGGTCTCCACTCAAGGACTTTAAGGCTCCAACGGCTGTCAGTTCTGCGGCTAATGTGACCAGCCCACTGCCACTTCAGTTTGCTAATTCGGTGGGCTATGTCGGTGACTCTGGTTCTTTGTCGGATTACATCATTTCTGATGCGGTCCTTCAGAGATACTCCGAGCATAGCCCTTTCCATAGCTCTTTGAGCGACTTTGAATCAGTTTGTGTCTTAGATGTCTATTAATTTTAATATCTAAACTCACCATTTCTAGATATGACTCTCCGCAGCATATGACCGAACCGTCTCGCGCCGAGGCATATCCTCTGCTCCCTCACTATCTCGTCCAGACAGTCGCTGTCAGTCGCAGAGCCCTCGCTATCCCCGGACACCGATCCCTTACTGTCATCCTTGACGTCAGTATGAGTCAACGTCGGCTCACTCGCCCCCAGGTTCCTCTCCCAACTAACACTTTGATCATCACAGAACAAATCATCAAGATTAGTCTCTAGTAAACCTTTGGCACTGCATATCACTTTACTTCTGCTATCATCACGCGTGATGATAGCGTCTACACTATTCGATAAACACTTTTTATTCTTATCAGCTTTCTCCTGCGTCCTATTGACTCTCAAAGAATTCCTACCTTCATCTGTTTGTACCTTAGGACATATTTGGTTTTGCGCTCGGAACATATTGGATATGACGAGCATTTTCACTGTTTTCAGAGCACTGGCACTTGTTAGACATTCCATCACTGCATTCCTTTAGGTATCACCGCTGCAAGTTGGGCCTAGGAGACAGAATAATAATAGTACCAAGGTATTACTATAGCCAATAGCGAGGCATAGGACTTTCAGAAAATCGGCGTTCGAGTAACCTTAAACGGATACTTAGGGCCGAGTTCACCAACTCTAAAACAACGGGAGTCACACTTTATCCGTGCTTGCATAGTTAAAGCGCGATCACCGTTGTTTGAAGAGTTGGTGAACTCGGCCCTTAGGGTATATGTCTAAAATACACTCAGAGGCACATCTAATAGCGGAATTTTAATACAAAAATGTTCACTTCAAGGTTTCCTAAATAATAAAGTAAATATAACTTTTTATTGCAATATTTTATACGCAACATGACCCGAATTTACGTAACATTTTATCAACCCTGCAAACTTTCCAATTAATAAAAAAAAAACAAATAAAAAAGATAATAGATTTTAAATTGTTTGGGCAGATTGGAAGATTTCCTAGGTTGATTGAAATGACGAGCATATACCGGGACATTTTACGTTAATTTTTATTTAAAGATTGTCACTAAAAAAAAATCTGTTTTACTTATAAATCATGACACCGGTAAGCACTTTTTCATATGCATGATAAGCATCTCTCGTTCAAAAGTAATTAATAATCATAATGTAATCTTGATTACATTTAGCTTATAACTGAGAGTACATAATTTAAGACAGAATCGTAGCCTACTTCAGACTTCAGTCTCCCACATGTATAATAAGCCCGAATTAATTTGGGTTTAATATGAAACGTAACTTCTCAACATTAAATGTAACGTTTTTTAGATTTTCGCGTTGCATATATATATACGGGGATTAACACGATATTTATTATGTAACGTCGAGCCAAATATGTGAGTACACAATGTTGTTTCACATAATAAATATCGTGTTGATCCCCGTATTGATACATTATAATTAAATGTAACGTTTTCTCAGTGAATACAATCCTAATATTTTTAAAGCTAGAGTGAATAGGCTACTTCTGGATAAGTTCACTCCATCGTAGAGTTCAGTATGAAACCAAGAGCAAACCCATCAATGAAGAATAAGGAACTTCGAGGTGAGAAAAGGATATAAATTAAAAATTATATATGTCGAGCTATTGGCTATATTAACACTAAAGTACAACAAAAAGGCATCGCAATGTTAAAGTACAGATAGTCCGATTACGTGTGGAGCATATAACACGATTGTTACCGTCGGACGTTGTAATCTAGTTCCGTTCTATCTAAAGTCTTGATTGTGTTGTAAATGTTGAAAGAGTATTTTTTACAATTAACTACCGTACAACTAATGTACAAAGTATGTCGGTAAATTGTTACATCCTTCTTAACAGTGACGCCGCACTCAGACTTAGCCAATTAAGCTAAATGTTCATTAACATAATTATGGAAAGACTTTATGAGTATTGTAATAAGTGTCGATATTTTTTCTTTTTTTTATCACTCTCCCCGAAGATATTTTGCGTAATGTCAAGTAACTTATTGAGCATAAGTAGGTAGTCAAAAGTCGACGTGAGTCAAAGTCACAGTCACTCAATAAAACACCGGAGCTTTTCGTTTTATCGACCTAGGGATTCTGCCGATACCACTCTAAACACAATCGCGGGTTTTAAGACTCTATTAGGTCCAAACAATTTGTCACGTGACAACTCACTTGAAACACAATAGCAGTGTTAAAAACGATACAATTCAATTATTCTTATTTTTAGGATCACTTCGCGGCACTTCACTGTACACCAAAATTGTTCACTAAAAACTATTAGATACTAATTTGAAACCTTTCAATTGCATCAGCCCACGCGGAGTGTTTGACTCCTATCGCCAGAATCAATCATATTTTTTCTTAGAGAACGATGTAAGTTACTTTGACGTCTTCGAGTGCGGCAATAAGCCTTCTTAGATTTTTTTTTTTGGAAAATATTACTTCAAATCTCGTAAGAAGATTTTAGTCAAGAGCCTGGGGAAATGGTCCATGTAGACTAAATACAAATAAAAGAACTTCTGTACTTTATCATTGCGATAAATGCGTTTGTTTGACTGCAACGCGACGTTGAGTGTACCTTCTGTGTTGTATGAAAAGACTTCAGTATTTCAGTATGGTGACTGATTTCGTAGCAAAATGTATTAGAATGAAACAATTTCAGGAATCCGATTTTGTGGCAATGTTGACCGTAGAAATTAACCACCTTATTACAAATCGCCTTCCGCAAAGTTTCCCGTACCAACACGTAATGTTAAAGGGAGATAGAACTAGTTTTGTTAGGGCTATCCCTAGTTTGCGATTTGTAATAAGGGGGTATATGTTTTGTCTATAACTTATAAGTTTAGTAAACAGGTTTAACAAAATCATTTCAGAATCTTGGTAAATGCATTGAATGTCGAAACGTGGTAATTATAATAACCATATTTGGTACTAATAATTAATTTATCATTATAGTAGAGTAATTTAGTACATATTAGATTGCAAAAAGCAACACCGCCTACTGGGAATAGCAAAAAAATAACAGTTTTTAGCATAAAATGTTTAAAACAGAATAAAACATCAAATACTCTGTATTTATAGCATTGTGCAATAAACACCTCAATATCAAGGACATCTGGCTACCAATAAACGTAAAAAAATGTATGAACTCCATTTTCAAAATAACACCCTTCACGAAAATGGATCACAAGTTCTGCTATATCCACCCGTACAAAATGCTCTTAAAATCTCCGGTCATTTAAGCCCATTTTCCCGTCACAAGTTTTGTGCTATCCGGGCAAGTTTCCAGCGAAATCCAGAGCTGGCAACATGCAAATGCATTCTTTACTAGCACAGGCATTATTCAGCCGTAGAACACCCAGCACCGGTGATATTTCGTGAGGCCTGGTCGGGTCCTGAATAAGTAAATCAGAGAGAAACTCGCCTCTGGTAGTGATGGGGCTCAGAGGCAAATGCCCCTCGGTTTTAAGAGGAAACGTCAACTATTATTTTACCGTGGGAGAGTCACGCTTCGGCATGAATGGGCCGGCTCGACCGGAGTGATACCACGGCCTCACAGAAAACCGGCGTCAAGCAGCAGATAGCCGAGCTAGTGATAGAATAACACATAACCGATCTAGTGGTAAAATATCACATACCGAGCTAGTGGTAGAATAGCACATATCTGAGATAGTAGTAGAAAAGCACATAGATTTGAAAAATCCAGAGGTGATCGGATTCGTACAACGATTCCCCTTATTGATGGCGCGTTTTAATTTACTGAGATAGATATGCCTCTTTATTGCACAAGTACAAAATACAAATAAAACATGTTTGTAGCGTTTTCTTCCAGACAACCTTTGGGTAGAGGAGCTACCAATGAAGCCGATGTGAGTCGCACCCCTGAATCTAGAGGAACTCCGTACCTCAATGAAGTGTTCTATAGAGGTAAATATTAGATGTGGGAACGAAATAACCTCTCACATGGACCGCGGAGGGTCAAAAAAGATATTCGGAATAGAAATAGGTAATTTAATAGGAATTCATGTGTTTCGGTAAAAAGGATACCGAGGATTCCCTACTCATGAATTGATTAATAGATCAATAGTGAAAGGCCGTTATTTGTGTGGGATTGTAGCTAAACGGGAAAAAGGGTCAGCTGATGAATAGTAATATTTAAAATTTAACGTGGGAGTGAATTTGACACATCCTATCAAATTGCATGTGAATCGCATTTAAATGTAAACTGTAATTAAATCGCCGTGTGGTCCCCGTCAGAGTAGAATAGGCCACCCTCACTCTTACCGAGGTGTCGTAATAGGCGACTAAGGTAAAGCTGCTGGCATGATCATCAGCACCCAGAGGAGGAAAACTCTACATTTATATCAAAACCCTCGCCAACCCTGCCAAGCATGTGATTGAGGGAGGCTCGTGCCCCAACAGTGGGGATTTAAATGGGCTGATGATGATGATGATGTAATTCAAATATCATCATTTCAGCCAATAAACGTCCACAGCTAGGACATAGGCGTCCCCAATGATCTCCACAGAGATCGGTCCTGTGCCGCACGCATCCAATGGATTCCCGTGACCTTCAGCACATCACCGGTCCACTTTGGGGGACCTGCCACGGCTTCGACCTCTTCTATACTCGGCCTTCACTCGAGGACCTTTCTGCCCCATCGGCCGTCAGATCTCCTCGCAACGGGCCTTGCCTATTGCCACTGGAGGCATGTAATTAAATATAAATCCTATTATAACACTAACACTTTTGATAAGGGCACTCATTATTATCATAGTTGAAAATCTATACGGGGTGCCTAAGCTTTGACCATGATCTAGAGGGCCTAATTTAAAACAGACGTTACGAGCGAATCGGAGTTTCCCTCTCTTTCACACGCGCTGTGTGTCTCCTTTGTTTAGGATGCGACAGGTATATTATCTTTCGTTAAGGGACGGCTTTAAATTAAGCCACCAGGATTAAGCAATGGAACGTGATCTGATTCTCGAACCTATGACCTCCATTTACAAGGTACAGTAAGCTGCAAACAGACGTAGGTATACATTAAAGGTCACATACTAAAGTACCTTGTCACAATAATACCGTTCATATTCCGGTAGGAAAGTAGAAGGTAGATGGTACCGTCAGAATCAAAAGTAGCTGAACATTATAGAACTTTGTCACACTAAGTTTTGCGCAGCTTGAGTAAGTCAAACACTTATTAAAACTGCGCAATAGTTAGTGTGACAAAGTTCTAAAATGTTCAGCTACTTTTGATTCTGACTGTACTTAGCTATAATGACAAGGCACTAAAAGTGTATACATTACATCCGATGTACACGCACATATCGCTTTATCGGGCCAGCCTCTATAAAGAACTTTTTTTTAAGTGATAGGTGGCAGACGGATCACCTGATGGTAAGCGATTGCCGCCGCCTATAGACACCGGCGACAGCAGTGGAGTTACAAGTGTACTGATGTCCTTTAAACCCCCCTTTCCCCCGGATTGGGCCTCCGGTACCCTCACTCAAGCAGCGAAACAGCACAATGCTGCTTCACGCCGGTTTTCTGTGAGACCGTGGTATCAGTCCGGTCGAGCTGGCCCATTCATGCCGAAGCGTGGCTCTCCCACGGTCAATGGGATAATCTCGTGGTATTACAGACGAGATGAAGAAATAGAGGCTACTTAAGTTATAACTTGATTAAGTCAAGCTAATTTGAGCTAATTAAAAGGGTTTCGGTGTTCATTCCCCCCGAAATAAAATGTATAATGTGCTTGGAGAATAATAAAAAACTTGTTATCTTCTTCAGGAATTCCTTTTGTCTGATAGTAGGGTTTCCACAGCTACTCTAGATAGGGGCTCTAAATAGGGAAGCCTTCCTTATTTAAGTGTAGAGATATTAAGGGTATAGATATTATTCATAAACATTCTTTGAACCTTTGTGCACTAAAACTGTGTTATTAAACAGTTACAATCGTAATAAAAGTTCTGTAATATCAAAACCGTCTGTTATTTGTAGCGTAAGATTACACTTGAAACCTACTGACCATTTTGAACATCTTCCCTCTTACTACAAAAAACTGCTCTGATACCGCTTTTAATCCTAAACTAGCAAGTTCATGATTATTATGGAATAATCATCATCAACAACCCACACCCGTCCTCTGCTGGACATAGGTCTCCCCTAATGCACGCCACTGCTCCCGATTTTCGGCCACTCTCATCCAGCCCACACCAGCCAGCCTTCGAATGTCATCATCCCATCTTGTCGCAGGGTGTCCTACACTACGCTTACCGAGTCGCGGTCTCCACTCAAGGACTTTACGGCTCCAACGGCTGTCAGTTCTGCGGCTAATATGACCAGCCCACTGCCACTTCAGTTTGCTAATTCGGTGGGCTATGTCGGTGACTCTGGTTCTCTGTCGGATTACATCATTTCTGATGCGGTCCTTCAGAGATACTCCGAGCATAGCCCTTTCCATAGCTCTTTGAGCCGGTGGACTAGTCCAGCCGTGAGTGTCCACGTCTCGGCACCGTAAGTCATGACCGGAAGGACGCACTGGTCGAAGACTTTCGACTTAAGACTTTGAGGGATGGGTGACGAGAAGACTTGACGAAGTTTACCAAATGCTGCCCAGCCTAGCTGAATTCTTCTATTGGCTTCTCTCTCGAAGTTGTTTCTGCCTAATTGGAGCGCTTGTCCTAGATAGACATATTCCTGAACAACTTCGAACTTATAGAATAATGTTAGTTCTTAAATGTTTACTACAAATCCTCTACTAACCATAGACCATTTAGTACCGCAGGATAGTGTCAAAATTGATCGAATCATTCAATCACTCGTTCAGTGACATTTCATTTTACATAACCTTATTTTGTTGTCTGAAGTAAAAATTATAAAAATTGGTTTTTAAGTAACAATAAATTTAAATATTGACCTAAGTAAGGTTTCCAAGTATAATGCATAGGAATGGACAACATTTCAAATTTTTAACATGTCCATATTGTTTTTTTATATGAAAGTAGACATAAAATGAACAGACCCATATTTTTTCTTTTTTCAAAATTTGTCCATTTTCATGCATAAAATAATTATTGAAATTCTTTTTATTCTAAATAGACGTAAGCGCCAAATGACGTCATCGGACGGCTGAATACAGCGATATTCCTTTGCTTATCATTGTTTTAATAAAAAAAAGGTACTACTGTCAAAGGTAAATAATACTAGTGTCAACATTGTCAACGTCATTCATACATTCAACGTTGACAAGTTGTCTTTTTTTTTGACAGTTTCATGTCATGAGGTTGGCATTACGTAAATTTAAAACTATAATGTGCTAAGCAAAGAAATATTTTACAATTCTGCCGTCCGATGACGTCATCTTACGTTTTTTAGTTTTTAATTTTTTTTCTCAGGAAATAAGCAATATAAAAAATGAATAAATATATATTCGAGCAGCGGAAAAGTAAACAAAGAATTGGTATTTTTTGTTTCAGAGCTTAGCAATTTTGAAATGTTGTCCATTGCTTAAATTTTTGGGATTAAATCCCAAAAATAAATTACCTACTTCCTCACAAATAACTTTAGCGTAAAACGGAATGAACTGTCACAGGGATAAGTTGTCATGGTTACTGAATCGAAATTTGGAGGTTTTTATTTTAGTTCTCATTTTAAACTAGAGGTCTGGGTGTTTTAACTCTATTATTATAGTTGATATACTAAATAACGTTAAACTTAGTTTTGTAATAATGTTTATTCTAGTTATTCAGTTATTACCAGTTAATCACACTACTTATTTTAAACCACGTTTTGGAAAATGAGGGCGTAAGTGTCATAATATCATTCATTACACTACGTTCGCTTTATCATGATATCGGTGACAGCAGGACAGAGCTATACGTGAGTCACACGTTAGAAAAAGACTAACGTGAAAAATGTATAGAATTTGACATGTGTCACTCATATCATGCTAAAGAGAATAGAGTTTAATTTATACATAGATCCACTAATACCCTTATCTAAGCGTGTAATTCCCAGTTGTGCGGGCTACTCTTGGACCATGATCCAGGATTCGGAAAATCTGGTAATTACAATGAAGCTCAAACCATAGACAGGGAAACCAGACTAGATCACGGGTACACGTTCACAATCACTATCTCAAATATTCTACCCTAACCCACTCAGCGAAATACAGCACAGTGCTGCTTCACGCCGGTTTTCTGTGAGGCTGTTATCACTCAGGTCGAGCCGGTCCATTCATGCCGAAGCGTGGCTCTCCCACGGTCAAAAATTTTGAAAAACTATCCGAGACGTGCAGCTTTCCTCACGATGTTTTCCCTCACCGTTGAACTAATGGTAGAAATATGGACATAGATTTCCAAAAGCCGGAGTTGTATGCTCGGATTCGACGTCGAACCAATAATAAAAATAAATCTGTTACAAATTTTACCCACGAATATAGGTTCAAAAATATTCCTTACATGTGTTAACCCTACCCTCGTCTGGTGACAGGATCTCATCAGTTAGAGAACAAAGCGAGTTGATAAGATTTCCGACCACGTCCCGGCTATCTGCTGCCAGTGATTGTGGTTGTTCCACCTCCAGACGAGCGAAACTGGCGCGATTTGAATGGCAGGTATGAATTAGAGCTGCGATACCACAGTATTCCTGGAGCCCAATGGACAACATTTCATATTTTTAACATGTCCATATTGTTTATTAATATGAAAATAGACATAAAATGAACAGACCCATATTTTTTCTTTTTTCAAAATTTGGCCATTTTCATGCATAAAATAATTATTGAAATTCTTTATATTCTAAATAGACGTAAGCGCCAAATGACGTCATTGGACGACTGAATACAGCGATATTCCTTTGCTTATCATTGTTTTAATAAAAAAAAGGTACTACTGTCAAAGGTAAACAATACTAGTGTCAACATTGTCAACGTCATTCATACATTCAACGTTGACATGTTGTCTTTTTTTTGACAGTTACATGTCATGGGTTTGGCATTTCGTAAATTTAAAACTATATTGTGCTAAGCAAAGAAATATTTTACATTCTACGTCCGATGACGTCATCTTACGTTTTTTAGTTTTAAATTTTTTTCTCAGTAAATAAGCAATATAAAAAATGAATAAATATATATTCGAGCAGCGGAAAAGTAAACAAAGAATTGGTATTTTTTGTTTCAGAGCTTAGCAATTTTGAAATGTTGTCCATTCTCGTGCTCGTGATATTTTAAAAACATGGCGGATATCACCTAAAAACCATACAAAAAAACTATATTTTAGTGATATATGTCGTATGATAATAAATGTCACGAGCACGAGAATTGGGCTCCATGACGCCCTGTTCTAGTGGTTAAGGTACCGGGCTGTGAGCTCGGGTTTCCGGGTTCGATTCCTGGGTCGAGCAAAAAAAGGGGTGTTTCGAATTTTTTCTCGGCACATAGCTCGGGTTTGTGATCACAAATCCGCATTTGGCAAGCGTGTTGATTAAGGCGACGGGTAGCCCTAACTAGCGACACCATTCGTTTTTAATTGTTAGCTACTAAACCGGATCTATTTTAAACAATTTCGGAGTGACAACTTCTCGGCAAACACTCATACTATTTATTAAATAACCATGCACAAATGTTGCGTCCGTTTTTCAACGCGAAAAATTGATTACCGCCAAAAGCGGCCACTTTTAGCGTGAATCAATTTTTCGCGTACAAATGTTGGTTCCGCATTTGTGCATGTCTATTTAATAAATAGTATAAGTGTTTGCCGAGAGGTAATAACCTCGAAATAGTTTAAAATAGATCCGGTTTAGTAGCTAACAATTAAAATCGATTGGCGTCGCTAGTGTGCCCTACCCGTCACCTTAAGCCTAATCCCATCAAAGTAGCGATATGACTTGATTCCTATGATGGAGGCCTTTGGCCTGCAGTAGGATTGTTAAAGGCTGATACTTTTTTTCCACAGTATGCCCAGAAGCAAGATAGAGGTTTCGATAAGAGACGCTCTGTTGATTTTGTCAACTAGTAGGAGAGTTAACCGTAGGAGAGCCACGCATGAATGGGCCGCCTCGACCGGAGTGATACCGCGGCCTCACAGAAAACCAGCGTGAAGCAGCACTGTGCTGTGTTTCGCTGCGTGTGTGAGGGTACCGGAGGCCCAATCCGGGGAAAGTGTGGTTTACAGGTTGGCATTGTGACTCCACTGGTGTCGTTCAATCCCTTACCATCAGGTCTGCTCGTCTGCCACCTATCATATTTAAAGTTACGCTTCGGTATGAAGAGACCAGCCGGAGTGATACCCCAGCTTCACAGAAAACCGTCGTGCACGACGCTGCGTTAGTTCTGTTTGTTTTCGAGTGAGTGAAGGCGGCTCAATTCGGAAAGGAAAGGGAAACGTTTGGCAGCGCACTTGTGTGTCCACTCTGGTCTTTGATATCAAAGACAGTCAGATCCAACCTTCTGTATCTTTTTATTTTCAGATCATATTACCCGAAAATAATTTGTAATGAAAAGAATAAGGAAATTAAACAGGTACAGCTAATCGATCTTGCGCCACGGAACTGTACAATGCCATTGGAGCATCTCCGTTCTTCCACTACTCCACCAGGCAGACCCTCAATCGACACCGGTACATGGTAGAAATACCAAAAGTACGCACAAAGAGGTTTGAATCCTGTTTCCTTATTCGAACTGCGAAACAATGGAATCAGCTGCCTGAGGAGGTGTTCCCTAGAAGCTACAATTTGGTGGTTTTCAAAGCGCGAGTGAATAGGTATCTTCTAGGTAATCGTGCTACGTCTTAGACCGTATTATCGTTTACAATCAGGTGAAGTATGGTCAAACGCTTACCTATCTACAATAAAAAAAAACAGGTACATAAAAATATGTCATTGATGTCATGCGCGTAAGATTAGTTAGGTAATTTGGCATTTATTATTAGTTCCTATCTATATTTGAAATGGTATATTTATTTATAACTGAAAAATGATCGTTATCATAGTTATTTTTATTCCCAAATAACTATTAATTTATATACCTAGTTATTAGCATAGCGTAGAGGAATATTAAGTTTAAGTTGTAATTTATTGTTTTTACCAATACAGTTTTCTAGGACCTATTTTTTTGGCCTGAAACACAGGGTATCCTAGTTCAGGCAAAATGTCAAATATAAGTACTAATATGTAAGATTATGCCCATAAGTTTGTAATAGATTTAAGTTATTTGCAATAAATATTTTATTATTTTATTTATTATTATTATTGATAAATTACTAAAAATTAGGCATAAAAGCACATTATGTGCTAGAGTAATAAAAACTACATTTTTTTTTTGTTGGGAGTAAGGGAGCAACTAATCTTTAATCTTATGTACAACCACCAAACAGGATGTAAACGCAAAATGTTTTATCCAGCATCATCATCGTCAGCCCATTTAAGTCCCCACTGCTGGAGCACGGGCCTACCTAAATGAGATGAGGGGTAATTGCCATACTCACCACGCTTGGCAGACGGGTTGGCGAGGGTTTTGATATAAATGCAGAGCTTTCCTTCTCTGGGTGCTGATGATCATGCCAGCAGCTTTACCTTAGTCGCCTTTTACGACACCTCGGTAAGAGTGAGGGTGGCCTTATCCAGCATATCCACACGAAATATTCCTTTGCACGAATTTTTAAAGGTATTCTAAAATGTTATTTGAAAACGTTAAAAAAACATGAGCGCATTAGCTTTTCACAACGGTGGAGCCTAAATGAAAAAGAAATGTATTTTAGATGGGCGCCTAGCAGGCATTACTAAGGATAGCTATTGAATAATATTTTCATAGCCCCAAAAATAAGCTTCAATGATATTTTAGCGTCCCCACGAAAAAAGTGGTCTTGTCAGAAAGCGATCAAGAAAAGTAAATATGGCCTGGTCTCACTCCGTTTCGGGACTTTTGCGATTAGTTCCAAAATCAAATTATAGATGGCGTTGGTTGGCGATTGCATCGCGTAAGTGCTTCACCTTCTCGGTTTACCTATAATCTTTACCGTTGTCCGATCACGGCTACGGTGGTGCGTGGCTAATCTCGACAATCAGCCATGTACGCAAGATATAATATAGTGCTCAAGTGTGTGCGTAAACACAAATGTCGTATATTGGAAACTCAAAAATAAGGTAGCAATACCTCAAAAAACGATTTTAATGTAAGTGACCATGAAATTTTAAACAACATATTGTTAATTCGTTACCAAAACCGGTTGGATAAGAGGTATCTTACTGCTAAAAATATGTTGTGAGATTACTTTACTTTGTTCATTAATGTAATAGCCAAGCTGTTGAGCAATCAAGGGATAGCGAAATCAAAAATAGGTATTTGTTAAACATATTTCTCTCGGGCAATGTCCAAACCAAACGACCTATCGTCACACCACTCTCCATCAGGTGAGAGCGTCGAGCGTTGCCCTAAATAGTTGATTAAAAAAAAACAACGTTATAAGATTGTGGCTATACGCAACCCGAAAGACGAAACACGTGCGCAATTTACTCCACACAGCGCTATCTATGATCAAATTTTGGAACTAATAGCCAAATTTAAGTCTCGTAACGAAGTGAGATCGGGCCACATCGTGATAAAGTTTCGAGATACCCTGGTTATTGTGTAAGGGAGATCGTGTATGTGGCCGGTCCATTATGCAGTGGCTTACAGCGGCCGAGCGGCTTTGCCCTAATCTTGCTCGGGACGTGTTGCGCTTGCGGAATTTTTAAAGCGCTTTTACGCTGACTTGTGTTTACTGATTTAAAGTAACTTAGATCACAGTGTTCAACGAAATAGTAGGACCAGAAGGACCGCTCTGAAATACAAACGTGCATTCCTGTTTTCTCCCTGGTAAATCAGCGTAATGTTAGTAATGTCCACTGGCCCGATCTGTACCTCAGCGTAGACCAACTACTCTATGACATGAATAGGCCAGATAGATAGATAGATAGATAGATACTCTTTATTGCACAACATAAAAAACTTAAAAGCTAGGTATACAGAGATACAATGTACAATTTAGGCGGTCTTATCGCTGGGAGCGATCTCTACCAGACAACCTTCAGGTAAAGGACATTAGATAGAAAGAGGGGAGGGTGGTGCAATCCTTTTGATTTTGAATATTGATTAAGTAAATTTATAGTACAAATACATATATCTATATAATAAATAAATAAATAAACACGTTATCATACACCTCAACCTACAGCTCAACCGAAGTGAATTTGCGGTTGCGCTGTTTCAAGTCAGTGTACCGGAGGCACAATCGGGGGAAAAAGCAGTTAAAAAATACGCACATAGATTTGAAAGAACCAGGGATGCGTGCTCGGACTCCAACCTCTGACCTCCCGTTCATAAGACATACGTTCATACCTGTATGCTAACTTCGTTGATTACGTTTGTATGCATTCGTGCCTAATTATCTAAAGCCGGAACTGCCAAAATTGTAACAATGACCATTCGAGGCCATAAAGACATCAAGTTCACACGTACAATCTCAGATTCGCAATCAAGATCTAATATTTCCTCCATCAAAAATCTTCAAGGTCGTCACAAGGTGAACAGTTACATCATGGTAGTAGAGAAGGGAATGGTGTTTGACTCGAGTGACTTCAACGTATATTAAGGCAAAAAATTCTTAAGACTAGGGAGAGCGGTAACTCCTCGAGGTTTAATATGTTTAGTTAGATATCACAGTTGTTATTACTTATACGAAAACTAAGGTATTTTCTGCTTTTATAGGTATAAATTTTTTTATTTCAAAATGGTCTACATAATTTTCTTTTAAAACTTTTTATAACTATCTGAAATAAGCGCACCAAGACCTATCGCAGGAGTTTTTTTTTTTTCAAATAAGTGAAATTACTATCACGTAGCCGCATTAAAGGTCATGTAATTTTATTCTGTCGCTTGAGGACGACAGAGTACTCTTATACTTTTAGTACGACCCGTTTGTAACAGTGGTAGTGAACGCTGCCTCTGATGCAAGGGTTGCGGGTTCGATCCCCCACAGTACAAACATTTGTGTGCATGAACATATCTGTTTGTATTGGTCCGAGTGTTGTCTATGTATTATAAGTATGTATTTACAAAAGAAAAAGTATTATATGCATATATTTGTAATCCCACTGTTGATTTCGATATCCGTAACACAGGTGCTTGAGCTACCTATCTCGGAGTCAGATCAATGTATGTGATGTTGTGAAATATATTTATATTTATTTATTTAGTATCCAAGTTCAAAAAGGCTTGAAAGGCTCTTTAGAGTAGTTAGATTAATTACCACTCTTTAAAGTGCCAGAACGACGCCTAAACGAGAGAGCAGAAGAACAATAAAACAAAAAGCCAATGGGTGTCTCGATGAAACAAACATTTAAATGACTCGAGTGAAACTGTAAAATAACTCGTATGAATCGCAACACTAGGCCGGTAATGCCTGGCTCTCACGGACCCACATGAATTAACAACTAAGAAGATGTGTCTGGAAAGGATGCAAAACATTTCGCAATTAGCAATCGGCTAATTTCGTGAGTGATGTGTTATGTGGGTAGGTACAAAACAGTCATTTTACTACTTTAATTAAATCACCCACATAACTATTCACCCATTTTTTTGCATTGCAAGTGTTTGTAATCTCCTTTAAAAACAGAGTTGTTGTAACTTTTACGCCTGTCTGTCATACCGCTTATTGATAGTCTGTCTGTAGCCTAATGGCGCCTCTGATCATGACTTTCTTTTCAATTATTGTTATTAAATTAACAATATTTGAAAAGAAAATCATAATCAAATAGAGTTGTTGTAACTTTTACGCCTGTCTGTCATTCCGCTTATTGATAATTTGTCTGTAGCCTAATGGCGCCCCTGATTATGATTTTCTTTTCAATTATTGTTAATTTAATCGCTTTCATAATATAATAAAATATATCCTATAGTATTATCGATTGTAGTATACACCATGCTTTATTAACCGTCTTACGTCTTACTTGATGAAAACAAACATTTCTCAAATTCAAAATTCAATTTTCTTATAGGTTATAGGTATAAGGCCTTTTCTAAAAAAATCTAGAACAGACAATTTATAACAGTACTGAGCATTAATGAAATAAATAACTGCACTGCTAAATTAATAACATGTTAGTATGGAAATCAACATTTCTCAGGAAATCTTTTTTATAATAGAGGCGAAAAACGAACAAGCGGGTCATCGCCGCCCATGAACATCTGCGAAATCAAAGAGATCGCTCACTGATTTGTCACCGGCCTCATACAAAATGTTAATTTCATAGGTACCTATTAGTGTAAACGTATTAGAACTTCGTCGCATATCCCGTTGAAGGTACAAGTTGCGCCATTTCCGTGAGCCCAAGACTACAACTTAAGTCGCCGTACATTCGGCGGGTTTAACTGCGATGCATTACTGCGTCAATGCAGGCGGTGCAGCTGCACCCGGTAGCGTTAGCAAGGCTTTTTGGCTTTTCGCCTTGGTGCATTTCCAAACAAAAACTTGAAAAAAATTACACACAGGTACACAGTATAATGTAAGCACACAGCTTTTATCGTGTACTGATTATAAAGAGGTAAATCCTATAGACAGCGGCAACGGTTATAAGTAATCCGAAAACACGAAACGCATGCGCGATGTAATCGACACCTAGCGCCATCTGTTGGCATAAAGTGGAACTATTGTCCGTGAAATAAAAATAAATTACGGAAATAACTTGACAGTTAGTGTTACCACTTCCTACGGAGATATACTAAAACTACAGTACCAGTATAACAAAGCAAGGAAAGCTCTTGTTATACTGTGCTAAAACTATCAATAAATAGGTATTAATCACACAGTTTTTTTTATGTAATAGGTAGGCAGACGAACAGACGGATCACCTGATGGTAAGCAATTGCCGCCGGCCATGGACTCCCGCGACAGCAGTGGAGTCACAAGTGCGCTGCCAACCTTTAAAACCCCCCCTATCCCCCGGATTGCGCCTCCGGTACCCTCACTCACGCAGCGAAACACAGCACAATGCTGCTTCACGCCGGTTTTCTGTGAGGCCGTGGTATCACACCGGTCGAGCCGGCCCATTCATGCCGAAGCTTGGCTCTCCCACGGTAGCTTACACAGTTATAGAAAAGTACATTAAATTCGAAATTAATTAAATTTAAAACGACATACATTCGAACAAGGGCCCTTAGCTCTAAGACGGCCCGAAATGAACAAGAATATACCTGTCGCATCCAAAGAAAGGGCAAACAATTGGGTTTTTGTACATTGACCACAAAGTAAACTCGCCACAGAAAAAAGTAAGTGTAAACTCACCACAGTTCTATTTTTATGAAGTAAATTGTTTATTAATAATTTTGGTTATTGTAAACAAACCTCACCCGCCTGTGACTAATTTACACATATTTTTAATGCATGTGGTGAGTTTACTTTCAATGTATGGAGTTAACAAAATGTGGCGAGTTTACATTGTGGTCAATATACAAAAACCCAAAAAATTCACACGCGCTGGTATGAAAGGGTGGAGATCCTCCGATTCGGTCGTAACGTTCGGTTCGCACTAAAGTTTAAGGACTAAATTACTATAACCGGATTTATAGAGGTATTAATTCAATTAAACTTTAATATCACAGCTTAATACTTTAGATTTAGGTGACCTAATATCCAGACTTACGTGACGTAACCGCTCAAAATATGGGCTTAAGTGAGCCCCGGGTTTAAACGCATCAATTCTGCATCGATGGAGCCGATCGAGGTCGATGCAGTCAAAATTTAGTACCGGGTCCAAAGCGCCGACTAGTTTAGTACCTAGTGTCGTCGGTAAAAGTGTTGACTAGTTTAATGCATAGTGCATAATTGTTATTAGGTATTATTTTTATGTGATAGGTGACAGACGAGCAGACGGATTTATAGTTAGCCCATGATTGTTTCCTCGTCATATTAGCGTGTAATTCGCGGTTGCGTCCAAAGCTGTCACTCTGGAGCCCGGGGTACGCTTGGACCATGATTCAGGATTTGGGGAGTCTGGTAATTACAATGAAGCGATTGGTGTCTGACTTTCGCAACCCTTTAATAAGGGAAGCAGACTAACTGAATCATATTTGATATTTTTATAGCAATCTTTTGCAACTTATTCTTAAGTAAACTTAGTAACGCGTTCAGTGGTCTAATTGGTAGAACATTCACTCGGATTGTGGAAGGTGTGGGTTCGAGTCCCACCTGAACACGAGATGATATTTTAAGTGTGTTATTTACTTAACTGAATCAATGGGGGGAAGGGGAAAATGTTGGCAGCGCACTTGTGACTCCACTGGTGTTGCGGGTGTCCATGCGCGGCTGAATTGCTTACCATCAGGTGATCCGTCTGCTCGTCTGCCACCTCTCATATATAAAAAAAATATGGTTACACGTTTCAGAAACTATCCGAAACGTGTATGTTTTCCATCACCACTGAGCTAATGGTATATATATATATATATATTTATATAAGCTTGAAAAAACTTTTTTCTGCGAAATAAAACCGCCTTCAAAAACCACGAACTAAAAAGTGTTAAATAATATTTTAAACTGTATTAAATTACAAGATAGTATTGGACGGCGACTTCAGTAGGTAACACCTTTTCTCGAGTGTACTGTTATCAAATGTTATTTGAAGTGTATCATCATCATCATCAGCCCATTTAAGTCCCCACTGCTGGGGCACGGGCCTCCCTCAATCACATGAGGGGTAATTGCCATACTCACCACGCTTGGCAGATGCGAGGGTTTTGATATAAATGCAGAGTTTTCCTTCTCTAGGTGCTGATGATTATGCCAGCAGCTTTACCTTAGTCGCCTTTTACGACACCTCGGTAAGAGTGAGGGTGGCCTATTCTACTCTGCCGGGGACCACACGGCTCATTCACTTCATTTGAAGTGTATAAAGTGTTAAAAATATTATTTTACACTTTTTAGTTCGTGGTTATTTGGAGGCGGTTTTTTTTTCGCAGAAAAAAATCATTTGACATTTGATTTTATTTAAAAAACACTAGTGAAAAATACGACAACATTTTCTGATCTATATTTCTAGCTGACTAAAATATGTTATCATCATCATTTCAGCCAACAAACGTCCACTACTGGACATAGGCCTCCCCCAATGGTCTCCACACAGATCGGTCCTGTGCCGCCCGTATCCAAGGGACTCCCGCGACCCTCAACAGATCGTCAGTCCCCCTTGTGGAGGGCCTACCACGGCTACGACCTATACGTAGCCTCCACTCGAGGACCTTTCTGCCCCACCGGCCATCTGATCTCGATATGTCATAGTCATATTATTTATTGCTTTCATGTAGTACATTAGGTCTAAAAACTATTTACAATAGTTCTAAACCTGAAGCCCGCAGGGGCACTGCAATGTAGGTATCGTTTATAAGGTTGCTATAAATTAAATTATAATATAAAGACTAATTATAAAATCTCAGGTATGGTCTCAAGTGTTCCGCCCGAAAAAGTCTTAAAGATTGCTAAACATTTTGACAATAAATATGTCTTTAATTTTCTATAGAATAAGTGATCTTTATTTTCATTTTTAAATCCATTGGCAACTTATTGTAGACTTTAATAAACATATAATACGTACCTCTCCTTACTATATCCAATCGAGTGTCTGGCAATGCTAGTCTATCTTTATATCTCAAATTTCGGGGTAACGAATAGTGCTCTTGGGTCTGTTTGTACATATTTTTATTTTATTTTCTATTTATGTGGTCTGCCCATTGTCACTCGAGGCATGCAAAATAGATTGTAGCTACAATAAATGTTGTTTTAATGTTTGAAAAGCAATATTTAATTAAAGCAATATTCCAAGCAATATTTTTTAATATTGAATTAATTAGCAAACGCGTTTCTCAAACGCATGTGTAATATGTAGAACGATTTGCGCGATCATAAAACAAGCTTTGATCCCATAAATACACAATAGGGTGGCCATGAAAAAGTTTTGTAGTCTTTGAACAAAAAAAAACAAACTTGGTGAGAGTAATGATTGAGGTAGATAGATAGATACTCTGTATTGCACAGAAAAAAATACAGATATAGCACATATGTCCCAGCCATTTGGTCAAATTAGCCATTCAATTGGATGACTAGCGCGATTGTGGAATAACGGCATTCAAACAAATGGCGGAGTAACTATTCATGTCGTTGAAAGAAACGTTTAACCAGATGGCTGCACGTTTGTGGCCAAGAGCATCCAATTGGATGGAAAGGCCGATAGTTGTTAGAAATAAAATCACTCGACTCAAACTTTTCGTTAAAACTTTCTGACGACCTAACTATTTGGCAATTCCATGTTTATTGACACTATTACACCTTAATTTTACTAACTTAACACTTTAATTTTATTAATTTTACTAACGGAGTAACTAGTCATGCCGTTGACCGAAACGTTTAACCAGATGGCTAGACGTTTGTGGTCACCACCATCCAATTGGATGCATAGGCCGATAGTTAGAAATAAAATCACTCGACTCAAACTTTTCGTAAAAACTTTCTGACGACTTACCTATTTGGCACTGGAAGTGCCAAATGTTTATAGACTATTTTGACACTATTATACTTTAATTTTACTTATAATAGCACACAAGAACACGTCCTTTAAACTGAGACGCGACCACATTTTGGTCGATGACATTTATACCCTTTTGTAAAAAAATCATGCTAATACCTAAAGTAGTACTAATTTATTCAGTGACTTTGGTCGGGTTATCAAGTACAAATCTAGAAAAATATGCATGCACTATAGCAATAATATAAAAATTATTACAGTTTTTATTTTTAAAAAGATGTTTTAATTGTTTGAGGCAGAGCTCATGGAACATAAAACTAAAGTTAATTATTAGCAAAGATCAAACGGACTAACGTTTTTGACCGACTTCATAAAAGTTATTCATTCGTCGGAAAGTTTTAATGTTTATTGATATACTACATAAAGATAGCAAAGGTATAAAAATAGACGTTACGAAACAATCTGCAGATGAACAGGTGTGCATTCATAATAAATTGTCGAGGTATGATTCACAGTTGTGGTCTGAGGAAAGTATAACATTCTGACGCATATTTTCTTGTACACTAGAAGGCGAGTGATAAAATATTCAATTTAAAATCTCGCTCAAACTAAAACTGAACAATATAGCTTCATCGACTAAGCTTTCATTAATAATTTAACAGATTCTATTCGATTGTACTTGTATATAAAATATATATTGATTTAAACTATCATGGTCCCTAACATTAAATGCTTATTTAAAAGATTGCTATCATGTACTTTTTTTTTTGAGTTTCCGATGTAACTTCGTGAATGCCGTGACCATTCACGAAGTTACAACGGCGCTTGTAAAAGCCAGTACGGAATACGGATAATATTTCAGAAGTAGTACCTTACTACTGAAATGTTATTAAAATATCGCATAAACCTCCGTCAACGTTACAAGACCATGATTTAATTAACCCATTTTTTGTCTCATGAAACTTAAGAAAAATACACCAAGTTAATATAGGATTTACATAAAAACAAGACCTCTAATAATTCGTTGTGTCAATGACAAAAATCGTTAACCCATTCTCATGGGCAGTAAGATGTTTAGTTTCAAACCCACGTCTCTTTGTTTTTACTTTATCAACAAACCAAACGACCAAGGTATACCATTTTAACCAACATCATTACAAGAATGCCGAGGGAACCGCACCTTTACATTACACTTTCTCATCATCCCGTTTCCTCTGTTTACAGTTTTTTATGCCAATGTCCCGAGCGGAATGTCCCATAAAGTGCGTCATTTCATGGCGCCCGCAGTGGGCTGTGTACGGGAGCTTGCGCAGACACAGTTGAAAAAGAACAGTAAGAAATATTCGATCCAGAAACCTCTCATATGCTCCCTTATATCAAAACGCGGTCGAAGAAAAGTTCTCATGCCTGCCCCTTTTAATATTGCGTATTGGAACGGGACGACTTGAGTAAAGCTCAAGCCGTAAGGTAAAAATTTAAGCCCGCGATTTATAATAAGGTGGATTAGATTTTAGTAATGTAAAATAAAGTGGCAAAGAACCTGGTACATACTCGCGCGTTATAAGCTTTAATTTTTTTAAGTGGTATAGTTTCTTAGTTTCATAGCTGGGAAGGCACATTTTAAGCCCCAATGAAGTTAAGGACCTACGCTTTTTGAAAAGTTTGGGTTTGGGATTGATATGTAAAAAAAAGTGGCGAAGAAGCTCATGACTTCGGAGTATCAACTCGGAAGTCATGAGTTTACATTTTTTTAGTGGAAGAGTTACTTAATTTCTTACCTGGAAAAGCACATTTTAAGCCCCAATGAATTTAAGGAACTCAGTCCCACACTTTCTGAAAAGAGCAGGGTTTGGGACTGATATGTAAGCACAGCGACGATCACAAAGATCACAATAGATCAAACTGGTAGCAGTGATACTGGTCTGAATTAGGAACTGCATACGTGCTTAGCCACCCGCTTAAAAACTTAGTTTCAAATATTGTGAAAAATTATTAAGAGCCCTTTTGCGGACCAGTGGCGCCGCCACTAGCTTTTTATTAATTGCAACGAAATTGAAACAAATCAAGGCGGATTGACTGACGAGTTCTCGGTTGTCACGGGTCTAAAGCAGGGCGATGCATTATCACCAATGCTTTTCAATTTGGCTCTCGAATATGCAGTACGGCGGGTGTTGACGCTAGACGCCGGAATAGAGCTAAATGGAAGGCATAGAGTGATCGGATACGCAGATGACCTGGCTTTGCTAGGCGAAACGAGCTCCCAAGTCCAACTATCCGCTTTGGCCCTCGAAGAAGACGCCCATAAGATAGGTCTGAGTATTAGCCATGGAAAAACAGAGTACCTACTTCCATATGCGGCGCTACAAGAACACGCGTGAAAAGCGACAAGACCTGCAAGTTGGTGGCACTTTGTATAAGGGAGTGGCAAAATTCAAATATCTGGGCTGTACAGTCACAGATACTAACACCCGCGTCGACGAAATCGAGACTCGGACTCAGAATGCCTTGCGATGCAGTGCTGCACTTCATAAAGTGTTAGTGTCTAAGCTTCTCAGCAGAAGGACAAAAATTACTATTTACAAGACCGTCATAAGACCTATTTTGATGTACGGCTGTGAAGCTTGGACACTGACACTAAAAGAAGAAAATAAACTTCTGGTCACAGAACGGAAAATCCTCCGGAAAATGTTCGGTCCTAAACAGGAAGCAGATGGCAGTTGGAGGATCCTAAAAAATGCCGAGGTTGAACAGCTGATGGCGAGCCCTAACATAATGGGAGAGACGAAGGCACATAGACTCCGATGGCTCGGCCACGTTGAAAGAATGGTATCAGATCGGGGCGCCAAAAGGGCATATCTTGGGCAACCTACTGGTCGCCGGCCAGTGGGGCGCCCACGCTACCGCTGGCGGGATGTAGTGAACGCGGACCTGCAGGAATTGCAAGCAGGAGATTGGCGACAAGCTGTACAAGACCGAGAAAAATGGCGGCATCTCGTATCGGAGGCCAAGACTCATTTTGGATCGTTGAGCCATCGGAGTAAGTAAGTAAATTAAAACAATAAATGAAAAATTTATCAAGAAATTGAAAATAAAAAAGGATTTCTGACGTTAACTTTTTTGCATACGTGATTCATATTAATCAAGATTTAAATTTTAAGGGGCCACTTGTTTAAAGTCTTGCTAGAGATGATTGTGACATGAATGGTAGAAAAATAAGCTTACAATACATTCACATTTTTGTACAGTTTAACAAATAATGCTTTTAATTTCAATTGCATATATTAAATAGACAAATAAATAGCAGGAAAAAATGCGAACATTGGGGGAGGCTTATGTTCAGCAGTTGACTGAGGCAGACTGACGAGCGATAGAGGCGAAATTTAATATTTCTATACTGTCCATTTAAATACTGTGCCTCTGTTACGCAATATGAACAAGTGCACATGTTTGCACTTTTTTTAATTCGCCCGATTAAGCGCCGTATCGACATCAAAGGAGTTGCGCTCCGGGCCTCGTGATGGGACCTTGCGTTTGACGTTTCCGATTTTGAAAGCAAAATTATGTTTTGGGATCTCATACTGTTTATTCGTTTAGTAGGAATATTTGGCTCCCAAAAAAGTTAATACCAACTAAAATAAATAACTTGTAAACGATGTAAGTCTTCTCGTCACCCCTCCCTCAAAGTCTTAAGTCGAAAGTCTTCGACCAGTGCGTCCTTCCGGTCATGACTTACGGTGCCGAGACTTGGTCACTCACGGCTGGACTAGTCCACCGGTTCAAAGTCGCTCAAAGAGCTATGGAAAGGGCTCAATGGGCTATGCTCGGAGTATCTCTGAAGGACCGCATCAGAAATGATTTTCATTGCATCACACGAAACTTAAAAACTAGGTACACAGGATCAATGTACGATACAGAGTATAAAAAGTTTCGTCACCTTAAGGTCCTTTTCGCTTGCACGGCAAGAGTCAGTTATAACAAAATACCGTTTTAAAAATCTGCCAACATTCTTTTAATTTTCTTTACATCAAAGGAATCAATGTTGCTACAAGCAAATCTGAACTTTCTGATCTAGCAGTTAAGCATAATTTTCTATGCAACAGGCATTACTCTGACAAATTTACGAAAGGTAATAAGTGCTCATAGCATATCAAACGAATCAATTTGAAAACTGACGAACCTTTTTTTTTTATTACAATAGCCAGACATTTGTCCACAATCTCACCTGATGGTAAGTGATGATGTGGCCGAGGATGGATCATGCCTGTCTAGTCACCTATTCACTCTTTTCTTGAATAAGTTCAGATCATAGCGTTCAGGGAACACATCTTCAGGCAGAGAGTTCCATTCCTTAGCTGTACGCAACATGAATGTACATTTAAACCTTATGGTACGTGTTGCCGGTATTTCTACCACATAAGGGTGGTAAGCCCTTCTCCGTCTTGTGTACCGATGATGAAAGGGGCCGGTGGAATTAGATCATGTAATTCCTTCGTACACTCCGAAATGCAACCTGTAAAAGACCGAAAGACACGCTACCTTACGCCTGTGTTCAAGGCTTAACAACTTGCGGTCAAAAAGTTCGGCGTCGCCAACAATCCTTTTAGCTCGGTTTTCGATCGATTCCAATGCAGCCAGTTGGTATTTGGCAGATCCATCCCAAAGATGACAGCAGTACTCCATGCAAGTTCGGACTTGAGCTTTTCGTTCTTTGAGTGTATTATTTAGGCGGTCTTATCGCTGGAAGCGATCTCTACCAGATCTCCTATAGATATAACGCCTATAGCCGCGTCAAATTTTACGCAAACAACCTTTACTTACGAAACCAAAAACAAGCCACGCTCATTAATTTAAATTCCAACGCATCGTTGCCTCGGATGAGATTAAATTTTTTACCCGTAAGTACACCAAATATTTTAGCTTTTTGCTTAGAGTTAAGAGGAGACCGGCGTTACCCGCCAACTGCAAGTTTTTGCTGTTTTTATTTTGTTAAGGGCCGATTTGACCATCCTTATTCCCATATTATGGTATAGCGCTGTCATTTGATCAAATCTGACGATAAAACTATGGTATAAGTTTTATTCACGTATAAAGATTGGTCGAATCGAGGCTTAGTACTTCATCTGAAGTCGTTGGGTAGCAAAAGAGTAGCGAAGATAGACAATGGACATAGTTCAGAATATTCAATCAAATAACAGTTATTTGTCCAAAGTTGTAGTTACTAAAACAAGTGTGCCGTCTGCTCGTTTGTCCGCTATAATGTAAAAAAAAATCGTTATACCTTTATGAAGTACCTTAAGAGGTACTTACAGTAATCAGGTCAACTACCTCTACTATGTACTACTCCTTAAAAGTACCAAATTAGTATTGTCCGTGGGAGTTTTATATACGGGAATTGTTAGAGTTACCAAACATGACAATAAGAAATTCATTGAAAATAAAAAATGCGTTGAAAAAAACCAAAACGTTGAAAATAACCAATTTGTTGAAAATACCAAATTGGTTAACAATAACAAACTGGTTAATAATAACAATTTTGCTAAAATAATAAATGCGTTGAAACAAACCAATTCGTTTAATATAACAAATGTTTTAAAAATTAATTTTTAAGGGTGTTATTTACTTAATAATAATTTGCAAAAGATTGCTTTAAAAATATCAACTATTGATTTAGCTGTCTCATTTTAACTGGTATGGTAGTCTAATATTTGTAATAATATTTCCACTGGATATTGTAAATATACCAACAATATTGATGAGACTATCGACAGCTCATGTCGAATCAAGCACTTACACTTCCGTCGACTTAGTAACGCGTTCAGTGGTCTAATTGGTAGAACATTCACCCGGATTGTGGAAGGTGTGGGTTCGAGTCCCGCCTGAAGACGAGATGAAATTTTTAAGTGTGTTATTTACGTAAGGTAACATTGTTAAAAATAACAACAGTGTTAAAAAAAACTTTTAACTTTGTTATAACTGTGTTAATAGTTATTTTATTGTAACATGTTAATTTAATAGTTATAACTATTAACGCCCATCACTATTCCGAACAGATGACCTGGTGAACTTCAAGAAAAGAGCTTATTCCTCCCTTAAGAGCCGGCAACGCATCTGTGTAGCTCCATGTGTTGCAGATGTCCATAGGGACGGTAATCACTTACTTAAAGGTGAGCCGTCTGCTCGTTTGTCCGCCATATTGAAAAAACTTTTTTCACCAACTTGGATGTTCTTGGTTGCAGTTGTAACATCTTAAGCATGTTTGCGTAATGTTTCACGTTTAGCGGAACGACTCCATTGCATTTCATGAAAGATGTTTTTCCATTCATCCCGAGATCAAAGCCAACTGATTACATTAAAGCGGATGACTTTAAGAGTTAAGGTGACGGGTAGGGCACACTAGCGACGCAAATGGGTTTTATTTTTTAGCTACTACACCGGATCTTTTTTAACAATTTCGGGAATACAACCTCTCGGCAAACACTTACTCTATTTATTAAATAACCATGCACCAATGTTAGGACCAACGCGTACGCGAAAAATTGATTACCGCCAAAAGCGGCCACCTTTAACGTTAATCAATTATTCGCCAAACAAAAATGGACCCAAAATTTGTGCATGGTTATTTAATAAATAGCAAAAGTGTTTGCCGAGAGGTTGTAACTCCGAAATAGTTTAAATTAGATCCGGTTTAGAAGCTTAAAATTTAAATCGATTGGCGTCGCTAGTGTGCCCTACCCGTCACCTTAAAAGTGTCTAGTTTGTTTATGCTTGTTGGAAATGACTGAATATTATTTTAATACTCGTTTTTATGAAAGAGTTGCGCTGCTTTACACGCGCAGATTTTTTATGTTTCTTACACGGGGTTTTACTGCTTAGTGGCGCCGCCAATGTATTTTAATTGTTTAAGACACTAGTTTATGTTCAAGACATTTAAAATAAAAAATGATTTATGATTTTTCGAGCTATGTAAGTCACGAACATGTCTAGTAAGTATGATTTAAAATTAAAGTGGCCCCCAAAAACTAAAATTAATACTCGAGATCATTGTGACATAAATGGCATATGCAAAATAAGTTTGAAAAATCAGATATCCCTGTTTATTTACAATTTCTTAAATATGCCGGCACTGGACTGTAAAATCCGTCATAGGCGAAATTATATATTTTACTACTAACTTATGCAAAATGTCGGACAAGAATCTTCTAGAGTTTTCTACGTAGAAGATAACAGGCGCTTCAATAGGAGACTCATCGTGACGAAAAAAATTGATGAATAAAGTCTTATTTACATTGTGTTATGTAGATTAGTTAAAAATGACGAAGTTGATTCGACTAAACGAGTAAAGTATCAGCCTGTATACTGTCCATGTATGGCATGTGGCCTCCATCATAGAAATCAAGTCATCGCTGCTATGATGAGAGTAGGCATAATCACCACGCTTGCCAAATGCGGATTGGTGATCACAAACCCGAGCTATGTTCGAAAAATTCGAAACATACTTTTTGCTCGACCCGGGAATCAAACCCAGGACCCCGAGATCACGGCCCGGTAATTAAAACACTATACCAACAGGGCGTTTAGACCAACAGGGCGCTAAACGAGTACCTACTTATAAATTAAGAATGTTAAAAATAATAATAAAATGTTATCAATTAATAATGTAATGTACAACATGTGCGGATAAAGAATGGGATCTGAAATGGCGGCGCATCTATTCACATCCCGCTCGCACACTATTTGCGTCTATCTATACTCGCACCCCACGAGTGCGCCATTTCTGATCCCATTCTTTATCCGCATAGGTTGTAAATGGATTTAGTAACATTGACTTGTGTTATAACGGACCCGGCTATTGAATTAGGTTAAAAGCTGTAATAGTTTTTAAGGTATGTTTTAAATAAATAAATCTTTCATAAGTTGTAGTTGACGAGAGGGGAGGTACAAAATATCCTATATGTAGGGTCGACGTGCTCGATGAAAATGGCCCCTAACTGATTTGACAAGAAGAAGATGGCAAGTCTGGTATCATCGTCATCGTCATCGTCAGCCTATTTTAGTCCCCACTGCTGGGGCACGGGCCTCCCTCAATCACATGAGGGGTAATTGCCATACTCACCACGCTTGGCAGACGGGTTGGCGAGGGTTTTGATATAAATGCAGAGTTTTCCTTCTCTGGGTGCTGATAATCATGCCAGCAGCTTTACCCCAATCGCCTTTTACGACACCTCGGTAAGAGTGAGGGTGGCCTATTCTACTCTGCCGGGGACCACACGGCTAATAGTGGTACAATAAAGCAACTGCTAATGCCGTCTGACCTTCACAGCCGATAATGGAGCCAAAGCTAGTTCATGGTTACACATTCAAGATCATTGACTCAACATAGGGTATTTGACTTGTTTTCAGAAAATCAAATTATTTATCATTGCACTACGTAGGTTAGGGAACCTGCACGTTACGAATAGTTACCAATATTTGCAGAACAGCCACAATAGGGATTTTGACCATATTAATAATATCAACTTAAATTGTTATTAACTTTAAAGGAAATACTTCTTAAAGTAATTAAACCCAAACATTATATTAAATTATACTGTAATATTTAAAAATATCATTAGTAAAACTCTCCATTGACGACGTAACTAAAAACACAAGAAAAATGAAATGACGTCACCAGCCATGTAAAAAAAGAAAAATCCAATGCCGTAAGAACATTTTAAAAATATAAAAAAGTTAAGTTCCGTTTCATGTGTCGCTAATACAAATCTGAAATAACACATATTTTTAACTCCAATAAAATCTGCATAGTTACATTTTGATGATTTTAACAATTTTTTACCTTCGATATATATTGTTTACAATTTTGATAAATAAATTATATTTTTTAAAACTCGTCGAGCTTCATTGAGTGGAATGAAACATTTTTTGAGAGCTGGATGGTGACGTCAGAGATCACGACTGCCGTTTGGGCCGTTTTATAATTTTTGAAACTTTGAAGTTTTTTTGTAGAAAATATAGAAGTTTACAAGGATTTACTCAAAATGTAGATACCTACGTAGTGCAATGATAAATAATTTGATTTTCTGAAAACAAGTCAAATACCCTATGTTGAGTCAATGATCTTGAATGTGTAACCATGAACTAGCTTTGGCTCCATTATCGGCTGTGAAGGTCAGACGGCATTAGCAGTTGCTTTATTGTACCACTATTAGCCGTGTGGTCCCCGGCAGAGTAGAATAGGCCACCCTCACTCTTACCGAGGTGTCGTAAAAGGCGATTGGGGTAAAGCTGCTGGCATGATTATCAGCACCCAGAGAAGGAAAACTCTGCATTTATATCAAAACCCTCGCCAACCCGTCTGCCAAGCGTGGTGAGTATGGCAATTACCCCTCATGTGATTGAGGGAGGCCCGTGCCCCAGCAGTGGGGACTAAAATAGGCTGACGATGACGATGACGATGATACCAGACTTGCCATCTTCTTCTTGTCAAATCAGTTAGGGGCCATTTTCATCGAGCACGTCGACCCTACATATAGGATATTTTGTACCTCCCCTCTCGTCAACTACAACTTATGAAAGATTTATTTATTTAAAACATACCTTAAAAACTATTACAGCTTTTAACCTAATTCAATAGCCGGGTCCGTTATAACACAAGTCAATGTTACTAAATCCATTTACAACCTATGCGGATAAAGAATGGGATCTGAAATGGCGGCGCATCTATTCACATCTCGCTCGCACACTATTTGCGTCTATCTATACTCGCACCCACGAGTGCGCCATTTCTGATCCCATTCTTTATCCGCATAGGTTGTAAATGGATTTAGTAACATTGACTTGTGTTTATACGGACCCGGCTATTGAATTAGGTTAAAAGCTGTATAGTTTTTAAGGTATGTTTTAAATAAATAAATCTTTCATAAGTTGTAGTGGACGAGAGGGGAGGTACAAAAGATCCTATATGTAGGGTCGACGTGCTCGATGAAAATGGCCCCTAACTGATTTGACAAGAAGAAGATGGCAAGTCTGGTATCATCGTCATCGTCATCGTCAGCCTATTTTAGTCCCCACTGCTGGGGCACGGGCCTCCCTCAATCACATGAGGGGTAATTGCCATACTCACCACGCTTGGCAGACGGGTTGGCGAGGGTTTTGATATAAATGCAGAGTTTTTCCTTCTCTGGGTGCTGATAATCATGCCAGCAGCTTTACCCCAATCGCCTTTTACGAACACCTCGGTAAGAGTGAGGGTGGCCTATTCTACTCTGCCGGGACCACACGGCTAATAGTGGTACAATAAAGCAACTGCTAATGCCGTCTGACCTTCACAGCCGATAATGGAGCCAAAGCTAGTTCATGGTTACACATTCAAGATCATTGACTCAACATAGGGTATTTGACTTGTTTTCAGAAAATGTATCAAATTATTTATCATTGCACTACGTAGGTATCTACATTTTGAGTAAATCCTTGTAAACTTCTATATTTTCAACAAATAACGTCTTCAAAGTTTCAATAATTATAAAACGGCCCAAACGCGCAGTACGTGATCTCTGACGTCACCATCCAGCTCTCAAAAAATGTTCCATTCCACTCAATGAAGCTCGGCGAGTTAAAAAATATAATTTATTTATCAAAATTGTAAACAATATACATCGAAGGTAAAAAATAGGCTTATACTTTACTTCTAAGGATGCCTTCTGGGATTTGAACCAACAACCTCCCATTCGAAAGGCGCAAGCTATTGCCTACTACCATCTAAAGAGAATGACGCCAAGTTACGCGAACGACGCCGTGACCCGGATAAGGTCTAATCACATACTAACTGACGGTAAATTACTAACATTATAATATTGGTGCTTAATTTATTGTAGTACCTAAGTGCTTCTATGAGCACGATCAGCTGTTGGTTCCGGTTGTTATGCTAAAACCTGAAGGCCGATGGTAGGATTGTTACTTGAATTTGACTGACTAATAATATAAGAAATAATAATAAATATTTCAGAACATCACATACATTAATCTGACTCCGAGATAGTTAGCTAAAGCACCTGTGTTAGGGATATCAGAATCCACAGTGGTTTTAGATATATATATACAATAATAATTTTCTTTTGTAAATACATTCTTGTAATACATAGCAAACACCCAGACCAATAGAAAAAGACAGACAGATTGCTTCTTAGGGCTTTATCAACAAGCGTTCAATCAAATGTTTAGCTAAAACGGTGTTATAAAGCAGTTTTGACATACGAAACACAAATATGTCCATACAATATTTTCGAAAAAAAAATTTTAGCTGCTGTATAACAAGTATGTATTTTACGGTTCCCTCAAAATCAATACATTGCTTACCTAACCTAACCTTTTTCCAGACCTAGAAAGTCATAACAATAATTAATCAAGACCGGAATTAACACGATATTTATTACGTGATACAACATTGTGTACTCACATATTTTACTCGACGTTCCGGCTACGTTACAGCAGCCGTGGTCACGAGCGGAGTGGTCATGAGCACTGATTAATTATAGTTATAATGCAACGCGAAAATTTAAAAAACTTTGAAGTCATAGTAGTGAAGGTTCGGGGGTAAATTAGATAGGATTATAAAATAAAAAAAATACAGAATAATAAAAGGGGGTAAAATCTGTTTTCCTCATGAGTCACAAAGATAACAATATTGAAAAGTTTAAGAACCGCTGTTGTATGCCAAAGCAAACGAGAAAACCGAAGAATTCAGACTTCAACTGCCAATTTAACAGTGTCAAATAAACTTGAACAGATTGTCCGTAACAATCTTCTTGCCATTTGAGACCAATATAAGCTATTACGTGAAAGCAGTATCAATAAACACGGGCTGGGTGTGGGAATCGAGCTATTGATTGCTAAAGCGTGACGTCACTCGCTCCGTGTGCGGATTACACACTGAACGATTTATTTTCAAGAAGGTAGGTACATGAGATTTTAGCTCAGTGGTTCGGAACGCAGTGGCTTGCTCAGCATACGACTCCTTGGGATGACATTACCGGGTGTCCTGGTAGGTCGTACAGTGTTGAGGGGCTGTATTGCGCCAGATAGGGGTGAAGCGGCGAGCGCGATTAGCGGTACGGTCTAGTCCCGGCTGTGGGATTTCCGACCGCGATTGCGCGGAATGGACACCCCAGGGGTTTTAGTTCGGGTTTGAGTCCCACACACCACCTCGTTCCCTACATGTAGCAAGAACAGAAAAAGTGGTTCGGAATGCGCCTTCCCTATGGGGGTTCTTGGTTCGAATCCGAACATACACCTCCGGATTTTACAAATCTATGTGCATATTTCTACCATTAGATCGGCGGTGGGGGAAAACATCGTGAGGAAAGCTGGACTTTTCGGAAAGTTTCTGATGACACACCATTACTCAGTTAGTCTGGCCTGTTAGGGTAGCGAAAGTCAGATAGACGGCAGTCGCTTCATTGTAATTATTTATTTAATTCTGAATCATGATCCAAGCGTACCCCAGGCTCCAGAGTGACAGCTTTGGACGCAACCGGGAATTACACGTGGTGTAGGAGGATGATATTTTTTTATGTGATAGGTGGCAGAAGAGCAGACGGATCACCTGATGGCAAGCGATTACCGCCGTCCATGGACACCCGCGACACCAGCGGAGTCACAAGTGCGCTGCCAATTTTTAAACCCCCCTTTCCCCCGGATTATTCCTGCGGATACTTACTCACGCAGCGAAAGACAGCACAGTGCTGCTTCACGTCGGTTTTCACATTTGACATTTGGCCACAATCTCACCTAATGGTAAGTGATCTGGGTGTTTCTATGTATTTTAAGTATGTATTTACAAAAGAAAGTATTATATGCATATAATTGTAATTCCGCTGTTGGTTCTGATATCCGTAACACAGGTGCTTGAGCTACCTATCTCGGAGTCTGATCAATGTGTGTGATATTGTGAAATATTAATTTATTTATAATGGTGATAATTATGAGTGTTATTTAAACATCATGTACACAAAGGCAAAGTCTCCAGTCCCCGCTCAGCCTTATTGTCTCCAAGATAATTGGCCACAATTGGCCGGACAACCGTGCTGATTTGCGATGCGGCGACTTCCTCCAAATAAATGCGCTCGCTTTAATACACACGACTCCGTTTGCCATTCAAGGACGAATATGTTGAGTTATGCAGTACAAAGTAAAGTATCAGCATATATTTTGTCCCACTGCAGAGCAAAGGCCTCCATCATAGAAATCAAGTCATCGCTACTTTGATGGGATTAGGCTTTATCACCACGCTTAACTAATGCATGACCGGTCGAGATACCACGGCCTCACAGAAAACCGTCGTGAAGCAGCACTGTGCTGTGTTTCGCTGCGTGAGTGAGGGTACCGGAGGACCAATCCGGAAAAGGGGTTTTAAGGTTGGCAGCGCACTTTTGACTCCACTGGTGTCGCGGGTGTCTATGGGCGGCAGCAATCGCTTACCATTAGGCGAACCGTCTGCTCGTCTGCCACAATTGGTGTTGCCAAGCCCGAGCTGTGTACGAAAATCAGTAACATTATTATTGCTCGACCCGGGAATCAAACCCAGGACCCTCATATCACGGACCATTAGACCAAACAGGGTATTCATTTACTATTGCTAGTTTTCTTAAGTGGCTTTGATCTTAAGACGCCCTTTGTCAGCTTCAAAATAGACGTGTGTATGTAACAGTTTACTGACACGACTCAGTGATCCGACTCAGCCAAATGATACGTGTATCATTTGGCTAAGTCACTTGATAAGTTCGTAAGTCGAATGTATCATTCGACTCAAATGGATCCCCGAGTGGTCAATCGGTATGTGGTAGTAATCTCGCTCACTGATACGGATGAGCCGAATGATCTGAGTGAGCCGAATGATCCGAATGAGCAGAATGGTCCGAACTCAGAGCGAAGGAGTAAGCTGTGGGCTGTTCGGGGTGAATAGGTAACCGTCTTTCCATGTATTACGAGGGGAAAAGAGATATATTACATGGCACATCATGAGGAGATCGATTATTCATTCGTACTCGTATCAAAATCAATTAATCGCGGATGTATGTGAGAGTAGATGTTCCAAATGATTCAAATGAAGCGTTTCACTATTCCTCGTCTTTGCACTGATTCAGATTGCAAATATTCCAATCTTTTGAAAGATACGTTTTTGCCAGGTCTGCTTTAAAAACTCATTGCACAAATTATTTCACCATAATGCACAAAATACAAATTTTCATACAATCGATATTGAAGCCGAGTTAGAAATTTCTATGGACGAATATATGAAACCCTTCAACATATCTGATTGGCCGTGTGGTCCCCGGCAGAGTAAAATAGGCCACCCTCACTCTTACCGAGGTGTCGTAAAAGGCGACTAAGGTAAAGCTGCTGGCATGATCATCAGCACCCAGAGAACGAAAACTCTGCATTTATATCAAAACCCTCGCCAACCCGTCTGCCAAGCGTGATGAGTATGGCAATTACCCCTCATGTGATTGAGGGAGGCCCGTGCCCCAGCAGTGGGTACTTAAATGGGCTGATGATGATGAATATATGAAACGTCTTAATTTGACTTCAATGTCGATTGCTCGAGAATAGGCTATAACTATTTTATTATGACAATAGGACTGTTAGTAACTATACAAAGCGATTCGTTGCTGATCGATCGCCAACAATCCTAACAGGGGATGCCTCGAGGGAATATCTAATTAGAGAATTAAATGGACAAATATGTGAAAATAGTTTTTTAGATTTTCGCGTTGCATTATAACTATATTGTATCAATACGGGGATTAACACGATATTTATTATGTGAAACAACATTATGTACTCACATATTTGGCTCGACGTTTCGGCTACGTTACAGCAGCCGTGGTCACGAGCGGAGTGGTCATGAGCAGCACGATATTTATTATGTGAAACAACATTATGTACTCACATATTTGGCTCGACGTTTTGGCTACGTTACAGCAGCCGTGGTCACGAGCGGACTGCTCATCACCACTCCGCTCGTGACCACGGCTGCTGTAACGTAGCCGAAACGTCGAGCCAAATATGTGAGTACATAATGTTGTTTCACATAATAAATATCGTGTTAATCCCCGTATTGATACATTATAGTAATATGTGAAAACTCTAATATGACTTCAATATGAAGTGCACGCTCTTTTGGTCGGTTGGTCTTCATAGTAAAATATTTATTTGTGTTTTATTCACAGATACATAAGACAGAGTTACCACCCTTACGTCGCAGAAGTACCGGCAATTCGTAGCAAACGGTTCAAATGTACCTACATTCATGTTGCGTACGGCTAAGGAATGGAACTCTCTGACGAAAGATGTAATCCCTGAACGATATGATCTGAACGTATTCAAAAAGAGTGAATAGGCTGTTTCATGACATGATCCATCCTTGGCCAAATCAACAATTACCATCAGGTGAGATTGTAGCCAAATGTCTTCCTATTCTATTTAAAAAAATACCTAGAGTTATGTAGGTAGGTACGCATAAATATGTCTGTCTTTGCGCAATAAGTATCTTCAACGCATAACACGTGACCTATCAAGAGTTATAAACATTACGTCAAGTACAAGAGGTGACAAAAGAAATATGGGATGTGGCATTTGTAAGTACCTCTGCCCCACGCACGAAGAGTCGATTCCCACTATTAACAACACACATTCGCCTGATGAACACTAAAGCTTATTATGATCAGTGCATTAACTTTTACATGGTGTCATGTTCCAGTCATAATTATGAACAAGTTTTCCTATAAAATATTTTCTGATTCTTATTCCATTATGGAGCCAAATTTTATGTTAAAAGTAGAGTACTAATTTTATGGTAGTCACTGAAAACCAGCGTCGGGGTTGGTCTCTTGGATAGCACCAACTATTGCTGAGCGGCCGCCTGTTTGGTACATATAGGAATAATGTTGTCCTACTATTCGTTTTTCATTTTTTGTCTAGGTTATGTTTCTAATTAGAATGATAACTTTTTTTGGCAAAATACAAAACAAGCAAACTTAAATAAGTTTTTTTTTAGTATCCATTTAGAACCTACTAAAAAAACACTATGTTTGAAAACGATAAAAAAAATTACCACCACCTCTTGCACTAATGCAGTGAATTTCAAACATAACAACAGCACAGTGTAGGTCACGCATAATAATCACCAAACGATCCAGTTTCCGAACAAAACGCTGACGTAATCATGTGAATGTTCACATCAAAGAAGAAACTATTTAAATGGACAACGTTTAAGCTATTTTGGACCTACTATTTTTGTTCTAGTAATTACTGCTATTTATCTACATGCTTAGGTAACAGTAGCATTTTTGTAATTATACATACTTATGAAGAAAACAATTAACCTAGAACTGAGTAAGAATGATAACTACGAATTTTACAATAAACAAACCAATAAGGTTGAATTTTCACAGAAAAAGTACACAATTCTTATGCAAAATTCAAAAATACACAAAAAAGCGCGCTTGAATCGCCATCAACATTCAAATTTGAGCTTTATCCTAATAGAAACAAGGTATCTTAAATTTTAGTTCCGTTTCTTTCCGCGGGACTTTTTTACTTATTTTTTGACAAAAGTTTTCAAACAAAAGGCAATAATAACATAAGTTTTGCCTCATGTCACTATTTAAAAAAAATACTTTTAATTCAAATATTATTCCACACGTGGGTACGAAATATATAAACTTCAATAAATATAAATATAGGAGTGTTGTAACAATCCAACTTAAACCAGTTATATTTTTACTTTTTTTTTCTCTTGATTAAAAAGCGCCATGGTTCTGCGTCACCATTATTGTAAACAATAAAACGTCAAACGCCAGTTTCAGGTATTTCGTGGTCTTTCATTTATAGATTATGACAGTAGTGACATCACGGCACAGATAATTAATAGACCATTTGGCATATATGGTTGTATAGCGAAAATACAATTTAAAATTATATTTTAAATTAAATTAGGAAAGGTCTTCAAAAAATTTCATATTTTTTATGGCGTAATATAATCGTAATGAACCGTTCTATCAAATAATAAAAATAGTGGCCACTAACCTATTGTGCCACGATTTGAAAAGTTTTAAATAAATAAAAGTGGTTCTCAATAACGAGTAGGATAAGTGTTTAGAAGGATGTAGTTCTGTCAAATGATAGACCCAGTAGTTAAGTTTTATTTTTCAAATAGAAATTTCAAGGCATTTTCAGAAACTATAGTTAAAATCGTAAAAAACATAAAAAGCCCCGTTTTAATCGACGAAGCGGGACCCGCGGCGCTGGTATTCGAAAAAGAAAAAGGTGGGCGATAAGAGAAAACGCCGAGTATGCAAAGAATCCATTATTAAGTCATTCCGGGAGATTCGGATTTTAAAATGTTACCGCTTTAGAATACTGTAGGTACCTACAATGTATAAACATGCCTGGATTTACATATGGACAGAATGGGGCTTATGGCGTTTAAGCTTACCAAAAATATCTGACCATTTGACAATAATCACTTTTAACACAATACCTTAAGGTGTACTTTCATTTGTTGTCATTTGCTCTCGAACAACAAATGAAAATGCACCTTAGCGTATACTGATCAGTTGTCTTTTGTCAAATGCTCAGATATTTTTGGTAGGTTTAAAAGTTAGATCATTTTAATGCTGACGTTAGGTATAACAAACAAAAATGCACCTTGGCCTTTACTGACATATAGTTGTTTTTTATCAAATGCTCTGATATTTTTGGTAGGTTTAAACGTTAGATGATTTTGATGCTAACGTTAGATGCAGCAAAAGAAAATACACCCTGGCGTATACTGATATACAGTTTATTCCAACTGCTCAGATATGTTTAGTAGGTTTCAACGCTAAGATCATTTTGATGTCTATACATGTCGGATGGTTGTAGGTGAGGTTATCGATACGGACTATTTATTCCGTTCCGCTGCACTGGTTGGCAAGAAAGCAGGAATCAACCAATAATGTTTGATATCCGGTAGTAGAATTTGTAATGTCTGTTGGGGACCGACGGATGTTACGACACGTCTGTTTCACCTGAAGGAAAGATTGGATTTTATATCTTCTTTTTTATGTGAAAAGTGGCTCACTAGCAGACGGATCACCTGATGGCAAGACCAATGTAGCCACAAGAGAACTGCCAACCTTTTCCCCATGCCCCCGAATTGGGCCTGCGATACCCGAGCACTCGTCGCGCCGCGAAAACTCAGGCTCAGCGCCGGTGTTTTGGGGCTGAGGTAGTGAGTTTTCACTCCAGTCAAGCTGGGCCGGCCGTGGCCGTAGGCAAACAAACATGGCCGTGTGGTCCCGGCAGAGTAGAATAGGCCACCCTCACTCTTACCGAGGTGTCGTATGAGGCGACTAAGATAAAGCTGCTGGCATGATCATCAGGACCCAGAGAAGGAAAACTCTGCATTTATATCAAAACCCTCGCCAACCCGTCTGCCAAGCGTGGTGAGTATGGCAATTACCCCTCATGTGATTGAGGGAGGCCCGTGCCCCAGCAGTGGGGACTTAAATGGGCTGATGATGATGATGAAACTGGGCCATTTTTATTATTATTCGAAGTTCTGGGGAGCGTTCGTTGCCGAGTGGTCACTGCGACCAGATTTGATCTATTGTGACCTCCGCTCCCCCTTACAGATCGTCTCCGAGGCCCACGGCTTGCATAAACCGTATAATGGCCTTGGGAGCGATAGCCTTAACTTCCTCCGGGCAGATGTGGTAACTGCCCAGGGTGCGGCTTCTTGGGTGCCCGAGGGCATCGCATTGACAGAGGACGTGCATCGGTGTTTCGTCCTCTGCTTTACAGAATCTGCAGGTGGGATCTCCGGCCAGCCCGGTTCTGGTACCGTGCTTGTTTAGCCTGCAGTGACCAGTAATGGTTCTTGTGAGGATGCTCAACTGTCCGCGAGATAGCGCTAATACCTCTTGCGTGTATTTGTTGGAGAATCCTGTCATTAAGGTCTTGGCGTGAGCCTGACCTGTCGACCTGAGCCATAGTTGTTTACCTTGTTCGATCGACCACTCTTTAAGATTGCGTCGGGTGGTGCACTTGGGTATGCCCAGTACCGGTTCCGGGGTTTGTACCGGGCATAAGGCCCCCTCCCTTGCAAGCTCGTCGGCTTTTTCGTTGCCCACGATTTCGGAGTGTCCTGGTACCCAGCGAAGGGTTACTCTGTTGTTGGAGCCCAGACGGTTTAGGGTCTGTGCTCCCTCCGCTATTAGTTTGGAGGTAATCTCAGCAGATTCAAGTGCCCTTAGAGCCGCTTGACTGTCTGATAGGATGTATATATCTTTACCCTTGTAGCCGCGTCGCAGATTCTCCTGGACGCAGCGTATTATAGCAGCCACTTCGGCTTGGAAGACTGTGGCGTGTAACCCCAGGCCCTGTGATATTTGGGCCTTGGGTTTTTCGCCGTATACTCCGAAGCCAGCTCTATTGTTGAGTCTGGAGCCGTCCGTGTACCACACAATATCCCCAGACCGGAACTCAGCGAGCGTACCATCAGTCCACTCCTGTCTGTCCGGTATCTCGATTGAATACCACTTTGTGAAGTGGTATTCTTTGATCATGCTGTCCCCTGGCATAAGCATGATCGGCATGACTTGCAGTTCTTTTAGAAGGGTTCTCATGCCGTAAGAGTGCCATGTCTTGGACCCGTTTTCCCAGGCTCTCAGCATAGCGGCTCTTGCCTCTTTTTGTATAAATGTAGGCAGGGGGCAGAGAGAGAGCAGAGCCTCCAGAGCGGCCGTTGGGGTGGATGACATGGCACCTGTGATTAGCGAGCATTCATAGCGCTGTACTTTCGTGAGTGCCATGCTGCTTGTGGATTGGCGGGTCTTGTTGTGCCATACTACACAGGCATAGGCAATCATAGGACGTGCCACTGCCGTGTATAACCAAAGCAAGTACCTTGGTTTTAGGCCCCATTTGGGTCCCACCATCCTGTAGCAGGTACCAAGTGCCATCTTGGCCTTCTTGGTAACGTAGTTGAGGTGTGAATTCCAGGTCAACTTTTGATCTAGCATCACCCCTAGGTATTTGACTTCTCTAGAAAACTCTATGGTTTTCCCAGATAAGGTAGGCTTTCTTAGTTTATCCAGAAGCCTTTTTTTGGTGAATGGGACTATGATGGTTTTATTCCCGTTCACGTTGAGACCAACATCGTTGCACCATCTTTCAACCATACGTAGAGCCTGCTGCAGTCGATCAGATACTGTGTATTGGCATTTGCCAACCACCGTAATCACCAGATCGTCCGCGTAGCCCTGGGTTGTAAAGTGAGCCCCGTTTAGTTTGTGAAGCAGCTCGTCGACTACGATGGACCATTCCAGTGGGGACAGGACTCCCCCCTGGGGGCATCCTCTCGCAACTTTGAATTCTGCTGTGGTGTCCAGAAGTGTTAGTTTAGCTACTCTGGATAAGAGCATGGATTCGATCCATCCTAGGGTGGTCTCATCTACGCCCTTATTTCTCATGCACCTTATGATGACTGACGCTGAGGTGTAGTCAAACGCTCCCTCCACGTCTAGGAAGGCGCATAGGGCCATTCGTGTATAACATGTTTCTCCCACAGTCAAATTGAGTAACAATTCCAATTCTAATGTTACAAAGAAAGACAAATATTGAACCAATTTTTCCTCAATAAAGTGCCACATGTTTTCGAAAGCGTTCCCTCACACCCCGTGTAAAACATGATTTATGTCGAGCGCACGCGCAGCCTCGGTTAGAAAGAAATCGAGAGTGGTTTAACGGCGCCGGAGTTGACATCTACAGATTGTACAGTCGCATGAAAATAACCAGCTCAAAAAACTGTGTATTATATTGCGACAATATAATTATAATTTTTTTTTCTATAAATGTTTGCCGATCAGCAGGGCGTAGATTATTAAAACGACGAAAATTTCTAATATTCCGAGTTTATTTATAGTATTTCATACTGTGACAAGAAAACCTACCAAAGATTATTTTTGGATTCTCTCTTTGAAGAAAAGGCAAAGGCCGGCAACGCATCTCCACTCCCTCTGGTGTGACTGATGTCCATGGGCAGCGGTGATCACTTACCATCAAGTGACTCACTTGCTCGTTTGCCTCCCTTTCTCATAAAAAAAACAACAACAGAATAACAGTCGTCATATAAAACGTCACATTAGTAACTTTGCTACCACAGGCCTAAGCTACATAGCCCAAGATCAAACAAAGCCACTTATAAATTGAAACTAAAAATAAACATTATTGAAACTAAATATTTTGAACCCATACTAATAAAAAACTTTCCTTAATAAAATTGTGAGAGTGACTGGATGTGAGAAAAGCCATATCTCAATATTAACCTATGGATCAGGATAAAGGAAGCCTACAGTCGCCCTACGGTTATTTGGCACGTGGCAAAAATCGGAACTAATGCTGTTTCCTATACAAGTATCAGTGTTTTTGACATTTTCCCATAGAAAAAATATTGTACAACGCCCTCCTGTGCATGTCACCGAAGTGCCTTCTGATTTTAGTCGTACTGTACAATGTTCGGCAGTGGATGGAATTCTGCATCAGACTCTCACCTAAATGTCAATCACCACTAAGATGAGAATCAAGAATCAAAAGTGGCGGCATGCCATTTTCTACATTCTGTATTATTTTAATGGGAGAAAGGCTTACTTAGATGAGAAAAATATTTCGATAAGACCTATTTTGACAACGACTGTACACTAGTACTTTCTCCCGCACAAAGTCTAGATTCTTGGGCGCTGCTGCTGTCCCGCTCCAACATCGATAAATCAGCGAAGGTGAGAAAGTAACAGCATACGGCATGCATGGCAAGTCATGCAGAACAGTCGATACAACGGTGTATTTTCGGTTGGTGAAAGTTCGTTATCAGACTTGATATATCATGCGTGTGCGCCTGTGTTGCTAGTCAATTAATTTGCTATAAGAATTTCGCATTTTTTATTCCTACTTACGTTTTTTTTATGTAATAGGTGGCAGACGAGCAGACGGCCTGATAGTAAGCGGTTGCGGCCGCTCATGGACACCTGCGACACCAGTGGAGTCACATGTGTGCTGCTAAGCTTGAAACCCCCTTTCCCTCGGATTGAGCCTCCGAGCTCCGGTACCCTCATTCACGCAGCGGAACACAGCACAGAGCTGCTTCACGCCGGTTTCCTGTGAGGCCGTGGTACACTCCGGTCGAGCCGGCCCATTCATGCCGAAACGAGGCTCTCCCACGGTGAAAACTTAGGGTGATCATACAGGACCCACTTTGTGTCAGAGACACTATCGGAGCTACAAAAAGTGGCCGATTTTTCATTACTCATCCATCATATAGTAGTGTGCGTAGCGCTATTGAAATCAATACGTTTTATTTATCTCCTACAAAAACTCGGTCACCGATTAATCGGTCGTGTGGGATCTTATGGGTCATCTGAACCAACCAGCTGAATATGGCGCATTTGGTAGTAGACGTGTGTATTGTGTGTAATTCTTTACTGAAACAACTCAGCCAAATGATACGCTCTAAGGTTCGCTCCGAATGTATCATTGGACTCAAATGGATCTCGAGTCCGAGTGAGCCGAATGAGCTGAATGATCCGAGTGAGCCGAATGAGCGGAATGATCCGAATGATCCGACTGAGCCGAATGATCCGAATGAGCTGAATGATCCGAGTGAGCCGAATGAGCGGAATGATCCGAATGATCCGACTGAGCCGAATGATCCGAATGAGCTGAATGATCCGAGTGAGCCGAATGAGCGGAATGATCCGAATGATCCGACTGAGCCGAATGATCCGAATGAGCTGAATGATCCGAGTAAGCTGAATGATCCGAATGAGCGGAATGATCCGAATGAGCTGATGATCCGAATTCAGACCGAAGCGAGTAAGCAGTGGGCTGTCGTCCGGGACGAATAGATGTGTTTCTATACATTACGCGGGGAAAAGAGAGAGGTATGTTACAGGGCACAGTAGGAAGGGATTGATTATTCATTCGTAACAAAAACAATTAATCACGGATCTACCTGAGAATTTATGTTCCAAATTATTCAAATGAAGCGTTTGACTGTTCCGCATCTTTGCACTGCATGATGCAAATATTCCAATCTTATGAAAGATACGTTTTTGCTAGGTCTATTTGTTAGTGACCCTGCCTCTTACGGCAAAGTTCGTAGGATCGATACTCACTCTGGACAAACATTCATATGGATGAACAGAACACTTGTGTTCATTCAGTGTCTGTGTGTAATCTATTATTAATTCCTGTGTGTTTGTAAAAAAAGTAAGAGATGAAAATATATTTTTTAATTTTTCGCCTTACTGGAAATGATTAAAAAAACAAATGCCCATCTATGCGAAGTAAAAGCGGCCCAGTGTGTGTGTGAGTGATTAATATTATAAATTGAAAAATAGTATTTAAACTTCAATCTTAGTACGATTGTCGCTAAGATGGCAACACAACGCATTCTGATATTAGGTAATATTTGATTACTGGACATGCCTCAAGCGCGGACCGCCGATGGCAGAAATATCCGATTCTAGGTCATGTGCAGTACTAAAAAAGTTGATTCGATCACGCAATCGGTGCATTAGGAATTCTATCTAAGCTTTGAGATACGATAGTTTAAAATACGAATTGGAATCTAGAATAAACTCGACCAGATGCCGTTTACAGGTACAGACATCTTGTATATATAATACTTAATTTATGTCATGTCTGGGTGTGATAGACGTATTCAAGTATATATTTGTGTTCCTCTGTTGCCTGATATCTGTAACACAAGTGCTTAAGCTACTTAGTATGGAATCAGGTCAACGTATGAGATGTTGTGAGAATTATTATTATTATTATTTAGGCTTCAAACTAAAAGGACGCATTAGCGATCTATGATTTCGCGGATGTGAATGGGCGGCGATGATTACTTTCCATCAGGTGACTCGCTTGCTCGTTTGTCGCCTATAACATAACTTCCATAAGTTTTTTTTATGCTATAGACGATAAACGAGCAAGCGAGTCATCCTGATGGAAAGTAATCATCGCCGCCCATGGACATCCGCGAAATCAGAGAGAACGCTAATGTGTTACCGGCCTTTTTAAAAAGGAGGACGCTCTTCTCTTGAAGGTCCTTAAGTCGTAGCCGTCGGGAAATACTCCCGCAGGCAAACCGTTCCACAGAACTGAGGTACGTCGTAGAAAGTTCCGCGAAAAACGCACAGTATTAGACCACCATCCATCGAGATGATCGGGATGTAATGACAATCGCTTGCGTGTGTTTAGATGTAAGAATTCAACTACAGGGAGTAGATCAAACAATAGATTTGATACTTAATTGTGATAATGTAATCTGTTAGAGCTTTCCACGGGGCTTAATTGAAAGAAAGAAAGAAAGAAAGAAAAAAATATTATTTTGGACATCACAACACTACATACGAGTACAACATTAGTTACAAAAGAACAAACAAACAAAAAGAAAAACAAAATAGATACAGAAAATAAAAAAAAAAACAAAACAAAGGAAAAACAAAATAATTAGTATTAATAACCAGGCAGTGCAAATAATATATTGTGTGTTGTGACCTCCAACATAAATGGCCCCCACTCAGCCTATGTCATGACCCTGAAAAAGGTCATGACGCTGATTTTCAGTAGGGCCAGCTGAGTGAGTGCCACGGACGTCAGCCTTGTGTACCTAGTGTGTATATATATGTGTTGGTAATTGGTGGCGCGCACCAATGAAGCTCCGTGAAAAGCGCTTCAGTCGCCATCAAAATTCAAATTTGAGCTTAATGTCTATAAGCACAAGGAATCTAAAATTTTAGTTCCCTTTTTTGCCGCAGGACTTTTTTCGTGGAACTGACACTAGGCTCGATTCGAGAGAAGAGAGAAAGAGAGAGAGAGAGAAATCTGTGGTATAATGCTGTGTAATACCTACAATTCGTATTCTCGAATAAAGATTGGTCGAATCAAACCTAACTCGTACAATATTTTGTGGAAGAAATCTTAGACAAGTGTTAAATTGTCTAAGGGACGGAATAAATAAATTATTAATAATAAATAAACATTATACTTCCAAAGAAAACATAATTATGAATAATTTTAACCAGGTTGCAAAACCTTTTTGTCACACTGTTTGTGTGGAAAATCAGCGGGTTTTACCAATGGGATTTAAAAGACAAATGAACGTTTACAATTTGTTGCCTTTCTTAAGCTCTTTGCCCCACTTACATTGTTAACGTAAATTATGCAAACAATGTTTGTATGAATTGCATTACATAAATGTTAACATATTAATTTAGTTTATAGAATACTTTGCAAATGGCCCTTTTAATATCATTTATTGTCTGATCGGAACAGGACCGATCTGTGTGGAGGTCATTGAGGGATGCCTATGTCTAACAGTGGACATTTATTGGATGAAATCATGATGATGATGATCTATAACTTTTCTCGACAGAATGGCCACGGACCACTGGTAGGCCAGGGCAAAAGCGCAGTGGTTGTGGGCATAATAGCGGCCTGCCGAACCCGGGACCTAAACCGGGAGTGCTACGGGCCCAACCTTTTGACCAGAGCGTCTGGAACACTCAGCACCTCATCAACTGTGCCATCAACAAGGAGATCGGGGTGATGAGATACACCTCTCCTTTTCCTGATCATATAACCTTCAAAACATCTTTGTCGCACTAGATATATAGATAGATATTTTTTATAGCACAGGAACAAAATACAGGTATGGAACAAAAAACAGACAGTACAATAAGGCGGTCTTGTCGCTGGTAGCTAGCACCAATAGTCCGTTCACGGTTATTTGGCACGTGGCAAAAGTCGGAACTAATTCTGTCTTGACATTTTCGCATAGAATAAACGTTGTACAACGCCCTCTTGTCAATGTCACAGAAGCGCCTTCTGATCTTGGTCGTTCTGTAGGTAATAGCCACACATCAAAGTATAAAATATGACATTTTTTTTAAATGGTTGCTATTGTGTCTGCTTATGCCGAACACATATTTAACTCTGCCAATGTCGAGTGATTAAAGAGACTCGTTTTATAAGAAAATTGCTCGGTACGGATTAGATTATAGTCTTCTGGATATAGTTTGACAGATAGCGCCGCCGCCAATTTTTATTGATAGTAATTAGTACTCTGCCATGTGGTCCCCGGCAGAGTAGAATAGGCCACCCTCACTCTTACCGAGGTGTCGTAAAAGGCGACTAAGGTAAAGCTGCTGGCATGATCATCAGCACCCAGAGAAGGAAAACTCTGCATTTATAACAAAACCCTCGCCAACCCGTCTGCCAAGCGTGGTGAGTATGGCAACTACCCCTCATATGACTGAGGGAGGCCCGTGCCCCAGCAGTGGGGACTTAAATGGGCTGAAGAAGAATTAAGACAATAAATGAGAAAAATATCGAAACAGTAAAATAAAAAGGATTTATGATTTTACAGCTTATTTTGCATATGCCATTCATGTCACAATCCTCTCGCAAGATTTAATTTTTAGTAGCCACTTTTTGTTTTAATCTGAGCACTTTCGTCGATCGGAAACAAAGAACCAATGATTCACAATCTCCAATAAGAGATTAGCATTGAAACGAATATTTAATCCGTAGCGCCGCGATTGTAAGCACAACTCAAGGTCCCCTTATCTCGAACGAACCACATAACAAACTGTATTGTTGTTACGATTACGATAGAAGCTATAGGCTCAAACAAAGAGTATAACTGTTGCAGTTAAAACCCATTTTTAGTTAGAACTCGTTTTCCCAACTTCATCATCATCATCAGCCTATCGCAGTCCACTGCTGGACGTAGGCCTCTCCAATTGTTCGCCACTGTGATCTATCCATGGCTTCTCGCATCCAGCTCTTGCCAGCTATCCTGCGCAGATCGTCCCCCCACCTAGCCAGAGGGCGCCCTACATTACGTTTGCCAAGACGCGGTCTCCACTCCAGAACTCGTTTACCCCATCGGTTGTCGGTTCTGCGGATAATATGGCCAGCCCACTGCCACTTAAGCTTGCTAATCCGGTGAGCAATGTCGATAACTTTGGTTCTCTGCCGGATCACCTCATTTCGGATTCGATCTCGGAGAGAGACGCCGAGCATTGCTCGTTCCATAGCCCGCTGAGCGACCTTTAACATGTGGACCAGCCGTACCGTAAGTGTCCACGTTTCGGCTCCGTTTCCCAACTTAAAATTAGTTATTGCTTAAAGACTTTGTTAAAACTAGAAATAATCAGTTAAAGCTAGAATTTACCACTGACATGTTTGACTTTCAGATAAAATTAGTTAACACATCGAAGTTAAAACTAGCGCTAGAAAAACTGGTTTGGGATTAAAAACGAGATATAAGTTTTAAAAATATTTATTTAAAGAATCTAAGATACTGGGATCCAAATAATAATAAGACTATTATTATTTAGTAGGTAGACTAAAGGAATATTTTAGGAAAAATTGACTAAAATTTAGTTGCCATTATTAATTTTAAGTAGGTAAAGAAAATAATTAAATAAATCAACAGAACACGACCATACAATTTTCAAAAGAAAAGAAAGAAAAAAAAAGAAAGATCTCTCTAATTTCGCGGATGTTCATGGGCGGCGTTGATTACTTTCCATCAAGTGACTCGCTTGCTCCTTTGTCCGCCTCTAGCATAAAAAAAAGAAACTTTGTTAAAGAATATTAATCGAACGCTAGTCAGACTCGGAACAGTTTTAACTGAATCGCTTCGGGAAAACGCGTTTTGTCTTGCAGAAACTAGTTTTAACTGATATTCGGTTCAGACATTAGTCAATTCTAGTATTAATAAAGGCTCTAATTAAAACTCGTTCTAACTAGGATAATCTCGTTCTATCTATTAACTAGTTTTAACTGTAACATAACCATGGTATAAACAAGAGCCATATAAATATACACAGTAATTTTTTGAATAGCCGTAAAGCATTTTGAGAGCTTCTTACTAAAAAACAATCATTTTCTCAAATCTCAAAAATAAATTCAACCTAAACAAATTGCATCAATCGGCTGATTACTTTTGTATTGACAGTGGCAGACGAGCAGACGGACGTATTGTATGGTAAAGTGTTTCTTCTATTCTAGATTAGACCATATGTTCCTTGGGGAAAAGTATTTGTTTTCATTAGTATAATGCCCTTCAGAAGTTTCTCCGGTAACAGGTATTCAAAAAATCACGGCGTATTCTAAGATAAAAATCATATTTTTTTATCTTTATCGTTAATTGTTTCGACGACTGCTCCAAAGATCATTGTATTCGTGTGCCTTATATATTTACTTGTAAATAAAAGAAATGACGTGATTCAAGTGGAAATAGTTAAAAGGATAGAAGTAACAGGATGCTTTGAGACACACCGAATTCCGCGAAGCTGCGGCCGCGAGATATATAAAAAAGTACTCAATGAGACTAGCGACATAGCTACCTCAGTTCAAACAGTGTGCCTACCATAACTCTGAGTCATAGAAATCAAGGCTGTAAAGACGAGGTTAGCTACCCGCCAAATTAATGTTGAAGCAAGCTTAGTGTACTTCATTTACGATAGGTACATCCTCTTTACTTATAGTTAACATACTTTGCCTCTAGATAATGCTAAAGAAACCAAAGTTTTTAGCAAGACAGTTTGTTGCTGATAAATAAGCATAGAATTTTACCTCAAACTATTAATAGACAAATATATAGACACAAAATCTTTTGAGCTGACAGCATTCGTGACACACAAAATATATTGTGAAAATTAATTTCAAGCGATCGGGGGGTCTATACAGTAGATTCAACCCATTCATTATGTTATTTAAAACAGTTATCTAAGTAGCAATAAGAGGGAGGCCTTTTACACCTCTACTCAAGAAAAAAACTTACCAAATAATATAATAATATCTTCCAACCGATTACGGCTACGGCGGCCAATCTCAACGATCAGCCACGTACGCAGGATATATTATAGTGCTCAAGTGTGTGCGCAAACACAAGTGCACTCTCTATTCCCTTACCCTCATATTCCGATGGGACACCAAGGTGACACGACCGGGGAGGGATAACCAACGGCTTAACGTGCTTTCCGAGGCACGGGGGTACAAGACCGCCAGCTTCCAGACTCCGGGCAGACACTAAGAATTTCTTACCGAAAACTTAGGTACAAATTTTTGGCCCGACCCGGGGATCGAACCCGGGACCTCTTGCGCAGCCGGCGCTTTAAAGTGCGACCCACTAACCACTACGCCACCGAGGCAGTCAATATAATAATTAATTATATTACAAAACACAACATTTTTAAGGGCACATACCTACCTACTATAACATACGCGGAGCAATTATAGCAATTCAGCTTACAAGACTTGCAAAAAAAGGCACGGGCCCAAAGTCCGTGGTTGTATCATTCACTCAATAAAAAGAAACAATTCCTTTATTAATCTGTAGGCATTTTAGAGATATGGTACATACTTATTTCTGAAACTCTTAATTTATCCTCACAATCTATTCTTAAGTTTAATACTAGCCATGTCTAAGGCCGCATCAAAATCATAAAATTAAAAAGGAAACAAAAATTGTGACTTAAAAACAAATGAAGTTCACTCACTTGTGAACACATTAGTTTCCTGGACACGTAGAAGGCTTGTTTATATGAGACTATGTTTTTAATAGTGAATAAGAGGATTTTAGACTTCATAATCACATTTAAAATTTATTTTAAATACGTACATAGTAAGTATAGTACCTAATGGGAGGATAGTTACGCATGCGACTTGGTAAGTATTATTAATTAATGTGGTGATCAGTAGATGCATGGCAAGGAACGTGTAAACCATCCCACAATTCTGGAAGCATCGTCCGGGATGGAGCAAAATAAAGCCAGGGAATCGGGAATAAGTATTTCTATATTATATACAATTTCTTAGTGCTACGTCTTTACTCTGTCTTTACATCGTCGGCCATTCGTCTTCTATCTCACTCTCGCACGTCACGTCATTCTATAATAAAATTCAAACATCGATCTTTTACACGTTCCTTGCCATAAATGAATCTACTGATCACCAATCCCACATTAATATTTTCTAGAGTACTATTCATAAGTAATAAGAGTTTCCACTGATCTTAAATAACGAAAAACTGAGTCAAAGCTGAAAACAAATCGAAAGTAAAATTAATAAAAATCGCAAGTTATCTAGCTTCATACATTTACGTTCGTAGGTCAAGCGAGAAGCTAGAATATTTTAAAGATGTCCCGAAATAACAGTCTTAAACCCTGCATTTTAAGGTCGCAATTGCATAGAAGAATATGCTAATACAGATATTGTAGCTAGCTCGTTTACATAGTTTTCTCGTACGGGGACTTAAATTTTTATCTAGCAAAGCACTTAGTGGACTTGTAGTAACTTAGCAGTGCTATGTTCTTCCACAGCATGAAGATATGACAGAAGTACAGTACAGAGAATAAAAAGGTTCGTCACCTTAAGGTAAATTTTCGCTTGCACAGCAAGAATCAGTTATACCAACATACTTACCGTTTTAAAAAGATCTGCCAACCTTCTTTAAATTTTCTTTACATCAAAAGGAATCAATGTTGCTACAAGCAAATCTGAACTTTCTGATCAAACAGTTAAGCATCATCAGCCCATTTAAGTCCCCACTGCTGGGGCACGGGCCTCCCTCAATCACATGAGGGGTAATTGCCATACTCACCACGCTTGGCAGACGGGTTGGCGAGGGTTTTGATATAAATGCAGAGTTTTCCTTCTCTGGGTGCTGATGATCATGCCAGCAGCTTTACCTTAGTCGCCTTTTACGACACCTCGGTAAGAGTGAGGGTGGCCTATTCTACTCTAATTTATAAACGGCAAGCATAATTTTCCGTGCATCAGGTAATACTCTGACAAATTTACGAAAGGTAATAAGTGCTCATAGCATATCAAACGAATCAATTTGGAAAATGGCGTACCTTTTCGTTCTTTGACTGTACTTAATCTTATTTGTTAGTACATAGTAATTTACATGTAGTTTACATAGGTGCCTTATGGTCTTCTTCACAATGAAGCGACTGCCGTCTGACCTTTGCAACCATTAGATAGGGGAACCAGATTAACTCTTGCGAGTTATCTTAAATATTGTAGGAATTCACAATTATGAGAAACTATCTGACATGAGTGTTCCCTCACTGTCGAGATAATGGTAGAAATATGCACATAGATTTAAAAAATCCAGAGGTGATCTAGTTTCGAACACGACCCCCTCCCCCGTATTCAAGGCGCGTTCTTATCCACTTAGCCAAGAATACCATCGCTCATAGATTTTTTTTTTATGTCAGACGAGCAGACGGATCACCTGATGATAAGCAATTGCCGCCGCCCATGGACACCCGCGACACCACTGGAATCACAAGTGCGCTGTCAACCTTATAAACCCTCCTTTCCCCCGGATTGGACCTCCCGGTACCCTCACTCACGCAGCGAAACACAGCACAGTGCAGCTTCACGCTGGTTTCCTGTGAGGCCGTGGTATCACTCCGGTCGAACCAGCCCATTTATGCCGAAGCGTGGCTCTCCCACGGTCGATATTAGTTCCTACAGTACCTAAGTAAGTTCGTGGTAACAGATTCGTTTGGTACTCAAGGCAAGTTTACAAAATGACTAGCCAAATTCTGGGTCATGGTCTTAGCGGTTCCCCGTAAATCGTTTGACGGAAGAAGATGATTATCTTACACAATTATGCAACTATATTGCCTTAAGATGACGGGTAGGGCACACTAGCGACGCCAATTGATTTAAATTGTTAGCAACTAAATCGGATATCTTTTTAACAATTTCGAAAATGCAATTTGTCGGAAAACACTTATACTATTTATTTAATACTTATAGATTAACTTTTGGGTCTGCTTTTGGCCCTTAAGGCGTTAATCCAAATTTCGAGTGCAAAAACATATCAAAAACTAGTTTGTTTAGCAAATGACGCTCCGAAATTATTTAAATTAGATCCGAATTAGTATCTAACAATTTAAATGGATTGGTGTCGCTAGTGGGGCATACCCTTCACCGTATACCAAATATTTACTCACCATCACCAATGTCAGCCCTGGGTACGCTTGGGCCATGATTTAGGATTGGGGGTCTGGTAATTACAATGAGCGACCATGCTACTGCGACTGCCATCTGACCTTCGCAACACTTAACAGGGGAACCAGACCAATCGGATCATGGTTACACGTTTCAGAAACTTTTACCGAATCATGCAAGTTTCCTCACGATGTTTTCCGTCACCGCCGAGCAGATGGTAATGGTAGGTCCCAAATTTTAAGGGTCTTATTCATTTATGAATAAGACCCTTAATTATGTTGTATACTAAAAAGGGTGCTATAAGCTATAAAGCAGTTTTCATTATTTTTTCGAAAATGAATATATAACTATAACACCGTTTTAGCTAACAAAGGTTTATTAAACGTTTAAGAATAATAAAGCCCTAGCCTTCTTATTCCAAAACGTGGTTTAAAATAGAGGTATTAATACTGGAAATAACTGGAGAACCAAAATTAACATAATTACAAAACTAAGTTTAACGTTACTTAGTATATCAACTATAATACTCAAATTATGCCACCCGCACCCCTGGTTTAAAATGAGTACTAAAATAATGACTTCAAAATATCGATTCAGTAACAATGACAATGCATTCCGTTATAGGTACACTAAAATTATTTGTGAAAAAGTAGTCAATTTATTTTTTGGATTTAATACCAAAAATATGCAATTTCTATTCGTATTACTTAGAAAACTTACCTAATACAATATTTTAATTTATTCTTGCTTAAAAAAGTTTCTAAAATATTTTTATTGAAATGTCACTGAACGAATGATTGAATGATTCGGTCAGTTTTGACACTATCCAGCGGTACTAAGTGGTCTATGTTTAGTCGAGGATTTGTAAAAAAAAAATTAAGAATTAACATTATTCCGTAATAATCACGAACTTGCTAGATTAGGATCAAAGCCGTTATCAAAGTAGTTTTTTGTAATAAGAGGCTAGGATTGCAACCTCCGTAGCTAATATTGCACCGCAAATCCTCTTATCTAACCATATAAGACTAAGAGATACTCGTAATATCTAAATAACTCTAACACATCCATGGTTGCTCGGTGACAGTAAACAAGATGACGCAGTCGTCATACTTCCTCGTTAGTAACCTCGACCTACCCGCCATATTTTTAATATTGGGTACAGTTTTACCAATTATATAAGTTATACCAATGTGCCTGCGCAGAAGTCTTGTTATCGAAAACAGCGGCAAAATCTTAACCAATCACAACGCTCCATTTACGCGCGCCAAAAATTACAATTTCTTATTGGTTGATGCGTCAGCGCCATGTTCGGTGAGTTCAGTTAGAGAGAGATATCATTCCTCTCTGGATTTATTGTATTTGATCTTAACGTAACGCAATTAAAGTCTGTATTCCAACTGCTTTCGCAATCGTAATCAATCGGATTGCACTTGCTCTTTTTCGTAGACGAATTTTTCCGATGTAACTTATAAACGTGATACAGCTATACGCTTGCATCGTTTTTTGTTTATGATTGTGTTAAATATGTAATGTTTTCTCTGTAAGTGAATTTGTATTAGTTCTTTTGAGAAAATAAAGATTTCTTAAACTTGATCCAAGCTTCCTAAAGTACCTACGTGGTACTCGAATCTTCTGGTGCTCGTTGGTACTTGTGTCAAGTTTCCTAATGCGACGGAACGTGTTTTATTTATTCCGAGACTGGTCGGCGTCGACACAGTATTTTTTGCACTTTTTTGTTGGCCGGACAAAGAGGAGCGCTCGAGCCAGAAAACTGGCTACTTAAATCCGTTTTGTGTAATGAAAATTGGGTATGTGTTTAAAAGAATGAGCTGGGTACTTGGTAATACATAATGTTTTAACACAACATCTCTTACGTATACGTAAAAAAGAGTTGGGATAAGGACTGAGAGCCTATTCTGGAGCAGCGTCCTGTAAGAGTATGGTCGAATATATGAAATCTCCGAATTCGACTTCAATGTCGTCGTCCAAAACCGTGGGAGAGCCACGCTTCGGCGTGAATGGACTGGCTCGACCGGATACCACGGCCTCACAGAAAACCAGCGTGAAGCAGCACTGTTCTGTGTTACGCTGTGTGAGGCCCAAAACGGGGGAAAGGGGGGTTTAAAGGTTGGTAGTGTTGCGGGTGTTCATGCGCGGCGGCAATCGCTTATCATCAGTTGATCCGTCTGCTCGTGCCACCTATCACATTTTTATGATGAGGAGGAAGTGGCAAACAAGCAGATAGATCACCTGATATACGAGCAGATAGAGCAGATAGATGAGGAGCGCGGAGATCACCTTTTACCGCAAAGTGGCCGAATCCGGCAACAATGAGCCGTGGGGGATGGCTTATCGAGCTGCCTCTGGCAGAGTTCGCCCCCCACCCAACGTGATGCACAGAATGAAGCTCATGGAAGGACATGCAGAAACTGGAGAGGAGACCATGTCTGGGCTCCTGCGCGCGCTGTGTCCTGATGACGACCTGGAGAAGGATGATGCGTACCACCGGCAGGTCCGAATAGCTGCTGCGTGTGCCCCGACTGGACGAGACTCAGATCCACCCAACCGGGAGGCACTGGCGCGAATAGTCAAAGATCTACCAAACACGGCACCGGGAATGGATGGAATGACGCCACGGATCATAAAGCGAGCATGGAGAGCGAGTGGAGAGGAAATGCTGTATATGTTTTCCGCGTGCATAAGAGAAGGTGTGTTCCCAGCCATATGGAAGACCGGAAGACTAGTGGTTTTGCCAAAAGGCAACGACAAACCCCTGACAGACCCAAAAGCGTATAGACCGGTAACGTTGCTGCCCATTTTGGGAAAGATACTGGAACGTCTCATTATCACCTGCGCTCCTTGTCTGCACCGGAATATCTCACCAAGTCAGCATGGTTTTAGGTGTGGAAAGTCGACGGTTACGGCGATTAACGCAATTATGGACCGAGTTACGAATACCTCCAAAAACTATTGCCAGCTTATATTCTTGGATATTTCAGGGGCCTTCGACAACGCCTGGTGGCCCATGGTCCTGCTCAAAGTGAAACAAGGTGGATGTCCACCAAATATTTACAAAATCTTAGTGAGTTACTTCACAGACCGGCGAGTGGGTTTATTCATGGGTCGACAGGTGGTGTGGAAGAGGTCTACAATGGGCTGCCCCCAAGGTTCGGTGTTAGGGCCTACTTTATGGAATCTTCTGCTCGATGACATCCTTAGGTTACCGATGCCCGAGGGCGTCAGCATGACAGCCTATGCGGATGATATCACGATCGCGATCGAAGCACCAACCAGAGCTAAAATAGAGCGAGATGCACAATATATGCTCCAGGCGGTGTCCGAATGGGGGCATCGGAACCGTCTGACTTTCTCAGCCGCTAAGTCGCAGACGCTTACCTTGAAAGGCAAATTCAAGCGCCCCCCAACGATACGTATGGACAATAAATCGATCGCGCACGTGAGCATGGCAAAGTTACTTGGGGTGGTGATTGACCAAGGGTGCTCCTTCTTGCAGCATGCGAACTTTATCGGCCAGCGGGCTAGTAACTGCTTCGGGAAGATGTCGAGAATATCTTCATCGACCTGGGGCGTGCGGTACAAAGCACTTAAGGTCCTGTATTCAGGGACCTATGTTGCAAGTCTTACTTACGCTGCGGCAGTTTGGTGGCACCGGGCAAGCATCTTCGTGGTGAAGCGAGCTTTGCTGCGCACCCAGCGGCCTGCAATGATTCTGCTCACGAAGGCTTATAGGTCTGTTAGCACATCAGCGCTGCCCGTGCTAGCTGCGGTGTTGCCGGCCGACTTAGAAGTCGTTCGTGTGGGACGATTCGCCCAGGAGTGCCCAAAGGAAGCCACAGACAAGGAGCAGACGGCACTTAAACGTAGAATATTCGGAGATGTTGTTGCCCAATGGCAGGAGCGCTGGTCGACCAGCGACAAAGGAAGAGAGTTGTCGCAGTTTTTCCCAGACGTAGAAATGAGATTATCGGCCGGTTGGGTGGAACCAGACTACGCTGTGTCACAAATATTTACAGGACATGGGAGTTTTAACAGCAGACTGCACGCGATGACTCTCTGTGAGTCACCTTTATGTCCCTGTGGAGAAGCTGATGAAACTCGGGACCATGTGCTGTGGGAATGTCAGCTGTATGAAGAAGAGCGGCAACAGATGCTGAATGACTGGAACAGAAACGAGATAGGACCAGTATACCATCAAGAGATGGTCAACTCTGCAGAAGGTTTTCGACGGTTGCGTGCGTTTGCACACAAAAGGCTTAATATTAGGAAGGAGATTGATTGATGTGGAACTGCCCGAGCGCGAGTCGCTTGTGTTGTGGTGTTTCACGCCACATTTGGGGAGAAGTGACATTGAGATGGGACACAGACACAGATTTTGTAGGGAGTGAAGAATCGCACCGGGGAAAGAGCCCTTAGCAAGTACCTGGTGAGCGTCTCCCAAGATTCGGTCCGTATGCCGAGACGGTAGGAAGGACCATGGGCTGGTGGAGATCACCTGATATTATTTGTTTTTTTTTTATTAGCGAATAATAGGCAGACGAGCATGCGGCCCATCTGATGGTAAATGGTAACCGCCGCTCATAGACATCAACAATGCCGGAGCACAGTCATGCCGCTGCCTACCGTGAAAGAAGTACTCTTTTCAAACCTCGTTTAAAAAAGGACATGTCGTAGCGAACAGGGAACACCGCGGCTGTAAGCTCATTCCAGAGTTTGCACGAGCGTGGGAAAAATGAGCACTGGAAACGGAGCGTTCTAGAATTCGGTGGATTGCGGCCGCCCACAGCCACTTGCTACACTATTGGAGTCACCAGTGCTTGCTGACTGTTAAACTCTTCTACAAAACTGATGCTTCGGAACCTGAGGTGCGCTTGGACCATGATCCAGGATTCGGATAGTCTGGTAAGGTAATTGGCACAATGCCACCTATTCACATGAAAAAAAAATTTGGTATGTAACTCCAGATAACATACCGTACATAATGTAAGGGTGACTATAGTTACCCGCATTCTCGATAACATCTACGTGCGTTCTTTGTCCTTTGTGTTGTTGTATTCTTGTATTGGTTATGTACAGTTACTGTATTTATAATGATAACGCAGTATAAAGAAATCCTGTAACATTGGAGATAGAGCACGTCTGTGTCTAAAATAGGAATGTAGATTATCGACAGTTCAATATCGATGTTGTTGTATCGATATTATATTCGTAATACCATAAGAAATAATATTAGGTGCATAAAACGAAAGAACTTTTATTTTAATTAACTTTCATAATTTTACGTTTAAAGGCTTTTGTGATATATGTACGGCACAGAGAATAAAAAGGTTCGTCACCTTTTAAGGTAAATTTTCGCTTGCACGGTAAGAATCAGTTATACCAACATACTATTTTAAAAAGATCTGCCAACCTACTTTAAATTTTCTTTACTATAAAGGAATCAATGTTGCTACAAGAAAATCTGAGCTTTCTGATCTAACAGTTAAGCAGAATTTTCTGTGCAACAGCTACTATTCTGACAAATTTACGAAAGGTAAGTGCTCATAGCATATCAAACGAATCAATGAGAAAACTGACGAACCTTTTCGTACTTTCATCATCATCATCAGCCCATTTAAGTCCCCACTGCTGGGGCACGGGCCTCCCTCAATCACATGAGGGGTAGTTGCCATACTCACCACGCTTGGCAGACGGGTTGGCGAGGATTTTGATATAAATGCAGAGTTTCCCTTCTCTGGGTGCTGATGATCATGCCAGCAGCTTTACCTTAGTCGCCTTTTACGACAGCTCGGTAAAAGTGAGGGTGGCGTATTCTACTCTGCCGGGGACCACACGGCAACTTCGTACTTTGACTGTACCTATTACATTGATCGATAGATAGAAAGAAACCCACGTTCAAACGTTTATTCGCATCAACAAAGAGCACGTAAAGAGCAGGGTTATACACTAACTAAGACGGTTTTGTTTGGCAGATTCGTTGGATAAATCATAATCTAAAGGTGTATTTCCGCAGAAGTGGAGCAGCGCGGAGTTTAGCGGAGACTTGTAAATAAATATAAATATTTCACAACATTACGTACGATCTGACTCCGAAATAGGTAGCCCAAGCACCTGTGTTATGGATATCAGAACCAACAGCGGAATTACAAATATAACCCTACTTAGATTGAGCCCAACTTTAAGATTGTGGTAGCCCTAACTGTACAATTAAAACCTGTGTCCTTTTACTACAAACATTCACACTTCGCTGTAAGCAAAATATTGTTTGAAAATTAGTTAAGTCTAATACAGAATTTTGTCGGGAAAACATCTTTTTTTCAACCCCTTCTATTATATACATATATAATACTTTTCTTTTGTAAATACATACTTAGAATACATAGAAAACACACAGACCAATACAAACAGACATGTTCATGCATACAAATGTTTGTACTGTGCAGGGATCGAACCCGCAACCCGTAGACCGAAAGCAGCGTTCACTACCACTTCTAAACGGGTCGTCAAAACTTATAAAAATTGACCAATCAAATTGCTGAAAACAGATGAGAAGTATATTTTGAGCAATGTGATTGGTCAATTTCTCGCAGCTATACTTCTGTGGAAACGCGGCTTAGAGACAAATAAAACGTTTATTTGTGAACAATGAAGGAATAAATGAATATACTTTTATTGCACTCATAATCAAGTATGAAAACTTAAGACTATATGTATAATATCGGGTGGTCCGCATCTACTCAGTAAGCCAGTACATCGAGGAGCTGGTCTAACTAAATCCTCGACGCAACATGTATCTCTCAACACTACATCTTTCCGCTATGTGTTCGAATCCACCAAAAAAAAAATGTATGTATAATATCAACAATATTGTCCGTTTTTGTACGCGAAAAATTTTTCGCATGTATACGCGTTTTACCCAACATTTTTGCATGGTTATTTAATTAAGTTTAAGTGTTTGCCGAGAGGTTGTAACCCCGATATTGTTTAAAATATCTATTTTTAACAATTTCGGGGTTACAACCCGGTTAAAACCGGTTTAGTAGCTAAAAATTAAAATCGATTGGCGTCGCTAGTGTGCTCTACCCGTCACCTTAATTTTCTCATAATTGTATAGTGAAAGATAAACTATTACAACATCTCTAGGGTTTCCGATATTTCAACATCGAGAAACAATCGAATCCCGATACAATTGGACGCCGATGATCGTAATCCTCGCCAACCCGTCTGCCAAGCGTGGTGAGTATGGCAATTACCCCTCATGTGATTGAAGGAGGCCCGTGCCCCAGCAGTGGGGACTCAAATGGGCTGATGATGATGATCGTAATCTGCAAGAGCGAACTTTGCTACAACACGTGCAATGCGACTCAATCGGGTTATCGGTGGCCGAAAGGTGACGCATTAATGAAACTAACCGCCAATAGATTAATATTTTTTTTTTACATTATAGCGGACAAACGAGCAGACGGCACACCTGATGGAAAGTGATCACCGCCGCCCATGGACATCTGCAACACCTGAGGTATCACATATGCGTTGCCGGCTCTTAAGAAAGGAGTACACCCTTTTCTTGAAGGTCACCAAGTCGTATCCGTTCGGAAACACCACGGATGACAGCTGGTTCCACAGTTTTACTGTGCGTGGTAGGAAATGACGTGAGAAACGCACTGTAGTCGATATAAATCCATCCAGGTGATGTGGATGGAATTTGGCGGTAATTGTGGCAATTATGAGACAGTTTTTAAAAAAATACAACGGTGAATCCATAAAGGAAAGTTTTAAGAATATTTTGAGACAAAATTGTATCATGCTTTCTTCCTACAAGTAACGATTTTTGTAATGGCGAAGTGGCCACTTGATGTAATAATAAGAATTTTGATCTTTTTTTTTATGTGAACGGTGGCAGACGAGCAGACGGATTGCCTGGTGGTAAGCGATTGCCGCCGCCAATAGACACCCGCGACACCAGCCTAGTCACAAGTGCGCTGGCAACCTTTTTTTTTTTTTACTATAGATAGATAAGCGTTTGACCATATTTCACCTGATGGTAAGTGATAATATGGTCTTAGATGTACCACGATTACTTAGAAGATACCTATTCACTTGCGCTTTGAAAACCCCCAAATTGTAGCCTCTAGGGAACACCTCCTCAGGCAGCTGATTCCACTGTTTCGCAGTACGAATAAGGAAACAGGATTCAAACCTCTTTTGCGGACTTTTGGTATTTCTACCATGTACCGGTGTCGATTTAAATACCCCTTTCCCCCAGATTGCTTCCGGATCCAGGAGATCAGGTTTCGACTATCTTTTAGACTCGCTTGCAGCTTAGAACCTGCCTGACGAAGAGGACAGATGGCAAAGACTGGACGAAAATATTCGTCCATCGAAAATTCTATTTTTCTACCATTTTACGTCATAACTCCCACGGTTTTGTTTAAGGTATAATTAAAATCTATAAAAAAGATGCGCATGCTCATTAAAAACGTAAATAGGTGATGGAAATTCTATTTATATTACCGTAAGGGTAAATTCAAAATAGGTTAGGAAACCCTGTTTTTAAAAGGCTATTTCTGTACGTACGTAAAAACTAACAACGAAAATTGGTTTGAACTAGATCTGGTAAGTAGTTTTTTTAATACGTTATAAACTGTAAACCTCAATTTTTATTTATTTATTTCTGGCAAACTTTACATCATTTCAAAGTTCATGCAAAATACTTAAAATCAAATACAACGGTGAATCCATAAAGGAAAGTTTTAAGAATATTTTGAGACAAAATTGTATCATGCTTTCTTCCTACAAGTAACGATTTTTGTAATGGCGAAGTGGCCACTTGATGTAATAATAAGAATTTTGATCTTTTTTTTTATGTGAACGGTGGCAGACGAGCAGACGGATTGCCTGATGGTAAGCGATTGCCGCCGCCAATAGACACCCGCGACACCAGCCTAGTCACAAGTGCGCTGGCAACCTTTTTTTTTTTTTTACTGTAGATAGATAAGCGTTTGACCATATTTCACCTGATGGTAAGTGATAATATGGTCTTAGATGTAGCACGATTACATTCACTTGCGCTTTGAAAACCCCCAAATTGTAGCCTCTAGGGAACACCTCCTCAGGCAGCTGATTCCACTGTTTCGCAGTACGAATAAGGAAACAGGATTCAAACCTCTTTTTGCGGACTTTTGGTATTTCTACCATGTACCGGTGTCGATGAAAAACTAACAACGAAAATTGGTTTGAAACTAGATCTGGTAAGTAGTTTTTTTAATACGTTATAAACTGTAAACCTCAATTTTTATTTATTTATTTCTGGCAAACTTTACATCATTTCAAAGTTCATGCAAAATACTTAAAAATCAAATTCTTATTTAGCCTATTAAAAAGTTTGTCACATTAAAATTAATTTTATAGGACGGTCGAGCATGGGCTATTTAGCAGTAAAAGTGATATAAACAGAAGAAATAATAATAATAAAAAAAAACATAAACATAAAATCTTGATATTATAAAGACTAATATCCGTAAAGGTGTGTGAAATTATGTGTGTAATGTAATGATGTGGTTGAAGTTTATGATGTGTGTGTATGTGAGTTTAGTGTGGGGTACTCTGATTGGGGTGACTCACTAAATTGAGGCAGTTTCCGTATAATGTATAAGATGAACTGAGATCGTGTTAGAAAGAAAATGTCAACATCGTTAAATCTATTTTCAAAAGTCTGTGCAATTCTGTGTAGGACAGAGTGAACAGCGTAGTTATTACCTAATTAATTTAATTTTGAGGCTGGGCCTTGTTGGCTACAGAATTTGTTCTATTTATGTATATACCTGGGTTCAAATTTGTATTCTGTGGCCAATAAAGAAATCTTTATCTTTACCTTCCAATTAGTCAACTCCATTGTTTTACAATTAAGTAATATCTTACTTGCTGCTACGGAACCCCTTCATGGGCGAGACTGGCTTGCACTTAGCCGGTTTTTTTAAGTTAGGCTTACTCCAAAATCACACCAACTTGTTTAAGTGATAAGATCTCTCGCGTTAAGGTGAGCATTACTTATTCGCAGGGACCTCTTAATATTTTAGCCAAAATCTCACGTTTTTTAGCTTAACGTATTTAAGTTTATTTTCGGTGCCTGCCATACTTTTAACAGACGCCCCGGTCATGCACATAAAAAAGTAATAAACTACAACATTAAGGTGGACGGGTAGGGCACACTAGCGACGCCAATAGATTTTAATTTTTAGCTACTAAACCGGATCTATTTTAAACCATTTCGGGGTTACAACCTCTCGGCAAACACTTATACTATTTATTAATGAACTTGCACAAATGTTGGATCCGTTTTTTTTTTAAATTGATTACCGCCAAAAACGGCCACTTTTGGCGTGAATCAATGGCGTCGCTAGTGTGCCCTACCCGTCACCTTAATATAGGATATTGTATCATTGTAACCGTGAAAAAAAATTAATCCGGTTACGTAGTTATTGAGTTATATATATGTTTATATTCAGAATGTCAAAACGGTCATTTTCGCAATATCCCTAGACAAAGTTGAGGTATATGTATTATAAGTATGTATTTACAAAAATAAAGTATTAAATGTATATATTAACACAGGTGCTTGAGCTATCTATTTCGGAGTCAGATCAATGTATGTGTGTGATGTTGTAAAATATTTCATCATCATAATCATCATCAGCCTATCGCAGTCCACTGTTGGACGTAGGCCTCTCCAATTGTTCGCCACTGTGATCTATCCATGGCTTCTCGCATCCAGCTCTTACCAGCCATCCTGCGCAGATCGTCTCCCCACCTAGCCAGAGGGCGCCCTACATTACGTTTGCCAAGACGCGGTCTCCACTCCAGAACTCGTTTACCCCATCGGTTGTCGGTTCTGCGGCTAATATCGCTAGCCCACTGCCACTTAAGCTTGCTAATCTGGTGAGCAAAGTCGAATCTTTGGTTCTTTGCCGGATCACCTCATTTCGGTCTCAAATATTGATAGTGAAATATTTATAAATATTTATTTTTATGATCATTTATCCAAATTTTGAGGAAGATGTCTATTTTAAAATTTATATATTTATTTATTAGGTCCGCCAACATTATTATTACATAACATCATGTGTGTTAAAAATTAATTAATACCTAAAGATTGGATTGTAACAACAATTATAGACAAACACAACATAACTACGTAAATGACAAGTAATTCCGGACCAGACCGTTCAATATACAATCAACAGCACGTCTGGGCATCGTTAACTATCTAATTTCTTATTTGATATTGAATCATATGTATTCAATTGTAAAATTATCAAAATATAATGAGAAGCAGTTTCTTAGTATCTTATACGGACATTTGAGAGTAGCTCATTCCCATATGGGTTTATTGTCAGTCATCAAGTAAAATTAAGGCCAAGTTCTCCGCATTGACGAGTGTCTTCACAAATAAACAATAAGTCATAACAGTAGGTAGTTCAAAACTATATAATGATGTATAATTGGTTTTGATTTATTTGTCACAACTCGATCGACGCGAAATAATGCCAATTACCTATTAAATTTCGCCTTGAATGTACATAACCGCAACTAGCTCATTCCATTTACTAGGCATTAAATAATAACTTAGATATGGTAGGAATTAATTAGCTAACCGAATCGATTCGCTCCAGTATTGCGTAAAAACTTTGAAAGTAAAATCTGAGAGGAAGTTTAACTCAGTTAACAAGATGTGACATAAGCTCAAAATGATGTTGAACAGCAAATTGACATCAAAAGAGCCAGGCTCGAGAGGAGGTGATGCCTTGACATCGTGTCCTTTGTAATAGCTTCGTGACTCACTCTTGCTAACCATCAGGCTGAGGAGAGCCATTATACTGTGTCACTATAAATAAAGGGATGTTTAGACTGACTTATTAGACTATTAGAATGACTGAGGAAAATCCTAGTCACCTGAGGCATCACAGATGCGTAGATAAGCCCCATTCTTGGTGGTAACCAGGTCGTAGCTATTAAGGAGCCCAATGATGACAGCTTGTTCCAGTTTCACTTTCTAGGAAGCCCTTTTTCCATTGACCAAAACAAACCCTTCTCACTACTGCATATTGTACCTTAGAATAAGTACTGTACCTAATTTACACGTGTTTTTGTTCGTGTTCAAGTTCAAGATACAAATATCGACGCATAAGATGCATGAAGAATACAAATTAATTGTAGGTTATATCCGAGTCGATCCCACATGATTTAGAATCAATAAGTATTTGTTTATAACATAATCTTTTTCAAACTTATGATCACTTGTTATTAACTCAACCGTTGATTTGACATACACTACCTTTTATGATAGAATAATATCAGCCTGCAGATTAAATACTTTCATTTCATTAGGCACAACAAAGCTGGTAGGTAATTAACCTATACATTGCATAAAAGGTTACGAATTCATTGCACAATCTTCCCAACCACAAACTATTCACTTAGATATGTGTATAAGTCTCAATATTGCCACAAATCGAATTGGTATGGAGCAAATACCTACTCATAATGACACAAAAAACATTGCGAAAAAAAAACACAACATTGTCTGCGAAGTCTTAACAGCCAATAGGTACACTCAACACCGGAATATGTAACAAGTAACTACCACTTGACAGCAGACAACAACAAACGCAGCCTCTTGTATCGTATTCGAGGCCGCCGCCTCCATTCCCGATCACATCCACAATCGACGCGTAAACATTCACATTTCGAAACGCCGGCGCACCGCGGAGCGCGAAAACACGCGCGCGCGCAAGCGTTTTCACAATGCCACTGTTTCTGAGCGCGCGGTGTTGCCACTGGCAGAGTGTTTAGTCGCTAGAACGGTACGATTGGTAACTACGATCTGTCAAATTTCTACACCCGATTTTTACCTTATTTTCATACATAATTACTATAATAGGTACCTATTTACTTTTTAAGTCTTTCTAACTTAATTCAAAAAATATTTTTTAATTTATTCATATTATCGGGTTCAGACGTTCTGTATCATGTTAGTACTGATTTTAGTAACAACACAACACTTTATACATTTAATGAACTCATCATTTGAACCTTTTAACGCAAACAAAAAAAAGCGTTATTTACTTGGAAAAGCGTAGTCTATTTCAATCTAACTTGGACCTCATTTTCATTTATCATCATCACGCATGATCTTGGTCACCTCTCTATCATTCTTCAATAAGGAAGTAGGAACAAGGAAATAATGGCCGTAAAAATGGCAATATCCGGTGAAAATACCGCGACGTTGTCAACATGGGCCGCCTTTTTCGTTTTTATTTAATATCAGATTTGATCCTCGTTTAATAATACTTCAACATAAAAATAGTAGTTCGACGTAAAACGTCGAAAGTGGCAATATCTGGCGAAAATACCGCGAGGTTGGCAACATGCGCGGGCGCCGCCAATTGGCCGTCACGGTCGCGAGCGAGATGACAGCGGACGAACAATGAACCGAGATGGAACTATCCAAAATTTACATAATATCGCTTATGTTGACGCAAAACATCATTGTTTGACTGAGATTTTTAAATTAAATAAGTTTTGAGAAAAAAATATTATATGTTTGGTTTTATCAGTTTATTACTTTATAAGTGATCCATTTTGATAAACGAAATGAATCTTTGATGGATATATTTTAAGATTAGGCTTGTTTATTCTTTTTCTTTGTTAACAGTTTATAATGTTCCATTAACACATATAGACAATTCAATAATACCAAATATTAAAAAAAAATCAAACATACTTTTCCAAAAACACTAATCACTTGGTAAGATACGAATTGCTTAATTTGTCTCTTAAACGTTTATATCTAGTAACAAAATCATCATTACAAAAAGAGTTGTTTTGTGGTTAGAATGGTTTCTATCCGGTCTATAGTTTTTACCTACTAATCTATTTTAAACGCAGATCACGCCTGTCAAGCAGTTTTTACCCGGCCTTCACCTCTTGCTTTTCTATAAGTACCTACCTATATATTTCAATCGACTTCAAGAATGAGGAACTTCTCATTAACAAACTGACCGATATCGACTGTTCTACCTACAATAAAAACAAAAAACACTCAATTGTTTTCTAACCACGTTTCTCCAATGATCGTAATGAAGACAATAACATCTAGTGATGCGCCAGTCCAATTCGAATGAATATATGAATAGGTACTTCTATTGCACACAACATTCATATGATCATAAATATTGACATAAAACTACAGATCACAAGAATAATGTACAAAAAGGCGGATTTATCTAGTGTGATTTAATCTTCTAGTGGCTTCAAAAATTTTCTAACATTGAGTAAGCCCGTGGCCAATTAACATTATTCGTGCAGTGACACTCGAGTTGATATCAATTCAGCCTATTGGCCTGCCACAGCTGATCGTACGTATCTTCACTTCATCTACAGTTCTCGGGTGCTCCAAGTAAAGTTATAAAGTAGGCGAATATCGAAGTGTGACATTGTGTTACAGACAAGAATAAATTATATGAGATTTCAAAATCTTATTTTAAAGCACCGCGCTTCCACCGCCCGTAATCGATTCTATAAACAAAAACAAATTAAATATTTACAAAAGTGTAAAATTGCAAAGTTTGTTAGGTCACACTTGGGAAGAAGATCTCACTAATGTAACTAACTGAGATAAACAAGGGGAGGGGCAAAGAAACATACACTGTAAATTGTACATGAGATAATTTCATGCCTTCCTCAAGTTAATCTTATAATGTTCATTTATTTTTTGGATCATAAACATTGTTTTTACAGGCTGCTTTTTTTTTACCGAAATTAGTTATTTAAAGTAAGTAAACATTTACTGACCACATACAAGGCTTACAGGGATAGGACACATATTGCACAGTAATACATAGGAAAGAAATAGTCAAACAAAAACCAATAAAATAAGTTAATACATTAACTAGTGACCAAGGAAGAAAAAAAAGGAACAAAGTGAAGCAATCAACAAGATCCAAGCTCAGCATGTGCTGCAGCGGTTTGGAGACGCTGCTGCGCTGGGTTTTAGTTTGGACCTTGAGTGACGAAATCAATTTTGAATGTAACAATTTAATCATTATTTCAGATGGTACGAAACTGTAAGTCCACAGTAAAAATGTAAAACAATAAAATAAATGAATTAATCGAGTCACATCACTAATATCACCGGACACTGAAACAATAAGCGTGTAAGAAGACGGAGACATTTACATAACATCAGCCAGCTGGTACCAGGGGGCTTAGCGCGAAGACGTCCCGTAACGAACGAGAATATACCTATTTCATTCAAACAAAGGAGACACACAGCGCATGTGAAATGGAGGGGAACACCGATTCGGTCGTAATGTCCGTTTGGCGCTAAGGCCCCAGTTGCGACGATTCGTCGCCGATATTGAGCGGTAACATCAATTACTGCGGAACATCGTTTATATAGTCGAGATCTCGGTGGTCAAGTTTTTACACCAAATTACAGACACGTTAATTGAAAACGACATCTCCAATACACTATAATGTATCAATACGGGGATTAACACGATATTTATTATATGAAACAACATTGTGTACTCACATATTTGGCTCGACGTTAAATAACTAACAAAGTAATTGTGAGTACAGTATTGAAAGAGTTATCCTTTAACTCCTTAGCGTTAAGGAGTTGACCTTCCATCATCAGAAGAGCCACAAAATTAATACAATTAGTCGTAATCACTGGTGCAGTTTTGAAAAAAGATACCAAAACATTACGTTGCCTTTAAAATTTGAGCATTCTCATTTTTTGGCAAAAAAATGGCAGGTTCCTGTGGGATAAACCAAAACCAGTACCTACTACACTTGTAACGCCGAGAGGGCGGAAACTAATTATTAATAGTAATAAGAATTAAAGCGGCAATATTTTTTAAGCAGGTACTTACATGATTATGTACAGTCAGCGTGGTGTATGGCATTACCCTCATGTGATTGAGGAGGCCCGTGCCCCAGCATTTGGACTTAAATGGGCTGACGATGATGATGATGATTATGAAAAATTTGAATAGTAATGTAGTCTGTGGTAGCGGTAGCTTAAAACCAGGAGATACACATAGGACACTCTAACTCTAAAAAAACTTTCTGCGAAAAAAACCGCCTTCAAAAACCACGAACTTTAAGTGTTAATATATTTTTAATCACACTTTATCTACACTTCAATACATTTTATAACAGTCCACTCGAAAAAGCTGTACCCGTGGTGGGTCTGGATATTTTCTATGTATTATAAGTATGTATTCACAAAATAAATTTGCAATCCCACTGTTGATTCTGATATCCGCAACACATGTGCTTGAGCTACCTGTCTCGGAGATCGGAATCGGATCAATGTATGTGATGTTGTGAAATATTGATTTATTTATTATGCAACGCGAAAATGTAATGGACTGATTTACCAGTAAACATTTGAAAAACAACATTAATTAGCTTAAACTTGTCATTAATTTTTTTTAGCTTAACACTGTCCATCAGTTTGACCTTGAGCAAATAATAGGATTTTTTGGTTTTGTTACTTTTAAGGAAAACAGACTACTTAATTCATCATTCAAGGTCATTAAACGTTCTTGCTAATAAAGTGCAATAGCCTATGGCATTTTTGGTTTTGGCACATGTTTTGCAAATCTTGAATATTCATTACCTTTTTTGCATTTTGAAAACGTAGCTTCGTTTTTAAAAATACTGTGTTTTATTTATGAACTAGGCCAACGCTTGACCAAAATCTCAACTGATGGAAAGTGACGATGAGGTCTACGATGTAACGCGTTCGCCTAGAAGATGCCTGTTCACTCTTGCCTTAAAGATCTCCAGATTGAAGTGGTCCGGAAAAACAGACCTTGGCAAGGAGTTCCATTCCTTAACTATCCGCATTATGAATGTGGAAGCAAATTGCTTGTTTGTTTAGTCTCTCTCATATTAGCGTGTAATTTCTGGCTGTGTCCAAATCGGTCGCTGTGGAGCCCAGGCTGCGCTAAATCCATGATTTAGGATTTGTGGAGTCTAGTAATTACAATAAAGTAAGTGCCGTCTAACCTTCGCAACCCTTTAACAGGGGAACCGTTAGTGTTTGTTTAGTAATGGGTGTTATAATATCTAAATTGTATTTTCGTGTAACTTTAACACAAGTACCTACTCTAGGATTAAGTTAATTTATTTTGTATGAAAGTTATAGCAAGCGTTCATAATTACAATATTTTTTTTACAGAAAGGCCAATCAGGATGACCTCACTCCGCCTGATGGTAAGCGGCCGGTAAAAAACATCGCCCAGTAATCTAGATACGAGTTATTATGCGACACTGGCTTTGAACTGGATTGTAATTGGATGTTCCTCTGCAGACAACGGAACTTGCCGCTCAGGAAGTCCTTAGCCATTTGTCATTATATCATGTTCTCTACAGCAGTATCAGTATTCTAACATACGAGTATAGGTCAGATCAGTTCAATTTCTGTAGGTACATAGACAGATGAAACATCATTTTGATTTTTTTTTACCGTGGGAGAGCCACGATTCGGCATGAATGGGTCGGCTAGACCGGAGTGATACCACGGCCTCACTGAAAACCGGCGTGAAGCAGCATTGTGCTGAGTTTCGCTGCGTAAGTGAGGGTCCGGAGGCCCAATTCAGGGGGAGAGGGGGGTTAAAGGTTGGCAGCGCACTAGTGACTCCACTGGTGTCGCGGGTGTCCATGGGCGGCGGCAATTGTTTACCATAAGGTGATCCGTCGGCTCGTCTGCCACCTATCACAGTAAAAAAAACATTTTAAATAAAAAAGGATTTGCTATTTTTCAATCATCGATTTAAACTTACAATGTGCCGATTAAGTAGGCTCAAAGTCTATTCTAGGAGTCTCCTTGCATGATCGTATCAGAAATCATGAGATCCGCAGGAGAACTAGGGTCACAGACATAGCCCAAAGGTTTGCATGCCTCAAGTGGCAATGGGCAGGGCACATAGCGAGGAGAAAAGACGGCCGTTGGGGCGGAAAGGTCCTCGAGTGGAGGCCACGAACAGGAAGTCGCAGCCGTGGCAGGCCCCCCACAAGGTGGACCGATGATCTGGGGATGGTCGCAGGAATCCATTGGATGCGGGCGGCACAGGACCGGTCTGTGTGGAGAACATTAGGGGAGCCCTATATCCAGCAGTGAACGCCTATTGGCTGAAATGATGATGATGAATCATCGATTTACAATCAATAAAAAAACTCTTTCGTAAAAGGCCTATTCAACTCTGTGATATGTGTCAGTACGCCCTATGAAAATATGAAAAGAAACAGTATGAAGATTACAATCTCGGACATAAAAATTTACAAGTTCAAAGATCCACTTATCAAGTCTGGTTTTGTCTGGATAGCGGATCGGGGTTCCGCACATGGCTCCCTGGCAAATGTCCAAAACTACTACTGCTATATTGCAATTACCACTACACAGCATCAATCTTAGTTTTAGTTTAAGATTAGGGTTTTTTCAATTACCAAAACTAGAACATGACTATTTCTATTTTAAGTGATAGGTGGAAGACGAGCAGGCGGATCACGGAGCCCAATTCTCGTGCTCGTGATATTTTGAAAACATGGCGGATATCACCTGAAAACCATACAAAAAAACTGTGTTTTGGTGATATATGTCGTATAAAAATAATATCACTGGCACGAGAATTGGGCTCCTGAACGGTACATTTGAAGATACAATGTAATTTATATACTTACATAAAAAATTCTAGGATAAAAAAACCACCTTCAAAACACACGAACTAAAAAGTGTAAAATAACATTTTTAACACTATATACACTTTAAATAACATTTTAAAACAGTACCTACACTCGAGAAAAGGTGTTACCGAAGTCGGCACCCAAGACTATCTTCTAATATCTACTTCATTCAATTATTCAACAGGGATTAGGCGCTGACTTCAATAACACCTTTTCTAGAGTGTCTCTCGACTCTTTTTAGTTCGTGGTTTTTGAAGGCAGTTTTTTTTTGTAGAAATTTTTATTTCATGCTTTTTAGTGTTTCATTTTTCTGTACCCCTCCCCCTTTCCCTCCACCCCGCCAATAACCCTCAGCCTTATTGTGAATAAGTACGGTATTGAAAGAGTAATCTTTTAACTCCTAACCGTTGAGGAGTTGACCTTCCATCATCAGCTGGCCCAAAAATAACACCATCAGGCGTAAATACTGGTGCAGCTTTGATAAAATATTCAAAAATATTTCATGTGCCTTTAAAATTTGAGGGTTGCCCTCGATTTCTCTGGGATCCCTTCATCAGATCCTGACATGATGAAAATAGGACTCACTTGGAAGTGTGTTTTCAAAACGGCGGAGAAATCGGTGAACATACATAAAATAAAAAATCAACTATCGAATATAGAACCTCCTCCTTTTTTGACGTCGGAAATGTAACCCTTTTGTGAGAGAGAATAAACTTATCATTCATTCATTCATTCATGACGAGTTCTGCATGGTCTATTTTTATGTTGTTAGTCTGTTACGGTTTTATAAAAAGTTAATCCTCATCTTAGCGTGTAATTCCCAGTTACGACCAAAGTTGTTGCTTCAGAGCCCTGGGCAGTCTTAGACCATGATCCAGGTATCGGGAACCTTTCCACTGTCTCAGAACCATACCAACTAGATCACGGTTACACATCTGAACGTGTAACCATAACACTTGTAATCCATTTGGTCTGGTTCCGTCCATTCATGCCGAAGCGCGGCTCTCCCACAGCCAAAGTTATTTCACGTTACACGGAACCTTTAAAAACGAGACTAACACACGCCTTCATTTAATGACGGGTTGAAATTGGCACCGACGACATGACGTCACGGGAGCGGCCATTACCCGTTCGACATTATTAACAACATGACATGTGCCTAAATTAAGATCTATTTATGCGGGTAACAATTTAGACTTTATTGAAGATGGAAATATTTAGAACGCCATTGTAGGAAGTTTTTTAAAACATACAGGCGACAAACGAGCAAGTGGGTCACCTCATCATCATAATCATCATCAGCCTATTTAAGTCACCACTGCTGGGGCACGGGCCTCCCTCAATCACATGAGGGGCAATTGCCATACTCACCACGCTTGGCAGACGTGTTGGCGAGGGTTTTGATATAAATGCAGAGTTTTCCTTATAGCTGATGATCATGCCAGCAGCTTTACCTTAATCGCCTTTTACGACACCTCGGTAAGAGTGAGGGTGGCCTATTCTACTCTGCCGGGACGACACGGCCACAGTGGGTCACCTGATGGAAAGTAACAAACGCCGCCCATGAAAATCCGCAAAATCAGAGAGATCGCTAATGTGATGCCAGCCTTTAAAAAAAAAAGAGTTTGCTCTTCTCTTATAGGTCCCAAAGTCTAAGTCATAAGTTCTTCAGATTTTCGGGTTGGAATGTTACCTGATTATGTAGGCTTACTGCATTAAGGTGACGGGTGGGGAGATCGGAGATCAGCCACGTACGCAGGATATATTATAGTACTCAAGTGTGTGCGCAAACACAAGTGCACTCTCTATTCGCCTAGAATCATATTCCGATGGGACATTACTGTTACACGACCGGAGAGGGTTCGCGCGCAGTACCAACAGCTTCACGTGCTTTCCGAGGCACGAGGGTACAAGACCGCCAACTTCCAGAATCCGGGCTGTCACTAAGAATTGTTTGCCGAAACCTTAGGTACAAATTTTTGGCCCAACCAGGGAATCCCTTGCGCAGCCGGTCGCTTTAAAGTGCGACCCACTAACCACTGCGCCCCCGAGGCAGTCGCTTAAGGGGAACGGTGAAGGGCACACTAGCGACGCCAATCGATTTTAAATTTTAGCTACTAAACCGGATCTATTTTAAACAATTTCGAGGTTACAACCTCCAGGCTAACACTTATACTATTTATTAAATAACCATTCACAAATGTTGGATCCAACGCGTACGCGAAAAATGGATTCACGCCAAAAGTGGCCACTTTTGGGTGAATCAATTCTCGTACAAAAACGGACCCAGCATTTGTGCATAGCTATGTAATAAACAAGGCAAACACTTGTACTAAGTGTTTGCTGCGAGGTAGTAACCCCGAATTTTTTCAAAATAGATCTGGTTTAGTAGCTAAAAAATAAAATTGGCGTTGCTAGTGTGCCCTAGGAACTTACTGCATTGGCTTACGGTATTTAAGATCCGTGATCCTTTTGGTCATGTTTCAATGTCTAAGGGTTGTGAAGGTCAGACGCTGATCGCTTCAATGTATTATTATTACGAAACATTCCAAGTTAGTAATTTACACATAAGCTAAAAGTGAATACAATTAATAACCACCCGGTCTCGTAATTCCAGAACTATGACGTCACACATCTGCCAGGTCTCATCTCGTTAGCAGCCGGCTGCCGCAAATTATCCGGCGGAGCCGAGCCCCGATATTGCAATAGTTACCTGCCCTCCTTAATGGATTAACTTGTAATCGTTAAACTAAACCCTGAACTTGAACAGCGTCTGAATAAACCGATTCGGAATAGTGTAGCCGTCGAGCTAAGCTATCGATATAATAATCCTCCAACCGATTACGGCTACGGCGGCCATACGATCGTTGAGATCAGCCACGTACGCAGGATATATTATAGTGCTCAAACACAAGTGCACTCTCTAATCCCTTACCCTCATATTCCGATGGGACACCAGCGTGACACGACCGCAGAGGGATAGGGCGCAGGACTAACTGATTAACATGATTTCCGAAGCACATGAGTACATGACCGCCGACTTCCAGACTTCTGGCTGAAACCATTGAGGTAAATTTACATCAATAGCTGACACTAAGAATTTCTTACCGAAAACTCAGATACAAATTTTTGGCCCGACCCAGGGATCGAACCTGGGACCTCTTGCGCAGCCGTCGCTTTAAAGTGCGACCCACTGCGCCACCGACGCAGTTAGCTATCGATATAAGACAGGACTATCGATATTAAGATGAAAATTTCGGTAAGTTGTAGTTTGTAATACTAGATTAAGATAATGAAAGTAAGTATCGTAGGTCGACTCTAGCCGACATTGATATCGAAGAATTTATTGACCTACACGCTATGTAGTATATCGTATCGTCTCTCGCGCACACGTTCCGTATCTGTCACACGCCGAACCACGCCAAACCACGCCGAGATAACTTAACGCACGCATGTACGTACATAATTGAGTGCGTAGCCTGTAAAAACAAAGTAAGTGGCGTATAACACTTCCAATTGTTTTGTTTTTGAATTACATACAATAGACGCCAAAGAATAGTATTATTTCATTTTAGGAGACAAAAATGTACAATGGACAATACGACAAATAAATCATTTTCCGAAATGAAAAATACTAATAATAATTTCAGAATTTTTAAACATTTATGGAGGAAAAAAATAAAATGTAAAAATCCTCCTGTGAAGTCATCACTCGGTATGACAAATTTATAACACTTTTGTTCACGTTGATTAAAAAAAAAAGTAATCCAATAAACCAAACGTCAAGCATCAAGAAAACATTGACATTTGACAGTAAGTAACTTTTTTATTGGACATAATAGCACCGACATCACAATACGTTGAGCCACAGGATTACGTCACTCCGGGCATACTAATTTTTAATATTTTAATAAAACACACATTTAATGATAACTAAAAATATGGGTCATCTTTATTTTCCCTTTACTCGAAAATCTTATTATTTTTTTATATTTTTGTCGTTTTATCCATTTTGTCCGAATACATCTCAATTTCAACCTACAGTCACTGCGACCCACCGAAGCAGAATTTATATAATTAAACCTTTAATAGTTACGTACTGACACCGGCCATATTTAGTTTTTTTCCTGTTTTATTTTGTATTGTGTATCGATACTTAACATGGTCTCGATACCATCGACACAGTACGACTGATTTATTTTGTATTGGGTATCGATACTTAACATGGTCTCGATACCATCCACAGTACGACTGCTTTACTTTGTATTGGGTATCGATACTTAACATGCTCTCGACACCATCCACCACTAATCGCCTCGCTAGGTTTAGCGATTTGGTTTAAATTTCGTTAAATCAACATTGCAATCTGTATTAGCACCTTGTTGTCGAAATCCGGTTTTCTTATTGACTAATATTAGGGATTAAAGTATGAAATTGTCTATTTGTATGGAGATTTTTTGAGAAGCTGTGTTTCCTATTTTTTCAATTTTGAACGTAAATATTAATGCTACTTTTTCATATTTAACTGTGATATATTAAACAACGTTTAAGTACATTTAGAAAAGATTTTCAAAAAAAAAACATTGTTTATTTGGAAAGCTACGAATTGACATTTATGTCAATTATTATGCCTAATAAAAAAAAAATATTCAAGTTTTTTTTCTGCATCAATAATACAATAACTATTATCTGATCTGCACAATAAAAACCTTAGAAGGTCTTTAATCAAAATAAAAATATACTACAGTAACTTTCTGGTAGGAATTGTTAATCTTGATGTAGGATAGGATATACAATACAATACAATACAATTTCATATTTTAACCCCTATTATGTTTAAAAGTTATATTATCCTGTGTTAAGTCAAAACTAAGATGTCCTCGTGATAACTGCGAAACGTAATAACGAAAAATAAATATTTAGCAAAAATATTTTCCAACTTAACCCCATAAGTTAGATAACCATTTGCTGCTATTTTCACCACCACTTGATTCTCTGATATTCTCCAAGATGAGCCATGGCAGATTTTTCCTTACTTATTTTAAAAATACTTATTGTATAAAGTAATAATTTCCCATAACTCGATGAGGTAAGAAGACGTGCAGTGCCAGCCCAGACTCTAATACTTCACTACATTATTGGTCTGTCTGACCCAGCATCCTAAGTCTATGGACTGTCCCTATGCATTCTTGATCTTTAATCCTACGCAACGGATTTTGATGCGATTTTTTTATTAGATAAGAGTAATTCTAGAGGATGCTTTATACGTATAAATTCATTCATAATATTGCTCCCTTGCGAAGCCGAGGCAGGTCACTAGTAGGTCGAACCTACCTAGATATTATCTCACAGCCTCAAGGATTCCCAGTAAGGCGATGAAGGATGAAACTATGAATTTAATATGGTGTTAGATGAAAGGCAACGTGTCGGGAAATTGCTAACTAACATTAACGAAAGTTCGTGACTCCATCAGACCCGTGTGGTCTGCTGGGGGATTTGCAGAATGCAGGTAAGGTGTCTCATCTATTTATGGTGTTACTGTCACTCACCGTAACATTGCAAATATAATATATATCTTGATTTTGTAACAATATTGTGATATTGTAACAATATTGTTATATTGTAACAATAGTGTGATATTGTAACAATATTGTGATATTGTAACAATATTGTGATATTGTAACAATATCGTGATATTGTAACAATATCGTGATATTGTAACAATATCGTGATATTGTAACAATATTGTAATATTGTCAACAAACATTCTGCCGCAATAAATGTATAGGGAACAAGTGGCTTAATTCGAAGCCGTCCCGTAACGAACGAGAATATAGGACCTGTCGCATCCAAACAAAGCTGCAAAGGAGACACACTGCGCAAGTAAAAGAGAAACTCCGATTCGGTCGTAACGTCTGTTTTAAATCATGTTACATATTATACAGAACCTGTATTCACCATCTTTAAAAAATCCTTGTCGCGCTGTACAAGTACATAATCATCAACCAGTGACGTATTGTGTACCTACCCTAACGGGTTGCCATTAAAAAAAGGGTAGGATATTTTGATAAGAATAAAGGAAAAAAGCGTTTTTAAGGCAAGTTTGTCCGGACAAAAGCACCCATAGATACGGGGTAATTGTTCTAATGTACCTTTTACATAAATGCAGGAGCTAACAAAATATTATAGGGATACGGATTCCTTTTTAGGGTTCTGTGTCTAAAATAAATGTTACGTGTCACATGACACATCACATGCCGCTATTTGAGATGGTCATTAGAATAAGCCATCACGCTGGCCGGTAATATTGACTAAAAAAGTTACGAAAAATATAAATGACAGTATTTTTAAAATGAAATAAGGATTCAGAATCACCTATGAGATCTGATTTTGTTTCTCTTTTCAAAGGGAAAAAGGGAAAAACCGGCCGCATCTAGGCTTTCTTATGAATTGACGTCTTAATTCTTCCAAAAATAAGTCGAATAAATAATATTTATATTCTTGTCTCTTTTTACCTGGAGTATTAGGAGGTAAGTAAAAACAAGACAGCGATAAGATTATGACTATTATGTCGATTTAGTTAGACGATATTATGAACGGGGTGGTTCATATGGAATGGAACAACAGTCCATTTCCATTTGTTTCTCTTCTCAAAGGATCTGATACGGCTAGTTTCAGGTATTCGATTTTAGAATAGAGATTTCTTACACAATTGAGTGGGAGAGAGAGATTCATAAAGTATCTTGTTCTGCTTTTTAATGAAAATCTAAAAAATCCCTCTTTTTTCATTATTAAAATTACACCAATGTTCTTTATTTATGTTAGTACAAACATGAACAAGTCTAATGCTATTCTTTTTTATATGACGTCTCTAGATTAAGTAAGTTCTTTATTATGGAAGTTTTAAACTCAATTCAATAGCATTTTTATTCAGAAAAATATTATTTTGTACATATTCAGTAGTATTTTAGTGAGTACCTATTCATATTAATTTAATTTCATAATTGACTATAGGTATTATTATCACAACTGTTAATTTAATTTATTTGTTCAATATAGATAATTTGATTTAAGTATTTTATCTTTGTTTTCCGTTTGCCCTTTGGCAAAGGCCTCCTCCAATCGCCCCTACTTTCCTCTGTCACTGCCTAGCCTAGTCCATTTTCTCTCATCCTGCCATCTAGCGTATGGTCTCCCGTTCTCTCTTTTTTAACGTCTGGGGTACCAGATAGAGACTTTTTTTACTCCACTTCTAGTCCTCTCATTAAATGCCCAGTCCATTTCCATTTAAAGCGCATTATTTTTACTGCCACATCTTCAACTTTGGTCTTTGCTCTGATGACGATGTTTCGTATTTTGTCATTGCGTTTCATATGTAGCATACTGCGTTCATAATAGCTTAAAAAGACACCTTAGAATCCTCCTCCTCCATTGATATCCGCTCGCACTTGCCCGCATTTTCGTCCCCGCACGTCATGAATACGATTACCCAAACAAGAACGCACTCGTTCCTTATTCTGGGGCTGTTGAGTCGAGTAACGTAGTACCGTAGAACTACGTAATTGTATTTTCTTACCCAATTTGCATGTAACTCGTATCAAGCGTTCGTAATAGTTTCGCGGTAATTCATATTCCATATCCCTTGCTTGGGCAAATAAAACGGTGTAGATATTATTACGGTATGTTGGTAGAACCGTTTCGAATTATAATTTAACAAAAGCGGAAACTGCTTTTGTGGTATTTCGGTTATATTATGAAAGTATCTATCTACACAATTTATAAAGAGGTAAATCCAAGGACAGATCCAGCTTTGGCGCCAGGTGGGGGTCACATATAGTCGCGGTCAAGTCATAGTCATCTTTCTTTCTTTCAATTAAATAAAATCCCCCGCGCTGAGCCCTCCTGGGCTAAGCCAGGACGCCCCCCTCTGAATCCGCCATTAGAAATCCTACAGATAGCGGCAACGGCGAGTCCCTAGTCATCTAAGTCAGGGCGAGTCACTAATCTCTTAAATAAAGAGGATGGGCCTGAAGAAAATAGCGGGTGACAATTGAGAGATTAAAAACTTACTCCGCCTGGCTCAACGACCCGAACCGAGTCTTGGCCTTCGAAACAAGAGAGCGCCACTACTTCTTGCCAGTCATTGGACTGAAGTTCTTGCAGATCAGTCTTCGGCGACGTCTTTCAACTTTCGACGAGATAGAAAAGGGTAAAAAGAATATTTACATGTCATCTATATCTATGCCTAGTTTTTTTAAGTTGTGTTTTTTTGTGCACTAAAGTATATCTATCTATCTATTTTAATAATATAATTACATATTTTCATGTCATGCTGTAATTGACCGTGGGAGAGCCACGCTTCGGCATGAATGGGCCGGTCGACCGGAGTGATACCACGGCTTGTCATAAAACCAGCGTGAAGCAGCACTGTGATGTGTTTCGCTGCGTGAGTGAGGGTATCGGAGGCCCAATCCGAGGGAAATGGGCTTTAAAGGTTGGCAGCGCACTTGGGACTCCACTGGTGTCGCGGGTGTCTAATCGCTTATCATCAGATGAGCGTCTGCTAACTATCACATAAAAAAAATATACTTATGTGCAATTTTCGTAAGACGAAATTAGTAAGAAAAAATACGGCATGGAACCCTAAAAAAACGGCTTAATCATATGATTGATCTGACGTTGAACTATTTCCTTTTATGAACTAGCATATTCATGAAATAAGATAATATCCTGGCTTAGAAGAAAGACAATAATAAAGTAATCAGTTTCTTGGCAACAAATCTTCGATTTGGCGCAAAACAGAAAACTCTAAATTCGGATCATGTCGCCGTATCGCGGATTACCATAAATGAATAATTTATTCGCAAATAAATTATTTATTCGGAACTGTAGCGTCACCGGCTGATTACATGCCGAATGTTAAAAACGGATGGCCTTATCTGGGGCAGTTTTCCGATGACGACACAACATTGCCAGCCGAAAAAAGAAAACTACTAAATACAAGATGACGACTTAAAAACACACACCTATTTTTTGACATTACGATGTTGCTTGGCAGTTTGAGATGTGTCAAAATTAAAAAAAATACTAATCTCCATAGACATAGTCTGGTTAGCGTGCTATGATAGCACCACTAAACCGAATCTCCCTCATAATGTTGTGCTGTATATGTGTTTGTTTGTTTGTATACGTTTTATTATTTTGTTTTAGGTGGTGTAACCCTCAATTAAAAAATAAAAATCAGAATGAGTAAAATATCATTACACCGGTCATTTTCTCAATATAACGTGTCTCTTTAATCGCTCGACATTGGCAGCCATAATTAAAAAAAAAAAAAATAGCACCACTATAACCTCCTTGGATAGCATCCTAACCAAACTAAGCCTTTTCATAGACAGCCATACTTGAAAAACCGCGCGAAGCCGTTAGTACTGGGGTGACGTGCTGGGTGACGTTCACACCCGTATAGAGATGTATTAAGTCTGCGTCAGGGTCGGTTGGATCTCTTTCACACTCTGTGACGTTTGTTCCGAAAATTGCACATTCCGTTTAAAGCGCGCGTTTCCTACTTCCATGCGTAACTTCCAAGAATGATGGCGCATTAAATGGCAGACTGTTTTTTACCTGTGGTTTTGATTACAGCATTGCTGGCATTTCCCACATGTATTTGTTTAGAAATAAAAATAAGAAAATCAATATTTATTGTTATTTGCGGATAAATAATAATAGCCGGGGCTAGGTCAATTTTCTTCCTAGCTCTAACCGCGAACACTAGTGTAATTACATACTTATATCTTTAGAATTAGTTTCTTGTAGCGAAGGCGCGCGGTCACCTAATGCACAGCACCCTTATAGACGTACCAATCCATTGATTTCGCTGGTTTATTTATAGGCTTACTTTAAATAATAAAAAATAAAAAAAGAGAGTCCGCAGCATAACACGGCACTAAAATTTTTAAAATCGTTATGTATGGACACAACGATTAAATTTAAACGTTGATGGACTAGTTGATGACGACTGAGGCGCGCTTTCAAGGGACTTCTTTGGTGGCGTGGATTATACAATGTGGCACCTGCAAGTCAGGCTTTTAAATTTTTTTATCTGTCTAGAAAGAAAACTGATTTACAACCCGTGCGGATAAAGAATGGGATCAGAAATGGCGGCGGCACACTATTTGCGTCTATACTCGCACCCCGGGTGCGCCATTTCTGATCCCATTCTTTATCCGCACGGGTAGTATCAATGAAAATAATAAAAAAAACTTTCCGCAACCAATCGTACCTTTTATTAGGTGCACCAGCAACACTGCCTTATATTTTGTTCACTTATCGACGCCATTTTGCATATGCTCTCGCCGTTTGGCGGGCCAGCTCACTGTAGATTTTCGCCATAAAAACCCTTATCTGCCCGCATTGCGAAACCGGGTGGCGTCCATTTCCATATTCAGATTGGCGTTTGTTTTCCGTGTCTCTCTTTCTGCCGGAGATTTTTGTAGTAATGGGGGAATAACGAGGACACTGCATAGAATACTGATAGCGGAGAATTATTGAAACATCTCGGGAGGACCAACAACGGCTTGTGGCCGTTGTAAATACCTATTATTTTGCTTGCTAAGAATGTCTTATTTTCTGAATGAGGGTGGATATCGCAGTCTTTTGGAACTTAGGGTTGGATGTGTTTTGTACAAATTGTTAATCATGCTGCCAAATATTTAGACATACATTCGTGTAATAAAACTTGCACTTTATCAGTATTTTGTAGTTATTTACACCTAGGTAATATCTGTGTATTTAATAGCTCATTCGTTAATTCTGCGTCAAGAAAGTTGTGACAACAGAAATTTGAAGAATTAACATAGGTCCCATGTTACCATCAGTGGCACCATCAATTATTTTCACGACTTAATGGACAGAATATACTTTGGGTTCGATGTTTATTCTGATGTAAGATGTTTATTTATTGTAACCACAGTTTATGCTGTCGCTACATTATTGAGATGATTCCATACCCTTGCGAATTGAATAAAGGTCAAATCAAAAGGGCATACCTGACTAAGAAAAGCTGAACAAACATACCATGAACAGATTGCAACAATGAATCGATTTAAAAGCACGCAACGGATTGAAAGCCACAAGGGCGGTTCGAGGCGATGCATGCAAATTACACCATAAGGAACGAAGACCAATCTTATCAATATCTCCTTCATCAAAATGCATTTGTTTCCATAAGTCAGACACGCGATGTTCTATTGTTAGGCACGAGCTCACACACAAGCTGGAACGGAGTCGTGACTTGGTTATTCTTGTCCGTTTGGAGCCCTTCATGCAGAGTCATTCTTCCAATATTTTTTTTCGAATAGGGTCCCTGGAGCGGCATTTCTTTCTACCGGCTACCTTCATTCTATGGTAAAGATAATGTAAAACCTAGCAGACGCTCACCCTTTCCGGCTAACTGACCGAGACGACCTAGTATTCCTAATTCCGATGACTTGAAACCCCATTTATCAATATTTCAAGCCTTTTGCTATATAAACACTGTTTAACGGCACAAATTAAATAGACACAGGTCAGCTTCTAGTTATCATTGATATCGAAGAGTTCATTGACCTACTCGCTAAGCACATTGCGCGTGACGCGTGTGATGGGCTCATTATATTTATTGTACACAGAATTGGCCACACGGCCGTGTGGTCCCCGGCAGAGTAGAATAGACCACCCTCACTCTTACCGAGGTGTCGTAAGAGGCGACTAATGTAAAGCTGCTGGCATGATCATCAGCACCCAGAGAAGGAAAACTCTGCATTTATATCAAAACCCTCGCCAACCCGTCTGCCAAGCGTGGTGAGTATGGCAATTACCCCTCACGTGACTGAGGGAGGCCCGTGCCCCAGCAGTGGGGATTTAAATGGGCTGATGATGATGATGACACAGAATTTACTCCATTATTACTCAATAATTATTTATGACTTTCATTCCTGTTGCTCCTGGTATGGAGCTTTGAATCACATGTAATCACTCGTGGGACTGAATCAAAAAGCCGTGCGATTTGAATCGATCGAATGATAGATCAATTTAGAATTTTGAAAGTGGAGTCTAGTGCATTCTGAGATTCTAGTACGTTACATCAAGTGCCAGCCAATAAGTTTCCAGTCATCATGGAGGTTCAACCATCCATGAAGACTGGAGGAAACAGGCATCGTTACAGGTGGCCAGAGTTATGTGTGTATGTCGGACGCTGACCGTGACCCCAGCATGCGTATTGTTTGGGAAACCAGCACACGTTTGTATTTGGACAATAGTTATGTTGTATGTTGTATATGTTTCGTATTATGTAAAGCCAGTTGCAGTCGCGTTGTTGCTTTAATCCGAATGTTACCATTACACGACAATGCATCTCATTTTAGTTGGAGAAAATGTATTCGAAATGCACACGAAAATGGTTAAACAAGATGATTTCATATCAGAAGAATATTTAGCAAACTCTACTTAGATGTTAAAATATAATGGTTACCTAAGAATCAAGTCACTGACGATCAAATACCATGACTGGTCTTCTTCATCTTAGCGTGTTATTCCCGGTTGCGTCCAGCCCAGGGTACGCTTAGACCCAGATTCAAGATTGGTTTTCAGGGGAACCAGACCAACTGAATCATGGTTACACGTTTCAGAAACTTTTTCCGAAACGTGCAGGTTTCCTCACGATGTTTTCCCTCACCGCCGAGCAGATGGTAATGGTAGAAATACGCACATTAGATTTGAAAAAACCATTGGTGCGTGCTCGGATTCGAACCTCGACCACCTGCGTGGAAGGCGCGTTCTTATCCATTGAGCTACCATCGTTCAAATACCATGACTGGTATTACTTACTAAGCATTGCCAGTGTATGAACACTAATGGTCATGAGTTTAATTTCTATTCTGGACATCCTTCGCCGACGTATAATATATTTGTAAAACCGGCTTTATACTTATTGTGTATTGTTCCTGTAATACCCGTGTGAGAAAACACGGCTTCACGTAAGCTAGCAAGTCCCTTTTCCCTAAAACGTATTTACAATCTTAACCATACATAAACAGTGACGCTAATCAATTTAAATCAGTGGTCAAGTAAAAGCCAATAGATAAACAGTTCATTGGCATTCACGATTTGTTTGCCACCCCGTGTCGCAACTTGCGAAGTTAGACGTAAGTGGGACTAGTGAGCGGACGGTTCAAGGCACAAGTTGGCGGGGCAAATATAACGGAAACGGCCAAACTCGTATGCAAACAGTTGGCAACTAGTTCTAATAAAGCACAAACATTGTGGCGCCCAACGTGGGTCAAGTTTCGTCGCTGCACAATTAGCGGCATTTTAATTGACTTTGCGGAAGTTATGGAAGAAATTTAGTGTTTATTTATATTTCATCTTCTAAGCAGGATTCGGGGAGTCTGGTTATTACAATGAAGCGACTGCCGTCTGACCTTCGCAATCCTTTAACAGGGGAACCAGACCACCTAAATCATAGATAGGTAGATGTTTCAAAAACAGTCCAAAACGTGTAAATTTCTTCGCAGTGTTTCTCGAAATTTTGGTAGAATTACGCATATAGATTTGAACAATCCTGAGGTGCATGGTCGGATTTGAACTAACGACCTTCCGTTAAGAAGACGCACATTCATATCCACTAAGCTACCATCGTTCTGCGCAAAGTAGCTGTAATGAAGCACAAATATTGTGGCGCCCAACGTGGGGCGAGTTTCGTCGCTGCACAATTAGGGGCATTTTAATTAACTTTGCGAACGTTATGGAAGCAATTAAGTGTCTAATTATATTTAAAATAAGCTGGTTTAGTGTGACGTTACGAATTAATTAACTGGTATTTACATCATAATTTTATTAACCATCAAGTGATGTAATCGGTATCTTTGATAAAGAGGAAATTTATAGTAAAACTGTAATTAATATTTTTCTACTTGTAATAAATCTATCCAATAATCCTATTAAGATTTTTGCTAAATCGATGGAGCTGGTAGGTATCTTTATCGAAGATTCTTACCTAATATTATAATATTCAATTTTAGTATTCTGTAACAGTAATTAATACACTCATTCCCTTAATACCATCTCTCATCTAATGAACGTATTCTATCAAAATCGTTGCTAAAGATACGCTATTTTTGAAACGTAAACCATAAGATACAAAATATAATTTGTGAAACCACATTCGTAGTTTCATTTCCTTTCATATCAGAATATTTGAGTGTCACAGCAACAGTGCCATGAAAAAGTCATGTGTTGAAATTTAAGGCAGCATTTGCAAATAGGCGGCGCCGGAGCATTGTAATAAGTAGCCGAGCTCGTATGCAAACAGGAGGCAACTTGTACCAATAAAGTAGAAACAGCGGCTGGCGCCCAAACGTGGGGCTGAATTGCACAATTTTGGGCTATTTAGTTGCCTAACTTTGTCGCAAGAATTACAAACAGCAAATTAGTATTCTATTTTGCTACGTAATTTGCTCTTTTTAAAGAACTCTTCCGGTTCTTATGAATATTTTAGATGATACTTGATGTTATGTCCAAACAAGGCTATTGGTTTCTTAGAGCTTAAGAGACTTCTAAAAATATAACGCGCTTTAAAAATATATCAGGAGACTTCATCTGATTTATTTTCAAAACGCGCATTAAAATAAACTTTTAAATTAGTGAATATTTATCATAAATGCATATTAATAGCAATGTCAATGTAAAATAAAGTTTAGAGCTTGCTTATGGCCGACTTTTTGCTCGGTTACCTTTTGGTTACATTATTGCTCAAAAAACATAAGTTGGCGATTTTTTACCTATGTTACTTTTTTAAACTATTAGTTCAGTTTAACTTTGGATCAAAAATCGGCCCTTAATCCTATTATTTCTAAGACAATGCTTATGTAGGTATACAAACTTATTCCAATATACAAACATTGCGGTTTGGCGCCCAACGTGGGGCCGAATTTGTTCAAAACGTTTGTCGCGGCACAATTAGGGATATTTTAATTAACTTTGTGAGCGTTATGAAAGGCAATTCGAGTCCTATCCCGTTAATTGAATACGTGGCCCGCGCACGAATGGGATTTTTGGTGTTTGTGTTTCGTTTGGCGCGGTCCGCTTCATTTATAATGGCGGATGCGTGTGAAGTCTCTGATTGCGTTTAATGAATATGTTGTAATGACAAGAGTCAACTCTGAGCGCAAAACCCACGTCGCTTTGAGGCATTTAAGAAATCGGCTGTTCCGGCAGTCAGTAAAATTCCAACATTTCCAACATGAGTGGATGTGAATTACATTGATCACTGCAGCAAGTTTTTATATTGGTAAGCCTCTGAAATAGGTGCATTAGGGTGTAAATTACGATTGAGCTCGATCCGATCTTATTCTTATTCTCTTATCCATATGGAGCCCGCTGTAAGTTCAGAATAGTTTTAGGTTAAGTTACTGCCTTCGTGGTACATACACTTTAACGCGATGGCTGCATCATCATCTTAGCGTTTTGTCCCGGTTGTGTCCCAAGCCGTCGCTTCGGAGCCCGGGTTACGCTTTCCTACTTCGACTCCTCCACTTCGCATGGTCTAGTGCTTCCCTAGTGGTCAGTTTATGTCATCCTTTACGATGTCAAGCCACACCTTTTTAGGTCTGCCGGGACCCGGCGTTGTTTTCCACGCAGTTGTTCGGTTTTCGCAGGGCACGATTTAACGCGATGGCTGCGTTTGGCTTTTGGGTCCTGATCTCAATTCAACATGGATCTCATAGTTTGCATTTTTTTACCCCCGTGCTTCTATAAGCAAGGCAATTTATATAACCGGTCTTCGATATGGAGCACCTGTGTTTGCGCACAAATTTTTGCATTACAAATACGTCCTGCATACTCTGACTGTTAGGATTGGCCGCCGTAGCCGTAATATCGGTTAAGGAACATAAATGTTTAGTTAGGTTACCATATATTCACAGAATAATAAGATCTATGACGTAACAACGTCCTATTATACGACATTGTTAGTCGTCATAGCTTCATTGTTAAGCAGAATATTAACGAGACTACGTAAACCCTCTATTAAATCATAAAAGCGTTGAATATGAAATCAAACTTTAGTGTATTAATTAATTTGGGGTTTTCACTCGCGATTCACCAAATCAAATTGTGTTAATTACATTACATTTAATTGCAGTTACATATCCGGTGTCAAGTTTTAATTCAGGATCAAATAATACAGGGTGTATCTGTGAATCACTTTAACCACGTGTTCTACCAACCATTTTGAATCACATTTTGTTCTACGACTTTTCGAAATGTGTTGAAATTTTTTTTGAATCTCCATTTTTTTATGATGTAATCATAATCATAAAATCTTTATTGTAAATCACAGGTATACATGAAATGAAGTTGTTACAGATCACGTTTAAAAATAACCAATCACCATCCGCCTCACTCCTATAGTACTCCATCTAGCGGATTTTTCACACGCGAAAACTCTCATTCAAAGTCTAGTCAGATAAAAAGTCACTGACAGCATAATAGCATTTTTGAATCAGGAATTCATGCATTTTCAATTTGAACGGCAGTAATTTGACGTTGTAGGTGTCCATGGGCAGCGGTCATCACTTACACATCAAGTAATACGTTTGCTCGTCTGTCCTTGATATCATAATGACTGCCTCGGTGGCGCAGTGTTTAGTGGGTCGCATTTTAAAGCGACGGCTGCGCTAGAGGTCCCGGGTTCGATCTCCGAGTCGGGCCAAAAATGTGTACCTAAGTTTTCGGTAAGAAATTCTTAGTTGCAGCCCGGAATCTGGAAGTTGGCGGTCTTGTACTCCCGCCCCTCGGAAATCACGTTAAACTGTTGGTCCTGCGTCCGTTCCCTCTCCGGACGTGCCACAGTAGTGTCCAATCGGAATATGAGGGTAAGGGAATAGAGAGTGCACTTGTGTTTGCGCACACACTTAAGCACTAAAATATATCCTGCGTATGAGCCTGATCGTTGAAATTGGCCGCTGTAGGCGTAAAAGATTGGAGGATGTTATTATTATATCATTGAAAACCAAGTCGCGTGACCTACTTTGTATGAAAATTTATTTTTGTTGCGAATTTCCAAAACTTATAGAACTAATGTTGGTTAAAATTATTGATAGAATTCGTGGTTAAAGGGATGTAGGTTAATGTTCACAGAACTCAACTCAAGCCAACGTGTCGCGGTCTGTACATTCATAATTATTTTTGTTATTATTCTTCAGGGAAAAGGAATCTTCTGGCCAGGAAAGGGTTTAGGCTTCATAGGAATAGGTTCAGGTTTGATCGGGATTCTCGGAAGCTGGAAAAATAGATTAAGGTTATTTTAGAAATTCAGAGCTTCAATACATTGTTCGTAGAAGGAATGCCAACATTATGTGAACATAAGCCGATAACGTGACTAATACTTTAGTTAGGGTTATATCAAAATAGTTCTTAATAAATTTGCATTCCGGGCTCCGAATGGACAGGTGGCTTAATTTAAAGCCGTCCCGTAACGAACGAGAATATACCTGTCGCATCCAAACAAAAGAGAAACACAGCGCGTGTGAAAGAGAGGATAACTACGATTCGGTCGTAACGTGTGCTTTAAATTAGGCCTCCAGGTTTGGAGGCAACCGGGAATGTGATGCCGAGATGATAAGGAGCCCAATTCTCGTGCTCGTGACATTTCTTTTCATACGACATATATCACTAAAATATGGTTTTTTTGTATGATTTTCAGGTGATATCCGCCATGTTTTCAAAATGTCACGAGCATAGCACGAGAAATGGGCTCAAGGAATAAAACTTATACAGTCGAAGTCGGTCTATTTATCAAAATGTAAAATGTATTTACTTCTTTTCAAAGATTACCTTAGATTATTTTTAAAGATTATTGATTATTAGATTAATTAGATAGTGATTCATCATCATCAGCCCATTTAAGTCCCCACTGCTGGAGCACGGGCCTCCCTCAATCACATGAGGGGTAATCGCCATACTCACCACGCTTGGCAGACGGGTTGGCGAGGGTTTTGATGTAAATGCAAAGTTTTCCTTCTCTTCGACTCCGCCGGCCAAGAAAATTGTTGTGCCGAGGTCGTCTGCTGTCGTGGTGACGCTGACGGCGGAGGGCATTGAAAAGGGCGAGACGTATGAGTCCGTCCTGGTGAAGGCCAGACAGGCGATAGGAGGCGCCTCGTCCCTCGGCATTCCCCCAATGCGCTGCCGCCACACAGTGACGGGAGCTCGTAAATTCGAGCTCCCTGGCACGCAAAGCGGAGGCCCGGTGAGGCGCGCCACCCTGCTCATCACAGACCTTGACGACTCTGTCGTCAAGGAAGAAGTGATCAACAGGGTGGCGGAGGTTGGCGGCTGCGAGCCGTCGACCATTAAGTGTGGGGAGCTTCACCGGGGCCGGTGGGGAATGGGCCGAATCCGAGTCCACTGCCCCACCACCGCTGCCAAGGTGGTGTTGGCCGCCGGCCGACTTTTAGTCGGCTGGACATCGGCGGGGGTACGGGCTCTGGAAGACGAGCCCCTCCGGTGCTTCCGGTGCCTCGGCACCGGCCACACGCGGGCCCTCTGTCCCTCAATCGACCGCTCGGCGCTATGCGTCCGGTGCGGCAAGGAGGGACACGCCAGGGTGGACTGCCAAGAGAAAGTGCCTCACTGCGCCGTTTGTGCCGCAAGCGGCAGGCCAGCAGGGCACATAATGAGGGGGAAGAACTGTCGTCCTCCTCCTAAGACGGGCAGACCACCGCCGCCGCCTGCACGGCCAGCGACAGAGGCCAACACAGAGGCTCCCACGGAGCCTCCCGTGGTTGAGCATATGGAGGAGGGTGCGGAACCATAATGGACCTGGGACACCGCACCTTCCTCCAAACAAACCTCAACCACTGCCGCTCGGCCCAGGACCTGTTTTACCAGCGTCTGGCCGAGTGGCAGGTGGACACCGCTGTGGTCGCCGAGCCATACCGTATCCCGGACGGTTGGCTTGGTGACAGGGATGGCGTGGCCGCTATTTTTCAGCGGCCGTCATCCCCTTTTCCCCCGCTCTCCCTCGTTGAGAGGGGGTCGGGGTACGTCGTGGCCGGGGGGGAGAATATCGCCGTCGTTGCAGTATATTTCTCCCCTTCCCGGCCTCTCTTCGAGTTCGAGGGGTTCCTGGCGGCTCTGGGCGCGGTTTTGGGCCGTTTGGCACCGCGCCCTATTATAATCGCCGGGGACCTGAACGCCAAGTCGCCGGCCTGGGGGAATCCGGCCACTGACGCGCGTGGTCGTGCCCTGAGGGAGTGGGTGACAACGATCGGTCTCCACACGCTAAACCGGGGCACGACACACACGTGCGTGCGACACAATGGAGGGTCAGTGGTCGACGTAACGTTCGCCACCCCATCCATTGCGGCGCGCACGACGGTGTGGGAGGTGGATCCAGGGGAAACCCTTTCGGACCATAAACACATCAAGTTTGTGGTCCGAAACTCGTCGGCGTCCACCCAGGCGGCCAGGAGGCGGCCCTCTCCCTTCCCCAGGTGGGCTGTCACCAAGCTGGACAGAGAAAGGGCCAAAGAGGCCGCCTTCGTCCAGGACTGGTGTTACCCAGTCCTGGGCGAGGATGACGTGGACCTCTCTGCGTCCGCCCTCCGCACCAGTCTGACCGAGGTATGTAACGCGAGCATGCCTCGGTCTCGCCGCCCTGTTCCCCGCCGCGCTGTTTATTGGTGGTCGGCGGACCTAGAGGCCCTCAGGGCCGCATGTCGTGCGGCCCATAGGGCCTTCCAACGGGCGAGGAGGAGGCGCAGGCGGGACCCTGCCTTAGAGGACCGCCTCTACCTGGCATACCGCCAGGCGAGAGGGTCACTCAAATATGAGGTGGGCAGGGCCAAGGACGCAGCGAGAGACGAGATGCTGGAGAGTCTCGACCGTGACCCCTGGGGGAGGCCCTATAAGGCGGCGCGGAATAAACTGCGCCCCATAGGCCCCCCGGTCACGGAGACTCTCCAGCCTCAGCTCCTGGAGAGAGTGGTGCGGACGCTTTTTCCTGTCCGCACCAACTTCGTCCCTCCCAGGATGCGCCCGCCTGCGTGGGCGGTCCCCCCCGTGGACGTAGGGCCACTCCCAATCTCCACGGAGGAATTTGGCGCGGCAGAGTTGAAACTCCGCGCCAAGAGGACCGCCCCCGGCCCCGATGGCGTCCCGGCGAGAGTCATCGCCATCGCCATCGGGGAGATGGAGGGGAGATTCCGGGACCTCTTCGACCGCTGTATGGCGGTCGGGAGGTTTCCGAGAATCTGGAAGCAGGGCCAATTGGTCCTGCTTCAAAAGGCGGGTCGGCCGGCGGACTCTCCGTCGGCCTACAGACCGATCGTCCTGCTCGACGAGGTAGGGAAGCTGTTCGAGAAGATCATCGCTTCCCGCCTCGTCGAGCACATGGCGACTACTGGGCCCGATTTGTCCGGGGCCCAGTACGGATTTAGGTCGGGGCGGTCCACCGTCGACGCCCTGACCCGCCTGCGGGACGAGACCCGCCAGGCTGCTCGACGCAGCCAGGGTGTCGTAGCTGTCAGCTACGACATCCGAAATGCGTTCAATACGCTCCCCCACCCGGTCATACTGGAGGCACTCGAACATTTCCGAGTGCCCCAGTACCTCAAACTCCTCATCGAGAACTACCTCGAGGGGAGGGAGGTCATGTATGTGGACCGGGATGGGGAGATCCAGCGCCGCCCGGTCGAGCTAGGCGTTCCACAGGGGTCGGTCCTCGGACCACTCCTGTGGAATATCGGGTACGACTGGGTCCTCCGCGGTGTACTCCTCCCGGGAATGAGTGTCATCTGCTATGCAGATGACACCTTAGTCACTTCCCGGGGGTCAACGTACAGGGACGCTGCTCGCGTGGCGTCCCACGGTGGCGACCTAGTCGTATCCCGAATGCGCCTCCTTGGGCTCGAGGTGGCGCTGGAGAAAACCGAGGCCCTTTACTTTCCTAAAGGGCCTCGGGAACCGTTCCCCCACGGTGCGCTTATCACTGTGGGGGGACACCAGGTTGAGGTGAAGGCCGAGATGCGCTATCTCGGCCTCACCTTGGACTCGCGGTGGAAGTTTGGCCCGCATTTTCGCGGGCTACAACCGCGACTCCTAAAGGCAGCAGACACGCTGACGTGGATGCTGCCCAACCTGGGAGGCCCAGGCTCGAAGTGCCGGCGTCTTTACGCCGGCATCCTGCGTTCCATGGCGCTCTACGGAGCGCCAGTCTGGGCCGACTCCCTGGCAGGACGGGACAACACTCCCCTCCTGCGGGGGCCTTCAAAGTTTTCCTTCTCTGGGTGCTGATGATCATGCCAGCAGCTTTACCTTAGTCGCCTTTTACGACACCTCGGTAAGAGTGAGGGTGGCCTATTCTACTCTGCCGGGACCACACGGCAGTTCAATTCTCGTGCTCGTGACATTTCTTTTCATACGACATATATCACTAAAAGACGGTTTTTTGTATGATTTTCAGGTGATATCCGCCATGTTTTTAAAATGTCACAAGCATAGTACGAGAAATGGGCTCAAGGAATAAAACTTATACAGTCCAAGTCGGTCTATTTATCAAAATGTAAAATGTATTTACTTCTTTTCAAAGATTACCTTAGATTATTTTTAAAGATTATTGATTATTAGATCAATTAGATAGTGATTATTTAACCTTATTTAGCACATTCATGTCATAAACATATTTAGCAAGATTAAAATTTTTAGTGGCCCCTTTTTTTTTAAAAGGGCTCTTAAATACAATGAAATCAAATGTTAATGTTACAATAAAACACGCATACTTAAAAGAAACAGTTATAAGTAATTGCTATTATGATCTATGAGTAGGGAGCGCCCATCAAAGTGCCTAATCAATATGAATTATTGTTATGATTGAAATCTCCATTGCTCAAATTAAGTCTGACATCATGAGTGCGCAGAAACAATGAAATGTTAACATTCATTTAAATAGTTCGTTTCACACGTCAGTTCTTATGCGATGTTCACTGAAGATACATAAATTATATTAGGTACTTAAATACTCGTATTTGTATTATTTTAAAGATTTTTTTTTTCATTTTATAACATACTTTTGACCTCTAAATATGAATAATTATACTTAACCTTCCTCAAAAACTGCTTTGATGAATAGAAGTATTTTATGTATGGCTCCAAGGATCTACAATAAACTTCCCCAAAACTTAAAATTATTAAGAACAACCTGTGCGGATAAAGAATGGGATCAGATGGCGGCGCATCTATTCACTTCTCGCTCGCACACTATTTGCGTCTATACTCGCACTCGTGGGGTGCGAAAAAATAGTGGTTAAAAACACGGTTTGAAATTATCAAGATAAATATGTCCTTTGATAATTATCGAGATAATTATCAAGCTAATTATCAGATAATTATCCGATAATTATCAAACAGATATAAGCCTAGTAATCCTTTTTTTGCTGATATTACATATCAATATTTTACGTTAGAATCAAGTGATTTAAATACATTAGAGACATTTTACAATCAAGGTCAACTTTTATTTTTTCAGTTTATAATTTCGTGTATAATAACTTGCAAACCAAAATACGAGCAGTTAATCAACTAATTATATAATACTTTTACAACGATAATACTTGTACTTATTTAATTAAAATAAATTGATGAGTGGAATATCATCTTCATCAACCTCAACTGCGTTAACTGGACGGGGGTTTTCTGTATCTAAATAACAAATGGCAAATATTTTCGATTATACCAATATTTATCTTGATAATTATCGTGATAATTATCAAAGATAATTATCAATGATAATTATCACTTCAAACCCTGGTTAAAAATAAATTTAAACAAATTCTTTCTGAGAAATGCTACTATATATGATTTTTTAATATACCATAGATGATTTTTTAATGATAAATTTTTACGGAATCCTATGGATGTATGCAGTTCTATTGACATTTCTAAATATCAAACTAAAAATATTTATAATACCTATGTAAAATTCATCACAAAAATGTATAATAATAATAATATCTCTTTTCTAATTTAAATTTTACACGCCAAATATTGGCAAAACATGTTGAAACTCTAAATCTGTACCAACCTATGTTATGCTCTGTATTAATATGTTCTTACACATGTTTCCGTAAATAAATATCTTTATCTTATCTTAAATCAAATTAACATCACTTTACTTAACTGTGTAATGATCTAACTAGGTTTTTTAAAAAAAATACTCTGGATAAAATTATTTATGCTTAAAATATGCATGACTGTGTATAGCTTAAAATTGTTGGCGAAGAAGCGATAATTATTTTAATGTAGTACTGATGAGCTAAATAAAAATGTAATTAACTAAATTATATATAAAATAATGTATATTTCTGCCATTCTCAATTTCATTTGTTAAATTACTTTGCACTGCCTTCCCTTATTACGAATACGATATTTCTTTCCTCTACCCAAAGGTTGTCTGGAAGAAATCGCTACAAGCGATAAGACCGCCTTATTGTATTGTCTGTTGCTGTTGTATCATGCTTGTAATTTATTTTTGTGCAATAAAGAATATCTATCTATCTATCTATTATCAATACAATATTTAGATTTCCCATAAAATATTTAAACAGTCGTTATGTATATTTTGATTGTGTAAAGAATTTCCCTGATTAATAAACGAGATCTAAAGTTATTATTACCGCACTAAAGTTTATGCCATCCCATTCCAACACGCACCTTGTTATTATAAAATGCGATTTAAGAATAGTTCTGGGACTAAACTCGTGCCAGCCCTTTTTAACATTGCGTGTTGGAACGTGATGGCATGAGTTTTAGTACGGTAATAACTTTAGATCGCATTTTGTAATAAAGGGGTATATGTTAAAAGGTGCTAGAACAAATTTAGCTCCGGAACTTTTCTTAAACCGCGTTTTATAATAAGGAAAGTGTTTTTAAATACACAATCATAAGATTATCGTAATACACTCATGACAAAACGATAAAAAAAAACAATGTCCAAAAAACATCCGATGATAACCACATATGGTAAAATGATAAATGGTAATTTTTCGTAATTTTTTTATCGCTTACATCCTGAAAACCTGATATTAGGTATCGTGAATAAAGTCCATTCAGCATGTTAGTGTTGGATAACATCAAAAATAACTTAAACTCGTCCCATGCTAATCTGTACTTAATTGCATAGTAATAGAGTCCCTCTTGTTGACTTGTTAATAAGGTTCATTATACGAATATTTCGAGGTTGAATCCTGAGGGATGACTCCGTCAGTTCAGTCGTATGACTCTTTGAGTCCAGTCGTATCCTTACTCATATCTTGTCGTTTGTAGACTCTGCTCATTATGTAAGCATTCGTACTCTCCTATAAACGATTAATAAACATATCGTTTAGTAACAGTAAACAAGTGTATTATTGACTCCCATAAACCCAATAGGTTATGGGCCCAGAAATTCTAGTAATTACAGTCAATACAATAATAGTGTTTTAACAGACTTTTTATTTGAATTATTACTATAGACGCTTTTAAGTGAATTTTAAGACTTGTGGTGTGTGTGTTTATTTTGAACTTTATAGTATTTGTGTTGTGTATTTTAATTGTCTTTAACAATGGACCGTTCTACCTTAAAAAGAAACATTCGGCCGTTTGATGGTGATAAATATAGTATTTGGAAATTAAGAATCAGACAATTATTAAAAGAACTCGAAGTGTTGATTGTGATTGATGAAGAGACACCAAGTAATTTAACACCGGAGTGGCAGAAGAAAGAAAATGTGGCGAAAAATACTATTATGGAATATCTGGCAGATAGTTTTCTTGGACTTATTACTGAAAACTGTACCGCCAAAGAAATTCTTTCAAAATTAAGTAATATATATGAGAGGAAGAGCATAGCGACTCAACTTGCTCTAAGAAAAAGATTATTAAATTTAAAGTTGGAAGGAAAACCTTTACTTAACCACTTCCAACTTTTTGACGAATTAATCTGCGAGTTGATAGCTGCTGGAACTAAATTAGAAGAGGCAGATAAAATAACCCATCTATTTATGACCTTGCCTAATAATTACGATGGTGTAATTACGGCAATTGAAACACTAGCTGAAGAAAATATAACATTAACGTTTGTCAAAACGCGGCTTCTTGACCATGAAATAAAATTAATTAATGAGAGACGGGACACCACTATGAAAATCTTACAGGCGGAAAGTTCAAATTTCTCAAGAAATAAACAACAAATTTATAGAATACCGGCTCAGAAAAAGTTCTTCAATAAATACAAAAACGTAAAATGTCATATTTGTGGTAAACCTGGACACATGAAAAGGACTTGCTATTTAAATAAAAACTCAAAGAAAAAACATCCTAACAATAATAGAATGGTTCAAGCGGTACAGATGTCTGCAGATACCGAAAAATCCTCTAATATATCGGGATTTGCCTTCATGGCAGGAGATAACTTTTATGGCCGTATTGGAAGTGAAGAACACAATACAATTAGTTTCATTTTGGATTCAGGATCATCTGTTCATTTGATAAACAGGGAAGATTTGTCGCAAAACTTTGAAACCCTTCAACAGCCCATCGCTATTTCAGTTGCGAAAAATGGCACTTACATAAAGGCTACCAAGAAAGGAAATCTGCCTGTAATGACTAACCTTGGCGTAAAGGGAATGCTAAAGGATGTATTGTTCAGCTCTGACATTCCATACAACTTGTTATCAGTCAAGAAAATGCAACAAGAAGGTATGACTGTTGTATTTGACAAAGATGGCAGCGTTCAGGTATATGACGAGGGTAAGACCATGGTAACAAAGGGTGAGTCAATAAACAACTTGATTGGTATTAACTTTATGTTTTACAGCCGTGCTTTATACTGTGACCTTACATCTATGAAATCTTTAAATAGAGGTGTAAACAATAAGTACACATTATGGCATTAAAGATTAGGCCACATAGGCAAATCTAAGTTTATGCAAATTAAAAATAAGCAAATGTTTTCAGATATTGAAAAATTAAATCATATATCACCTAATGATGAATTGTGTGAAGATTGTATAAATGGAAAACAAGCATGTTTGCCATTTAATAAATCAAAGTTTAAAAATGTAAAACGACCTCTATTTAATGTCCATTCAGATGTTTGTGGTCCTGTTACGCCTTCGACCCTTGACGACAAAAACTATTTTGTTGTTTTTGTTGATGAGTATACGCACTATTGTGCAACGTATTGAATAGCTCATAAATCAGATGTTTTTGCTACCTTTCGAGACTTTGTAGCAAAAAGTGAAGCTCATTTTGGTTTGAGACTGGTCAATTTGTACTGTGTCAATGGTGGTGAATATTTATCGAATGATAATTATTATGAAAGAGTATTGTTTGCACAGGGGTATATCCTACCACATGTCAGTGGCTCATACTCCTACCTTGAATGGAATCTCGGAAAGAGTGATGAGAATAATTACAGAACGTAGTTACGCCATGATATTGGATGCTAAATTAGATAAGGCGTTCTGGGGTGAGGCTGTGTTGACTGCTACATATTTGATCAATATTAGCCCCACTAAGGCACTGAAAATGTTTATCACACTTTTTGAATTGTGGCATAATAAGAGACCTCAATTAAAGTATTTGAGGGTGTTCGGTTGTACTGTATATTATCACAATAAAGTGAGGATAGCCAAGTTTGATGATAAATCATCAAAGGGTATTTTTGTTGGCTATGAACCGAACGGCTACAAGGTGTGGGATGTGGTAGAAGAGAAGTTTGTGAGAGTCAGAGATGGAATAGTGGATGAGAATAATTTCTTATCACGCAGGCTTTTAAAGCCTGGTGGAATAACGTCCGTTAATTCCAGGATGCATAATAACAGTGGATGAGATTAATTTCTTATCAAGCAGGCCTTTAAAGCCTGGTGGAATAACGTCCGTTAATTCCAGGAAGCTTACTGAAAGAACTATGTCTGAAAGTTTGAGTAAGCTTGGTATCTCTGACGTGTGTGATTACAGAAGATCATACAAGTTTTCTGATACTGAGATATCAGATGATAATAAAAGATCACAAACAGTACCGTTAGGTCCACCGCCTAAGAAATCTGTCGGCGATACAGATGTGCGAAACGTTTCAGACTGCTCTTCATTGCAGAATAGGTTGGCTACGTCCCCGACTAACGTGACTTCTCAAGAACTTAAACGAAGTGAAAGGATTAAAAACATGTCTACTATTTCTTATAACGAAAATGATGATATTTCTGAAAGCTATTTATTGTATTGCCAATTCTTTAGTATGCAAAATACCTAAGTCTTATAAAGAAATCGAATTGCAAAATGCTATAGCTGACGAAATTAATTCACTAATTGAAAATAATACGTGGATAATTCTGTCTAAACCAGCAAACAGAAATATTGTCAGTTGTAAATGGTAATTTAATATTAAAAATGATGAGTCTGGCCAACCTGTAAAATATAAAGCTCGTTTAGTGGCGCGAGGTTTCAGTCAAAAGTATTTGACTGATTATAATGAAACATTTGCACCTGTTGCACGAATTGCAAGTTTCAGGTTTATAATTGCTTTTGCAAACCAATTTAATTTACTTGTCCACCACATGGACGTGAAAACAGCATTTTTGAATGGAGATCTTAACGAGGAAATATACATGGAAATACCTGAAGGTCTACCTAAGGCAGATAATAAAGTCTGCAGGTTAAAGAAAGCTTTGTATGGATTAAAACAATCTGCTCGCTTTTGGTTTGAAATGTTTGACGCTCGCTATTGGTTTGAAATGTTTGAGAAAGCTTTAATTGAAAAAGGTGTTCGATACTCATCTGCAGATCGATGTATTTATTTTCTAGACACAGGTGATTAATAAAAACATTTATGGTGTTCTTTATGTTGATGATGAATATCAACGGCACTGTTGTCTACCATGAATAGCTTCAAAAGTTATTTAATGCTAAGTTCAAAATGGTTGACTTAAAAGACCATTTTTATTATCCCTAAGAAATAATCACGGATAAAAGTCACAAAAAAAAAGGATCCCAAAACGGTCACTTTGGATCAAAGTAGTTATATAAAAACTATTTTAGAAAAGTTCAACATGAGTGACTGTAAATCTGTCAGTACACCCTTGGAAACTAAAGTTGATTTTGAAGTTTTGGATTCGTGTGAAATTACAAGTGCCCCTTGTAAAAACCTTATTGGGTGTTTGATGTATGTTATGTTGTGTACCCGACCCGACTTAAGTTTTTGTGTGAACATTCTTAGCAGATTTGCTAGCAAAAACAACATGGCCCTTTTGGTCACACTTGAAAGGAGTGTTACGGTATTTAAAAGGGACCATAAATTTAAAGTTAACTTACACTCGCAATGATTACAGTGACATATTGAGTGGTTATTGTGACTCTGATTGGGCTGGTTGTGACCTGTTTAGAAAAAGCACCACGGGTTATTTGTTTCAATTGTTTGAAAGATGCACAATATGTTGGCAAACAAAGCGACAGAGTTCAGTAGCGGCTTCGTCTACTGAAGCGGAGTATATGGCTTTGTTTGAAGCAGTTAGAGAAGCTTTGTGGTTGAAAGGTTTAATGGCCAGCATAAATATTGACTTACCTGGTGCAATTCCTATTTATGAGGATAATAATGGGTGCATAAGTATTGCTAACAACCCAACATGTCACAAAAGATCAAAGCATATTGATGTAAAGTATCATTTTTCTAGGGAACAGGTTGAGAAAAATGTTATTAAAATGGTTTATGTTCCCACAGGTAATCAACTGGCTGATGTGCTGACAAAGTCACTGGCGACCGTACGCTTCTCGGAATTGAGAATAAAATTAGGCGTATTGTAACTGGTTAAAAGTTATTTTGTTATGATAAATTTGTGATTTTAATGAGATATTTAAATGAAGTAATTAAGTACGATTTAGAATTTAGTTAATATTGTTGGCCTGATTAGGTTTTGACTGGTTTCCCTAATCCTCGTTGCAATGAATGTTGGGCCAATAGAAATGTTCCCAGTCGATAGGAGAGTACATTAAAAATGTAATTGTAAATAATTTTATGTTATGATTTTAGCAAATTAAATATAGAGAATTTATTTTTGAGGGGGCGTGTTGGATAACATCAAAAATAACTTAAACTCGTCCCATGCTAATCTGTACTTAATTGCATAGTAATAGAGTCCCTCTTGTTGACTTGTTAATAAGGTTCATTATACGAATATTTCGAGGTTGAATCCTGAGGGATGACTCCGTCAGTTCAGTCGTATGACTCTTTGAGTCCAGTCGTATCCTTACTCATATCTTGTCGTTTGTAGACTCTGCTCATTATGTAAGCATTCGTACTCTCCTATAAACGATTAATAAACATATCGTTTAGTAACAGTAAACAAGTGTATTATTGACTCCCATAAACCCAATAGTTAGATCAACCGAATAAGCGAAAAAAATCAGCTGTTCCATACAAATAGATAATCCACCCGGCAAAAATGGACAGCATTAAAATGTAGCTAACACATTAGTACCATGTCGAATTAACATTCTGTACGCACACCTTAAGAACTGACTATAATAGGCAAAACAGTTACTTTGACATGGTACTAAAGTGTTAAGCTACTTTTGATGCTGACTGTACCTACGGAATCGCTGATTTTTTTTCGCTAATTTTGTTGATCTAACATGCTGCTAATGATAATGGACTTTATTTACGATACATATTATGAGGTTTTCGGGATGTAAACTTTGAAAAAATACCGGTGTATTATTGAGACATCATATTATATCTCTCTCTGTATAATCACATCTCTTTGTTCTGTCGCACGCGTCGCGTCTGAATCCGTCCTTTGTGGGTGCTGACTCAATTAGAGTTCCCAACTGAACTCAACTTAATGCAAACAGACATGTCTTCCAGCGAATTGTCTACCAACTAGCTTGGAAATGTTTCACATAAATAACTATGCATCTATTTGCTAATGCGACTGTGTTTAAGTGTGTTTGTCATATGAAATCTTAATATTGCATTCATAGAATGTTTATAGCGTGGTTAAAAAGTGTTATGAGCAAAATTTTGACCCCTTGTCTTGTAACAAAAAAAAATACGCATTTTCTTCTCTTGTTTATCAAAAACAGGCAGATAATGAAACTCAAAAAGTTTAACTATCCAGAGGAGGAGGATACATGGCGGATCATCGAATTAAAGCCATGCAAAAAAAAATAGGTGAATTTGGGTGTAGGTATTTACTACAATCGGTTCACACTCGACATTTACGAAACTGATACTGCGCGGGTATAATTTGATAGTTACCTATATACCTTGCCCTGAGCCCAAGACGGGCTACGCTTATTTATTTATTTATTTAGGTTCACCAACAGCATATCATACAAAAAATTATGATAACAGCTGATGTCGTCCATAGATATTAAAGGCTCAGCCACATCCAAATATCGGATTGGGGCGACAACAAAGCATATCTCAGACAAACTACTGGTTGTCAGCCAGTTGATCGTCCACGCTATCGCTGGCGGAATGTAGTGAACGCAGACTTGCAAGAAGCGGAGGCAGGATATTGTTGCCAAGCTGCACAAGACATCCAAATGGCGACATATCGTAAGTCGCCGAGCCATTGGAGTAAGTAAGAAATTTTATTAAATAAATAATTGCACCAGCTGCACAAGGGCAGCCAAACAATCATGTGTGCTCTTAATATTTTTTTTCGTTAGATATATAAAACAGTACTCACCATGAACAGTCAGCTCGGAGTCCCGGTTCAGCTCGTACAGCCTCAGCGCCTCGTCCAGCTCCAGTTGAGTAGATATGGTGCAGGGATCGCCTTCCTCGTCTACCCACTTCATAGTAAACACCTGCAAGGACCAAATTATAATAAAAATATATTCTAGCTAGAATGTCGTTTTTTGAACGAAACTTTGTGTAGTGAATGTAGGATACTAAATTACTTACTACCTTTATTATTATGATATTGAAAACTTCTATGCGTGTATTTATAAGTGAGAAAAATATGTCGCCGAGGAGACCGTGCTGTGGCTACCCAAGGAGATCAAATCCTCGGAACGGTGTGGTCGCTCCGTGAAGCCTGTGAGGTTCCCAGGAAACTTCTGCGGAGTTGGGTTGGCTTCTAAAGCCAGCCGATACATCACATAGAAAGGACCAAAAGAGAGTCTAAGTGTGCAAAAGAGAGTCCACCTTACATTACAATGACTATAGAGCAGGGGAGGCCTAAGGTCTACTGTTTACTAGCTAAAGCTGTCTATCAATTAACATACTTCTTGAAATCTTAAATGTCAGTCCGGTCTATGTAACTATGTGTTTTGTCCGGTCCTATTAATGAGTAGGCCACCCCCTACCATAGAGAGATAATGTACCAGCACCTTATCTTTCTATGGCAGGGGTTTGGTACATATCAAGGTCTTAACATGCTTACCAAATCCAGGCGCTCTCAATAAGTCGTTATAATCCAAATTTCTAAATCAAAAATAAAACAAAGTGAGATCAAACCTGATCAGGTGGAAAGCGACAAATCGCCACCATCTCCTGGGTGAACTCCTCCAGTGTGATATTATGATTGATGTACGTTATCATCACATCACCACTGTACACTGTCTTCACCCGGATGTCATTTGCATGGTTATCCTGGTTCACCAGCTGAGTTGGCATCATGACAGTCCAGTCTTATGTACCGATGGAATGTGATTGGAATGGTAAGATCTAAAAAGAAAGAAAATGCATTTTAAAACAGTATTTTCGTTAATGAATAATAGTTTTCATACTTTTGCTCTTATTTATCTATATTATCCATATTGTTTTGTCCAACCAAATTGTCTGTTAATATTCATTTTATACAGCTGTGTAACAGTGGATATATTATCTGCTATTCACATAGGAAAAACAGCAACAATTCCGTATTCTTAGGACAAAAAGTATTTTCATAAGTCTCTTTTAAATAACCGATTTCCCTCCAACATCTACCAGCAAAGCCTTGCTGTTTTCTTCCAACACAAGGACATTTAGATGTAAACATTGTCTTTTTACAAAATACTCAAAGGGCTTCAAGGTGACCTACTTAACCATGAACTAATACATCCAGCGCTCCTTGAAGACAATACCTGCAATCAATAGCCATGTAAATAGAGTGCAATATGCATTTTCTATGGTTTCCCTAACTCTTAACTTAGATATAACCTCCACAACTTTGCACATGAACACAAAGCCCTAAACTCATCTATCACTGGCCCTAATAGTAACTACGGAGCGAATTGCTTCCTGTTTTGGGTGCTACAATAGGAGTTACAGTATAATATTGCAAGATACATTCTCATAAGGTGATTCATTGTAATGTTTGAATAGATACCACAAACCTCTTGGAATGTTCCGTTTAGCACAACGAAGCCACACTTTTAAATCATAAATAGGGTCACAAACTCTTTGATAAAACTGTAAAAGCGAATAACATTAAATGCCCACCGAAATAAAGTAATATCAACAAAGTTTAGCAAAACATTACTGTCTGACAAAACTTGACGTTTAGTGGGAAACAGTCAACCCAACCCATGAATAATAAAAATTCAAATGAATAGTCTATCTCACTCTTCAATGTAGAAATTTGCTTGTGAAAGAAACGAGCAAACATACCGGCGTCCGTGAGTTTGGGCAACATACAGAAATAAATGTATATGACGTAGCCAGCTGTTTCCGCCAAAAAGAAGGTAAAATTCGTTTCACGCAAGTAACTTTATATATCTTTTTTTAAATCGATAAAACCCACGTGTTTGTAACAAATTGAAGCAAATGTAGAGTTCTGTAGCTAATATTGATTCATTTTCTGATACAAAAAATACGATTCTAATATTTTTCTACTAATATCATATTATTATCTGTGATTACATCACAGATAAGATATTAGTAGATCAGTGTTCCCAATATGGCGATTTCCCCCTGAATTTGGGGGAAAAAAAAGAATAGGATTTTAAAGGGTAATGCCCAGACTTCCCGAATCCTGGATTATGATCCAAGTCAAGAGTACCCCGGGCTCTGAAGTGACAGCTTTAGATGCAACTAAGAATTACACGCTAAGACGATGAGGCTTAGACAATTTAACACGGGAAGTGGCATGTGGAGTGGCGTTCCCCTCTGCCAAAGTACAAGAACAAACGTTCGTGTACGTTTATTAAAACTAGATCGGCGCGATCTATCGCCACTTCAAATTCGTATCTGTCGCTGAGCAGAACTCGTCAAAATGGTTGTTGTGAAGTTTTTACTTGCGAACGACGATCAGAAAAATCTAATTTATCTTTCTTATGATTCATAAGTAATGTTCTATTAAAATAAACGTTGTTTCACCGAATAATAACATTCTTGATTTACATATTTTACGACAGAAATATCCCCAAAAAACAATATTCGATATCGTGGTACGAATAAACGATGCTGGTGCACGATTTTGATTAGTGTTGTGATAGTAATAAAAATAATGAATAATAAATGTCTCACTATTGCTATCAGTTATTGAAGACTTCAGTTTCTCTAAGATTCCATCATCAGATCCTTAAATATTTTGAAAAATTTCTACGCACAGTCTTTAGATGCATATTAAATTTTTACTAGAATGAACAACTAACACTGTATGACTGTTTCAAAAATTCAACCCTTTCACCATCCTGGTGACCGCCTACTAGGCCACCGGGGTATTAAATTAGGTATAACTTTTCTAGTACTTATCTGCATTTTCGCTGCTGTGAGCAAGTGATTCACCTATGTTCGTTAACAAAAATCATCATTTCATTTCATTACTTATAAATAAACAATTTTACATGCTTTTGTGCATGTACCTAATAACAACACTTTTGTATGCAACTAACTCATTCTTAGAATGTCACTCATTTATTCAAATCTAGACCATCACTAAACTTTCCTTCCCCCCGCGGTTTTTGGCAGAATGTTTTAAAACTAGATCTGCGCTATACCACGTCCCGTGCTAAATTGCCTATTAAGCGATGAGGGGATTCATTTATATTAAGGGATTTTTTGATATTTTTTAATACCCGGTAATGTAAAAATTAAAAAATTCGCTCCATCCTACGTGGTAGATTACTTTTATCATCTGGTGATTCGCTTGCTCGTTTGCATTCCTTTCTCATAAAAAAAACTCTTACCAGAAGTTGGCATCACCAGCGTGCGTCTGTTTTGATTATTTCCCTAATTTCATTACTTATTTATATATTGTTATTAAGAATATTAAAAAAATGCAACCAGGAGTAGGATTCAAATATTTATCGGCTTTATTAAGTATGGTGGACACTTCATCGCCCACGAATCACGTGTGAAGAAGCCGCGAAGGCGAAGTGTGGAGTAACGGTTCGCATATTTCTCGCGGCAATATTTATCTGATTCGTGGGCTAAGTGTGGAGCGTACTTTAGGATTTAGGATAAAATATTTCTGGGAGTTGGTAGCACTGTGCCAGTTGTCAAAACTTTTTTTCTTGGTCTGTGGTCAAAACTGTCAAATTATTGTGGTGTTTGCATTTTACAGTTTATCGTGATTAATTTCCGTGAATTAAATTAGGTTTTCAGTTCTTTTCGTTTATTTATCGCATTTAACACAACCACCATTATAATGGTAATTATTATTTAAGTCAGAGTGGTTAATTATCCCTGTTTATGTGCCATCACAGTACTGATGACTAATAATCGGGTTGCTGAGATTATGACCTGTTTCTTCAAAATTTCAGACTGAACAACAAATGGATTGCGCCCTGGACTTGATGCGGAGGCTGCCGCCCCAACAAATCGAGAAGAACCTGACAGATTTAATAGATCTTGTGCCAAATTTGTGTGAGGACCTCTTGTCTTCTGTCGACCAGCCCTTAAAAATAGCTCAGGACCGAAATAATGGGAAGGATTACTTGCTGTGTGATTACAACCGTGATGGAGACTCGTACAGATCGCCGTGGTCGAACACGTATGACCCACCGTTAGAAGACGGTTCAATGCCTTCTGAAAAGTTGAGGAAACTGGAAGTGGAGGCTAACTATGCATTTGATCAGTACAGGGAAATGTATTTTGAGGGGGGCGTGAGCTCTGTGTACTTGTGGGATATGGACCATGGCTTTGCAGGTTTGTTTTGATATTTACATTTAAAATATTCATATTTTTCTCACTGCCTAATATTACATGTATGTGAGACACTTGGGAAATGAGATATACTAGTATTCGAGCTGTCTCTCTCTTGCCTTATGTTTTGTTGAGAATATGATGAGATACATAGAGTGATACATAATTTTATTAAAAAATGAGTTATAAAGTAAATAACTTTTGAATTAATGTTTGTTATCAATTAGATATCTCTTCCTATTTGAACTAAATAGCTTAGATAAGAGTATTCTTAGTACAAGGATAATGATTTCGCCAGGATGGTAGTCTGACTATCATTGTGAAACTGTTCTCATTATTGAACATTTTAAATCATGATTTGTAATCTGTAAATGAGCTATGCACTCATTGCTAAATGTGTTACTAGGTCATATCATTTAAGCAGCTTCATGTTTATACATTTTTATTTATTTGCATTGTTAATTCAACAAATTATGCAACTGTGTTACTTTATCTGTAGATCATCTTAATTTTCAGTTATCTATTTTACATCTGACAGGAGAAAAGGAAGCTTTTTGGAATTAAATATAATTCAAGGCATTTGATGGATAAAATAGTTATTATTTACTTTGAAGCATAAAATAGAAACATAAATGTTTGTTTAGAAGTATAACCAAAAGAAGTATGAACCCATTATTTAGAACATTTTAATACTAGGAAGTAATAGACAAGTGAAAATAAATAATTGAGCAGGAGCCTAAGTCTTGTGCTCGTGATATTTATTTTCATACAACATATATCACCAAACCACAGTTTTATAGTATGGTTTTCAGGTGATATCCGCCATGTTTTCAAAATATCACAAGCACGGGAATTGGGCTCCAGCTCTTAAAGGAGAATAATTTATTTGGTTTACACTTCACAATCATAATAATACAAAGAAAGAGTGTTTAAGTTTCAGGGCCAATTGCAATGCAATGCTCTGTAAATGTGACCTTCTTACTAATTTCATTTTATAAGATAACTAAAGTACAGTTGACGAAATTTCTGGTGTAGCTATAGCTAGGCGATTATCACTTACATACGCAGCAGGGTGAACGAAGCTAATGGCTGCACTCACACATAGTGCCGTGCAAGCCATTTTACTAGCTAACTGGAACACCGCTGTTTGCTGACCATCACAACTTTGCAATTAACTATTAAATTCTCCAATTTACAGGAGTTATCTTGATAAAGAAGGCTGGAGATGGCTCCCAGAAGATCAAAGGGTGTTGGGATTCCATCCATGTAGTTGAGGTGGTTGAAAAGAGCTCAGGCCGCAATGCCCACTACAAACTGACCTCCACCGCTATGCTCTGGCTCCAGACCAACAAAGAGGGCAGTGGTACCATGAACTTGGGTGGCAGTCTTACTAGACAGGTATTAAAATGTTTTCCAACTGTCATCCAATCTTAACAATCAAGACATTAATTTATTTTGCGCAAAATACATTTACATATTTTTTTAAATGGGAAACCAAAGTGACATTATCACTGTGGATAGATAGCAGGACTGATGGCTTAACATTTCTGAGGCACACTGATAAAAGCTTCCATTAGTGGATTTAATTTAAAATAGTGAGATGAATATCATAGAATAACTGCTGAGGCCCAATCTGAGGGGATGGACAGTTTAAAGGCTTGCAGCACACACTTGTGACTCCACTGGTGTTACGGGTGTCCTTGTGGGTTAATAAGTTGTCTATCATCATGTGATCTCTCTGTTCGTCTACTGTCTTTCCTCCGTTCTCGTTGTGATGATAATAGTTTTGTTCTAAATTTCCAGGCTGAGCAAGACTCGTCCGTCAGTGACGTGACTCCACACATCATCAACATAGGCCGCATGGTTGAGGATATGGAGAATAAGATTAGGAATACGCTCAATGATATTTATTTCGGTATGTATTTATATTATTAACTTCCTTTTAATTAACTCTGTGAAAAGGTTGTGAAAGTTACCTGATCGGCCAATGCGTTGCGAGGTCATGTTCCAAGCATATATCCTATATAGAAATGGGATTAAACACAAAAAAATAAGGAGACTCAAATAATAACAGGGGTACATGTACTCCCATAGAAATATTGGATAGATATTCTTTATTGCACAAAAACAAGATATAAAAAAATATTATATGTATATATTTGTAATTCTGCTGTTGGTTCTGATATCTGTAACACAGGTGCTTGAGCTATTTATTTCGGAGTCTGATCAATGTATGTGATGTGAATTATTTATTCATTATTAATTTTGATTGTGGGCTGGTCATGTGAGGTGGACAGCGAAAACCACGTCTTGGAAGGGTCCAGGTGGTAGGAGAGGTAGGCCACTGGCGCTCTGGTCCTACGATATTGTCGCCTCGCCTCGTCATATCCAGCTGGTTCCAGCTGGGACCCATATATGGCGGGCCCAAGAGCAGATACGGTGGCGGGATCTGGAGGTGCCCTATACCTCTTTGAGGGTTCTAAAGACTTTTTAATAACTATTTTATATCTGTAACTAGTGTTAATTTAGTAAGTAAGTAAACATTTATTGACCACATACAAGATTCACATAGATTGCACAGTAATACATAGGAAAGAAATATTTAAACAAAAAAAAAAACTTATTTGCCATAAAGTTTACAATCAGGAAACTTATAACTAGCATACTCTGCACTAAGCTAGGCTTGTATCGCAAAATAATAATAAAAGAATAAATAAAATAAGTAAATACCTAAACTAGTGACCAAGGAGTAAGAAAAGGAACAAAGTGAAGTGGTCAACAAGGTTCAAGCTCAGCATGTGCTGCAGCGGTTTGCAGCCGCCGCTGCGTTGGTTTTGCCGTGTGGTCCCCGGCAGAGTAGAATAGGCCACCCTCACTCTTACCGAGGTGTCGTAAAAGGCGACTAAGGTAAAGCTGCTGGCATGATCATCAGCGCCCAGAGAAGGAAAACTCTGCATTTATATTAAAACCCTCGCCAACCCGTCTGCCAAGCGTGGTGAGTATGGCAATTACCCCTCATGTGATTGAGGGAGGTCCGTGCCCCAGCAGTGGGGACTTAAATGGGCTGATGATGATGAATACCTAAACTAGTGACCACGGAGGAAGAAAAGGAACAAAGTGAAGTGGTCAACAAGGTTGGAGCTCAGCATGTGCTGCAGCGGTTTGCAGCCGCCGCTGCGTTGTTTATGTTGATATTTTATTTGAATGTTGATTGTAATCTTCAGGTAAGACGAAGGACATAGTGAACGGGCTGCGGTCGGTGGTGCCGGCGGACGTGGCGCGGCGCACGCAGGCGTTGCAGCACGACCTGGCGCAGGCGCTGCAGCGCCGCCACGTCGCGCGCGCCGACTAGCCGGCAGCCGCCACCCGCCACCCGCACGCGCATCAAGTGAGTTGCTAATTGTGATGATTCATTATAAAAAAAAAAGAAAAAAAATATAACGTGATTATATCTGTGCGTCCTGTGAAAAGTGGTACGACTCATAGCCGACTAGCCGGCAGCCGCCACCCGCACGCGCACGCGCATCAAGTGAGTTGCTAATAGGGTATTTGACTAAGTTCGAGATTTTACGAAATATAAATATTTTATCAAAATACAGGTAAAAATGTGCCAATAACAAAAAATCTCAATTAAAAATATAACGTCCAGCCCATTTTATGGTCATTCAAAGATTCGTGGGCAAGTCCATTTTAAAAGTATGAAACTATTAAAAAATAATTATACCATTGAATAACCCATACAATTTGCACCAACTTTTATAAAAGAACCATTGACATAAACGAAACATTTGATATAGCTACCATACAAAATTCAAATGAAATGCATACAAAATACTTAGGTGTGACGTCACATCTTAGTAGCCATTTGTATGGAGCGTTTTGGGTTTGCCCAAAATTATGTGATTTTAAAGTTGTGATATCTCAGGTAGTTTAAATGAGAATCAAGTAATTCTTCGAACGATGTTTCTATCATTGAGAGGTCTTTTGATTACAAAAATAAAAAAAAATAGTCAAGTACCGTATTGTGATGATTCATTGTAAAAAAAAAAGAAAAAAAATAATAACGTGATTATATCTGTGAAAAGTGGTACAGGTTGACTTATAGCCGACTAGCCGGCACCCGCCACCCGCCACCCGCACGCGCATCAAGTCAGTTACTAATTATGATGATTAATTATAAAAAAAAAAAGAAAAAATATAACATGATTATATCTGTGCGTCCTGTGAAAAGTGGTATAGGTCGACTTATAGCCGACTAGCCGGCACCCGCCACTTACACGCGCATCAAGTCAGTTACTAATTGTGATGATTAATTATAAAAAAAAAGAAAAAATATAACATGATTATATCTGTAGGTCCTGTGAAAAGTGGTATAGGTCGACTTATAGCCGACTAGTCGGCACCCGCCACCCGCCACCCGCCACCCGCACGCGCATCAAGTCAGTTACTAATTGTGATGATTAATTATAAAAAAAAAGAAAAAATATAACATGATTATATCTGTAGGTCCTGTGAAAAGTGGTATAGGTCGACTTATAGCCGACTAGCCGGCAGCCGCCACCCGTCACCCGCACGCGCATCAAGTCAGTTACTAATTGTGATGATTAATTTAAAAAAAAAGAAAAAATATAACGTGATTACTATATCTGTGCGTCCTGTGAAAAGTGGTATAGGTCGACTTATAGCCGACTAGCCGGCAGCCGCCACCCGCCACCCGCACGCGCATCAAGTCAGTTACTAATTGTGATGATTAATTATAAAAAAAAAGATAAAATATAACATGATTATTATATCTGTGCGTCCTGTGAAAAGTGGTACAGGTCGACTTATAGCCGACTAGCCGGCACCCGCCACCCGCAAGCGCATCAAGTCAGTTACAACCTGTGCGGATAAAGAATGGGATCAGAAATGGCGGCGCATCTTATTCACTTCTCGCTCGCACACATATTTGCGTCTATACTCGCACTCGTGGGGTGCGAGTATAGACGCACGCATTCTTTATCCGCACGGGTTGTACTAATTGTGATGATTAATTATAAAAAAAAAGAAAAAAATATAACGTGATTATTATATCTGTGCGTCCTGTGAAAAGTGGTACAGGTCGAAAAGTGGTTATATCGAATTTGATTTTCTTCTTGTTACTTCGTCACAAAAAAAAAACTTCTATTATTCTGTCTGATCAGACGGAAAAATGGAGGATTTTTTTGCATGTGTGATCAGACAGGAAAATAGAGGATTTTTTTGTGATGTAGTAGCAAGAAGAAAATCAAATTCGATATAAGTCGACTTGTACCACTTTTCACAGGACGCACAGATATATTATCTGACAACCCGTTCGGATCTGTGGTAGTGAACGTTGCCTCTGGTGCAAGGGTTGCGGGTTCGATCCCCGCACTGTACAAACATTTGTGTGCATGATCATGTCTATCTTTTTTTATGACAAGTGGTGGTGCTATTTGTAATGGCTTGGGTGTTTTCTATGTATTATAAGTAGGTATGTATTTACCGAAGCGGAATTACAAATATATACATTAAATGTAAAGTATTCAATGTATATAATAGTGATTCCGCTGTTGATTCTGATATCCGTAACACAGGTGCTTGAGCTACCTATTTCTGAGTCAGATCAATGTATGTGTTACATATGACAGTTACACGTGAGTGTAAGGGATTTAACTAAATAAAAAATATATGTTTATAACTGGAAATACTGGGCAAAAGCGGTAAAGGTTGTCGCGTGCTGCAATGACAAGATTTGACATTATATATTTTATAATACGTTAATTTCAATTTAATTTTCATTTTGAATTTGTATTCAATTGGCATGTAGTAGCTTAACATTTTTATGATAGTTTTAATTATATAACCAACTTTAATGGAACTGACATTATTTTTTTCTATTTAACTTGACATTTATAATCCCCTATGAATTTAATTTAACTTGACATTCATATACTTATTACTATGTATGAATGTCAAATATTGTATTGCTATTATTAACTATTCTATTTTCTATTTTGTATATGACCTGTAATTCTGTTGAAATAAATGATATTTAATTTAATTTTAATTTAATAACAAACTCATATTTACACATGTTTCTTCTAAATAATGATCTTTAATATATTTAAATGAGATTTGATGTTAAAATAGGTATTTTAACATCAAATCTCATCATCTCATCGTATGTATAGGTATACAGTATTGCTTCGCATGATAACCTATAATGGACAACATTTCAAAATTGCTAAGCTCTGAAACCAAAAATACCATTTCTTTATTTACTTTTCCGCTGCGCGAATATATATTTATTAATTTTTTATATTGCTTATTTACTGAGAAAAAAATTAAAAACTAAAAAACGTAAGATGACGTCATCGGACGGCAGAATGTAAAATATTTCTTTGCTTAGCACATTATAGTTTTAAATTTACGAAATGCCAAACCCATGTCATGCAACTGTCAAAAAAAAGACAACTTGTCAACGTTGAATGTATGAATGACGTTGACAACGTTGACACTAGTATTATTTACCTTTGACAGTAGTACCTTTTTTTTATTAAAACAATGATAAGCAAAGGAATATCGCTGTATTCTGCCGTCCGATGACGTCATTTGGCGCTTACGTCTATTTAGAATATAAAGAATTCTAATAATTATTTTATGCATGAAAATGGACAAATTTCGAAAAAAGAAAAAATATGGGTCCGTTCATTTTATGTCTATTTTCATATAAAAAAACAATATGGACATGTTAAAAATATGAAATGTTGTCCATTGAGTCAGTATTAAACATTTATCTACAGCGTTAGTCTTAAGAACGTTGTTGCGTATGCCTTGTTGGTTGTCCAAATAAATAAATGAAATGCTGATGTCGGGACCTGTTTGACCACACATTACCGTTAATTCCGGATTTACCCACTATTTGTCCCCCCAATTTTTCCCGATGGCCACATCGGGAAAAATTGTTGCAATATCCACCACTGAGGGATAGCGCTACTAAAATTTTCCAGTTGGGCTCCACTGGTCCTCCCTCAGTGGTGGACATGGCTGAGGGACAGTGCTATTCATTTCCTAGTGTCTAAACAAAAAGAAAATCAACTTTTCGTACAAAGACGGTCACATGATTTTATGGGGAGCTGTTCGTTTTTGTATGGGGAATCAAAAACATTTTTGGACGAATTTCCAAAAGTTGTTCATAATAAAAGAAGTCGTTAAAGGGATGTAAATATCAACCGGTACATGTTGTATGTAACCCTACGTATTTTTTTCCTACGTGTTCGTTTATAACAAATAACATTCATACAACATCTCATACATTGACCTGATTATGTATTACAAATATATCTTTATAAGTTTATTAATTATATTAATGAATATATTATCTATTTTTCAGATGAGGTGGAGAAACTGGAGGATTTGGGAAAATATATGAATAGAAACTACTTGTTATTTAATAACTTATTGATTGCAAGCATATAAAATCTATTATTTTTATTCTATTTAATAAATCAACGACTTCGATTTTGCCAAAAGAAAGCATTTACTTTACCAGCTATTTTTTTTCTTTGAATTTTGGTCCTTCGAGTCGCATTTAGTAATTTAAGATTTTTGTTGTCTTTCCTGTGAATATTATTTAAATAATTTATTTTATATGCTTGTAATTGTAATATAGTGAACTTCGAAAACTTATGAGTAAATAAGAAATTGTAAATTCTATTGAAGATCGATTTTAATTACTGCGATTGTAAGACCGAAAGTATATTTGAGTGAACAAAACAGGGTATGAGAAACGTTGGTATCAGATTTTGAAAATAATATGACGTATCTGAACTTCTAACAGAAGGGCGAGCAGAAACTTTTTGAAGAATCGTAACGGAGGATGCGTAACATAATTAATGTGTATGAAAACTGAAGAGCTCCATCTATCGTTCGTAAGCATAACTATCTTCTCTCTCACTTGGAATTAAAATGTGATAAAGTAAGGCGTTGGCATTACGTTACGAATTCCTTTACTGTTCGCGTTTTTAATTCGCGTGACAGCAGTCAGTACATGTCTCATTCCTTCATTCAGTCCTCTATAGGGTTATGATGTCGTCACTAAAACATCAACTATAGTCCGTAAAATGCATAGACATGCATCCTTTACAGACTGCCCTTTCATAGAAAATGATACTTGAAAAACTGCGCGAAGCCGTTAGTACTGGGGCGACATTCTTTCTCTACCGCACCCGTATAGAATCTGCGTCAGGGCCGGTTGGATCTCTTTCACACTCTGTGACGTTTTTTCCGAAAATGGTACATTCAGCTGACTTGAGTTCCATGTACAATGCAATGTAGCATGATTAGAATGACAGCTATTGGTGTCAACGAAAAATTATATTTAGGTCTATAATAAAAATATATGGAATGAAACTTTATAGTTTATTTGGCACGTGGCAAAAGTCGGAACTAGCGCTGTTTCCATTACAAGACGTGTAAGTATTTTGACATTTTCTTATAGAAAAAATATTGCACAGTGCCCCCATGTCAAATATGTCACTGAAGTGCCTTCTGATCTTGGTCGGTCTGTATGTCTATTGAAATCATGGAACTAGAAAAGGCGCATTCAAAACGGAATGTGCCATTTTCGCAAAAAACGTCAGAGTGTCTGAAAGAGACCCAACCGTCCCCGACGGAGCTTTAAACCTTATCTATACAAGTGCGGTAGAGAAGAACGTCACCTAGATCGTCACCCCAGTATTTTTTTTTTTTGGTCCTAAACCCGCGCGCGGTGACGGCCGCACGTGTGATTCCGCCAATGTCAAGTGTTTCACACCAGTATTAACGGCTTCGCGCGGTTTTTGAGGTATGGCTTTCTATGAAAAGGCTGTCTGATTAGTGTGCAAGTCTATGATTGAAATATAGATCAAGTGACAGCTGTCATTCCAATCAAGCTTTATTTTACGGAGTGTATTAGATTCCAAAAGCAATTTTTTGTACTCATTGAATATACTCTTGGTCAATCGTATAGGTGTCAATGCTACCACAATGGTGCTTTGAAATTATAGTCCATTATATATTTCTGTATTTCAGTCTTCAAAGAATATACTTAGGATTTATTAAAATTTTGAGATAAAGATTTAGATCATCTTTGAAAAATGTAATTAAAAACTCATCTAAATCAGTTGTAAACCTAGAATTATATTCATCATAATATGACTTGGTGAACAAATCCAGATACAAACAAGTTGTTACTAAAATCTTTCAATGTACTTAATCCGATTCCCACATCCCACCTTATTACAAATCGCGCCTTAATATCGTACTAAAACTCATGTCTTCCCGTTCCAACACGCATGTTAAAAGGGGCTGGCACGAATTTTGTTTCGAGACTCTCCTTAGTTCGCAATTTGTAATAAGGGGTATTTGGTTCAATTTCCATTGAGGGATTGGATAGATTATAAAAAAATAACGCAACTAACAGTGAATTGAATGCAATGCACATACTTGAAGTAGGTTGGACCTCCGTATTCAACTCGAGCGCGAGTTATAGCTGTCTGGATTATGAATGGAAGAGAAAACGAGCGCTTTAGTATTTATTATGTTGTTACGGAATTGTAATCCATTTGACATAACGCATTTATTTTATAATTTTTGTAATATTTTATATCCCTTCCATGTTATCCATCTCACGCCTAGTTTGCGAATGCATTTTTAACCGACTTTATATTGCTTACTTTAGTATTCTTTTTTATTGTACATTAGAAATCCTGTATTTTGTAAATTAAGGCTTAATAACGTAAGAGATCACTTATAAAGTATGATATTAGTTATAACAGCAACGAGCCAATGTCTTTAATGTTGCGATAAATTTCATAATAACAATTATTTTAAATTGGCCTCTCTAAATAAATAAATATTTATCTGTATTAAAACTTTTTTCTTGACGTCTTTAAACCAGGTGAGCCTACAGGAAAACCGTCGCGATGCCTGAACGAAAATAATATATTGTACCTAAACTCGTAGCAACCCAACGAAAGAGACGCACAGCCCGTGTGAAAGAGACGGGGACAATGATACGGTCGCAAATTCTTTTTACCCAAAGGAGGGTTATGATTTTGACCTGTATGTGTGGTTGTTCATCTGTTCCTTCCTCTGAATAAATGAGGTGTCGTTAGAATCGTCTTTATTGTCTTCTGGTTATACGCGACATGACGTCACGTTAAATTGACTACAGCGCCCTCTAGAGGACTTAGAGTACCTACGGAATTAAAAAAAAAATGTTTGACGGTATCGTGTGGGATATCAATTGAAAGAGCTTTTTTAGCACATTTCAAATATGTAATTTTATTTACACAACTAAAAATATGTTACATAAAAATAAAACTTGAAAACTAAAACCCGACTACCAAAAAATTGATTTTATTATTATTATGAATCTGTTTTGTTAATACAGTAGGTCGCATACGACCACGGCAATACGGCATAATAATTTCAGCAGAGACAATTTTCTTGTTTCGTACTCTTTAGAGCGTGTTTTTTGTTAGTCAGGTTTTAGCTTTTCATTGTAGGTTCAACATGCCAAAGGTCGTGCGCATAGAGTATGTTTTTTATAATGGTCGTCCGTTGTTACGCTTGCGTTTACTATACTGTATCTGTATGGCTTGCGCCCATAGAGTATATTGAATAATCAGGAAACTTGCGCCTTGTTTCGCCGAGTGAATTCAGGGTATATTGAGGGGCAAGGGGAATAAGTTGGTGAATGGTGATGCACTTGTGAGTTGTGACTTAACTGGTGTTGTCCATGGGCGGCGGCAATCGCTCACCACCAATGATCTGCCTGCTCGTGTTTACTATACTCTATGTCTGTCCATGGAACTACAATTAGTCAACGGAATGTGCCATTTTCGGAAAAAAACGTTACATAGTGTGAAAGATATCCAATCGGCCCTGATGTAGATTATATACGGGTGCGGTAGGGAAAGAAAGTCACCCCAGTATTAACGGCTTCGCGCATTTTTTCTAGTATGGCTTTCTATGAAAAGGCATAGTCTGTTTAGGGTGCATGTCTGTGTACTGTTGTGTCTGCCATCTTCCTATTCAAAGGCTACCTATCACATATAAAAAATCAATCAAAGTGAACGCGTCTAATGTTATACTCTAATTTAATCTGTGGTGTTATTGAAGTGGCCTTTTTTTCTTGGTCTGTGAGTGGCCTGTCTCCAATTGTTACTGTCAATGTCAAAAATCTATATGATCTTTACAGCTGGCTGTCGTTTGTGCGCCTATTTTGGAAATATGTATTCTGTTGTATTAATTACACCAAAACTGATTATTTAGTTACAAACAGATTGAAAAGGTATGTATTGAATACATTCTCAACCAATTCGTATCCATTCTGGATTCATATTCAGATCCAGAGAAGCACATGAACACTACTGATGCACAGATACATTGTATAAAATGGTTCTTCAGAACTCGAAACTTAATCTATCTTACTTGTGAAATAGGTCTATACAGAAACTGAGTTTCAGTATCTACTTTCACTCAGTAACTACTACTACGTGCCTTTGTATTAGGAGTTTTAAATAGGTATAATAAAGTATACTTTGATACTATTTAAAAGTGGTATTATTCTATTTACATATTGTCCCAGTATGACCTAATAATGTACTGAATTTTATTCATACCCCAGGGAGTGGGTATCACCCATAACATGAGTTTGCTATCACAGGAAAATAATCTTAAATGCATTTTGTATGATGACTGATGTATTACCTATTTCCCACTTAATATTACTGCAGGTATACCGGGCCATAGGTTCATCCTAAAGTAGTCTTATTTATTTGATACTAGCCTTGAATCAATTGATATAATTTGGACTAAAAGTGGTGATTTTTAACAATTGTAATACATACATTTTAGTACTTACTGCTTGACTAAACTTTATAACCATGAACAATTGGTCTACTATAACTGTAAAATAAATATATAATAGTGCCTTTTATTGTAATGTAATAGATATATTTAAGTTTAATATAAGTTATCTATTTTCTCTTTCACAATATAGCCTTAAATCAATACAACAATATTTTTTTAATAACTATATGGTGAGAGACTGGGAGTCCATACTAGGAAAATCTGTGTTACAGATGATCAGGCTCTTAACATCTCACCATATAAGTAAATCTAGTATTTCTAAGTAATTTCAGGCAGTGTAAAATATAAACTAATTAAATAAAGAAAGAAGAAGAAGAAGAAATTGTAGTGGAGGATACATAATTGTGATGGTATGAATGTGTGTCCCACAATAAATGGGACTTGTTTCTTTATGATCCTAATAAAGCCATTTTTTTCAGATTGACAGAGAAATATGGATGAGGATATGGACACAATAATCTTAGATGACACACCCCAATATCAACCAGTTATAAATCTCGATGAAGAAAACAGTGACGAAGTAGTAGAAGTGTCTCAAATACAAGAATACCGAGCCACAGGACGTTACGATGATGTGTTTAAATCAAACAGTCTGCTTGCTGAGTTTGTCGACAAATGTTTGGAGTTGGAACACTCTGAGGGAATGACCAGAGTTCTCAACCGAGCACTAATACCTGCTTATGAGAGAACGACCAAGGCATTCCGTGAAAGCGGTGCATTTAAAATGATCTTCACAAGGGCAATTTGTAATCTAGAAAATTATCCTGATTTGAAATTTTCACATGTCAAAGATTTATGTATGACTTTAAAATATCATGCCAAAAAAGGCTACAAACATTGGGCTATTAAAAATGTAGGAAGTGATTCAGTAGGTAAGTGCACTAAGAATGTTAAATATTTTCTGTACTTTATTTTTCTTGACCTGTAGAAGACTTTCAACTGTGTTTCACACAATGATGATCCGTAGGGTACTATGAAAAGGATTTCAGGAGACAATTTTTTTTTATTGCGGCAGACTAGCAGGGTAGTAGACGTTGGCACGCGAGTGTGTGAGCTAAAGTGGAGATGGGCAGGACACCTGGCAAGGCGTAAAGATGATAGGTGGACTATAAAACTTACCGAATGGCAGCCAAGAGTAGGACGACGTCCTATGGGTAAACCGCCTGCACGATGGTCTGACGATATTGTGACGGCAGTGGGGAAACAATGGATATGGCTGGCAAGGGACCAAAGGGAAAGGTGGGATAAAGAAGAGGCCTATACTCAGCAGTGGGTGGATGTAGGTTGATATGATGATGATGATGATGAGACTAGCAAACACCTTATGGTAAGCGATTGCCGCTGCCCATGGACACCTGCAACACCAGTGAAGTTAAAGGTGTACTATCAATCTTTAATTTCACACACAAACAGTTTATTGCATTCATGAATGTAAAATAAAATCTTATAACTACAAAGTTTCCTGTACATCATGTTAGCCTTTAGGCCATAGCATAATTTATATGAACGTGAAATCGACTTAAAGTAGCACTTCTTAAATATGCTTAAACCCCCCTCACCCCGGAGTGGGCCTCCAGACCCTTGCTTACTCATTATCCAAAATACAATGATTTGTACTATCTAACCAGGTTGCCTAATTTAAAGCCGTTCCGTAACAAACAAGTATATACCTGTCCAAACATAGGAGACACACAGCGCGTGTGTAAGAGAGGGAAACTCCGATTCGGTTGTAACGTCTTGCCCGCCCGGATCTTGTATGTGTCTTTTCGGTTCGAAGCGACATGCTAATAATATTGCTCTAAAATCTACTTAGTAGACTCAGACTAAAGAAGTTGCTTGAGAAAGGATGGCCTGTAGCATATATAGATAGCATAGACTGAGTAAACATTCAGCAACTGTTAATGTTATTCTTAAGATGCTTATGACTTTTACAGTAATTTGTATGTGTGTTAATTTCAGGTAAACTTAAAGGACGAAGGAAGAAGTTTCACACAAATAATAAACCTCCCATAAAAAGGAAAAAACTTGGTGAAAACCCCCTTCAAATCATATTATCTGATGATTCAGATAATTGTGAAGCGCCAATACTAGATTTAGACGAACCTGAACCTGTCATGATAATAAATTTTACCAAAGATAAGGAGAAAAACAGTGCTGGACAAATTGAAACCATTGCCTTAGATGAAAATGTTCATTTGGAGCACATTACTAACAAAATAAGTGACCACTTAGATTCTGTAAACAATGCACCAGATCCTTATGATGATTTAATCCAAGTAGTTGATGATAAAGATAATACTACTAAAAATAATCATGTGACTGAAAATAACCAAAACATAGCAAATACAAATAAAATTGTTGTTACAGTATTAGATGATGATCCTATTGAATTAACCGATGATGAGAAAGAAGATGTAAATCGAAATACAGATAAACAAATAAGTGATAATGACAAAACTCATGATGTTTCTAATGTAGCCACATTTTGTATATCCGATGAAGAAGAAATACTTACTAATACTGATAAGACTTACCCTAATGAATTAGATCTGGACAAGCTATTAGTTCCACTGAAGGAAGAAGAATTTCCAGGAAATGATGAAAGGAAAACCCTTAGTAAAATAAGTGATATTGAAAATGAGATCAAACATTACAAAGACCTGGTAATCAAGACAGAAGAAGAAGAAGTAGTCAATGATAATATGTACTCTCCTTACATACAGTGTGACCGGTATGTATCAAAATTTGTTTTTAATTTAATCCATCCACATTGTTTGCAAACAGATGTTAAAATACCCAACACAAACTAAATTTTTAAGGTAGGGCACTGCCTCACAATTCCTAGCTGTGGCCCAATAGAAGACGTAGCTTAAGGGATGTAAATTTTTACTTATACATTCTGTATAAACACCGACTAGAATATTATTTGTTGAATGTGTTCAAGATCTTGCTTGTTCACTGGTTTTTAGGGTATGATGATGTATACTTTTTGCTTAACGAAAATATTATGTTTTGTTCTCATATATTCGTTCTCTATTTTTCAGGTACAAGGCTAAAATAGTCACATTATACCAAGAGCTTTGTAAATTGACTGGGGAAAAACCAGTGAAACGACGTGAGGTCCGACTGAAGCCTACAAACGAGAAGCTGCAACTTCCCATGTTAAAACTGGAGAAGTTCATCAATAGCAACATAGGCCCTGATGGCCACCCCCACTTCCCAGACTTCTGTGATGTGGTGGAATGCGTAGAGGAGGCCAACGAAGATGGAAAATTGGGTTTTAGTAAACGGGAGGTTATGAAAGAAGGTAAGGTTTTATAAATATCAGACAACAGTCAACAGCACATATTTTTTTCTATGTGATATGTGGCAGACAAACAGACAAATCACCTGTTGTGGTAGCTCAGTGGATAACAATGTGCCTTCCATGCGGGGGGACATACTTGTTCGAATCCGAGCATGCATCACTGGATTTTTCATATCATTTTGTGAATATTTGCGTAAAACATAGTGAGGATTTTAACTAATCTGTATTTTTACTGATTATATGTAAAGAAATAAATCCTACTGAATTGCCTTGGATAAAGGCGGCACAAGACCGATCTGTGTGGAGGTCATTGGGAGAGGCCTAAGTCCTGCAGCAGACATATATTGGCTGAAATAATGATCAAATCCTATTACCAGCGGTAATGCTTATAGAGTTGTAGGTAATCCGAGGGACAGCCACGCTTCGGCATGGATGGGCCGGCTCGATGGGAGTGATACCATAGCCTCACAGATAACCGGCGTGAAGCAGCATTGCTGCGTGTGTACCGGTACCGGAGGCCCAATCCTGGGGAAACGGGGGCTTAAAGGTTGGCAGCGCACTTGTGACTCCACTGGTGTCGCGGGTGACCGTGGGCGGTGGCAATCGCTTACCATCAGATGATCCGTCTGCTCGTCTGCCACCTCTCACATAAAAAAAATCCGAAAACACGAAAACGCTTGCACGATGTAATCGACACCTAACGCCATCTATTGGTATAAAGTGGAACTAATGTCCCGAAACGAAGTGAGGGCGGGCCACTAGTTCATTTATATGCTTTTACTTATATCTGTATCTATTTATACACTTTAGCGCGAGCTCTCTTCACGTACTGTGGGCGAGCGCTGCAGAAGAGCCGGCAGCGGCGCGAGTGGCGCCACATGCTGGACCTAGTCAAGAACGGTCTGGTTGAGGATCCCGCGGAAAAAGACCCGGAGCTGATGGCGCGCCTCCAGGCCAACAGGACGAGAGCGGTCACAAGGGAAACGGAGTTGCTAGAGAGGTATGTTGCTTTTTTATATCATAGATAATTTAACATATAATTCTCAATTTAGTACCGTACCTAATTAGTTTTATTAAGGTGACGGGGAAGGCACACTAGCGACGCCAATCGATTTTAATTTTTAGCTACTATACCGGATCTATTTTAAACAATTTCGGGGTTACAACCTCTCGGCAAACACTCATATTATTTGTTAAATAACCATGCACAAATGTTGGGTTTAACGCGTACGCGAAAAATTGATTACCGCCAAAAGCGGTTACTTTTGGCGTGAATCAATTTTTCGCGTACAAAAACGGAAATAAAATAGATCCTGTTCAGTAGCTATTAAAATCGATTGGCGTCGCTAGTGTACCCTACCCGTCATCTTAATGTATAATAAAGAGGGGTCTCTTCTAATGCAGGTTTGGCAAACTTAAAATAAGAGGCCCACATATTGTATCAACTACCTGTAGTAAACAATAAAAGATATTTATGACATTTTTTTATAATTCGCGTATTCTTAACACATTGACTGCCATCAAACCAGACGCAAATAAACATTTATTGTTTGTCGGTCACCGGTGTCCCTCATTGCGCTCAAAACCTTAATCTTAGTGTGTAATTATATCTACAATATGGATTAATTTTCACCTGATGGTAAACGATTGCCGCCGCCCATGTACCCCCTCGACACCAGTGGAGTCACAAGTGCGTTGCCAACCTATAAACCCCTTTTCCCCCGGATTGGGACTCCGGTTGGTACTGGAGTGAGGGTTCACTCACGCAGCGAAATACAGCACAGTGCTACTTCACGCCGGAGTTATGTGAGGCCGTTTTATCCATCCGGCCCATTCATGGCTCTCCCACGGTGAATTCATTTCTTCAAACTAAGCGTGAAGAAGCATCTCGCGGACCAGTATGGCAGTGTCAACGGAAGTGATGCCTTGACATCGCTTCCGTTGTAATTGCAACGTGGGCTCTTCTCTTGCTTACCATTAGGCTGAGGAAAGCCAATATGTATATGTTGACTGACCGGATGGCGCAATTGGTAGTGACCCTGCCTCTTACGCCAAAGGTCGTGGGTTGGATCCCCACCCTGGACAAACATTCGTGCGATGAACACTTGTGTTTGTTCAGTGTCTGGGTGTAATATATGTATTTAAGTATATGTTTGTGTTCCTCTGTTGTCTGATATCTGTAACACAAGTGCTTAAGCTACTTAGTACGGAATCAGGTCAATGTATGAGATGTTGTGAGAATTATTATTATTATTATTCTGACTGTGTCACTATAAAAAAAAAATCCGGTTGCGTCCAAAGCTGTCGCTTTCGAGCCCGGGGCACGCTTGACCAATGATCCAGGATTCGGGAAGTCTGAGGAGGGGGAGGAGACGCCGAGCAGATGCGCGTCTCCACCCTCTTCGCGGAGGGAGCCCGCTGGTGCGTGGTACGGGGGCACCAGCACCAGCATTGCACAGGCTCCCTCTGCTGCTCGATAGGTACGGCTCAGTTCTCCCGGCTGTCCCTATCCCCTCTCCCGGCACGTCCGGGGGAGGAACCGCCGGATATCTGCCCGGGGAATATCGTGGAGGGAGGCTTCGGCTGTATCACCATGATATTTCCCAATATGGGCGATGAGGGAGAACCGCAGGGGGTTTAGTGGGTATGCCTTTGCCTGGCTTCTCTATGGGAGAAGCTCCCAGCCAAAGGAGAGTCCCACATAACCCGGCCGCCTCCCGGTGGTCTGGTATGCATAAGGTAGTCGGCTCATCTCTTGAGCCGGCGGCATTCCCCCTGCGAAACAAAAAAAAAGAGGATTCGGGAAGTCTGGTTATTACAATGAAGCGACTGCGATCTGTCCTTCGCAACCCTTAGACAGGGGAACCAGACCACCTGGATCACGGTAACACGTTCAGAATCATCATCTCCGATATTGGAGGTATCCACAATTTTGAGAAACTATCCGAGACGTGCAGGTTTGCTCACGATGTTTTCCCTCACTGCCGAGCTAATGGTAGAAAGATGCACATAGATTTGAAAAATCTAGAGGAAGCTTGGATGCGAACGAGACAGCATCAGTTTGGAGAAGGAGGGTTTAAATGTTGGCCAGCGCACTTGTGATTGTGACTCCACTGCTGTTGTGGGTGCGGGCGGCGGCAATAGCTTAAAATCAGGTCAACCTGATCGTCTGCCATCTCACTGGGCTGGTAGGCGCTGTTTAAGGTGACGGGTAGGGCACACTACCGCCAAAAGTAGCCGCTTTTAGCGTGAATAAATTTTTCGCGTACAAAAACGGACTCAACATTTTTGCATGGTTATTTAATAAATAGTATAAGTGTTTGCCGAGAGGTTGTAACCCCGAAATTGTTGAAAATAAAACCCGTTCAGTAGCTAAAAATTAAAATCGATTGGCGTCGCTAGTGTGCCCTACCCGTCACCTTAACGCCTGTTTTCTGTGAGAAGGTATCACTGCGGTCGGGCTGACCCCTATTCATAGCAACTTTACCTTATTCCGTAGCAAATACTTCTTAATTCGACCTATAAAAATGATTTTGTATTGCTTTTAGGTACTCACAAATGAATAATCCTGAGTCTGGCTCAGAAGCAGGAAATTATGAAAGTTCAAACAACCAGAATTCGAAGAAAAAGAGAATTGCGCCTACTACAGTTTCTTTACCTGTACATAAAGTAACTAGAATTGTAAACCGAGGCAATCAAATTGTCGAAGTTGTTATATCAGAAGAATCTTCGCATAATCATAATAAGACACAAAAATCTAAATCGAGAAAGAGTAATGATACAGATGTGCTTAAAATATCTCCCTGTAGTATACCATTCATTCGAGCTTTAGCAAGTAATGAAGTTAAAAATAATGTCATAAATTATAATAAAGAAATGAATCTCAATGATAGCAAACACTCAAAGGATTATTTGCCCAAGGAAAAACTATTAGAAACAGCTCCCAATAGTTTGTTAGAGCCGAATAATACTGACGACTTTTGTTATGAAGTACCTTTAATTGATTCGACAGTTGAAACAACCAATGTGGTTATTAAGCAGGAATTTGCCCATATTGATGGTATCATACCACATCATGAGGAACAAGAATCAGAATTAGTTGCCAAAGATTCTCTCGATAGATTTGATTTTGGTAAATCAATAGCCTGTATTGAAATAAGTATTGATAATACTGATGAAACTCGTATTGAAACAAATGCTAATGTAAAGAAAGAAGTTGTCCATATTGATAATGTCATTCCACACCTTGAAGAATCCGAATTAGTTGCCAAAGATTCTCATGATACATTAAACTTTGATAAACCAACGATAAATCGTAAATCTGATAATAGTAAAACAATTAATAATATCGATGAAACTCGTATTGTAACAAATACTAATATAAAGATGGAATTCAATGTCGACGTTATCAGGCCAGATTATGAAGAACAATTATCGGAACAAGTTGCTAAAGATTCACATGATACATTTAACTTCGATAAATCAACGCTTGATAACAGTGTAACAATTAATAATATTGATGAAACTTGTATTGTAAATATAAAGAAGGAACTTGCCCATGTCGATGTTATTAGGCCAGATTACGAAAAACAAGAATCGGAAATTGTAGCCAAAGATCTCTTTCATAAATCAACACCGGATAATAGTAGAACATTGAATAATGCTGACGAAATTCGTATAGAAACAAATGCCGATATTGAGGAATTTGCTCGTATCGATGGTATTAGGCCATATCATGAAGATCAAGAATCAGAATTACTTGCTGAAGATATTCCCGTTACATTTGACTTCGATAAATCAATGTCTCATAATACTGAAACCATTAATAATACTGATGAAGCTCGCATTGAAACAAATAATAATACTGATGAAACTAATAATATTCATAAATCAAGTAAACTCAGTGGCTTAGATTTTTTAGAACACTTTTTAAAAGCAAGGGTGGTGTTGCCAAGAATGACTATAAAATTCGAAGAAGATAAAACTAAGCAACCAGTTCTTACAAATGTTGCAGAATGTAGTAAAAATGAAGATAATGATACCATTGATGTTATACCAGGGGTTAAAATAAAAGAAGAACCGTGTGTTGATATACAAAGTGAACTTGATGAACTAGGCGATAACTTTACAATGACTATTATAGATATACAAGATCCATTTTTAGTAATGGAGATTTCTTCTGACAGCGAAGATGAAGAGGAGATGGACGTACAAAAGAGCTGCAGCAGCAGTTCTGAGGAAGATGAGGAGGTGGATGTAGAAACATTATAATTTATATTATAAAATTTTGAATTATTCTAAAAGTTCTGATTCTGATCTGTTCTGACAGATAATCGACTTCTACGATAAGACAGTTCCATTGTCATTTATAACGATGTCCATTGTGATAAAGTCACACTGAAGTTAGAGAACAATAATTTCGCACAAGGTTGATGTTATGTTATAGAATGTAAGTATCAAAATTATTTTTCAGTTGTGTTTGCAATCTAAGAGTAGATAGCGTCAAATCAAGTTAGACCCCACAGTGCAAAAATAGCACTTGTGTCTTCTGAGACACAAGGATGGTCTAAGTCCAACATGGGTAATTCCACGTGACGCCGTATTACATTGGTTTATCATCATGTGCCTTTTTAATTCTAAGTTGTCCTAGTTTATTAAGTCTTGGTAAGTTTCGAACTTTTATCTACCTACCTAATTGTAAATATTATTTATATGATAGATGAAGTATGTAGGTAGGTACTTACCATTCGAAATGTTTTCGTTCTTGGTTTTATCTCGTATGTTTTATACTTGTAGTTAAAAACACTATTGTTTCATAGAACAGAGAACTTTATTACTTTATGAAATGTCTATTTTGCCTTGGCTTCCAATCGTAGTTTTTATATTTGAAGTTTCACAAAGAAAATTAAAGTCTTCGTTTACGTTTTAATAGCTTATTTATACATAAGGGTTTTGTTAACTTTTCATCGAGATTCCTCTTCGCGCATCTAGCGCGTGTAAATAAAAGATTTTTTTCATTACACCTTATTTCATTCAAAACCACATCCCGCATTTTTATAAATTACTTAGCCTGGATAGTTCACTAGGTATTTGAAGAAAATAGTTTGTGAGTCATAAGTTTTTTTACACTAAGAAACATACTTTTACGCATCTGGAGCCCAATTCTCGTGCTCGTGATATTTTGAAAACATGGCCGGATATCACCTGAAAACTATGTTTTAGTGATATATGTCGTATGAAAATAAATGCCACGAGCACGATGAATTGGGGTCCTGGCATTAGAAAATCGCTCAGAGCTCTAGAATCTATCATGACGTTCATGTAGCTCAATTTAGACATTCAGTCGATGGAAGATTAATGTTATTTCCCGATTTCAATAGCCTGGAGCCTAATTCGTGTGCTCGTGATATTTTGAAAACATGGCGGATATCACCTGAAAACCATACAAAAAAACTACGTTTTAGTGATATATGATGTATTATAATAAATGTCACGAGCAAGTATGGTTTTCAGCAGGGCTAACATGCGCACCACGAGATAATTTTGTCTACACTCGTATTCGCTAGTTGCTTCTCGCTCACCAGACTGAGCGATGAGCGGGATAGAAGGATGCGCTCGCACGGACGAGAGTAGACAACATTTTGGCGCGGAGCGCATGTATGAAATTTGACAGCTAAAAACGAGATATTTGTCGTCCTCGCTAGTCTACGACGACGCATCCTTCTATCCCGCTCATCGCTCAGTCTGGTGAGCTAGAAGCAACTAGCGAATACGAGTGTAGACAAAATTATCTCGTGGTGCGCATGTTAGCCCTACAGGTGATATCCACCATGTTTTCAAAATATCACGAGCACGAGAATTGGGCTCTTGTAAGTATTCAGCTTGATGGGAATTTAGAGGTAGCATATTTTCCGTTTGATTTGATCGGTCTCAGAAATTAAAATACTTTTATTAACGCGAAGGATTGAGATTCAAGATGTATGAAATGAGAGCTTGTTTTAGCCAATAGACTACGCGAAGTAAACACCGACCAGTAGAGGGCGCGCGGAAGGGGCGATACGAAACTTAGTGTATAGTTCTGTAAATAGCGTTAGCTTTTGTATATTCTTCTGGTCGGATTTTACATAAAAATACATGCTCTTGACCTACCTAAGTCATTCTTCAATTTACACTTTCAAAATAAAAAGGGATCAAATAAAATTAAGGCGACACCGCGACGACACCTAACGCCGCCAAGTCATTTATACCATTGATTATGACGAATAGGTGCCAGTTTCTTAAAAAGTGAGCAATAAATACTTTAAGGAAAGTATTAACAATTTTATGAGACGAACTTATGTAATTATCTCTTCCTACAAGTAAAAATAATCTCCATAATTGTTAAAAGTGGCCACAGTTTTAGCAATTATGGAGATTATTGTTACTTGTAGGAAGTAATTATTACACATAGGTGGGTAGCAAAAAATGTTAATTCTTTCCTTAAAGTATTTTTGCCGACTTTTTGAAAAACTGTCACCTATTCGTCACAATCAATGGTATAAATCACTTGGCGGCGCTAGTGCCGTCGCTGTGTCGCCTTAATAAACCAAATATCTACTAAGAGGTGAAGAATCACAACGCACGTAACTTCATTTTGTACAGATTTAATTCGACAGACTGTTAAATACTTATTACTGCATTTACATTTATTATTGGCCGTTGCTAAAAACGCTATTAAATTCGGTAGAATTTTTGCACATCAGACATATGCTTCGAAAAGCTGCTCGAGTGGGTCCAATCTTTTCTCTGTCGGTTCTTGTACCTTACTTATATACAGAGCTCTAGTAGAAACGACACATCACTGTTATTAAACCAGTCCTTCGCCCCAATATAAAAAAATAATTTAAGATTCCTAAATAAAATCTGCACATTAATCTATCCAAGTCCCATCTCTTAATCACAAGGTCTTATCGGCTCCTTATAATTTTAATAAATTACGGCGTTGAACATTAGTTCGAGCTATACTTGAAATGGCCGAGGCTTCAGTTTTGAAAGTAAATGCAGTGCCAATCGATATGTGACCGAGTTCCAACGTGATAGCTCGTTTTACAAAGTGTTTCTAAGACTGAAGCGGCAACTGACCATGTGTGCAGAGAGCAATCAATTCCTAATAATAACTTATACGTGCACCGACGATTAACTCTAAAGGGTAAGAATTATTTATTTCACATTTAATGCGCAAAGTAGGTATCCTATGCGTCGGATATCATACAAGACTTAGCATATCCAACAGACAATACATCAAGTGAACGCCACCGCGTCATAGGGAAACGTCGACTAATCCGACCAAAACAAAGTAATATTTTTAACTAAAGTATTTTATTTTACACCCACCGCTGTCTTTACACATACTTTAGGCTTTTTATAAAATAAAAACCTGATTACAAGCTGCTAAGTATAAAAACTTGACCAACAATAACGATTATGCAATTTCGAGAAAAAAAATGTACACATAGACAACATCGCAGTTATCTATGAACAGCCTAATTATTCTACAACCTGCGATGTAGGAATTTTGAATGCATAAAAAAATATCTCTCCTATAGGGCCTTACCTTACATTCTTACATTAATTTCGTATATCATATCGTCTTTGACAATTTGATGTTTAAAAAAGTTGATAAGTCTACTGACATACAAGTGAGAATGTTATCCCAAGAGCCCTCGATCGACGCGACATTGCCTTCTTGGCGCAGAACACTTACTTACAACATGGAATAGGCAATCATAAGCCACTCGATTACGTGTAACATTTTCATGTGTTCAAATATTAAAGAGAGCAAGGAAAGGCCGAGACGAGCCAAAACGTTAGTCATACAAAATTCAACTATTTCATTATACAAAATGCAATTCAGTCTTCACTGAAGATATTAGTTTCTCAAGCGACAGTCCATCAGTCTTAAACGATTAGCACATGTTATGTTAGCGGTACCTAGTGTTTGTTCCGCTTAGGAACGAGGTGTAGTAAAAGTAAGCGCGTGCTAAGGTGGGGCGGGGGGGAAGGCGAGGAGGCGGGACCCCAATACTTAGAACTGGAAGTCTGCACTTCTAGCTACAAGTCAGACCAGGTTCAGTACAGTATCAACAGATAAAGTTTTATTTGATCAGGGTATCGCAATGGTACTGTTTCTTACATATTATAGGGTGCATACACAGAACCTGCTGAGACGGTCGTAGCCTCGACCTAGTGTGCCCCCGCGCCGCTTGTACGCGATTCGACGCTCGTTAGGACATTATTTGAACAGATGGCAAGTGTTACACACAAAGGGATATAACGCCTCGGCGAGACGGGAGCGTCGAGCGACGTCTCCAAAAGAGGACTAATCAATCACACAACACATTCAAGAATTTTCCTTTATTTCTATTTTTTTGTTAATTTTCTTGATTTTTTATATGTATTTATTTAATTTATCAATAAAATATTTTACGGTATTTAAACTTCAAGTTTGCGTCCATCTTTTCGTCAAGATTATAAACCATTATAACACATTTATCCACCATGAGGAATATCATCACCGATGTCGATCAACAATCTTTCGGCGGGTCGCGGAGCGCAACGTAACGTTAACGTAATGAGACGTAAGCGAAAAGAGAACAAACAAAACAAAACAAACGTGAAGTTTCGCCGGCGCGGCGACCGCGGCCCGGGGCGACGGCGCGTATCATATCCTACTATACTCTTATCAATTAACTCGCGAAATACATTCTTCAGAAACTAAAACGGAGTTCCTTCGATTCATAACCAATGGGGTTACCATGCCCCTATGACGTAAGCGGCAGTGGCGCCATCATTTATTTCCACGACTTTATTGACAGAGTATAGCTGACAAACTCAACGTGCGTGCGCGCACCCAACTACTCTAGGCTTTACCAATATTATTGTCTCCCCGGAAGTCATATCTGCGCAATCGTTTTCTTGTGCTTATGTACACTGGCTATCTCTCGGTACACTATTACACTTACATTTTAAATAAATTAATTTAATAGCGCCACTCGCGCTCTATTTCATAAGATACATAATATTTCATTTGTATATAACAATTACGCACTCGTTACAACAATGCCGGTCAACCTACGCTTCCGAGTGCTCAAAATGCGATTCGTCTAGATCAGATTTTCAGCACGGGGACTAGAGACAATTGAACTATACATACAATAAACAACCACAAGTCTCTAGAGTCGAATCCTTAATTCAAAGTACCGCATTACAGGTTGTAAGATGGCGATCGTTATATTAATATCATTATCATAGCCAAAACCTTGAGTGCTCGCGGGCCCCGCGCCATGCCACAATATTTTACGTTAAATTATACATAATATTATGTTTTACATTTATGTAAGGTTGTTGATTGTAAAAAAATTATACGTTTGTTATATCCCTATAAATGCTGAGTTGGTTTATTTGTCGAGAGCTGTGTTTGCCTTGACCGCAATCACGCATTCCTCGCCGCAGGACTTCAACACTGTGCACTGAAACAACAAATAATAACTTCATTAGTACATCTCATCATCAATCTAGTCAATACCCCTAGGAGGTCAGGAATGAAATGTAATATTTACACTTACAAGCTGGGCGGATAAAGAATGGGATCAGAAATGGCGGCGCATCTATTCACTTCTCGCTCGCACACTATTTGCCTCTATACTCGCACCCCACGAGTGCGAGTATAGACGCAAATAGTGTGCGAGCGAGAAGTGAATACGAGCGCCGCCATTCTGATCCCGTTCTTTATCCGCACGGGTTGTAGATAACATTTTTATTAATACCAGGACCTTTACAGTAATTCCGCATGCGGGATTCAAAGGGGCATGTCCATAATAATCTTTAAAATTTCAAGTTTAGGTAAACAAGCGCCCGATTATCTGATCACTAATGATCATTGTAAAGGGTTACTAGGTTTGACCGTTAGCTAAATGAGCTATCTAGGAGTCACATGCTTTACTGCGGTACCAGGATCGGATAATTTCGTATGATAGATTATTTTTCTCGTCTTTTAGGTGCATTATAAAAATAGTAATTAATTAGAAATTGATACCATTCTTTTAGATCTACACAAGACAAAACAAGGAGGCGTTATCGTTATAGAAGTATTCTACAGAGTTGTCAAAAGCAATGTCAATAATGTCAAATGTGACACTTCCAGACAGCTTTAGGCTGGCTGTCCACCGAAGCGGAGCTAGGCTGCGGAGCGGTGAGCGAGGCAATCCACCAATCAAGAATCTTGGTCGCTGAGTAGCAAAGTTTTAATGCAATACTATTGGTGCTTTTTATATCGCTCTGCTTCGGTGGACAATCCAGCCTTAGTTCCTGGTGTCACCGTCTATCAAAACATCCTTTTTACCACGCTCTGTAATGTATTTGTATTCAATCCCATGTTGTCCATATAGCTGATGATAAACACTAGCCCAGGTAAAGGGAAGAAATATAATCTTCGAGTGGATTTAGCACCAACACACTACAAAAATGTGTCAGAGACTCTATACTCGTAATTTTTTTTAATGTGATAGGTGGTAGACGAGCAGACGGATCACCTGATGGTAAGTGATTGCCACCGCCCATGGACACCCGCGTCACCAGTGGAGTTACAAGTGCGCTGCCAACCCTTACTCCCCCTTCCCCCGGATTGGGCCTCCGGTACCCTCAATCACGCGGGGAAATACAGCACAATGCTGCTTCACGCCGGTTTTCTCTGAGACCGTGGTATCACTCCGGTCGAGCCGGCCCATTCATGCCGAATCGTAAGCGCTCTCCCACGGTAAGACTCGTAATTGTTCATATAAATAAACCCTGTATTATATGAACAACTAGTGGGTCGCCCTCACTTTGATACTGGACATTATACATTATTGACTATCCGCTTGGAACAGTGGTAGTGAACGCTGTCGTTGTTGCAAGGGTTGCGGGTTCGATCCTCTCACAGTACAAACATTTGTGTGCATGAACATGTCTGTGTGTTGTCTATGTATTATAAGTACCTATGAATTTACAAAAGTAAAATATGTATAATATTTGTAATCCCACTGTTGATTCTGATATCCATATCTTGGAGTCAGATCAATGTATGTGATGTTGTGAAATATTTATAATAATAATTCTCACAACATCTCATACGTTGACCTGATTCCGTACTAAGTAGCTTAAGCACTTGTGTTACAGATATCAGACAACAGAGGAACACAAATATATACTTAAATTCATATATTACACCCAGACTCTGAACAAACACAAGTGTTCATCGCACGAATGTTTGTCCAGGGTGGGGATCGAACCCACGACTTTTGGCGTAAGAGGCAGGGTCACTACCAATTGCGCCATCCGGTCAGTCAAATTTATATTTATTTATTATCTCCATACTGTCCCAATCGATGGTGGTGGGCGTCCTAATCGCGCAGATGTTTAGCCTTTACGGTTTACATTTATAAGCCTTCTCGTTATCTATGAAATTTTATTAATACTATAGAATATATAAGTAGCTGAAAACTGAGGCTAAATTTCCACAGTGGGTCTCATAGTATTTGATGAAACATGGGCAACAAAAATTTAGAATCAGTAAAAGACTACGATATCCTTGATAAACGTAGACTAATATTCATTAAGATGACGGGTAGGGCACACTAGCGACGGAAATCAATTTTTAAGTTTAGCTACTAAACCGGATCTATTTTAAACAATTTCGGGGTTACAACCTCTCGGCACAAATGTTGGGTCCGTTTTTGTTCGCGAAAAATTGATTGGCGGTAATTCAAATTTCACTAAAAAAAAGCAGACCCAAAAGTTAAGTTTAAGTATTTAATAAATAGTGTGGCAGCGAGAAAAGGAGACACCCGGTAAGGGGGTAAAAATAAATATATAACAAAATAAAATTATAGAAAAATACAGAAAATTTACATGTAATCGGCCGAAACGTTAGAAGAAGAAAACATCAAATAAATACTTTTCTATTTATAAGGGCGCCTAAGCGGCATGGAGGACTGTCCTCTACAAATAGTATAAGTGTTTGCCGAGAGATTGTAACCCCGAAATTGTTTAAAATAGATCCGGTTTAGTAGCTAAAAATTAAAATCGATTGGCGTCGCTAGTTGGCCCTACCCGTCACCTTAAAGAAGTTATACGTCTTATTGCGTTTAGAAAAAATACGGCAATTTACGCATAGGTACAGACCTATTATTATTACCATCATATTTTCCATACCAAGACGCATAAAAAATCTTAAAAAAAATTTTATGTGGAGGTTTGCCATTGTCCTTCATGGTTTTATTTGTAATTGTCCACGCGCGAAACCCCAAGTTCAAAAATACAATTTTAAATCCGTTTTTAATCTGCTTAGCTACATTTTAAAATTGATAATTGCATGTCATCTTATCAACTGCAACTGAAGTCGAAAACTGATTACACATGCTAAAAGGCCAAACTAACATGTTACTTATTGCCCAGTATCGAACAGTCGCGGTATAAAGCTATCAATTACGTAAATATGCTAAACGATTTTAAACTTTACAGGTAAGGGAATAGAATCTTTATTTGTTACATTACTGTCGTACATGAGTGTCTTGACGACCAGGACGACACCGATTAATAATTACCTGTGTAGGCGACTGGCGAATAAAATCAATATCGAACCCGCTAAAGATAGAATTGTGATGTTCCGAGAAATAGTAATTGGAAAAATCTCTTCAAGTGCGACGTATCTTTTTAACTGAGAAACTTTGTTCCAATCGCTATTTTTAGACTCGAGATAAGTTGCATTTGTAGGTACTTTTGTAGTGCTACCTATTAATTTAAAGTAGGATCACAAATTCTTTTATAAAATACCAAATGATGAGAATGAATCCTAAAGTAAGCTGTGATCTTTTTATTATAGTACACTAGCTGACCCGGCAAACGTTGTTTTGCCATATAAATAAAAGGGTTGATCGTAGAAGGGTGAAAATTGAGGATTGTATGTATTTTTGTATGTTGTATCATAAAAAAAGAGAAATTAAAAATTTTGTCTAAAAAATAAAAATAAAAATTTAGGGGTGGACTACCCCTAACATTTAGGGGGATGAAAAATAGATGTTGGCCGATTCTCATAGATACCGGATAAGCACAAAAAATTTCATCAAAATCGGTCAAGCCGTTTCGGAGGAGTATGGCAACGAAAACTGTGACACGAGAATTTTATATATTAGATAATACCTAATATGTCTTGATTGTATTGTTAGATATTTGATGACCCGTTTAACGCAGTGGTTTGTGCGCCGGTTGAGAGTGAGACGCAAGGGTCGCGGGTTCGATTCCCGGACTAACACGCAAATGTTTGTTTATGACACATATCTGTGTTGGATCTGGGTGTTTGTGGTACCTTCGTTGTTCCTGGTCTCCATAGTACAAGGGAAAACCTTAGTTTGGGACTAGGAAAATGTATGTGACGTTGTCTCAATTTATTATTTATATACGTTTTAGTTTTAAGGAAGTGTCACTTATGTTGGAGGTTCCTTATTATAAATAAACTAGCGATCTACGGCTTCGCACGGCTGCAATATTTTATGAATGTATTATTAATTATATATATAAACCGTCCTCTTGATTTAAAAACCGCATCAATATATGTTGCGTAGTTTAAAGATCTAAGCATACATAGACAGACAGCGGATTCGACTTTGTTTTATGTAGTGATAGCGATAAATTATCACTACAAAATATTGATTTATTATTAGATTTACGGATAAAATAGTAAATGAAAAACATTGTGATAACTTTAATAGATTCGAGACGAGACGTAAAGATAGGTATATGTGATGGCTAGATTTCTTATTTAATTATGATTTATATCTTTGTAGTTAACACGCTGTATCACATCATTATGATCGATACTCTTTATTGCACAACATACAAAACTTAAAAGCTAGGTATACAGCGATACAATGTACGACGACCCGTTTGGAACAGTGGTAGTGAACGCTGCCTTTGGTCCAAGGGTTGCGGGTTCGATCCGACATTTGTGTGTGTGAACATGTCTGTTTGTATTGGTCTGGGTGTTTGTATGTATTACAAGTATGTATTTACAAAAGAAAAGTATTATTTGTATATATTTGTAATTCCGCTGTTGATTCTGATATCCGTAACACAGGTGCTTGAGCTACCTATTTCGGAGTCAGATCAATGTATGCGATGTTGTGAAATATTTATTTATTTAATGTACAATTTAAGTCTTATCGCTGGGATCGATTTCTACCAGACAACCTTTAGATGACATCTATTATCTACATTATCATTACGTTGATCTGAGAAACGAGTTGGCGGATTGACAGTGAAAGGCGAGGTATAGTGAGGTGGGAAGTTGTAATGTCAAGTACGAAGCTATCTTCGAACTACAAGAAGATAGCCAGTAGATAAGCTAGACATCAGGTGAGACGAATCACCTCGTCTGCCGCTAGGGTTTCTAGATTATATTGTATGCCCCGACATCCGAAAAAAGTACGAAAAACAACTTCAATAATTATAACTCGATAATTTCGACCAGCGGAACGAAATGTTTTGGGACATAACTTATTTAATAATTTCGAACTACCCATAAAAGTAATCTTCCCGACAATAGGATCGATCGATAATTCGTTTTGGTAACCCTATTTGTCGCCTGCCTCATAAAAAGACGAACGATTTGAAAACAAAGAAGGTCGGTTCTAGTTGACCTTGATATCGAGGAGTCCGTTTACCTACGCGGTAAGCAAGCATATCGTATCGTGTGTATCCCGAATTATACTGAAATCACGCGTGGATGGATGGAATTTGTTTAGTGCAGCAAAAGCAGTGCTTGGTTTGTCGAAAGGCGGTCGCAAATGTGACAAGGAGACCTGGTGGTGGAACGACACGGTCCAGAAGCTCATCTACAAGTTGGCGCGCTCCAGGGTCAAAGCTGCGCAAGACAATGCCGCATTGACAATGCACATTTCACAATGCCGCTGCGTAAAAGACTCTGGTGGCAACCTACTATGCGAAGATCTCGCGGTGAAGGAGAGGTGGCGCTCATACTTCCACGAGTTCGGTGTGAGTATCGGCGCCGCCGATAACGTCTGAGGAAGTCCTTAAAGCCCTTCGCCGCATGAAGAACCGGAAAGCTCTCGGATCCGATGGAGTCCCCATTGATGCGTGGAAAGTGATGGGTCCTCGTGGTGTGGGCATTTTAACCTACCTTAACAACCGCATACTCCTCACGGGGAAAATCCCAAACCAATGGAGATTGAGTATTATTACCCCAGTCTTCAAAGGCAAGGGAGCGGCACAGGAGTGCGGAAACTACCGCGGAATAAAGGTCATGTCCCACACCATGAAGCTCTTTGAGCGGATTATAGATTCCAGGATCAGATAGGAGTGTACTCTCTCGGACCGTCAGTACGGATTTTATCCCGGCAAAGGGACCATGGACCCTATTTTTGCCCTAAGGATCATCATGGAAAAGTATAGGTTGAAGAATACGCCTCTGCACTTCCTCTTTCTTGACCTGCAGAAGGCCTTTGATTGTGTTCCGCGAGTGATGATCTAGTGGGCTCTAAGGTCCAAAGGAATTCCTGAAGTTTATATTGACATCATCCGAGACATGTACCACGATTCCGGATCCCTAGTTAGGACTTCAGTTGGCGACACCAAACCCTTCCCCATTACTGTGGGCGTACTGGTGTACGCCCACAGTAATGGGTTTCAATATAGCTTGCTATATTGAAACCATTCCTTTAGACAAAAGTAGCTTTCTAAGAATCATTATTTCAAGTCTCTATGAAAGAGAGGTACTAAATTCAGAATGGAGTGCTAAAACTTGAATAGCTTAAAAAACGCCTACACGTTCTTATATAAATTTATTCAGAGTCCGAGTGGCAGGCGTCGGGTAAAAGTCCAGCGAAAACATTTAATAACACGTTAGCAACAAAAGTAGAAAGAACGACATAATATGATTTTCAGGTAAAGATGGTGTGTATATAGGCAAACCTTATGAATATGGTAACTCGCGTGTGAATAATACAAAAACATTTATTCCGTTTGAATAATTTATGAACTTTAATGAATATCATAATATTAGGAAGAGACTGATTAATGTTTTAGAGCGGTTTTTGGAAGCGCGCAAGTTGGGGGAAGGTAATATCCCAGGCTGAGGGTATGACGTCATCTGTAGTAAATTTGCATAACAAAGTCGCGTTTAGAGGCACATCCGTGAAACTTAAGTTTTAAAACGTCGCATTGTGAAGATTACTTAACTCAGTTAACAGTTGAAACTTTTTTTTATAGGTGGCAGATGGGCAGACGGATCACCTGATGGTAAGCGATTGCCGCCGCCCATGGACACACGCGACACCAGTTCTGACTGGTGTCGCGTGTGGGCACAAGTGTACTGCCAATCTTTTTACCCCCCTTTCCATGGGAAGAGATTGACGTCTGACTTGCAAATCTTAGACATTGGCCCCAGACTATTTTTATATTGGGGCCTTAACACAAAGTGTCGTCCCGTAACGAAAGAGAATATACCTGTCGCATTCAAACAAAGGAGAAACATAGCGCGTGTGAAAGGGGGGAGCTTCGATTCGGTCGTGACGTCCGGTTCGAGCTATCTATTCGGTATCTGAAGGTGAATAGGATAGTTGAAACGTTTCGTATCATCAAAAATTTGCGGGTAGGCGCAAACCTGTACAGTCGAGTTTTTTACTTTCATATTTTAAAAATTTATAAATAATACAATAATATCAATTTATTGGTACATGTATTAAATTATCAGTGTACAATACCTGCCACATCTCCTTAACAAATAATCACAGCACAAATTCACAAATTTTGGGACAAAGGCGAGAACAAACAGGAATGGAGTCACTGCACAGCACTATTGGTGACATGAAGGAGATGTTTTCATCCCAGCTAGCACAGTTCCAGAGGAATTTAGAGAAAGCTGCTCCTTCTCCGACTGTTGCGACCCTGGCTGCAGAGTTTGCCGCTTTTAAGAAATTTATGGCCACATCTCTGATGCATTTGCAGCGACAGGCGGACCTCTTAGCGCAGGAGTGCGATAGGCTCGAGATGCATGGGCGGCGGAAATTCTTGCTGGTGCATGGCGTTCCGGAGGTACAGGGTGAGGAGGCACTGGCCACAGTACTTAGGATTGCATCAGAGCATCTGCGTGTCAATCTTTCCCCGGACAGTATCAGGCGATGCCATCACCTAGGACGGACTGCGGGTAAGAAACCAAGGCCAATCTTGATCAAGTTTGCCCAGGCAGCAGACCGGGATAAGGTTTGGTTCTCCAAGACGGCGCTCAAGGGTTCCGGTATAACCATCTCTGAGTTCCTGACTAGGACGCGCCATGACGTATTCATGGAGGCGCGCAAACGTGTTGGAATCTCGAAATGCTGGACCAGGAGCGGCGTAATTGTGGCTACAGCAGCTGACGGCTCACACCATCGTATCACAACGCTGTGCGAGCTGAATAAGGTCATCCCTCCGGCGCAAGCCGTCAGCGCGCCCACACCAATTACTTCCAGTTTGAGGGGAAATCAGGATGCAAGTACGTCTCGGTCCAAACGTCCCAAGAAATAACTTTTTGTGTATGTTCTTGTTTTGTTTGTTGTCGATCAATAACTTATTGTTTTCTCTGTGAATTTTGCCAGTGTTTCCACGATACCCTACTATTCTTAATTTATTTGTTATTCTTTCTTTTGCTTGTACTTTCTAAAACTTTATTTTTGTTTCACCTTCAAAAAGATTGTAGTAATATTTATTAGGTATCAAATCAAATGACGTTTCTAATGTCACTTTGACATGACAGTGCGTTTTGTTTTTATTTGCCAAATAGCGTTAGGTTTTTCATAATCATGTCACGTTTCGTTATTAGTTCAGTTTTTACAGTTTTTATTTTCTGTAACATGTAGATTTGATGTCCCTTTTTTTTTTTTTTTTTTCTAAAAACACAACTGGCGGGTAATGTACATTATAGATAGCAAATTAATTTATACTTTATTATTTTTATCTATTTAACATATTTATATTTAGTTTAAGTATATTGTCTTTTATACCTACGTATACTCTCGAATGGTTAATACAAGTAGTGACTGCAGTAATAGTGACCACTTCATTTCCTTTTCTTCTTCTTCGTCAGCTAACAATAGTTTTCACTCTACCATGCTTCCACTCTCCGACGTGCTTGACTCGACCTTTTCTGATGTGCCTAAGAACTTCAATGTTGTTCACATTAATGCACAGAGTATTCCTGCCCATTATCCCGATATGCTAGCGTCCTTCGACAATAAGAACATTCATGCTATTCTTATATCGGAGTCCTGGCTGAATCCCTGTCTTCCCTCCACCTCTTACTCCCTTCCAGGATTCCAACTGGTCCGCAATGATCGCATTATTCGATCTGGTGGTGGCGTGGCAATTTACATCCGATCGCACATTCCTTTCTCCATAGTTAATAGTTCTCCACCCACCTCCTCCTCGGAAGTAGCACAACATTTATTCCTCGAGCTGACTCTCTCTCATACAAAAATTCTTCTCGGCGTCTTCTACAGTCCTTCTCTAAGAGTAGATTACTTTTCTTCTCTTGAGAAACTGCTAGAGGACCTGACTCCTTTATACAGTCATACTATACTGATGGGAGATTTCAACACCTGTCTTCTCAAACAGGACTCCCGTTCTTCTCGCCTTAGCTCCGTCATTGACTCATGCAACCTCCATCTTCTCCCTCTGAATGCTACTCATTTTTTCCCTAATTGTTCTCCATCTCTGCTTGATCTTATGATCGTCTCTTCTGCTGACCATGTTGCTGATCACGGCCAGTGTCACGCCGATGCGTTCTCCTATCATGACCTTATTTACTTATCATACAAAGTTCGTCCTCCAAAAGCTAAGGCGAAAATACTTCTACAACGCAATTTTGGTGGCATGAACATTGAGAACCTTCAAAATGATGCTACTCATATTGACTGGTCCGAGGTAGCTAATGCTGACAGTGTGGATGAGAAAATCTCCCTCTTCAATTCATTCCTGTTACAATTATATGACAAGCACGCTCCTGTTCGACCAGTCAAGATGAAACATACTCCTGCACCCTGGCTGACCGAAGACCTAAAATCCTTAAGGGATAAAAAGAATATTGCTAAGACCAGGTACAAAATGGACCCGTCCGAAAAAAACCGCGGAAAGTATAAATCAATTCGAAATCGCTGTAATATGTTGTGTAGAGACGCTCAAAGACGCCATATCCACAAATCTGTTGAAAACGGAGATCCAGCTAGAGTCTGGAAGTTTCTTAGAACATTGGGAATTGGAAGCAAACGTCATCACCCTTCCACCAATAATATTGACATCGAATCTTTAAATAAGCACTTCTCTACGTCTGCCTCCATTGATGGCACAACAAAAGCAAATACCCTACATCAGCTTGCTGCTCTTCCAGTCCCAGATCATTCTAGTCTCATTTTTAATCAAGTAACCGATTGTGATGTTAAGAGGAACATACTTTCCATTGCTTCAAACGCCATCGGCAGCGATGGCGTCAGCCGTAACATGATCATTCCTCTCCTTGATATCCTTACTCCCATCATAACTCACATACTCAATCATTCCCTTTCCACGAGCACCTTCCCTACAGCGTGGAAAAATGCCCAAGTAACTCCTCTTCCTAAAAAGTTGAACCCCTCATCATTTTCTGACTATAGACCCATATCTATCCTTCCTTTCCTCTCCAAAGTCCTCGAACGTGTTGTTCATCAGCAGCTAAGCACATTCTTGTCCCAAAACCAACTACTTAATCCATTTCAATCCGGCTTTCGTCCAGGTCATAGCACGGCTACAGCCTTAGTCAAAATCACAGATGATATCCGCAAGGGTATGGACGAAAAGCGCCTTACCGTCTTAGCGCTGCTGGATTTTAGCAACGCTTTTAACACTGTAGATTTTGACATCCTGCTTGGATTACTTTATTCTCTTAACATATCTCCAACGGTTATTGATTGGTTTCGTAGTTACTTGAATGGCCGTCGGCAGCGTATCCGCGCCGAAGACTCTCTATCCGCATGGTGCGAAATTAGTGCCGGCGTGCCGCAAGGTGGCGTACTGTCTCCTCTCCTTTTTGCTATCTTCATAAATTCTATTACTCATAACCTCTCTTCTTCTTATCACTTATATGCAGACGATCTCCAGATTTATATGCAGGGCAGCCTCAATAACCTTTCCGGTACAGTACAAATAGTAAACGCAGACTTAACACGGATTTCAGCCTGGAGCAGGTCGTTTGGGCTGTTGGTCAACCCTAATAAAACGCAGGTGATAATCATTGGAAGTGGGAGGATGATATCCAAAATCAACTGGAATACCTTGCCTTCTATATTTTTTGACGGAGTTCCAATACCTTACAGCAAAACAGTAAAAAACCTTGGCATTCATTTGGATAACTCGTTGGCCTGGACAGCACAGGTCACTGAGGTCAGCAGGAAAATATTTGCTGCAGCAGGATCTCTTAACCGATTACGCAACTTCCTACCAATACCCACCAAAATTGCACTTGTACAAGCCCTTCTATTCCCCATTCTCGACTACGCAGACTGCTGTTACTTAGACCTTAATGAGAACCTTCTTAACAAACTTGAACGTCTGCAAAACTTCTGTATCCGCATTGTCTTCGGTCTGCGCAAATATGACCATGTCTCAGAGTACCGAACTCGTCTAAAATGGCTCCCCATTCGTCTCCGCCGTGACTCCCATATTCTTTTTCTATTATACTCCATACTTTTCAGTCCAAAATCACCGTCTTACCTTCGGGAGCGTTTCCAGTTTCTGCAGCCTACGCGGGGTCATATGCGATCATCCAAACATCTCCACCTTCGATTTCCTCCCCATTCCACTCATTCATATACTCAATCCTTTACAGTCCAGTCAATTCGCCTATGGAACTCCCTACCCCTACCAATTAGACAGTCCCCATCCCTGCCCATCTTTAAGGCTCGGGTCAAAGCACACTTCCTTGAAAACTGAAACCCTCTCCCCAACTGATCCTTTTTTAACTTCACCTGTCTTCCTTTCCTGTCATTGACGCTCGTGGTCGTTAGTCCTCTCCCAGATCCATCCATATATTGTAGGTATAAAATAAATATTCTCTATTATAACCTTATAGTAGTATATTTTATATAATTATATATAATTTGTGTAGGTTATATTGTATTATAGTTAGTTAACATTCGTATATATTAGTGTATGATAACGTGTTTATTTATTTATTTATTTATTATCTAGATATATGTATTTATACTATAAATTTACTTAATCAATATTCAAAATCAAAAGGATTGCACCACCCTCCCCTCTTCTATCTAATGTCCTTTACCTGAAGGTTGTCTGGTAGAGATCGCTCCCAGCGATAAGACCGCCTAAATTGTACATTGTATCTCTGTATACCTAGCTCTTAAGTTTTGTATGTTGTGCAATAAAGAGTACCTATCTATCTATCTATCTATCTATCATGCATCCATCTTTGTGCTAATAAAAATATTAAGTTGTAAAAATCTTGTAAAAATCATTGACTTTTTGTGTTCTTATAATTCAAAAAATAACAAGTATTAACAGGCTCTCGGTAGCTTACGATAGTCAGGCCTGATAATGGAGTGTCATTGTGAACTGAACAAGGTAGGACTCCATAACAAACTGACCCTACAATGGATCAAAGGACATAGCGGCAGCAGAGGAAACGACGCAGCTGACCTACTCGCAAGAAAAGGGTTCCGATATTGTCCCAGTGGGACCAGAACCGATCCTCCCTCTTTCTCACAACTGGTTGAAAGGTAGAATTTTAGATCATACTAAATCTCTACACAACTGCTATTGGAGCAGTCTGGAGGCATTCAGACAGGCGAAACTAAGCCTACCGAAATTGGCTCCCCGTCTCTCCAGACAATTCTTAAGCCAAACCTTCGTTTATTGACTAGTGCTCTAATGGGGCATGGCAGTTTCAACAGACATCTGTTCAATATAGGTGTTACAGACAGCCCTCTATGCAGAGCATGCATGGAGAAGGAAGAAACAGCCGCTCATGTTCTGTTAGAGTGCATAGGGGTGGCCAGCAACCGGGCACACTACCTGGGAAACCCAGGCAGTCTCCAGGAAATCTTCAGCAAACCAAGGCGCTGATAGGTTTCCTTGAAGAACTCGGCTGGTTGGAATGACACCGGCCGACTTCACTCTCCGCACGCGAAATGGGCACAACTGCTGCCTGATTGCGGAAAAGCCCGCACGACGAAGGTGAAGAACAAGTATTAAACTCTCTCAATTAATCTGAACAAGAACTCAAAATAGTTATGAATTGCATAATGCGCTAATCGGAATTTTAGCTCATAAGGATTGACACAAATAATCTTAATAAATCAGTAATCGGTATGGCGACCATCTTACCATCGAATCACGATTATTGTCTAGTGCAAAATATGTATGTCCGCATCGATCGCATTAGGGACCAAAAACTAGTAATTTCTTTTGGTGACGAAGGTGGTTCCGACACGTCAAGCTAGTGGCAGTGTTGTTATTTTCAGATGAATAAGATGCACATTATTTAATTATTTGTGATTTATTGCGTGTGTACCACTAAGAATATTTACATATTGTATTCCATATCCAGATAGTTCAATTGATATTTAAAATGTTTCTTTATCATCATCATCATCATCAGCCCATTTAAGTCTCCACTGCTGGGGCACGGGTCTCCCTCAATCACATGAGGGGTAATTGCCATACTCACCACGCTTGGCAGACGGGTTGGCGAGGGTTTTGATATAAATGCAGAGTTTTCCTTCTCAGGGTGCTGATGATCATTTAAAATGTTTATTAAAATTAAAAATCAAATAAAAGCAGATTAGATTTCTAAAGCATATATACTCGATTCTAAAAAATATCGGTTAGGTTTAAAAGGAGCGTCTCACTTTTAATGTCAAAATAGAAAATTCACCTTCATATACTGAATTGACTATAGTTACAAATTCAAAAAACGTGTTTTGCCTTACCCGAGCTACTTATAGTAGTAGAAATACGCACACACATAGATTTGAGAGGTGCGTGCTTGTATTTGAAAGACCTCCCATTCGAAAAGCGCTCGTTCATATTCAATGAGTTACCATTTATTACGGAAACGAAATGGTATTATTCGTTCTACTTATGTACCTAACTTAAAAAATGTTAAAAATAAGAAATTTCTGGCAATTTTTAGTAGCTTTAGATTTAAATCTCATATAAGTGAAATGTAACGGATAAGAGCGAGATAGCTCCAACTCAAATATTTTATTACTTACTAGGGCATCTCAAAACATGTATGAGAAATGAATATGAGAAATAAAATTAATTGTATATTAATTGTATCATTCGATCTTGAAATGACTATGAGCAACTTTTTTTAATCCGATAGTCTCACGTTGTATGGCGATCATCAAACCACGTTTTGCGTATTCCGCGCTGACGAAATAGGTATATGGAGCACAGTCACTTTACGTCAAAGGTGGATATCGTCACGTAATGAAGTTTTTTAAAGAATTTGTGATGCCCTACAAATTATTTTCGCAAACTTCAACAATGCCGGCGTCGAAACGAAAGACCTACTCGTTCTGAAATCCGGTTAAAGTAAAATATATTTTTTAAAACAAGGTTTCGGGGGTTAAAAGGGACACTAAAATCTATGTAACGAGATATTTGCATACCGACGAGTTAGGTGCAGCATAAATACTTGCTGCACCTAACTCGTCGGTATGCAAATATCTCGTATATAACCATGTTCCAAGCAAATAAGAAAGAAAGAAAGACTGGTCACCTGATGGAAGTGCTTTCTGATACCTTACGATTTTTTTTATCTATGCTATTTATGAGGTAAAGTAAATTCTACAGATAACGACAAGGCATAGGTAATCCGAAAAGGTGAAACATTTGCGCGTAGTATTCGACACTTATCGCCATCTATTACTAAAGGTTGGAACTATAATAGAAATAGAATCTCTGAAACAAAGTGAGGATGATGGGCCACTAATAAGAACAGCATGTAGAAAAAAATGGGGTACACTCACCAACAGTTCCTTGCCGCTATCGAAGTCAGAACGTAGCTGAGTGCCGAGGTCTCCGTCTGGGATTTTCAGGTCCTCACGGAGATCGCCGTTGTCTGCCATGAGGGTGAGGTAGCCGTCGTCAGAGATGTCAGTCAGCTGGTAGTCCTCGCGCTTTACGTGCGGCACGTCCATGTTGTGAGTGGATGGGCAGATATCTTCGTATCTGGATTAGATAAATGGGTTTTCATTAGACTTGTCAGATTCTTACAACAACATAAAATTACATTTTTTTTTATGTGATAGGAGCCAGTCGAACAGACGGATCGATGGTAAGCGATTGCCGCCGTCCAAAGTCACAAGTGCGCTGCCAACCTTTAAACCCCTCTTTCCCCCGGATTGGGCCTATGGTACCTCACTCGGGCAGCGAAACAGCACAGACGCAGATCAGAGTGGGAATCGAACCCACGAACTTTGGCATCGCGTATGCGGCAGAGTCACTACCAAAAGCACCATTTAGTTGTTGAGTTATAAGAATTTGAGTAGAGCAAGGAACTTATTTCATGGTAAGGATTTGTGCCCCTGGACGGTGATCCCAAAGTACAGTTGTACAATGAGACGCATAGTCGGGCCTGGTATATACTTTTCGAGTACCCTCAGCACGAAGACAGTATGGCAACTGCATTCGCGACTCTATGGGCTCGACAGAAAATAATTTTATCAACAAAAATAAAAACATTTACTCTGAAATTCTGGATAGATGTCAAATCTGGGGGCCTAAATACCAACCATTAATTTACTAATCAAAGTAAATAAAGGTTACAATTAACTGTGACCTAAATATACTGTTATATAAAGTCAAATTCATGGAAATCCTTTTCATCAGTCCTTTATTAGACGTGATCATCATTATGACTTTACCTTTTACCTTGTTTGTATGTTTACTCTGATGGTTGTCCTAGTATTTTTAATAGATATTTATATTTATTACTGTTATAAAATAAAATTCGACTTACTTTTTTCCATTGAAAATGTCAATGCCAACAAGATGAACCTTAGCATGACCGTGCTTTCCAGTTTTGGAGGTGGACATCTCCACAATCTTGCAAGGACGACCCTTCAGCATAACGAATCCGTTCTTGCGCAGGGCCGAGCATTGCATGGGGAAGGTTGCTGAGGCACCGGAGTCCCCAGTTTCGAAGTGAGTGTCCTCAATGTCACCCATTTTGTTGTGTGCTGAGTTAAACTACGGTCAGGAGTGATCTGTCAAAGAATTTTACTGATGTAGGATTTTGTGTGAAATTAATTAAATACCTAATTATTAATTTATATTCATTAGTAAATAAAGAGCAGTTGCTATCATTTGCAATTTTAGTGTTGGTACCTAATGTAAAGTGGACTCTTTTCGGTCCTTTGTGCGTGATGAGTCGCAGCATCAAAAGTAGCTTAACACTATTACCAAGTCGAAGTATTTTTTTATGTACCCCTTGGAAACTGCCTATGATAGGCAGAACAGTTACTTTGACATGGTACTAAAGTGTTAGCTACCTTTGATGCTGACATATGGTCTACTGAGCTAAATTTTACGGGACTATAGGTATTATTATACCTATAGTCCCGTAAAATTTAGCTTAATTAAAATGACAGCTATTAATATCATTCACAGAAAAATTAACTTTATGTAAAACAGCTTTACTAGAAAATCAAGCTATTTTTTATGGACTATAAGGTTTGTAAAAAATACATTAATAATTTACATGGAGCTAATTTTCAAAGCAGTTTAGTCCATGGCCTGAATATATTTGGAGCCAGCTTATACTTGAATAAATTATAGGACTTATCTTGTCAAATTGGCCTTATGTTAATGTTCTACTGCATCAGTAATTCGGTAAACATACCTCCTAACTAACTAGGTACAAAAATAGCTAAATAATTTTATAACATGGACTTTTAAAATTATTAACCTATTTTGTAGATTTTGTAATGAGAACGGAGTATTTAGGAAAATTAATAAAAATAAAAGTATTTTCTATGTGTATGAATTAACTGCAACAAAAATTTCTAAAACCAAAAAAACTGTGTTGTAATGTTGGAAGGTAAGAAATAAAAAATATTGAAAAAATCAACATCTATATCAAGAATATCAATTGCATTTTTGCTGTTAATGCTGTTACAGGATTCACGCACAGTTACTTAGACAGCTGATCAGCTGAATCCATTATCTGTTAAAATATAGTTGTTATACCTAGCAATATCAACTAAAGATAAGAGCAAGATTAGCCTTTAACAGAAGGCTAGTACAGTCAGTAACAGCTGTTGATTTTTTTTTTTTTTTTTACATTATAGCGGACAAACGAGCAGACGGCACACCTGATGGAAAGTGATCACCGCCGCCCATGGACATCTGCAACACCAAAGGTATCACATATGCGTTGCCGGCTCTTAAGAAAGGAGTACACCCTTTTCTTGAAGGTCACCAAGTCGTATCTGTTCGGAAACACCACGGATTTCGAGAGAAATAAGGTTTAATATTTACAAAAATGTATTCACTGTTGTTGCTGCTCAACCTCCAGCAAGGTTGGTAAAAATGTTGATTATTTAAGTCCTAGATTTTTTAAAAAGTATAGCCAGAGAAAGAATTGAATAGGAGTTTAACCAATAAGTAATAACATTAATAAATAAATAATAAATATTTCACAACATCACATACATTGATCTGACTCCGAGATACATAGCTCAAGCACCTGTGTTACGGATATCAGAATCAACAGCAGAATTACAAATACACACATATAATACTTTTCTTTTGTAAATACATACTTATAATACATACAAACACCCAGACCAATACAAACAGACATATTCATACACACAAATGTTTGTACTGTTCGGGGATTGAACCCGCAACCCTTGGACCAAAGGCAGCGTCCACTACCACTGTTCCAAATGGGTCGTCTTCCAAACATTAATTCATTGAAATTGGACAACCATCATAAATAGCTCTAACCAATGGAACCTTGGCATTCACATAGAACATGATTCACACCCAAGTGAGAAAAAATTGGCAATGAGGCCATTGACCTTAGGTCATCAAACTTTAAGTAGGATGTAGAAAGTAAAGTTTTGAAAGTTCAGCAATTTTAATTATGACATGATCAAAGACTTGCATACTCGAATTAAAGACTTCATCAAGATGTGAGAAATGGAGAATTTTTAGCATGTTAGTTACATCTCCAGCAGAAATCACTTTCTAGTTTCTAATGGGTAGCGAAATGTCAACCTAAACTTCATTGTAAAAAATGTCATTACAATTCAGTTCACTTGTAAAAGATTCTTTGAGATCATTTAAAGATAGATTATGGGAGAAAAATAAAATGTAGCCCTGGACGGTGATCCCAAAATACAGTTGTAAAATGAGACGCATAGTCGGGCCTGGTGTACACTATTCGAGTACCCTCAGCACGAAGACAGCATGGAAACTGCATTCGCGACTCTATGGGCTCGATTACTTGGAATATTTAAAATGTTGCAGATTTACAATTAACTGATAGTATGAGATGATTTCCTACAGTCTTTCATTAACTTAAAACGTGAATATAAATGAATTAATGAAATTTAAATAAGAGCAGTCATTTCTGGGGCTTAAAAAGTGTCTTAACAAACACATAGGAAATGTGCAACAAGGAATGGGTGACATTAGGTAAACATTACAATGTGGATACAACTGTACAATGAAAGACATTTATGTTCAAAGAAGAAGACACAATTATGCATATTTGATCACTAACTGCTTATCAACCTTATTGTCACTTTCACATTATCCGGGATCACAGCCGAAATACCACGTGTGTCGGCAAATAAAACTTATGACTCAAAAATGCATTTATCATACAATCATGATTTTAAATAGAAGCAAAATTCATACATGAAATTTACGAGGAATTTACACAGAAGAACATAGTCCGCAAACAGAACAGCCCACTTACACTATCGAGACGAGAGTAATGATTAGTTGCTGTACATTTTATATGTTTTTAGGGACATAGGGACTTGCATTGCCATAACTAACCCCACCTATCGACAGCAGTGCACACATCCTTTGTAATAGATTTGCGACATACAATATGTACAACATAGTAATAGATAATGATAACAATATCACAAAACTATGAAAAACACGAATTTTCTAGCCTGACACGACGTGGTGATCACCACACTGATTCCGTGCGGTTTGCGAACATGTGGCTTCACAGAGGGACATCTTGAACATGTCTTCAGACTTATCACTCGAAAATAATAAACCACAAACCGATATATACGGCCGAACAGGTAAATTGAACACGTAAAAACCGCGAGCGAAAGGCTTGAACTTGATCTTTATTCTGAATCGAGGAGATAACGACAGAAAAATAGCAGTTTGTCAAACGTGCCGGCGCCGAGACACAATTTTACTTCCAACATTTATTACACATCATCCACATGGCCGGGCTGCAGTATTTCCACAAAAACTTAATCACCATAGAAAATACTTACGAAAACTATATTCACAACAATTTATAATAGAATCACGATAAAACTAAGATATTTATCGACACTCACATGTGACCGACGGGTTCTTCAACCGAAAGGTCAATTTGCGCCTGCGTAGCACCTATAACACTCACTTCCTGTAGCGGGGTTCGCAAAATGGCCGAAACGCCGCTGATCCTTGGCGGCAAATACAAAATATTTATGAAAATGTCTATGCACTAACAAATAAAACGTTGAATTACTTTATCAATTAAAATCATAAATTAACTGATATTTTTAATTAAGAAAATTGTATGATTTATTAATTAAAAATTAATCAAATATAAATAAATTCCACAGTCCCATGCTGTTTTATCGACAGAAGACAGTTTTACGTTGAAGCCGCTAGAGGCCACGTCGATGCCAACGCATTCACAGATACAAAATTCATGCAAAAAATTGTGAATCATTGTCGATAATTTAATTTTCGTTCTGAAACTATTGATTGAGCAAATTTTTATGTCAACAAATATTTTTATTTTTCTTTGCGTGGATGAAGTTCTTTGTTCTATGAAGGATGAGTTTCTTTTGCGAAAAGCATTATGAATTCATAAAATTCTAATTGAAAAATTATTTTCTTATCTGATTTTAAGTGTTTTCATAATTACGAAATAGATGGCGCTAAAAGTTTCGGACTATAGAAAAATGGTTCCGGTACCTACCAAAGAGTAGGTATTATAATATTTTTTTAACACATACGGTCAGATTTAACACATGAAATTACCCAAATGCAATAAAATATACAGTTTTGTATGTAGCCGAAAATTAGGAAGAGGATGAACAATTCATACTTACCTACCTACTTTGTTCGTTTTGAATTCCAGCTCAGTGTATCTATTTTGTGTCCAGCCAGCCACACGGCGTAATCAGGCCTTTGAGATCAGATTTCTTACCTTACTCACTAAAAACTCCTTGTTAAAAATATCTAGTTACTTACCTACCTGTCTAAAACTCTTTGGAGTTTAAAGACAAAGTTGGATTATAAAAAGGTTGCGATACCTCCTGCTATTATTGGCGCAGGGGCAGCAATGGGCTGACATCCTAATGCATACCCGTCCACCGGGGGGCGGAAGGGTTATGTGTGGCTCTCCGCCTGGCGAGAGCTTCTCCTGATGAGAAGCCGGCCAGAGGCCACCAAAACCACATGCGACGCTCCTTCATCGTCTAAGTGGGAAGGGGACAGACACACCGGCTTAGCAGCCTCTCTTCATGTTCCTCCCTTGACGCAGGCCTGCTTACAGCGCGGGCCCGACTCTGCCTCCCATAGCCGGGATAAGGCGACAGTACTAGATATGACAGATTAATTTTTTAAAAAAATTGGCATTAAATGTTTCCTCTAGTTTTTTCGTATTTTTTTTCTGGCGTTGCAACCAGTTCAAAACCAGTTTAAAATCAAAGAATCTTATAATTCTCTATCTATACCTATATTGTTCACGGTTTCTTCTAGCCAGCAGCGAGGTCTCGTAGCAGATTTCTATTCTTCGCGGTTTCTTCTAGCCAGCTACGAGATCACGTAGCAGATGTCTATTCTTCGCTGTTTCTTCTAGCCAGCTACGAAATCACGTTAAAGATGTCTATTCTTCGCGGTTTCTTCTAGCCAGCGGCGAGGTCTCGTAGGAGATATCTATTCTTCGCAGTTTCTTCTAGCCAGCTGCGAGGTCTCGTAGTAGATTTTTATTCTTCGCGATTTCTTCTAGTCAGCTACAATGTCTCGTAGCAGATGGCTATCCTTCGCGATTTCTTCTAGCCAGCCACGAGATCTCATAGCAGATTTCTTGCCAGGTGCCAGTTACGAGAATCTCGTAGGACTTCTGTGCCAATTTTTAAGGTTAACTTTAAGGCTGGCATAAATAAATAATAAATAACTATTTCACAACATCACATTTATTGATCTGACCCCGACATAGGTAGCTCAAGCACTGTGTTACGGATATCAGTACTAACTGCGGAATTACAAATACATACATTTAACAATTTTCTTTTGTAAATACATACTTATATTACATAAAAACACACACAAGCCAATACAAACACACATGTTCATGCGCACAAGTGTTTGACCCGCACTCCTTTCACCAGAGGCAGCGTTCACTACCACTGAGCCAAACGGGTCTTCAAAATATGAGTTTTAAGTGCGTCGTGTTAAAAAAAAACTTTATCATGTAGATAACATTAGTCAAACAAAAATAATCTTAGCCACTCTCTTAATGATAGTCACTGATAATACAATCTTGGCGGTCTTATCGGCTAATAGCAGATGCCTCGATAATTCGAAAGGGTCTTGAAAGCCTCCTTTTTGCCTATTCGAATTAGCGAGGCTCAATAGGTTGATCTACCACAAAATATTGTAGGTACTCCTACTTTGCGACAAATAGCTCCGAGAAAATGTTTGACTGTGGGAGAGCCATGTTTCAGCATAAATGGGCCGGCGCGACAGGAGTGATAACACGGCCTCACAGAAAACCGGCGTAAAGCAGCAGCAGTGCTGTGTTTCGCTGTGTGAGAGAATCGGAGGCCCAATCCGGGCGAAAGGGGGGTTTAAAGATTGACAGCGCATTCGTGACTCTACTGGTGTCGCGGGCGTCCTATGGGCGGCGGCAATTGCTCACCATCAGGCGATCCGTCTGCTCGTCTGATACCTATCTTTAAAAAAACCAAGGTTTCCTAGTCTTGGCAGAACTGCCGGTACCCTATATAAGATTTACGACCGTTGACGAGCATACCTATCCAGTTCTAAAGATAACTCTACGCAGCCGATCTCCCGTCAGAGGCCATGACTGTCCAAATCCTTAATAGCACTATAATAACAACATCAATGGTTTGGTAATTGCGTTCTCTTTTGTAGGAAAAAAATCAACCCCAGCGTCGGGGGTACTCAAGACCCCTCGCGGGTGATTTATCGAGGAAAGCTTTTAAACCCTTGCGCTGGCATTGTCGGGTTGTCTCTATACCACGGGTCATTACGACCAGATTTGCTCTTATAACTACTTTTGTATTATGATTTTATTGCTTTTTGTCTGGAATATGTATTTTTGTGGCCAGAAATGGGACGGGTTTGGGTAGACGATTTTGGCGAGTGACGTTTTTCTTTTATTTCCTTTTTGGTAGGTTAGTGGGTAGTAAATAGATGTGACTATAAGATGTATACACAACCACTCGTCGGGTTAGTATTTTTTTATGTGATAGGTGGCAGGCGAGCAGACGGATCACCTGATGGTAAGCAATTGCCGCCGCCCATGGACACCTGCGACGCCAGTGAAGTCACAACCTTTAAACCCCCTCACACACAGCATCGTGCTGCTTCTCTCCGGTTTTCTGTGATGCCGTGGTATCGCTCCGGTTGCGCCGGCCCATTCGTGCCGAAGTGTGGATCTCCCACGGTCACGGTACTAGTAGGTATTATCTGTAAACGGTATTTGACGATTTTTTATTTATGTTTGTAATCAAAAGGCCTCTCAATGAGAGAAACATCGTTGAAAGAATTACTTGATTTTCATTTAAACTAAGATATCACAACTTTAAAATCACATTACTTTGGGCAAACCCAAAACGCTCCATACAAATGGCTACTAGATGTGACGTCACACCTAAGTATTTTGTATGCATTTCATTTGAATTTTGTATGGTAGCTATATCAAATGTTTCGTTTATGTCAATGGTTCTATTATAATAGTTGGTGCAAATTGTATGGGTTATTCAATGGTATAATTATTTTCAATAATTTCATACTTTTAAAATGAACTTGCCCATGAATCTTTGAATGACCATAAAACCTAGGCTAGATGTTATATTTTTAATTGAGAATGTTTGTATTATATCTCTATTATCACACATGTACCTATATTTTGATAAAATATTTATATTTTGTAAAATCTCGAGCTTAGTCAAATACCCAACTGAGTTGACAATAAATTGAGAGACTCTTGAAAGAGTAACTGGCGAGTTTCTTGCCGGATCATCTCGACCAGAAACAACTTTTCGGTTTTTTGATTTTAATTTTGATAGACCCATCATATGATCTGATATCAGTAGGTTACACGTAGAGCTACATTTTTGAAATTATGAAAAAAGTAGGCAGTCTAAAGTACTGATATTTACTTACTAATAAACTAATAAAATAATACATCTAGGCGAACCTAGATCGTCACTATATGGCTGCCTGGATGGGCATGATCGCTGATTTCTTTTTTATATGAGAGGTGGCAGACGAGCAGACGGATCACCCGATGGTATGCAATTCCGCCACCCATGCACACTCGCAACACCAGTGGCGTCACAAGTGCGCTGCCAACCTTTTCCCTTCCTAACTTTTTTCCTAAGAGGCAGCTCTAAAAAGATGATGATTTCAAAACATTTACTTTGTGATTTTTTAACCTTTTGTACCTTATTATAAATCATGATCTAAAGTTATTACCGTACTAAAGCTCATGTTATCCCGTTGCAACATGCAATTTAAAAGAGGGTGGGAGAAATTTTGTTACGGGACTATCTAAGGATAGTCCCTTTCGCCTTTCGCCTTTTAATTTTATTCTTAGATAATTTGAAATTTTATAGGTAGAATATTTTCCCGATTTCGGAAATAGATAAAGATAAAGATTTCTTTATTGGCCACAGAATACAAATTTAAACCCAGGTGATATAAATACATAAATAGAATAAATTCTGTAGCCAACAAGGCCCAACCTCAGCATTTGCTACAGTGGCCGAAGCCGCTGCAGCGCTGGTTTTCAGGCGGGCGACGTACGTGCACACATACATACAAAAGGAAGAAAAAAACAAAACAAAGAATATAGTTACAATAGAATCAAAGAAAAAACAATATTAATAACATAAGTCTCCAAGTAACATAAAAACGAAGGAACACAGTAATGAAAATAAGGTGTAATGTAAATGTAATTAGTTTGTGTAGTGTTGTGTAGAAATAGATTATAGCTAAAAAAAAGAACAAAACCAAAATCGATTCATTCGTTCGGGAGTTACGAAGCCACAGACACACACACACCCTTCGTAGCCCGGGCTCCAGATCGGCGGCTTTGGATGTAACCGGGAATGACACACGAGGTCATGATCTTATGATAGTAGGGTTAAACAAGTTTGGTATTTAGGTGTCTATGAATCAAGAGTAATTCTTCAAAACGTGAATTTGAGGATAAATTAATAAATGGACAGGCTTGCCTAGTGTGGGGACCAGCAAAATTATATAATGTATGTGCAATTTTAGGTTAATAAATACTTACTGCTAAAAAAAAATACCTACTTTTATTTCGGGTGGGAATAAACCCACGACCATCCTTGGATATAGTCACTACCAAACTCACCACCTGCCTCAAGTGGCAATGGGCAGGGCACATAGCGAGGAGAACAGACGGCCGTTGGGGCGGAAAGGTCCTCGAGTGGAGGCCACGTACAGGAAGTCGCAGCCGTGGCAGGCCTCCTACAAGGTGGACCGACGATCTGGTGAAGATCGCGGGAATGCATTGGATGCGGGAGGCACAGGACCGATCTGGAGAACATTGGGGGAGGCCTATGTTCAGCAGTGGGCGTCTATTGGCTGAAATGATGATGATGACGATGAAACTCACCACCTAGTTAATGAAAAAAAATCGCCAAGGGCGAGTCCGGATCGCGCACGAGGAACCCTTCTAGCACCGTTGATTTTATTATATATTTTTAAAGGAATTATATACAATTATTAAGTATTGTGTGAATATATTAAGTACCAACCTACCTGACCGTTTTTTTTTATATGAGAGGTGGCAGACGATAAATAAGCAAAAAAGGTGTGTTTTGTATGGGAGCCCGCCTAAAATATTTATTTCATTTTAATTTTCATTCATCATACAAGTGAGTATTTTGTGAAATTTCGAATGGCTGTCTGTTGTTGTTATTAATTTGAAGCAAAAAATCGCTTTTATTGTATGGGAGCTTCCCTTGAATATTAATTTTATTTTATTTTTAGTTTTTTTTTGTTATAGAAGGCGCGGACCACCACAGCGCTGGGTGGACGACATCCGACGACACAGAGGTCGTGAGTGGATTAGTCAGGCATGGGATCGCCGGGAGTAGAAGAAGAGGGAAGAGTCCTACTTCCAATCGTGGATAAACAATGGGCCACCATTAAGATGATGATTTTTTTGTTACAGAAACATAAGAAAAACATCATTTGTGAAAATTTAAACTGCCTATTTTTAGCGGTTCTTGAGATACAGCCTCTTAATTGTCAAATGGCTTAAAAAATAGCAGTTTTTGTATGGCATCCCCCCTTAAATATTTATTTTATTTTAATTTTAATATTCCTTGTTATTACGGCTAAAGAACTGTCCAGCTATTGATCTTGAGATACCTACAGTCTGGAGACAGTTTAACGGGCAAAAACACTTTTTTTGTACAGAAGCTCCCCTTGAACATTTATTTCTTTTGTTTTTAGTATTTGTTGTTATAGCTGCAACAGAAAAATATAGTTTGTGAAAATGTTAACTGTCTAGCTGTGGCGGTCCTTGAGATACAGCCTGGAGACAGACAGACAGACGGACCTCAAAGTCTCAGTAATTACCCTTTGGGTACGGAACCATCTTCATGTCTGGGACACAAGTGCTATTTTTGCACCGCTGAGGTTTACTCGATCTGACACCGTAGTTAAAATGTTTGGAACTTGGTGCTATGAATTATTTTGCAGTGTTTTTGCCTGGTCTATTCATTTTAAAATAAATATCGGTCTTTAGTGGCATAGGTTTTATATTTTAATATCATAGAAAACCGATAAGAAATTACTTAACTAACAATGTAGAGTTGATAATACCCACATCAAATGTATTTTGAGTTAAAACCTAATAAAACATTCACCCACTTTCATCCACCAAAATCAAAGTTGCAAATACAATATGTCACAAAAATATTGTGCTGCGAATATTCTCATAAATATTTATCGACGCCCCACCTCGATGCCATCGCGTTGTCAATAAAGTGCTTACAGCGTCACAAACACTGTATCAAATAGTTTTCGGATGTCAAACAGGACGAGCGAGCGCCATTGAATATGTATGCGACGCGATAAAACTCCGAGGCAATAAAAACGGCCAAAATAAATTCAACGCGTAAATGAAAACGGACAATGAAGCGATCTCTCCTCCGCGCCATTACCCCCCGACGATTACTGAAACGGCAATTCAAATGAAATCATTTACCATATTATTTTCATTTGGATCGCCCGCCCCGCCGCGCCGCAAACTCCATTTCGGCGCCTAAACTCACACGAGGCGCGGAGCCAATTTTTTAAATGTACCCGCTCAAAATAAATTATGTAGAAGAAGACGGCGCGGACACAAGGAATAAAACGGATGAACGCGAGCCGCGAGCGAGCGGGACGGGTAGCGCCGTTTCGCTCCTCCCCCAGGCTACCCCCTCTTCGCGCCCGTTCCACTTGAAGACGGCCCCGAGAGCTAAGCCCCCGTTTTATTGTCACTTACACCTCCCCAAGATTTGTTTACCACTAAAATTGTATCATTCTCAATCTTTGCCTCACTCCAAATAAGAGTCAGAGTTGGGTTTCGCGGGTGTCGCGGTAATGTGGGCAGCAATGTATAAGACAAGTAAATTTTGAATCAGCGCTCTGATTAAAGAATCTGATGCTGAAACGATTGCTTATAAAGTATTAAGATGCTTATTTCGGATTGTCCGAGAATATTTGATAATATCTTATTGTTTTGTTATATTTCGGAGTCTTTATCAAGAGTTAAATAGCTTTGTAAGAAATAAATATCTAAAATGACATTTTTAAAGGACTGGCTATATTGGCTCGTTATTTCGTGTGATGTTAACAGAGTTATCGTGTAACGAATATTGGAGCAAATTAGTGGATTAGATCATAAATGGATTATAGGAAAATATCCACAACTCTAAGTCTTCGACATATCCTCGTGGGAGACTCAAATGAGTGTCTCAGATTCTCATTAAAGTCTTGGAATTTTTTTTATGGAATCCGGCTCGAAGGAAAATAATAGGACTGTTAGAAAAATGTAAGACACATTTTTTTTAGTACAATTTTGGACTGTCTCATTATTTAAAAAGTACCTATACGCTTAAGAATAATAGGTTGAAGTTTACTTTACGTTAGTAGCACATTCAGAATTGTTATCTCAACAGTTGTAATTTTTTTAATGTGATAAGTGGCAGACGACCAGACGTATCACCTGATGGTAAGCAATTGCCACCGCCTATGGACACTACAAATAAGAGGAACTATCAGAAACGTGCAGGTTTTCTTACGATAATTTCCCTCTCAGCCGAGGTAATGGTAGAAATATGCACATAGTTTTCTCGTGTGGTGATCAATAACTAAACTCCCGAAAAGAAGACAGCAAGAGTTAAATATACATTTTCTTTAAAAAAATCTTGAATTGTTAACTCAATGAGTTTTCTGGTGATATTGTTTTCACCGTAAAACTCATTGATTGAGATTATGCCAGTTAGCGACATGTGATACTACATTTTGCCAGTTAGCGACCGGAGGTAAAGACAGTGTGTCACTAAGCACTAGGGATATTTTTTAAGCCAACCACTAAATGAGTAAAAACAATAGACTCTACATTTTGCCAGGTACCGATCGCAAGGGCGATCCGTGACTATGCGCCAGAGAGCGGAGTTGTCATGAGTAAAAAAAACGTATATCACTAAATGAGTCTAAATTTAACAGCCTCTACATTTTCCGAAGTAACGAGCGATAGTAAGGGATGGTATGTAACTGAGCACAAGGTACCGAATTTGGCATGAGAAAAAAAAATGTTTAAGGGTATCACCAAATAAGTGTAAACTTAACAGACTATACATTTTGCTAAGTAACAATGGCATGAGAGAGCGAAATTGTCATTTACCTACATGTGTAAATGTCACAGACTCTACAATTTGCCAAGTACAGATGATAAGTGTAGTCTGTAACTGTGCACCAGAGTGAGGAGTTGTTTAAAATTAACAGACTCTACAATTTGCCAGGTACCGATGGTAAGGGCAGTCGACTATCAGGCACCAGAGAGTGGAGTTGGCTGATTTATTTTCAAGCAGATCACTAAATTAGTGTAAACTTAACATACTCTACAATTTACCAGGTAAAGATGGGCAAGAGCGATTGGTAACTGAGAGCGGTTTTGTCATATGTAAAAATATTTTTGAGCAACGCATAATAACTTTTTAAGTAATAAATGAGTGTAAATGCAGACTCTACATTTTGCATGAGTGAAAACAACACACCTAACATTTTGCTAGGTACCGATGGTAAGGGCGGTCGGTAACTGAGCTCCAGAGAGACGGAGTCGGCAAGGGTCACGACCGCCATTAGGAGTGTTTATTTCTCCCGTTAATGCGATCACAGCGGATAGATTAACTGTTCGCACAGTTTGGTAGAGTTGGTAGTCCTATATCGGTTTAATTATATTGCCTTTACTAATTTATACTAATTTTAAATGTGATTTGGAACTGAGGAGGAGACCCAGAAATAATAAAAATACACCGTTATTTTTTATCGTTTACACGCCGAAAACTTTATAATGGGTATCGTGAAAAAAGTCCATTTAGCATGTTAGATCAACAAAATAGGCGAAAAAAAAATCTGCTGTTCCATACAAAATAGAATCCACCCGAGAATAATGTGTTTGGTTAATTTTATTCATTATTTGGGACAATATTTATATTGAAACATTAAGAGAGTTTATTAAATATTATTTACGTACTTTAACAAAAAATTACAACCATGTTTCGATGAATATATGATTTTCAAAAATAATGATTTCCAAAGACGAAAATATGAACTGTAAAATATTTGATTTTGTGTAAAGAATCAAGAATGTTAGAAGAGATCAAAAATGTAAGTGCATAACCATTTTCCGATAGCCTGTATTCGTGATAATTAAGCAGAAAGTTCGATTTGTTGGTAACTTCGTTAGCACGGCCGATGTAGAGGCAAAGTTACATTCAACACCCTACTTTTATCTTTTTCATAGATTTTGTTTGACTAATATTTCGAATAGAATGTAGGTTTTGGAGGCGGTGTAGATGAATTAAAGTTTTTAAATGTCTACTTTTTTATATTTTCCGTGATTTTTTATCAATGTAGAGTACTTAAATAGAACAGTAACTTTCAAAATAATAAAACAAATTTACAGATATTTAATTTCCTTACGTTTTGTGTTTTTTATAACTTACCAATTAACTCTTTACTAACATTTGTCTCTATAAAATTAACAAAAAAAGTGAAAAAGTATTGATGGTTTTATTCTATACCTATTGATTTGAATTTTTGTTGCTCTCCTTTTTTAGTCATTTGTTTTTAATAGTTTATTAGGTATTTATTATTAAGAGATTTTTTATAAATCATTATTTTGCTTTATCCTGGCGATGACCTTAAAAAACTTCTCCGAGTCCATTCTCCGGTTGGAATCAAAGCGCGCTGATTAGATTTGCTCTTGTCGCGGTAACCGGCCGGCCGGTCACTTAATTCCTCTCATTTTAAAGCAATCTTTTTCCCTGGTATTCCGTTAAAAGTATTTTCAAACGTATAAATAATTTACGAAACGAGGACGTAAAGTTTGCGGCGCGACCCCGCTCGCATGCAAATCGAGTTGGAGAAAAGAAGTGTCCGCCGCGGTGGCGTCTCTTTCTGCCGTGAGTTTTTTGTGTTTGTGCGAGCGGGAGGGGCGAGGGTATCGCGGCGCAAGGATTACGGGTGGAAGGGAGAAGGAGTTCGGCGTAGCGTTCGGCTAAGTGAATCAGTGCCCGCGCGGGCTATTAAATCAGGGCGCGGGGTGGGGGGAGGACGCGTGCTAAAGCGGTCTTTACGGGTGGGGTTTTGTTTGGTGAGGGCGGTTTCTGGCGATTAGTCGAGCGTCGCGCGCGGTCGCAAGCGCACGCGATGTCAGCGGGTCGGTGACCGCGTATTTTTCGCACGTGGATTCGGCGGGAAAATCTCCCGCCGCAACTAGACAAAATATTTTCGGACGCTAATAAGGTAATTTTGGAGGAATGTAATTACTGTTTAAAGTGATTTTTGTTTGTTGTGTGCGAATTTTGCAAAGTTTTACGTGTAGGATGTTTTATTTCAGGAAAAAATGTTTGAACACAGTGTTTTAAATAAATTTCGATGTATTTAATTTTGAGTAGCACTGCGTCGAAGTCAACAATTTGAATTGAATAACCATTTTACAAAGAAATATTTTTAGTTACAAAAAAGAAAACCAAAAAAATATAAGGTTTGGGGTTCCAAAATAAGTGAGGTAAAAAGTTATAAAAATACTTTTTAATTTACTTCAGAAAGGCGTCCAGCCTTCACCTTAGCAGATGGTAAGTGACATAATTGTAAAATTAAAAAATCTTTAAAAAATAAAAAATAATGATACAGCCTTAATTATATCGTAATATCAAAGGCTTAAAGATATTTTTACTACCTTTTTAGTTATCTAAAACATAGGTTTATAGTATAGACTATTTTGATGCGAATTTATCGTAGCGACTTAGTGAAAGATGCGACTACGAATTTCCTTCGTAGCACGCATTCGCGTAGCAGACGCTCGTAGTAATTTCGTAGCACTCGTAGCTACAAATGAAACATTAATTAATGCGTAATAAATATTTAATAATAAAGCGGTACTAAAATAAGTACAGATTGGGTAATGAAAACCATTTTGTGGAAACAAGTATTTAATAAACTCTTAATTATTTTTCAATCACTTCATAATTTCTAGTGCCACACTTTGAAATTTTTTAATAAGTTTTCATTTTATTTTACTATGCATGATGCGGTACCTGTAATTATAGGGTCAGTTAACTCAGTTATTTTATTCGTGGTAGTTTGTTTTGGAGTGTTTTACCTATATCATTCTCGTTTGTCGGTAGTCCTACAAATAAATAAATCACGTATATTCATTAATAACAATTAAAGTACGTTTTTAAACTTATTCTGGAGTATGCGCTTATTAAAATTGATTGCCAACAAATAGCGTTTCAATTTAATAATTGAATGAATTTGATACATTTATAAAAAAAGACTTCCGTTTAGAGTCGGTACCTAAATACTGCCGCTATTGGAGAAGTACGAGTCGCAAATTTAGAAATAAATCTATGTCATAAAACCAAACAAAGATTGGTAGTGGTTTTTTTATGCGATAGAGGGCAGACGAGTAAACGTATCACCTGATGGTAAGCGATTACCGCCGTCTATGAACACCTGCAATACTAAAGGATTCAGAAGTGCGCTGCCGATCTTTTAAAAATCTTTTAAAGATCTTTCTCTTTTCTTGAAGGTTTGCAGGTCGTATCGGTCTGGAAACACTGCAGGCGATAGTTCATTCCATAGTTTCGTCGTATTTGAGAAATGTACAGTTGAAGACTTCCAACCATCTAGAACCATCTTGTGGTAATTGGAAACAAATCAAGTAAACTTCAATTATAATTAATTAGATCTTGTTTGTTAGCACTATTAATTAAGTGTTTATGTAAAAAAAAAATCTTCTGTTTTAAATTATTTAAATTATAAAAATAAATTTTCATTAGCGCTCCGAGGAATATCTCTGTATTATAGATAGATAGATAAAACGTTTATTGGTTACAACAACATACACACATCACAACATAAAACATATAAAAAGCATCCAAGTTACAATTTTAAAGAAAACAAAACAAACAAAATTGGTAGTGACCCTGCCTCTTACGCCAAAGGTCGTGGGTTCGATCCCCACCCTGGACAAACATTCGTGCGATGAACACTTGTGTTTGTTCGGTGTCTGGGTGTAATATCTGTATTTAAGTATATATTTGTGTTCCTCTGTTGTCTGATATCTGTAACACAAGTGCTTAAGCTACTTAGTACGGAATCAGGTCAATGTTTGAGATGTTGTGAGAATTATTATTATTATTATATTATGTAGGTAGTCACAACCTATTGTGTGTATGCTGCAGCAACCAGTGGGTCAAGGCTCAGTGAAGCATCCGCACGAGGCGAAATCACTGATTTTCAGCCGTCACCCAGATGCCTCGCGGGTACACGGAGATATGATGACAAATTACGAAAAATAAAAATTATGTGATTATTATGAACGTCTCCGCGGGAAAATGTACTACTTAAAAATAGTCAATACAGTAAAAGGCCAGTTGATATTGTTAATTCCCCGTTACAAACCCTAAGGGCGCTGTGTGGTCCCCGGCAGAGTAGAATAGGCCACCCTCACTCGTACCGAGGTGTCGTAAAAGGCGATTAAGGTAAAGCTGCTGGCATGATCATCAGCACCCAGAGAAGGAAAACTCTGCATTTTTATCAAATCCCTCGCCAACCCGTCTGCCAAGCGTGGTGAGTATGGCAATTACCCCTCATGTGATTGAGGGAGGCCCGTGTCCCAGCAGTGGGGACTTAAATGGGCTGACGATGACTCGTTACAAATATAAGATGACATAAGATAAGAAACCATTTATGGGCCAGAACACATTATACATAGAACAAAGCAGAAAACAAGGTACAGAGACAAAAAGTTGCGGTCAACAAGGCTCAGCCGCAGCATATGCTGTAACTGCCGCAAACAGCAACTGCAGCGCTGGTTTTCAGGCTGGACCTTGGGTGACGCCTTTGCATTCTTCTTTCTTTCTTTCTTTTTTGTCCCTTGGGATTTTTGCCTTAGGGTTCTGTTGTACTAAAAAAATATTTATATCTATATCTATTTTAATCAAGGTAACAGATAATACAGATTTTTTTATTTCAAAAGCAATTGTGGATAAGAATAAGCCCCTTAGTAATGCGAGGTCATTGTTTAAAACCCGAGCATGCACTTCTAGATTTTTTAAATCTAGTTGTCAGACTAGTCACCCAGAGAGCAATGGAGAAAGAAGGCTATGCTCGGAGTCTCTCTGCGTGATCGTATCAGAAATGATGAGATCTGCAGGAGAACTTAGGTCGCAGACATAGCCTAAAGGATTGAATGCCCCAAGTGGCAATGGGCAGACGGCCGTTGGGGTGGAAAGGTCCTCGAGTGGAGGCCACGTACAGGAAGTCGCAGCCGTGGCAGGCCCCTCACAAGGTGGACTGATGATCTGGTGAAGATCGCGGGAATCCATTGGATGCGGGCGGCACAGGACCGATCTGTGTGGAGAACATTGGGGGAGGGCCCTCATTTAGATCTCTAACCGATAAAACTATGGGTCGGCCCTGCGGTATTTCCGGCTCGATATGTGACCTTCAAAGCTTCATAAAAGAGCGTGTTCCTTTTTATAAGGCCGGCAGGGTACTTGTTACCTTCTTTGTGTTGCACGTGTCCATGGAGGGCGGTTGTCGTTTATCATCAGGTGACCCGTCTGTTTTCTGACGTCTCATTAAAAAAAGAAAAATATCTTTTAATTTCTTACACGTAACGCCCCGTTGGTCTAATGGTTTAAGTACCAGATCATGATCTCGGGGTCTTGTGTTCGATTCCCGGGTCGATCGAAGGTATTTTTCGAATTTTTCGAACATAGCTCGGGTTTGTGATTACAAATCCGCATTAGGCAAGCGTGGTGATTAAGCCTTATCCCATCATAGTAGCGATGACTTGATTTCTATGACGGAGGCCTTTGCCCTGCAGTGGGACAGTATGTAGACTGATACTTTACGTAAGGTACAAGGTATTAAAGTCTTTTTTCTAATGATATAGGAGGCAGACGAGCCGACGGATCACCTGATGGTAAGCGATTACCGCCGCCCATGGACACCTGCAACATTAGTAGTGTCATAAGTGCGCTGCTTACCTTTTAACCCCCCTTCCCCTGAATTGAGCCTCCGGTACCCTTACTCACGCTTTTTGCAGCCGACTGCACCTTGTTTTGTCAGTTACTTAGACCCATGGTTTGAAACGTTTTTGTTATTTATCTTACAATCTCACCTGATGGTGATGACGGTATATTATGTTACGCGTTTGTCTAGAAGAAGGTCATTTTTTAATGTAAGAGGCGACAAACGAGCAAGTGAGTCAGCTGATGGAAAGTAATCATCGCCGACCATGAACATCCGCGAAATCAGAGAGATCGCTAATGTGTTGCCGTTTTTAAAAGTTAGCCTTAAAGACAAGTCCTTCCGCATTATAAATAACAAAGCCAATCACGAATTAACTAAATTGACCTATTTGGTTAGTTTTTTTTTTATGATTAGGGAGCAGACGAGCAGACGTATCACCTGATGGTAAGTGATGGCCGCTATGACATGATGACAATGATGACACCTACAAAAATTTTTTGTACCTTTTTCTGTTAGTCGAGGAAAAGTCAAATCATTCAAAGTAATAATTTATTCACACAAATTTCAGTGCAAATATTATTTTTTATTGAAAAATGCGTCACATGATAGAGCGGACCAATTGGTTTATTGGAAACGTCAGTCAGTGCACATCGACTCTACCAGTTCATAATACATTCATGTGACCACGATGCCTCTACTTAAACAAGGATACTCGTATAGTAAAAAAAGTAAATAATGACGATTTTATCACTTTTTTTTCACCACGAGCCTCTTAAAGATAAATAACCTTCTTTTTTTATAATTATGGGATAGGTGCTAAAATATGAGAACCCTCAAATTTAAAATAAAAAGGTCTTTTTAATGTTTTATTTCTTTTGCCAAAAAGTGAGACACTAAAAAGCTTGAAAAAAAAAATTGTCTGCGAAAAAACATCGCCTACAATAACCACGAACTGAAAATGGTAAAATAATATTTTAATCACTTTATACACTTCAAATAGGTAGCATTTTATAACAGTACACTCGAGAAAAGGTTTTACCGAAGTCGGCGCCTAATCTCTGGTGAATATTTGAATGTTGTATTAAATTACAAGATATTATTTGGGCGCCGACTTCGGTAAAACCTTTTCTCGAGTGTACTGTAAATGTGTATTTGAAGTGTATAAAGTGATTAAAATATTATCTTACCATTTTCAGTTCGTGGTTATTGAAGGCGGTTTTTTTCGCAGATTTTTTTTAATACAATATTATGTATGTGCAATATTATTGTACATACTAACTTTCCTCTTGATTTATTTTATCTTCTAAAGAATCGCATTAAAATCGGTTGCGTAGTTTTAAATATCATTTTTTTTTTTTATTTTATTTATTTGGAAACAAACAGTCATTTATAAACTTTGCACAAAAAAAATGATTAATATTAGACTTACAGTTTCACTAATTGCAATTAAAAACAGCTCTAAGATAGACTTATTTAAACTTTAGAACAAACATTTTAGTTCAGAATAGACTTAAAACTATCGTTACAATAAATCTAACATGATAAACAAAAGCAAAAATGTAAACGAATTTAGTTAGGGAAAATCGGATTTTAAACAAGTTTCTAACTTTAAAATTTAAGTAAGTAATTTGCAAAAATTAATATTTCGATATTACACATTTACTACACGTTCACTTGTGCACAGACAGCCACACGTTCCGTCACTTACTATCCGCCAAATTTCCCCAGCCGACTCCGACCTGAATGTGTTTAACACTTTTATCTAATCATACATCTAGATAATAAATCGATGGGCACTCAAACATAAATGAATACTGATCTCAAGAACATGTATAAACATAGGGTGGTTCCATAGGGTAAAGTTTTAAGGTTGGTGGGGCACTTGTGACTACACTGGTGTTGTGGGTGGCAATCACGTGAAAACATTTAAATTGGCCGAAACGAATGCTTGTTTTAAAGTTTAACTATAAATACTAGTATTTGTGTCAATACTAGTAACAATAATAAGGTAACATTGACAATGTGTCAATGTTACCTTACCTATGTTCTCTAATGAATGTTCATTGTTAAATTATTTATTGTGATGGTCAATAAAATGTTTCTTTCTTTCTTTCTTTCTATTTATAGTTTAACTTAAAACTTAGTTTAGTAAAAGAAGCATTCGCTTCTGTCAATTTAAATGTTATCGCATATACAAATATGCGAAAACATTGAAATTGGCAGATAGTAACCTATTATATTGACTATTTTGTGACTGTATGTTTTCTATGAAAATAAAAATAAATAAATAGCAAGAAAAGAAATAAAGTAAAAATCATTTATTCGACACTTATCTTAAAACATTTTACAAAGAAACATCTAATGAACTAACTGCCGAAAAGGTCCTTACTCAGCATTTAGCTATGCCTAGGCCATAGCGCTGATTTTCAGTAGAGACCGAATCGCAGATTAATTGTTATCATTTTTATTGCGCTTCATACTTAACCTTAACATTTGCAAATATCATTAAGTACTAACGGCCGCACTCAGAGACATCATTTAAGCTAATGTTCATTAACTTTAGTATCGGTAGTCCTTGTGCGATCAAAATAAGTGTCAATATTTTTTCTTAAGTAGCCAACTAAGTTAATCAACGACTCTGAGTGTGACAGTAAGTATATTATATTTAAATATAACATTATTAGACTTCAACATTTTCTTAAAAATAATTTATTTTTCTTATTGATATTAAAGATTTTTGTAATGACTACATTATTAGTATTATTCGGAGTATGCAAATAAGAACAGACAACGAAAGCGACTTTGTTGTAATGTAATAATGAGTAAAATGAAGAAGATGTTATTGACTTGAGTTGTTGAAGGTTGCAATGGATTAGGTTAAAAACGTTTGAACGTAAGAGAATCACGTTTCAGTATGAATTGGCTGGCTCGACCAGAGTAATACGATGGTCTCACAGTAATGCGTCCTAAAGGGGTTGAAGTGTATTTCACCGAGTGAGTGAAGCTACCGGTGGTTCCATCTAGGGTAAAGTTTTAAGGTTGGTAGTGCACCTGTGACTCCACTAGTGTTGCGGGTGGCAATCGTTTCATTCGGGTAATCGGTCTGCTCGTCTGCCATATATATAGTACAAAATTTTTGTGCAAGAACATGTCTGTTTGTATTGGTCTGGGTGTTCCCTATGTATTATATGTATTTATTTACAAAAGAAAAGTATTTTACGTATATATTTGTAATCAGTGGGATTAGGTATTTATTTCTAATCCCACTGTTGATTCTGATATCCGTAACACAGGTGCTTGAGCTATCTATCTCGGAGTCAGATCAATGTATGTGATGTTGTGAAATATTTATTATATCACTTAAAAAAATCAGATCATCAACCCGACAAAGTGCACCAAGGAATACAGGCCTCACCAAAATACAAGATCGCACTATTTTCAGTATCTTAAAAATAAATAAAAAGAAAATTATTAACAAGAGATGACGGATGAGATGAAAAATATTTACAAAAGAGTAGTCTGCCCCGCTACTCATCGCGCCCAGAATGCTGGCGGCGTTACCTCTTTGAAATGCCAACATAATGCGTTGGCCGAGGTAGCTGCCAGCATTACTGTTAACTGAAATATCGATTAAGTCAAGTCTAAAAAACCAAGACAGTCCTACTAACCCCTCACGCACGGCCACATCAGTAATACAATAAAGGCCAATAAGGCATCGCGGCCAATCAGCTCAATTATTGACAAATAAGACTCGTATTGATATGCAATCGGAGCCGGCGCCTGAAGCAATTGCCGTGGCGCTACATCTTATGACCACGCGAACAGTATATGTAGAGCTCCAACAAGTAGGTAGCAGATAGGCACCTACCTATAATATCCTCCAAGCGAACACGGCTACGGATGCTAAAGCCAACGATCAGCCGCAGGATATATTATAGTGCTCAAGTGTGTGCGCAAATACAAGTTCACTCTCTATTCCCTTACCTTCACATCACAATGGGATATTAGAATGACATGACCGGAGAGGGATTAGACGCAGGAACACAAGCTTAACATGCTTTTCGAGGTACAAGACCGCCAATTTTCAGACTCTGGGTTGATACTAAGACTGTCTTACCGAAAACGTAGGTACTGAAAGGAAAAGGATGAAATATGTATCACGTTTTACAAATACAAGTACCAAAATCTGATTTCAAAAATTATTAATACATAATTTTTCAGAACTAACTTGGGTCTGCATCGCCCGATACCTAGAATGAGCTCGAAATATAATGAAATCACCAATATTAGACCCAATATAGATATTTTCCACGATTCCTTTACAACCTGTAAAAGAAAATTGCTGAAATAACTCAAACTACTATTTTATAGAAAATCAATATTTTGAAATATTTAATAAGTACACATTATGTACAGTAAGTAGGTAAATTATATGTTGTCTATTGTATGCTTACCAATCCAGTGCTGTGTTCGACTGTAATTGGCATCAAACATCTAATTTATTCTACAAAACTGTTATAATTTCGTATGATTTGCTGTTGGTGAACCTAAATAAATAAACTAATATTTAACTAGTGCTTGGCTCTCAACTAATATTTAGCTCTTGTTTTCATGTAAGGAAGTATTAAAAAGTAGTTATGGAGAATCAAATGCCACCTGACTAACAGTCAGAGACCGCGCTTTACATGTTACAGTGGATATTTTAACCAGACACAGACCATGGTACAGGAAATTTTACGCTGAACTATCCGCGCGTTAAAAGGAACACAATGGCTCTACAACGTTACGTTGTAGAGCTGTCAGCTGCGGCGACCAAACGCCGGCGTTACGCGTTTGTGCATATGCGAGTGGCGCAAATCGAGTTGTTTGAGTGTCGCGTAGTGAGGAATAAGAGCGTTTTGTACAAACAAAGGCTAACCAGTGGTCTTCTAGCTAGATCCATATCCTCATTGAACTATTTGTTTCATTCATATTTAAGATCGTATGTTTAACCAATAACAATTGATTTTAAGATAAGATAAGATAAGAAACAATTTATTGACCACAACATATCACACATAGAACAAAACAGAGACAAAATTTTGCGGCTAACTAGGCTCAGCCTCAGCATATGCTGCAACTGCCACACACAGCAGCTGCAGCGTTGGTTTTCTGGCTGGACCTTGGGTGACGCCTTTGCATTGAAAAAAATAATACTAAATAAAAAAAAACAAGTAAAAAGAAAATAAAAAATCACATATACAAAACAAAGATATAATAAAACAGAGGTACATAGTCAATTTTAAAAAATTAAAATTATATTTAAAAAAAATAAGAAAAAAAATACACCAATGGCATTTGCAGGTGCCAACTAATATTATCATATTTTCTATTGTGTCTGCTGTCGGGTTTTAGGACTTTAGTGAAATTATAGTAATTATAAATCATTATCACCATCATTGGCCAGAGCATCTGAGAAGATGATAGTTGCAGCGCTGGAAGGTTGGTAGAATTCCACATCAACATTAATAGCTGTGAAGCACTATTACTGCGCAGCACATCTTGCCTATAATTATAAATATGTGTTAGAATAATATGTCTCAGTTGATTTCTTAACGATCATTTAGCTTCACTCACATACTGAATATTTATAGAGCACATATGTAAAAATACTAAATGTACTCTGAATTTTGCTTTAAATAAGACATTTTAGAAATAATAATGTGTCGATAGGTACATTACTTGCTTTAAGTAGAATAAGTAAGGTATATTAGCGTTATTTTTATTGTTATGCAGATGTCCCCCTAGGGGCTAGGACCTCTGACATTGGTTATACAACGGCCGATGTCAAAGCATAGTGTTGTGCAACTTGACATAAGCACAACAATAAATAAACTAAGTAGAGATAGAGCGCGCCACTGTGCGCGGTTCAACCAGTAAATCCATTATTCGCGCGTTTGTGCATACGCGAGTGTTGCAAATCGAGTTGTTTGAGTGTCGCGACTGCATGCTATTGCGGCGCGACTGCAGTGCTAAAGACAAAATATACCTATCTAACATCTACACTGATTAGTGTACACTGATAGTGTTGTAGAGCGTTTTTGGTCTAGGCTTACATCAAACTAATATAGGCATATAAGACGATTACCTACAATTATAACTCTTTACTTGGTAAAAACCAAGTCTCCTTTACCTAAAGATTGCCTAGAGGACAGATCATGATGCCTAGTTCTGTTTTGTGTGCAACAAAAGTATGTAACTATATTCATTAATCTATGCTAAATAGTGCACATGATTTCGTTTTCCTACTCACCGCATAATATGTAGAGTACCTACCTAATAGATAACATTAGTATTTTTTTTATAAAATAGTTTAGCTACTAATTTTATTACACTAAGTACTAAATATTCGTAATTATTTAATTTTAGTTCTAATTTCGTTAATAATATGTATTTTCCTTTCATATTCAGAAGGCAACTAAGAAGAGTCACTGTTAGCCATGAATAATTTAAAGGTTATTTTATTAGGAGCGTAACTTTATCCTTACTTAATAACACGTCACTACATTTATACTATGTAGAGTCGTGTTTCTATACTTAGTTAAGGGCACAAGTTTGACCCACTACCACCGTAATTTATTTATTTAACAAAACACAGCTCTTTAATTTTTAAAATAAGTTACAATAGACAGTACATCAGCATACATGTAGTTTTCAAATTAATATAGTAATTCCAGAAAAAATCATTTGTAGTGTCTTTATTTATTTTTTAACTTTTTTTGTACCGCGATATGCGGTTATACTTTATAATATTATGTAATTACATGTAATTTACAGAAACTTATTTTTTTTTTATGATTGATCTATGACGATTTATAAGTGTAGGTAGGTATACAAGGCTATGCAAATAAAGGTTTTTTGATTTTGATTTTATTCCATAAAAAGCAATAAAAAAATCAAGTAGCAGCGCTAGTGATCAAAACGCAAGCCACTAAAACTGGGTAGAGAAACGCGGCTAATGTAGCCGCTTTAATTGCTTTTGCATAATGTTAAGCTACGAATTTAGCTAAATGTAAGCGAAGAGATGAATTTGATAAGTCTTACTCAAATTATGCTGAAGGTATCTTTTGCTTTCAGACGTAGACGTAGTGATATTTTAATTCATTATATATACAACCCGTGCGGATAAAGAATGGGATCATAAAAGGCGGCGCATCTATTCACTTCTCGCTCGCACACTATTTGCGTCTATACTCGCACCCCACGAGTGTGATCATAAAAGAATGGGATCATAAAAGGCGGCGCATCTATTCACTTCTCGCTCGCACACTATTTGCGTCTATACTCGCACTCGTGGGGTGCGAGTATAGACGCAAATAGTGTGATCCCATTCTTTATCCGCACGGGTTGTATGTATTTTTATTCTCATTTAGGCAATAACTTAAACAACTTCTTTGTATACCTCATATTTTTACGTCGAAGACCTTTTTATAATAAAACTAGTGGCCCTAGATGGCGCTAGATGTCAATTAAATCGCGTAAGCGTTTCGTGTTTTCGGATTACCTATAAGCGCTGCCGTTGTCTGTCTGTAGGATTCACCTCTATATAAATAGTATAGATTAATAGGTAGGCCGGCAACGCATATGTGATACCTCAGGTGTTGCAGATGTCCATGGGTGGCGGTGATCACTTTCCATCAGGTGTGCCGTCTGCTCGTTTGTCCGCTATAATGTAAAAAAAAGGTAAGTCCAGATTAACTATCATCATCATCATCATCAGCCCATTTAAGTCCCCACTGCTGGGGCACGGGCCTCCCTCAATCACATGAGGGGTAATTGCCATACTCACCACGCTTGGCAGACGGGTTGGCGAGGATTTTGATATAAATGCAGAGTTTTCCTTCTCTGGGTGCTGATGATCATGCCAGCAGCTTTACCTTAGTCGCCTTTTACGACACCTCGGTAAGAGATTAACTATATCAATAATTATTATGCGGAAACAAAAATCGACAAATTTTAAGTATTAAATTTTAACTTTTTAAGACGACTATCGGATTTGAACCCACTATCTCCGGGTATATGAAACAAGTTTTTGGTAATACGATGATATAGGCAGTCAAGTCAAGTCAAGTCAAGTCCACTGCTGAACGTAGGCCTCCCCCAAAGAGCGTCAACCAACCCGCTCAAATCGTCAGTCCATCGCGCCTCAGGGCATCCGACACTGCGTTTTCCCTCGTGTCGACTCCATCTTTTATCAGTGCGTCTAGAAACATGACCGATACGAAGATATAGGAAGTAAGTTCATGTGAATCAACTGCTTGTGCAATTACAAATCAAGGACTTACAAATTTAGTCGGCTTAATAACGCATTAAAAAACTTCATCTCGTGTTCAGGCGGGAATCGAACCCTCATCTTCCACATTCCGGCTAGCATGAAATGAACTTTTCTATCGTCTGCAACGAGTATTTCCGCTTTTTTTATGTGATAGGTGGCAGACAAGCAGAGGGATCACCTGATGGTAAGCGACTGTCACCGCCCATAGACACTCGCGACACCAGTTGAATTACAAGTGCGCTGATAACCTTTAAACCCCCTACCCCCAAATTCGGCCTCCGGTACCCTCACTCGCGCAGCGGAACACAGCACAGTGCTGCTTCACGCCAGTTTTCTGTGAGGCCTCATTCCGGTCGAGCCAGGTCATTCATGCTGAAGCGTGGTTCTCCCACGGTCGTTTAGTATAGAGTGGTAGGAGATACTAATTAAGAGGAACTAACATACATTCAAATTTACTTAATCAAGGTTGAAAATCAAAAGGATTGCACCACCCTTCCCTCTACTTTCTAATGTACTTTACCTGAAGGTTGTCTGGTAGAGATCGCTCCCAGCGATATGACCGCCTAATTTGTACATTGTATCTCTGTATACCTAGCTTTGTATGTTGTGCAATAAAGAGTATCTATCTATAAATTAATAAATAAATGTTACCTTGTTATGCCTTATTAGGCAAAATGTAGCTGAACTTATGACAAATGTAACATCTCTTGTACCTACATTCACAATAAAATACATTTGAATTTGAATTTGAAAATAAATAATAAAAAAAATATTTCACAACATCACATACATTGATCTAACTCCGAGATAGGTAGCTCGAGCACCTGTGTTACGGATATCAGAATCAACAATGGGATTACAAATATATACATATAATGCTTTTCTTTTGTAAATACATACTTATAATACATAGAAAACACCCAGGCCAATACAAACTGGCATGTTCATGCTTGTACTGTGAGTGATCGAACCGACAACCCTTGGACCCAAAGGCAGCGTTCACTACCACTATTCCAAACGGGTCGTCAAATCAATCTATCTATCTGTCTATTCAAGTTCATACTAACAAAATCAGAAGCGGCGAGTGGATACTCCTCCGGTTATGAATCATATTAATAGTTGCCAGTTAGCCGTAAGCTCTTAACTTGATAGTTAGCCAAACTAATGGTTCTAATGGAATAATTAGTTCCAAACAGCGCTCTGGATTAAACGACATATTCGCTTAGAGTAACTTTAATATAGTTTGAGTGTAATTTAGTAGGATATGTTGGATAGTTCTCTTGAAATTATATTAGGATTCATAATAATTAATTAGTAGTGGTAAGTAGTATCCTCCCCGTGGCCGTGTGGTCCCCGGCAGAGTAGAATAGGCCACCCTCACTCTTACCGAGGTGTCGTAAAAGGCGACTAAGGTAAAGCTGCTGGCATGATCATCAGCACCCAGAGAAGGAAAACTCTGCATTTATATCAAAACCCTCGCCAACCCGTCTGCCAAGCGTGGTCAGTATGGCAATTACCCCTCATGTGATCGAGGGAGGCCCGTGCCCCAGCAGTGGGGACTTAAATGGGCTGACGATGAAGAGTAGTATCCTCGAACCGATTTCGGATAAGGCGGTCAATCTCAACGATCAGCCACTTACGGTGTATATATTATAGTTCTCAAGTGTGTGCGCAAACACAAGTGCACTCTCTATTCCCTTGAAATCATAATCCGATGGGGCACCAGTGTGACAAGACTGGAGAGGGATCTGGGGCCAACGGCGTAACGTGATTTCCGAGGCACTGGGGTATTTTTTAACAGAAAACTCAGGTTTGGCCTCACCCGGGGATTGATTCTGGGACCCTAAGCGCAGACGTTGCTTAAAGTGTGACGCACTACCAGAGGCGGCTCTTGCCCATGTAGCACCCGGGTGCAATTAAATTAGACCGTACTTATCATAACATAGGGTGATAGGATACGCGGATGACCTTGCTTTATTAGGGGAGAGTAAGGAGGAGGTCACATTGGCAGCTGAAACCTTGGAGGCGGCCGCTAAAAGAGTAGGTCTCAACATCAACCACCAAAAAACCGAATACATGCATATTCGTAGATATAAAAATGTCCGAGTCCCGAGGCGAAACCTCAAAGCTGGAGAGGTCTCATACAAGGGTGTAGATAGATTTAAGTATCTGGGCTGCTTTATAACGGACACTAACACCAGGGAGCAAGAAATAGATACAAGGATCCAAAATGCCCTCCGTTGTAGTGCAGCTCTACACAGGGTTTTGGTGTCCAGGCTTCTTAGCAAACGCACAAAAATCCGTATCTACAAGACAGTGATACGTCCAATCTTGATGTACGGCTGTGAAGCTTGGACATTGAACCGCAAAGAAAAGACCAAACTACTCGTGGCAGAACGGAAGATCTGGAGGAAGATTCTGGGACCTATACAGACTCCGGATGGCGCCTGGAGGAGGCTAAAGAACAGGGAACTGGAAGACCAGGTGGGCGAGCCCAACATCATTGGCGAGACTAAAGCGCATCGACTTCGCTGGCTCGGCCACCTAGAAAGAATGGGAGACGATCGTGCGGTAAAGCGAGCGTATCAGGGACGTCCTAATGGAAAAAGGCCAGTCGGCCAGTCCGAGATATCGCTGGAAGGATGAGGTCGAAAAAGACCTGCGCGGACTCTCGGCAGATGACTGGCAGGAGGTGGCGCAGGATCGACCAAGATGGAGGCTCTTATTATCGGAGGCCAAGACTCACTATGGGTCACAGCGCCAACCTAGTTAGTTAGTTAGTACTTATCATAGATCCAGGACCAGTTAGAAGTCTTGTTATCGATGCTTATCCATCTCGGTTCACGTTTCATTCAGCTTATGTTGCGTATGTGACTATATTAAATGCAACGACTTGTGACAGACTCTGTGAGAGTGAGAGTCTCGGACGACAGGGCACCGGCCGTCCCATCGTGAGACCTTTCATGGTGGTGTCAAGTGGATAGCGCATTATACGCCGGTGCGTACAATATTTCTGGGATAGGAGTGGGTGGTATCACTGCACCCCTCTGAGAAGATCTACCCATTCTGCTTGGGTGGACGTTGGCCGCAAGTGGGGTCAAACGGACTGATGAGTCACCGTAGAGACTATTCCATATTGTTCCAACTAAAAATTAAAGCCAATTAAATTTTAAAACCCGATTCTTTAAACTCAACCCTACACTCTATAGCCGTTGTCAGTCATAGTTAGCATAACCGGGTCCCACCGGCTCCTAATCGGTTTACGGGACAAGCGCTATTCATGCCTGATTCAATTTGTTCGCCTTAACTACCAATAAAAACGGAGTGACCGTTTAAAGATATTCTTAGGTCAGCCATCGAAATAAAAGTTCGTTTTACAGTTGAAGTTTATAGCGTATGTATGTTGATGTATCCCCGTGGCCGTGTGGTCCCGGCAGAGTAGAATAGGCCACCCTCACTCTTACCGAGGTGTCGTAAAAGGCGACTAAGGTAAAGCTTGCTGGCATGATCATCAGCACCCAGAGAAGGAAAACTCTGCATTTATATCAAAACCCTCGCCAAACCCGTCTGCCAAGCGTGGTCAGTATGGCAATTACCCCTCATGTGATCGAGGAGGCCCGTGCCCCAGCAGTGGGGACTTAAATGGGCTGACGATGAATGAGTAGTATCCTCGAACCGATTTCGGATAAGGCGGTCAATCTCAACGATCAGCCACTTACGCTGTATATATTATAGTTCTCAAGTGTGTGCGCAAACACAAGTGCACTCTCTATTCCCTTGAAATCATAATCCGATGGGGCACCAGTGTGACAAGACTGGAGAGGGATCTGGGGCCAACGGCTTAACGTGATTTCTGAGGCACTGGGGTATTTTTTAACAGAAAACTCAGGTTTGGCCTCACCCGGGGATTGATTCTGGGACCCTAAGCGCAGACGTTGCTTAAAGTGTGACGCACTACCAGAGGCGGCTCTTGCCCATCTAGCACCCGGGTGCAATTAAATTAGACCGTACTTATCATAACATAGGGTGATAGGATACGCGGATGACCTTGCTTTTATTAGGGGAGAGTAAGGAGGAGGTCACATTGGCAGCTGAAACCTTGGAGGCGGCCGCTAAAAGAGTAGGTCTCAACATCAACCACCAAAAAACCGAATACATGCATATTCGTAGATATAAAAATGTCCGAGTCCCGAGGCGAAACCTCAAAGCTGGAGAGGTCTCATACAAGGGTGTAGATAGATTTAAGTATCTGGGCTGCTTTATAACGGACACTAACACCAGGGAGCAAGAAATAGATACAAGGATCCAAAATGCCCTCCGTTGTAGTGCAGCTCTACACAGGGTTTTGGTGTCCAGGCTTCTTAGCAAACGCACAAAAATCCGTATCTACAAGACAGTGATACGTCCAATCTTGATGTACGGCTGTGAAGCTTGGACATTGAACCGCAAAGAAAAGACCAAACTACTCGTGGCAGAACGGAAGATCTGGAGGAAGATTCTGGGACCTATACAGACTCCGGATGGCGCCTGGAGGAGGCTAAAGAACAGGGAACTGGAAGACCAGGTGGGCGAGCCCAACATCATTGGCGAGACTAAAGCGCATCGACTTCGCTGGCTCGGCCACCTAGAAAGAATGGGAGACGATCGTGCGGTAAAGCGAGCGTATCAGGGACGTCCTAATGGAAAAAGGCCAGTCGGCCATCCGAGATATCGCTGGAAGGATGAGGTCGAAAAAGACCTGCGCGGACTCTCGGCAGATGACTGGCAGGAGGTGGCGCAGGATCGACCAAGATGGAGGCTCTTATTATCGGAGGCCAAGACTCACTATGGGTCACAGCGCCAACCTAGTTAGTTAGTTAGTACTTATCATAGATCCAGGACCAGTTAGAAGTCTTGTTATCGATGCTTATCCATCTCGGTTCACGTTTCATTCAGCTTATGTTGCGTATGTGACTATATTAAATGCAACGACTTGTGACAGACTCTGTGAGAGTGAGAGTCTCGGACGACAGGGCACCGGCCGTCCCATCGTGAGACCTTTCATGGTGGTGTCAAGTGGATAGCGCATTATACGCCGGTGCGTACAATATTTCTGGGATAGGAGTGGGTGGTATCACTGCACCCCTCTGAGAAGATCTACCCATTCTGCTTGGGTGGACGTTGGCCGCAAGTGGGGTCAAACGGACTGATGAGTCACCGTAGAGACTATTCCATATTGTTCCAACTAAAAATTAAAGCCAATTAAATTTTAAAACCCGATTCTTTAAACTCAACCCTACACTCTATAGCCGTTGTCAGTCATAGTTAGCATAACCGGGTCCCACCGGCTCCTAATCGGTTTACGGGACAAGCGCTATTCATGCCTGATTCAATTTGTTCGCCTTAACTACCAATAAAAACGGAGTGACCGTTTAAAGATATTCTTAGGTCAGCCATCGAAATAAAAGTTCGTTTTACAGTTGAAGTTTATAGCGTATGTATGTTGATGTTATTTAGCTAAGTATAGATCTACTACATAATATCCTCCAACCGATATTCGTCAATCGGCCAATGACAAAAATCAGCCACGTACGCATATACCTATGTACCAATATAATTGTATGCCGTGTGGTCCCCGGCAGAGTAGAATAGGCCACTCAAACTCTTACCGAGGTGTCGTAAAAAGCGACTAAGGTAAAGCTGCTGGAATGATCATCAGCACCCAGAGAAGGAAAACTCTGCATTTATATCTAAACCCTCGCCAACCCGTCTGCCAAGCGTGGTGAGTATGGCAATTACCCCTCATGTGATTGAGGGAGGCCCGTGCCCCAGCAGTGGGGACTTAAATGGGCTGATGATGATGATGATGATGAATATAATTGTATATCTGCAGGTCCCACCAGAATACCAGCGCTGCTGCGGCACCGCAGATAGTGCCGTAGCAGCAAATGCTGAGGTCGGGACCTGATTGACCACACACAACCACACCACCTCTTCTTATATCGCCTCTTCTCTTTGTATCTGTATCGTGTCGTGTAATGCCTATTGTACATATTTACTTTTTCTGTGTTGTGATGGTCAATAAATGTATTTTCTCTCTTTCTTTCTTACGCCGGATATATTAACGACAGTGCTCAAGTGTGTGCGCCGCAAACACAAGAACACTCTCTATTCCTTTTACCCTCGTATTCCAATGGGACCCCAGTGTGCCACGACTGGAGAGGGTTCTGGCGCAGCACCAAGGGTTTAACTTGCTTTCCGAGGCAGAGGTGTAAAAGACCGCCAACTCCAAAACAAGGTGTCCAGTGGCGGCGGCAATCGCTTCTCACCAGGTGATCCGTCTGTTCGTCCGCCAATCCAATAAAGTTTAGATTTCGGGTACCGCGAATTTCTTAACAAAAAGCTCTGGTTACAAATTTGGACTCGACCCGGGGAGCGAAACCACTTGGGGTCCAAGCGCAGTTGTCACTCAATGCGCCACCGATGCAATCTGCTACATAATTAAATAGATAGATAGATAAATAGATATTTCACAACATCACATACGTTGATCTGACTCCGTGATAAGTAGCTCAAGCACCTGTGTTACGGATATCAGAATCAACAGTGGGATTACAAATATATACATATAATATTTTTCTTTTGTAAATACATAGTACACATCCAGACCAATACAAACAGACATGTTCATGCACACAAATGTTTGTACTGTGCGGGGATCGAACCCGCAACAGTTGAACCAGAGATAGCGTTCACTACCACTGTTCCAAACGGGGCGTCAATTCATAATTAATAATTGTGTTGTGAAAGGCAAATTAAGTTCATTAAATGGATCATCTTTCCTTGTAAGACAAACGAAAACGAAGATTAGAAATAAGGTTGCCTTATAAATACACCATTGAGGTCCAAGCTGGGAGACAGTTGAATAAAATCCTAAATCCATCTCGCTTGGCTAATGGCTTGGAAATCAATTCTTCACAATGAAAGTTTAAACAGCTTCTTCTTCTTCTTTGGGTGCCTCTTCAGTTTAGAAGGTTGGCCGCTAGTTTATTGAACTTCTCTTTATCTTTTGCGAGACGGAAAAGTTCTTCTACGCTGGTGATCCCGGTCCACTCCCGTATGTTTCGCAACCACGATTTTTTCCTACGTCTAGGACGCCTCTTCCCATCGAATTGGCCCATCATTATAAGTTGAAGAAGACTGTACCTATCGTGTCTCAACACGTGGCCGAGGTATTCAATCTTTCTCTTTTTGACTGTCTAAACAGCTAGACACTTTGAAATCAATTTAAGATTAAGTACCACCAGATGGCAACAGATATTTTTTTATGTCATAGGTGGCAGACGAGCAGACGGGTCACATGATGGTAAGCGATTGCCACCGCCCATGGACACCCGTGACACCATTGGAGTCACAAGTGCGTTCATCATCATCGTCAGCCCATTTAAGTCCCCACTGCTGGGGCACGGGCCTCCCTCAATCACATGAGGGGTAATTGCCATACTCACCGCGCTTGGCAGACGGGTTAGCGAGGGTTTTGATATAAATGCAGAGTTTTCCTTTTTTTCACAAGTGCGTTGCCAACCTTTAACCCCCTTTCTCCCGGGTTGGGCCTCCAGTACCCTCACTCACGCAGCGAAACACAGCACAGTGCTGCTTCACGCTGGTTTTCTGTGAGGCCGTGGTATCACTCCGGTCTAGCCGGCATATTCATGCCGAAGCGTGGCTCTTCCACGGTCATATATCATATAAATGCACCCTTGAGGTCTAAGCTGGGAGACAGTTGAATAAAATCCTAGTTCCATCTCGCTTGGCTAAAAAACAAGAAATCGATTCTTCACAATAATAATTTAAGCAGCTAGACACTTTCAAATCAATTTATCAATATCATTTTAAACTTAAACATTGACACAGATTAAGTACCACCAGCCGGCAACAGAGTACAATTGGACCGAATCATTTTACGATACAATCCCACTGAATCAATGATATTCGATCACGTCTCCAGCTCATCTAATAAAAAGTTTACTAACTGCAATGGAGATCAATTGACCGGGATAAATTAACTATTACTCGAAGCAATGGTTCAATCTGTGTGCTGGAGTCGAATCGATATGTTGCTGGTATATTGAGCCATTTATTTCGAATCGATAACAATTAACGAATAAGCTACAGTGCGTCTGTTTTAGCCGACGACTAAAAAAGGAGCGACAGTTCCTTAACATTCTATAGGATGAGGTCTTACCTATATCATCGAAACTTTTTATCAGGTGCGATTATGGTCAAGCGTTTTGTCTATCATTTCTTTTATATGCAGTACATTGCGGTGTCAGTATAAATTATCCTTTTTTTTATTTTTTTTTTTAATATTACCCAAATTGGCTCTACCCGAAGATATCTTGCTAAAGTCAAGTAACTTATTCTTAGTCGAAGTCAGTCAAAGTCGCAGTCACTTAATAAAACGCCGGTATTTTACGTTTTATCGACCGACAGATTCTGCCGATACCTCTCTAAACACAATCGCAATTTTTAAATATCTTCCTACAATAAGGATTCCTTCAAACGAAGCGTGAAGAAGCATCTCGCGGGCCAGTATGGCGGTGCCAACGGAGGTGATGCCTGACATCGCTTCCGTTGTAATTGCAACGTGGGCTCTTCTCTCGCTTACCAATGGGCTGAGGAGAGCCAATATACTGTGGCACTATAAAAAAATCTATTAGGTCCAAGCAAGTTGTCCGTGATAACTCACCGACACACAATAGCAGTGTTAAAAATGATTCAATTCAACGATTCTTATTATCAGGATCACTCCGCGGCACTTCACTGCACAAATAAACACCAAATTTGTTCAATAAAAACCACTAGGTACTAATTTGAAACCCTTGAATTGCATCAGCCCACGCGGAGTGTTTGACTCCTACCAGAATCCTAAACTATCTTAATCTTCCTAAGTAGACCTGTTATTTTAAAGGCTTCACTTCGGTAGATGAGAAACCCAGCTATAAAATTGTTTAGGTATTAGAAAAAAAAATCTGCCAAAAAAACCTTCAATAACTACTATATTTTTTACACTTTATACACCTCAAATAACATTTTATAACAGTACACTATCTTGTAATTTAATACAACATTCAAATATTTAGCATCAGGCGAAGTATTTTTCAAGCCTTTTTGTGTCTCATTTTTTTGATGCTGTATTCCCCCGGGATAATCACTGATGGCAGCTCATTTCACATCTGTCAGAATTTTGATTAAATATGATATATATTATTTATTATGGTATTTATATTTATACATGTAAATTTGTAGGTAGGTCTGTCTAACTGTCAAAAATCGAATTTTTGAATCGCTTCACTCGATCAAAATCCAAAAGTTTCATCTATGAAATCAATTTTCCACCGTATTCCACAATTTCAGGCACTCGAATGAAAATTAAAACTCCAATCAAGCGCATTCATCAACTAATTAGCGCAAATGAAAATAATAATTTCATATCGCTCGCGTCGTAATGAGGCGAATTATCATTAAGCCGATGGCGATGCCCGGCGAAGTTCGTTATTGGATTTACGGATTAGGGATGTTACGGTTAATACGGTTTCAGTTTCGGTTTTTTTATATCATAGGTAGTGGTTGGCAAAACACTTTAGTACTATGTCGAAGTAACAATTCTACGTACCCCTTAGAAACTGACCACATATAATAGGCAGAACAGTTACTTTGACATGGTACTAAAGAAAGTGTTAAGCTACTTTTGACGCTGACCGATCACATTTTTTTAAATTCCTACAACATCTCATACATTGAACTGATTCCATACTAAGCTTGTGTTACGGATATCAGAAAAATATACAAATATATACAACGTGTAAAAAATGTGCAATATATAATACTTAAGGGTGTGAACATATACCGTGTAAAGACTTCACTGCCGAAATATGAACATCATCTGAGCAAAAAAGAATCAGCTGTTCCATACTAAATAGAATATCTGCTATAATATTATGAAGTAAACCGAAGCAGACCAGTCCCCAAAGGTGGCACCTGTTCACAAGTATGACGTAGGTATGTGTCACCCATCATTTCACTCATGGGCGGCGAAGATTACTTTCCATCAGGTGACTCGCTTGCTCGTTTGTCGCCTCTAGCATAAAAAAAATGCTAAAACATGTTAGTATAATAAAGTATCCGGTAGGTTCGGTCACAATCAATGTTTCATTACACTCCTAGTACGAATTTGGAAATATGAGCATCATCTGAGCAAAAAATAATCAGCTGTTCCATACTAAATAGAATATCTGCGCGTCAATAATGTATGGAACAGCTGATTTTTATTTGCTCAGATGATGCTCATATTTTGGCAGTGAAGTTTTTACACGATATATGTTCACACCCTTATGTATTACCTATTGCTAATTTTTTTTACACGTTGTATACTTAAATACATATCATATAGTCATTAGACCTGTTGCTATGTATGGATCAGAATGCTGGGCCGTTAAGAAGACGGATGAAAGACGATTGCATGCAACAGAGATGAGAATGTTAAGATGGATGTGTGGAGTGACGAGAATGGACAAGATTAAGGAATGAATATATTAGAGGAAGTATGAAAGTGGCCCCCATCATTGATAAATTGAAGGCAAATCGTCTTTCCTGGTATGGCCATGTAAGGAGAAGAGGGGAAGAACATGTTGCCAAAAAAGTGATGAGTTTAAACGTAAGTTGGTGGAGGAACAGAGGACGGCCGAAAAAGAGATGGATGGATTGTGTGAAGAATGACATGATGGAAAAAGAGGTGGATGATTCGATGACGAATGACAGGGACGTATGGAAAAGGAAAACATACTGCGCCGACCCCAGATAGCCTGGGAAAAGGGCAGGAGGATGATGATACTTAAATACATATATTAGCCAGCGGTGTTAGCTGTGGTTCAGAACGCGCCTTCCATTCGGAAGTCCAGGTTCGAATCCGAGCATGTACCTCGGGATTATTTAAATCAATGTGCATATTTCTACCATTAGCTCGGCTGTGAGGGAAAACATTGTGAGCAAACCTGAACGTTTCGTATAGTTTCTAAAACGTGTTCCTAACCATGATTCAGTTGGTCTGATTCCCCTGTTAAAAGGGTTGCGAAGGTCAGACGACGTCACTTCAATGTAATTATTACCAGACTCTCCAAAACAAGAATCATGGTCCAAACGTACCCCGGGTTGCAAAGCGATAGCTTTGGACGTAACTAGGAATTACACACCAAGATGAGAAGGAGGTAGCAGATGAGCATACGTATCACTTGATGGTAAGCGTTTACCGCCGGCCATGGTCACCAAGTGGAGTCACAAATGCGCAGTCAGCCGGAAGCCCGATTCAGGGGGAAAGGGGGTATCCGGTATCCTCACCCAGTCGCAGATGGGAAGTTGAAGCAGGTGCTGCATTCATGGTCAACTCTGGCTCTCCCACGGGAAAAGAGCAATTTTTAGGGTTCCGAACCTCAAAAGGAAAAAACGGAACCCTTATAGGATCACTTTGTTGTCCGTCCGTCCGTCCGTCTGTCAAGACCCTTTTTCTCAGGAACGCGTGGAGGTATGAAGCTGAAATTTATATCAATTACTCAGGTCTACTGTCCCTTGAAGCTGTGAAAAAATCAAACTTCTAAGCCAACGCAATCAAAAGATACAGCCGTTTATGCCGCAAATTTTCGACACTTGCAAGGGAATCAAAACCTACAGGGTGCTTCCCGTGAACTCAGAATCTTGAAATTTGGTACGAAGCAACGTCTTATAGCATAAATAAAGGAAAAATTACGAAAACCATAAATTTTTAGTAACATCACATAATATATATTTTTTTAATAATTTTAAACTTACTACCCATTTCCTCATAAACGCGTAGAGGTATTAAATTGAAATTCATACCAAATACTCAGGTCTATAATAGCTTTAAGCTGTAACAAAATCAAACTTCTATGTCAACGCAATCAAAAGAAACAGCAATTTAAGCTGCATATTTTGAAACTCGCAAGTACTCGCAAGGGAATCAAAACCTAAAGGGTACTTCCAGTCGACCTAGAATCTTGAAATTTGGCATGAAGCAACGTTTTATAGCACACATAAAGGAAAAATTCCGAAAACCTTAAATTTTTAGTTACATTACAAAATATATATTTTTTAATAAATATAAACTTATTACTTTTTTCCTCATGAACGCGTAGAGCTATCAAGTTGAAATTCATATCAAATACTTAGATCTAATTGCCTTTAACCCGTGAAAAAAAAATCTAAGTCAACGCAAAAACGCAAAACGCAAAAGTATAACCATTGATACCGCATATTTTGAAACTCGCAACTACACGCAAGGGTATTAAAACCTAAAGACCACTTCCCGTTGACATAGAATCTCGAAATTTGGTAAGAAGCAATAGCTTACAGCACAGGTAACAGAAAAATTCCGAAAAGCTTAAAATTTTAAGTAGTTATACCACCAAAAAAATTGTGATTGTAAACATAATTGTAGTTACAGCAATGACCGCGAGTTATTATACTATGTATGGGGAGGGCAACATTTAAAGAAGACGAAATAGCCTTCTTCTTTATATTTCGACGTTCTTTTATCGAAATGATATGTGTTAATATAAAATAAAGGATTACTTAAACGATAAAGAGATCTTTGTCTTAAATTTATGCTCCTCCATCTTTCCCCATTGTAATGTTATGAATTTCATTTTGCAATAAAAAGATTACTTTCCATCAGGTGACTCGCTTGCTCATTTGTCGCCTCTAGCATAAAAAAATGCTGAAACATGTTAGTATAATAAAGTATCCGGTAGATTCGGTCACAATCAAAGTTTCATTACACCCCTAGTACGAATTTGGCAATAGAGCTGCTGCCGAAACGCCATTCCATAACTTCATCAGTTATGGAAATGATGTTATGAACTCTACCTACCTAATCTGAGTTATGAAGTTGCTTATTTGTTCTTGTTCCTTGGAGATGATGAATGAGTAAGATGTTATGTAAAAGTCGATCTCTTGCATTTTCATCCAATATTAAGAAACTAATTTTTGCTCGCAACTTCTCTCGCGTTAGAAAGAGACAAAAAGTTCAACTGTCTCCACTAATAAAATTACGTCAATTCGTAGCTCCGTTTTTCCGTAAAAGCTAAACAAATAGACACTCTCACTTTCACATTTTTATTATTAATAATGGATACCGTATCCATTGTTTATGTATTAAGAAAACATTGGCTGTTAATAAAACGTTTGCTTTTTTATTTAACAGCCATTTTGGTTTACGGGTTTGTTTTCGTCAAGTGCCTATGGCGTATTCACACATGATAATCTTGATTTAGAGTTCCACAGCTAAAATTAAGTAAGTTTTATTTAAAAGTCTTTTCAAATTATTTACCTACCAACAGGTAGTAGCTTGAAATATATACAAAATATTTAGATTTATGCACTTATGCTCATTTAAAAAATATGTAAGTTTAAATGAACTCCTATACAAGACTACTTAAATAGAACAATCCGGGGGAAGGGGTGTTTAAAGGTTGGCATAGCACTTGTGCCTCCACTGGTGTCGCGGGTGTCAATGGACGGCGGCAATCGCTTAGCATCAGGTGATCCGTCTGCTCGTCTGCCACCTATCACATAAAAAAGTAATTGATGACTCGTTTGGAACAGTGGTAGTTTACGCTGCCTATGGTCCAAAGGTTGCGGGGTCGATCCCCGCACAGTACTAACATTTGTGTGCATGAACATGTCTGTTTTGTATTGGTATGGGTGTTTTCTAGTTCGGATATCCGTAATCTCGTACAGGTGCTTGAGCTACCTATCTCGGAGTCAGATCAAAGTATGTGATGTTGTGAAATATTTATTCATTTTATGAATATTTTGCCGTTTTTTGCTAGACATTAATAACTGCAAAAGTTACACGATAATGGGGGCTCTCATACTTTTCAAAGTCCAATATTGTATAGATAGATAATGGTACGGAACCCTACGTGCGCGAGTTGTCGCACTTGACTTTTTTATTTTTTGTGCAAGTGAGTTTCAAGAGGCGACAGACTTGTCACCGGCACAACACTATTGGAGGAAAGAGGTTTTGTGAAGAGCCGCCATGTCTGTGAGAACTGATTGCTTATCAGCGTCAGCCTTTATGGTGGAAGCTATTTAATTCCGCAGAATATTGTATTAGTGGGCAAATGAAGAGTGTGATGCTTTGTTTTGTGTTGAATGGTTTTAGGGAAGCTTTATAATATAATTTATTTATTCAGACTACAAGATCCATTTTTGTAAGTAATAACAATCCGTAGGTTGCTCGTGGTAAAAGATTAGCAATTTGTTTTGAATAAAGTTACCTTAGGGACCTGCGAACAGGGAGCAAACCTGCGGGTCAGCATATTACTTGTAACTGCCAATGCGTTCTCTATCTATGTCTTTGTCATCAAACATATCCTCAGAAACAATATATACATAAGTAAATCATCAACAGCCCATTTAAGTCCCCACTGCTGGGGCACGGGCCTCCCTCAATCACATGAGGGGTAATTGCCATACTCACCACGCTTGGCAGACGGGTTGGCGAGGGTTTTGATATAAATGCAGAGTTTTCCTTCTCTGGGTGCTGATGATCATGCCAGCAGCTTTACCTTAGTCGCCTTTTACGACACCTCGGTAAGAGTGAGGGTGGCCTATTCTACTCTGCTATCGACATGTCTAGTTGTTCTTTAGCCATTTGATTTGATGCCGGCGTTTGACGATCGCTCTAGGCGTCTTATTGGATAGCTAATTTAACCAGATGGCCCTGAAGTAACACGCTCAAAATAATTGAGCCAGTATCGAAATTGACTGACTATTGAACTAACTATTGAAAATGCAAGCTTTAAAATGTTTTCCCTCACTGCACCGCTGAGTACCTAAATGGTATGGTACATCAATTTGTGAAATTCGAAGTTGGATTCTCAGACTCGAATTAACGACTTCCAGTTCTAAAAGGACACGATCTTATCCACTGAACTCTCTAAGGCACCAAAACCAATCATCCACGTTAAACAGCATTAAACCTTTATCGCTAATTACTCGATTTGGCTCAAATTAGTCGATGATTAAGCGAAGTATCAGAGCAAAATATAATTTCGCTGAAATTCTGTTTGCTCTGGTGATTGCGCGATGTTTGCTGGCAAACAAGTTGATGGAATTTCAAGTTGAAGTTGCGTTTCATTTGCGATTGGCTGAGGTTTTTATTGAAATATCAATGAGAAGCGAGGGTGGAAGGTAATTTGTTTATGTTTTATCCAGCTGTTTACTGATTTTATTCGACTATGGCAAAAAAAGCTATGCCGATGTCAAAGATTCGGTGGAGAAAATATGCCCTTATCTGTTATTTATTGGCAGACACATTTTAGGCGAGCGCTGATAGCTCAATGTTTCTGAACAGGCCTTCCCTACGGGGGTCATGGTTCGAATCCAAGCATGCACCTCTAGATTCTTCAAATCCATGTGCGTATTTATACCATTAGCTCGGCGCTGAGGGATAACATTGTGAGAAAACCTGTACGTTTCAGACAATTTCTGAAACATGTAAATATGATTTAGGGCCGATTTCACCGTCGAAATTGAACAAGATCAACGCTTAAACGCGATCAATGCGAGCGAAAACAAAGGAACGGAACTGAGTTTAGCGCGTAGACCGAGTTCAAGTGAATTGATCGCGTTCAATTTTAACGGTGAAATCGGTCCTTAGTTGGTCTGGTTCCCCTGTAAAGGATTACGAACGTCAGACGGCAGTCGCTTCATTGTAATAACCAGACTCCCCAAATCCTGAATCCCCGTACCCTGAGCTCCAGAGCTTTGAGAATTGCATGCTAAATGAGGAGGAGGGTAATATCTTTTTACTTAGGTAGTTATAATAGCCGATGTATTGGCTCGTGCTTTTATCATATAACATCCTGCTATTTAAGTTATATATGAATTTTTTGAGTATAGCAATTTTTAACTCTTTATTCTCAAGTAAATAATGCACTTAAAAAGTTATCGACAGTATTCAGGTGTTACTCGAATCCACGCCCTTTTGCACAATTCTCGTGCTCGTGATATTTTGAAAACATGGCCGATGTCGTTTGATTTTTTTAATTTATTTCAATTCAAATAATTTATTTCAGACAAGAATAGTCCATACATGTCATTTCTTGAATTAAATTAAATTAGGCAGCTTACATACCTACACATTATCCAAATTATTCTGATTATTATAAAATATTACATTAATTAGAAATAAGAATAAAATAATAAAAATATAATAATAATATAAAAATGTCAATTTAATTTTAATTTTCAAGCCGAACCCAGTGTTTTACTTATGAACGCGTAGAATGTCATTGGAACTGCCACGGACACGGCCTATCATCGAGCCTGCTCTCTTCCGACGGATAGCATGGAAGCCATCAGTATGAGCTTCGGCGAACATACCCGACGCACTGCAGTACCGCGGCAGCCCCAACAGCACCCTGAACGCAACTATTTAATGAACCAAAAACAAGTTTACAATAAACTTAAGCTAAAACTTATACACAAAAAGAAACTTAACAATTGTAAACTCAACACCGATGGTTACATTTTACGTAAAATTTAAATAAACATGCGGGACTCAAGTTCTTACATAGTCGAAATTAACTTTTTTTTTTATATGTGAGGTGGCAGACGAGCAGACGGATCACCTGATGGTGTGCAATTCCGCCGCCCATAGACTTCGCAACACCAGTGGTTTATTGGTTTATTAACTTTATTTGTTTGTTGGTGATGCGTGCTTAGTACGATGATAAATGTCACGAACCCGAGAACTGGGCTTCAGCTAAGTCAATGGATTGGCTCTGTTATCTTATATGGATTGGTTCTGCTATCTAATATCATCCTGCTTTTTTTCTTTATCGTCACACTCTTGGCAGAATGGTTTTGGGTTCATCAGCGTTTCTAGCCTGCTCCACAATGCTTCGCTATTTCTCTCGCAGTGATGCTTTTCTAGATTCTTGGAGTGGACCATTGTAGACAGTTCTTACTTCTATCTTCAGATAAGTGCAAACTGCATGTGCAGGTCACATAGATAGTAAATTTATTCCAACAGTGTGTACTGTAATGCCATTATCTATAATAATCTTCCTGCAAGAGTTAGAGAACAGCCAATAAACAAGTTTAAATATTTATTTACTAAATAATTTGCTTCTACAAGAGCGCGTCTATTCAATTAAGGAATATTTATATTTAAGATTAAATGATGCATTCATTTATTTAACTTATATTTTGTTTAACTTATAAATATTTTGACATACAATAGGTCAATATTATTTAATATCAGCTTTGTAAAATGTAGAAGATATTTGACTATGCATGATTTCTACGCCATTAAACAAGTTTAAATATTTAATTAATAATTGGCTTCTACAAGAGCGCGTCTATTCAATTAAGGAATATTTAGATTTAAGATTAAATGATCGCATGTTTAACTTATAAATATTTTGACATACAATATGTCAATAATATTTAATATCAGCTTTGTAATATGTAGAAGATATTTGACTATGCATGATTTCTATGATATGAGAATATGTTAACCGTTATTTTAGTTTAAGAACACATGTCCTACCATATTCTTGGAAATAAACCATCTTTATCTTTACTTGGTCGGATCTGCTACTTAATCATGTCGAATCAAGCACTTACGAATTTCGTTGACTTAGTAACGCGTTCAGTGGTCTAACTGGTAGAACATTCACCCGGATTGTGGAAGATGTGTGTTCGAGTCCCGCCTGAACAGGAGATGAAATTTTCAAGTGTGTTATTTACTTAAGAATAAATTTTACTTTAGAATGAATTGCAAATGATTGCTATAAAAAATATCAACTATTGATTTAGCAGTCTCATCTTAACTGGTGGTCAAATATTTGTAATAATATTTCCACTGGATATTATAAATATACACCTATAATATTGATGAGACTATTGACAGCTCATGTCGAATCAAGCACTTACAAATTTCGTCGACTTAGTAACGCGTTCAGTGGTCTAATTGGTAGAATATTCACACGGATTGTGGAAGGCGTAGGTTCGAGTCCCGCCTGAATAGGATGTGAAATTTTCAAGTGTGTTATTTACTTAAGAATAAATTTTACTTAAGAATAAATTGCAAAAGATTGCTATAAAAAATATCAACTATTGTTAAAGCAGTCTCATCTTAACTGGTGATCAAATATTTGTAATCATGTTTCCACTGGATATTGTAAATATACACCTATAAATTGATGGGACTATTGACAGCTCATGTCGAATCAAGCACTTACAAATTTCGTCGACTTATTACCGTTGTCTCCGTCTACCGTAGTATAGTTGTGTTATTTACTTAAGAATAAATTGCAAAAGATTGTTATAAAAAATATCAACTATTGCTACCTATTGTTCCCATCTTCGGTAGATATTGCCTTTTCTCTTCCGACGTCGGGTAAAGAGTAAAAAAAGTGTAGTTATGATACAGACGGTATAATAATGTTGTATTGGCTCGTCCTGTCTGCGCGCGTGGGGTCCCGCTAATCCCATTTATATTAGTGTCATTACTGCGTTAGACACCCACCGGCGCATCCGCGCTGCACCAACCTTGCGGCTTACGTGGGACACGCGACACACAAGGTCATCGATAAGTTCGTTCTATCAGAAAGTACCGATAGTTCGTCAATTTATATTAGTATCATTACCAACCTTACGGCTTATAATTATGACCCGCGAAAAAAAAAAAAAGAAAAAAACATTCTAACAATAATTAAAGCAAACCATTGCCATACAGTAACATAACAAATTAAAAAAAAAAACCAAATAAATAGTAATAAAAAAAACACTACATACAATAATAAATAAAAAAAAATTAATAATAAAAAAAAATGTTTAGACATAGAATAGCATTAAGACTGTCTTAGAAATTTAAGGAACTTTTAGGCACAAACACAAAATTTTGTTACGCGGAACACTGTATTTAACACAATAAAAACTATAGTATAAAAAAGGCGCAGACCAAGAGCCCAATTCTCGGGACGTGCGATAAAATGTCGTATTTTCTGTAATGTTACTTTTCCAATGTCGTACGAAAATGTCACCAAAATGTCACAAAAGTAAAAAAACTCTATTCTCGTGCCCATGCGACAGTAAAAGTCACTTCCATAGAGAATGTGGCCCATATCATTTCCGCTAATACGTTCCATTTTGTTGATTGACACAAATATACAATCGAGAAATCTTAATGTTTATTGTTTAAGTATTAATTTAACATTTTCTAGCCTTTTATATCAACAGTCATTTTCATGTTTGTATAACATCATAATTATCATAACTGCTTTAAAATACGACCAAAAAAGACGAAAAAGAAAATTGATTTTATGAAATTGTAATTCCGTTACACCGACCGAAAGTCAAAAGATTTATTTTCAGTCTGTGGCAAAAAGAGATGACAACTGTGGCAAAAAGACGCGTTAAAAGAAAAAAATGAAATAAAGAATTTTCTTTGTTTACACTGATCTTGTTACTGAGATAAAAAGGCTTAATGACGAATATTTAAAGGTATGTAGGTAATACTGGTGAAAATTTGTTCCAATTAAAGAAAATATAAGAAAAATTGAAATTCTCAGCTAAACAATCGTTCACACAGAGAATCAATCATCTTCTTAGTTTGTGCAGTTAATTTAAACTTGTTATGTGATTTGAACAACCAAACGTCAATAAACAACAAAACGCGAAACGACTCAAACGTCACGTTGAATTGGAGAAATATCACCAAAATCACCGTGAAACTTCATATCGTATGGTCAAGACCATACGATACGTGTCGCACGAACATATGTGACATATGTCACCATTCGACATCGCGAGAATAAGCAAAAACGTTTTCATACGATATCCGCCATGTTTTGTTGATATATGTCGTATGATGATAAATGTCACGAGCCCGAGAATTGGGCTCCAGGTGTCAACAGAAAAATTTTTCATTTAAAAAAAATATATATGACACGCAAAGTTTTGATACTTTGTCGGTTTATACTGGTGTGATTCTCATTACCAACCTGGCCGCTTACGTGGCGCACGCGACTAACAAGGTCGTCGATAAAGTTCTTCCTACCAGAAAGTATTGATACTTTGCCATTATATATCAGTATTTTGTATTCTATAGATTATATTAGCGTCATTAACAACATTGCGGTTTACGTGGCATACGCCATTCACAAGGTCGTCATCGTTCTATCAGAAAATATTGATACTTTGTCATTATATATCAGTATTTTGTATTCTTACGGTCAAAGTGGTATTGATGTATTTTTGTAATTAAATTCACAGAACAGAATGCAGCATCTATATTACGAGTATGAGATCATTCACTATCTTCAACTATTTATATTGGTTCAACTTGTCCCGCGGTTCCTTTATAAATGCCCTCTGACGTCACGTTGCGCCCGCGCCTCGTTCAGCCATTCATCGCTCTATTAGTGTCTGCGCGGCAGTTAATATCATTAACGACGATCATTGCGAAGTGGTCCAAAGCTCCAATTGAGATTGTTGGTCAAGCATTCAATACATACACGGCACGCTTACAGGGGACGCCTTACAATGTCCCTGCGATGATATACCTAAATGACGATTTAGATATATCATCGCAAAATGATCCAGAGCTTCTATTGAAATTGTCAGGCATTATGCATTCAAAACAAACACGGCATGCGTCTCAACAGAACCCGACATTGATACCATAAATAAAGATAATTACCTCGATGGCGCAGTGGGTAGTCCTGGGTTTGATCTCCGGGTCGAGGCAAAAATTTGTACCTAAGTTTTCGGTAAGAAATTCTTAGTGTCAGTCTGGAGTCTGATAGTTGGCGTTTTGTACCCCCGTGCCTGCGCCCGATCCCTCTCCAATTGTGTCATACTGGTGTCCCATCGGAATATGAACGTAAGGGAATAGAGAGTGCACTTGTGCTTGCGCACACACTGGAGCACTATAATATATCCCGCGTACGTAGCTCCCAAAAACCTCACAATAGGTACAATCGTGAATAAAGTCCAATTAAGCATGAAAATAAGTGATCAAGAAAATAAACGATAGACCCAATCAGCGGTTTCATACATAAAAATAAAACTTTAAAAACTAAAACCCGCTACCAAAAACACGCTCTAAAAAGTACGAAACAAAAAAACTGTCTCTGCTGAAATTATTATGCCGTATTGCCGTGGTCGTATGCCACCTACTGTAGCAAAACAGATTCTAATAATAAAATAAAATGAATATGGCATACGACCACGGCAATACGGCATAATAATTTCAGCTGAGACAGTTTTTTTGTTTCGTACTTTTTAGAGCGTGTTTATTACAAAAATTTACTACTACTGTAATTTTGTGCTTAAGCTGACTAGCAACGTGTATGATATAGTTCGTTGCAGTGACGTCAGAGGCGCGGGCGCATCTCTCATTGATCCTCGGCGCACGGGCGGCGCGCACGTGGGCTCTCTACAATTGAATTTCATTGTCATTTTCCTTCGCAAACATAGTTATGTCGGAATGCTGGAACTTATGCTGATTGTGCTAGATTGAGATGGAGTTGACGCAAATTGAGATGGCAATAGGGTGTTGGCACGACTGTCAGTTGAGACAATATAGCAGGGAACTAGAAGTTAATAGAAGTCAGCGGAATGTGCCATTTTCGGAAAAAACGTCACAGAGGGTGAAAGAGATCTAACCTACATTGACGCAGATTCTATACGGGTGCGGTAGAGAAAAAACGCCCAGCACGTCACCCCAGTACTAACTAACGGCTTCGCGCAGTTTTCAAGTATGGCTTTCTATGAAAAGGCACAGTCTGTTTAGGGTGCATGTCTATGCAATAATAGTTGCTCCATGGTTATTTGGCACTCGGCAAAAGTCGGCGGATCAGAGGCTCCTTTACAAGTATTAGTGTTATTTATTGCTTCATTCAAAGCTGTCGCTTCGGAGCCCAGGATACGCTTGGACCATGATTCAGGATTTGTGGAGTCCAGTGATTGCAATGAAGCGACTGCCATTGACGTGGACCAACTGAATCAGGGACGCATTACAGAAACCTCACAGAAACTATCAGAAACTAGCAGGCTTACTCACGGTGTTTTCCTTCACCGCCGAGCTAATGGTAAAAATACGCACATAGATTTGAAAAATCTAGAAGTGAATCCTCGGGTTCGAACCACGACCAGAAGTCACTTTCTGAAATGATTGCCACATCTGAGCTGATTGAGCTACCATCGCTCTCTGTTACATGTAACAGATTTGTTTATTTATTGAACAAGAAAATAAAGTACAATTGGCGAACTTAATGCTATACAGCATTTTCTACCAGTCAACCATTAGGCGATGCAGAAATATGTATGACGGCTAAATAAATATAATATCCACAAACATACATGTAAGTAATATATAATATGACTAAATATACATACATAATTATATAATACAATAAACCTATTTGTACTACAATACCGTGCCGTGTGGTCCCCGGCAGAGCAGAATAGGCCAGCCTCACTCTTACCGAGGTGTCGTAAAAGGCGACTAAGGTAAAGCTGCTGGCATGATCATCAGCACCCAGAGCAACTGCCAAGCGTGGTGAGTATGGCAACTACCCCTCATGTGATTGAGGGAGGCCTGTGCCCCAGCAGTGGGGACTTAAATGGACTGACGATGATGATGATACTACAATTAACTTATAAAAAAACGACTTAAAAATATAAATTGTATTTATAAATTACTGAAAATATAAAAAAAGAATTTTATATTCACGACGCCAAACGTCACAATCAGCACTCGTCCGCTACTCATAGTCGCATCCTATGCACTCGCGATGCCGGCTGCAATCTAGCAATTTGCCGATCGAAATTAATTGATTTATGTGCGCAGTGTCCTTTACCGCCGCGCGCCTCTCGGGACGCCATCATGCTATTATACTGCTCCGCTTCGAATTCATTCAATGAAATGGGAAATAAATGATAAATATAGATACTTAGCATTTTGTATATCTTCTGAAAAACTGTCGTAACACAAAAAGCGAGGTTTGAGAATAACGCGTTTCTACTTTTATGTTACTCAATTAATGTCCCTCGATCTTCACCAGATCGTCGGTCCACCTTGTGGGGGCCTGCCACGGCTGCGACTTCATGTCCGTGGGCTCCACTCGAGAACCTTTCCGCCCCAACGGCCGTCTGTTCTCCTCGCTATGTGCCCTGCCCATTGCCACTTGAGGCATGCATGTAGCCCTTTGGGCTATGTCTGTGACCCTAGTTCTCCTGCGGATCTCATCATTTCTGATACGATCACGCACGCATCCATTGGATGCGGGCAGCACAGGACCGATCTGTGTGGAGAACATTGGGGGAGGCCTATGTCCAGCAACGGACGTCTATTGGCTGAAATGATGAATTAATGTACCGTCTGCACTGTCTGTTGTTGCTGTATCATACTTGTATTTTGTTTTTCTGCAATAAACAATAATCTATATGTCTATCTTTCTAATGTTACTGTGTCGAGTACAGACTCCTTGGGTCTCTTTAGTTTTTTATGTTTTTACTTATATTGACAGAAGTTGTCATTGCTTTTTTGTTTCTTCGCTGGTTGTAAAAATCTTGCTTGGAAATTTGGTTTGTATTTTTTATTTATTTATTTTAATTATATTCTTTCACTATTTTTATGCGCGTTTTCTTTCGTCTGCCACATACTGATTAGTGCTGATTTTTAACGATTTAACGACAAAACTATGGAATGAACTATCGCTTGCGGTATTTTCGGACAGATACGGCCTGCAAACCTTCAAGAAAAGACTTGTGACTCCTCTGGTGTTGCAGGTGTACATGGGCGGCGATAATTGCTTACCATCAGGTGATCCGTATGCACGTCTGCCCCGTGTCCCTTAAAAAAATATTTTAACTGTCGTAGAAATTACTGAACTCGTTTCCAAAATAGAAAAAAAGCATTTATGCAAGATTAAAACGTCATATTGCAATGACTTTTTTAGAAGACTTGTGTTGATGATAGTTTTTCAGAGGATGTGTGATTTGAAATTCATTATAGGCTAGATTTCAGGGCGGTAATAATATCCTCCAACCGATTATGGCTACGTGTGGTTCCCGGCAGAGTAGAATAGGCCACCCTCACTCTTACCGAGGTGTCGTAAAAGGCGACTTAGGTAAAGCTGCTGGCATGATGATCAGCACCCAGAGAAGGAAAACTCTGCATTTATATCAAAACCCTCGCCAAACCGTCTGCCAAGCGTGGTGAGTATGGCAATTACCCCTCATGTGATTGAGGCAGGCCCGTGCCCCAGCAGCGGTTTTTTTTCGTAGTAATTTTTTTTTCATGCTTTTTAGTGTTTCATTTTTCGGTAGCACATACATAAATAATTGTAATAAATATATAAAGTCGAACATAGAGGAAAGCACAAATTTTGTTCCGGGACTATCCTTAATTTGTGATTTGTAATAAGGAGGTCTGAGTTTATCGCGCCATACGAAATGCGGGACGTATGGCAACACTGATTCTTACGTACTACAATTCCTCTGGCATCCCAGCAATGCACATGCAATCATTACAAGCGTAAATAATTTTTCCGCATCTGCATATCAAATGATAGCCGGCATGTCTATCGCATTTGATAGTTTGGGCACATATACCTAATTATACGCCTGTATCTATGACAGGGACGGATTAAACCTAAACAAAGCCGCATTAGAAAACGACAATACTAGATATTATAATTGTGTCTGTCTGTACTAGGGTTGTCAGAAAACAAAATACTTACTTGCAAATGGAATAACTTGTAACATTTTTTTCTGTCACACTTTGGAGTTTTATAATATGTTGGTAAATATTACTTAGTTAGCTAAAAATATGGATATTATTGTGTTCACTAGTTAGTAAGTTTTGTTACTAATAAATAGTTCATCTCCCATAAATAAGAATTAAACAAAATCCCAAGTAGAAGAAGCTTTTAATAACGGAGAATCCTTGTTAATCTGAGGCAAGTGGGGAAATTCGTCCCTATGTTTTAATTAAATATATTTTATTTTTATAATTAGGTATTTATTAAAAAAACCATACTAAGCTACTACTGCTACTACTACTACAAAAAGCGATAAGGCCGCCTAAATTGTACATCGTATCTCTGTATACCTTTTAAGTTTTTATGTTGTGCAATAAAGAGTATCTAATCTATCTTTTTATTTTAGCAAGAATTAACTGAGTATATACGTGTAAGTGTCTAAAATATAAGAACATATTTTGTACGGGAACAGTAGGTAAAATTGATTATGTAAAATGTTATGTGAAATAAATATATCATTTTTTTTTTTGAAACTCGGAAACCTGTTCTATCGGAAGGATGACACACTTAGGAACCATTTTCAACCTATCGTTTACCTATTTCTAAAGTAACCAATAATTTAACCATTCTGTAAAACAAATACATCAAGAGATCCCGAAGCCGAAAATCCTCTTCTAATACAATTCAAATCTCGCAACCTTATTCTCCATCGATCTAATAACTTGGTCATTAGCATAGGAATCGCACCGCACTTAATAATAAGGCGCTTGGTCCTTGAGTGCGCACGCGCAGCATGCAAGACAGCCTGCGCCGGCGTCGATCGCACGCGATCTGTAATCATCAGTCGACACTTACAGCTAATTCGTGGTTGTTTGATTGTTTGTAATAAAACTAGGAATGATATAGTGTTGATGACCCTGAGGATTGCGCAGGGGAAACTTAAGGGTTGCAAAAGTCAAATCAATCCCATCATTGTAACATCATTGCAGCTCTGTGTTGTGTTTTGCTGCGTGAGGGAGGTTACTGGAAGCCCAATTCAGAAGAAAAAGGGGGACTTAAAGGTTGGCAGTGCACTTGGGACTCCACTGGTGTCGCAGGTGACCATGGGTGGCGGCAAACGCTTACCATCAGGTGACCCTTCTGCTCATCTGCTCCTATCACATAAAAAAAATAATGAACTGAAGAGATTCTAAAGCATTGTCTGTCCGTACCCCTGATTTACCTGATAACTCCTGTCCGACCAGAGTCACCGACATAGCCCACCGAATTAGCAAACTGTAGTGGAAGTGGGCTGGTCATATTAGCCGCAGAACTGACAGCCGTTGGAGCCGTAAAGTCCTTGAGTGGAGACCGCGACTCGGTAAGCGTAGTGTTGGACGCCCTGCGACAAGTTGGGATGATGACATTCGAAGGCTGGCTGATGTGGGCTGGATGAGAGTGGCCGAAAATCGGGAGCAGTGGCGTGCATTAGGGGAGACCTATGTCCAGCAGAGTGAGAGTGGCCTATTCTACTCTGCCGGGGCCCACACGGCCTACTGAGTTGTCGTAAAAGGCGACTAAGGTGAAGCTGCTGGCATGATCATCAGCACCCAGAGAAGGAAAACTCTGCATTTATATCAAAACCCTCGCCAATCCGTCTGCCAAGCGTGGTGAGTATGGTAATTACCCCTCATGTGATTGAGGGAGGCCCGTGCCCCAGCAGTGGGGACTTAAATGGGCTGATGATGATGATGATGATGATGTCCAGCAGTGGACGAGTGTGGGTTGCTGATGATGATGATGAAGATGGGGTCATCATCATCATTGGACTTGGGCATCCGGTACACTCACTTACTTGGCGAAATTGAATTGATTGAACCGGCCATACATACGCAATTCTTTTACGCTTATACGCTTTCAATGATATACTGATGTTATTTGTTTGTTAACAGCTGGCGAGCGGCGGTGGCGGGGGGCGCGGCCTGTTCTGCTACCACTGCCCGCCGAGCCTTCCCCCGCACCAGCACCGGCTGCCAACCCTGGAGTACCCCTTCACGGCCTCCCATCCTTGTGAGTAGACCACTCGCTCTGCAAATGACGATACAAATCACCTCGCCGCAATACTGACGAGTTTTTTTCATGGAAATCATATTGAAGCCTTAAGGTGTGTTTGAAAGCGTTCGCGACTTAGGTAGGTAAGGTCTTTCGAGCTCGGCTAATCCGCATCGAGGCTCGAAAAGCCACTTGAGGTACAGCACAATAGACAAGGATTCGGGACTTTTAGTTCACTGAGCTCTGCCAATTCGCTTTAAGACTCCAAAAGCCAAGACACAAAATAAATAGATAAGTAAGTAATTAACTCTAACTAATTAGGGTGTCTTTAAGTCGAGAGTGAATAGGCTTTTTCTGGGTAAGCACGCTATATCTTAGACCTTATTGTCACTTTTACATCAGGTGAAATGAGGTTAAGTGCAAACCCATTTAATATTTAAAAAAATAACTCTCTTGTGCTTCCCAACTCCACCTCGAGGCGACTTTTAAAACCTGGAGCCAAAAAATTCTCAGGACTTCCAATATGAAAAACATGGCGGATATCTGTATGTTCGTCCGTCTATCCGTCTGCTCGACTATCCGTCCGTCCGTATGTCACAGCCACTTTTCTCCGAAACTATAAGAACTTTATTATTGAAACTTGGTAAATAGATGTATTTTGTTAGCCGCATTACGATTTTTACACAAAAATTAAAAAAAAAATGGGGGGTCTCCATACTTGAAACTGAAACTTAATTTTTTTTTTCATTAAACTTATACGTGGGGGTATCTATGGATATATGATGTTGAGGTTTTTAACATCATTTTTTTCTAAACACGCTCCCAAAGTGGTAAATTGTGTCCCCCCCCCCTTCTAACTTCTATAATAAATGAATTATAAAACTAAAAAAATATATGATGTACATAATCATGAAAACTAACAACAAAAACTGGTTTGAACTAGATATAGCGAGTAGATTTTTTTTAATACGTTATAAACCGTAAACCGCAATTTACCCTCCATATATCTTACTTGCTGCTACGGAACCCTTCATGGGCGAGTCCGACTCGCACTTGGCCGGGGTTTTATATATATCGTATGGAGCCCAATTCTCGGGTTTGTGACATTTCAAAAACATGGCGGATATCACTTGAAAATTATAGAAAAAAACTATGTTTTAGTGATATATTTCGTATGAAAATAAATGTCACGAGCCCGAGAATTGGGCTCTTGGTCTCCTGAGCCTAAGGTATCATGTATACTAGATATCATGTATGGTAGGTACAACGTCGTGATACGTACGTAGGCTTTGGCTAGGCTTGAACGACAACTGTTAAGTAATAAATATTGGAGTTTTTACCTCTTAGCGTCAAAAATAGATCGCTTCTAGTTGATTAGTCTTTGGGCAAACTTTCCCCCGTCCCTAACAAGGTTAGTTTATCTTGCCTTGTTTCCGAACAACTCGATTTTCAGCGAGCTCATTCGATTTCGGCAATTAATCGATTAGAATCTGCGGCGCTGGTGAAAGTTCGACCAGTTTAGAGTGGGCTAAATGGATTTATAATCGAATCAAACTGATGATAATGTAGCAGTATTGAATGGGATTTTAGAGCCAAGAGAATTGGTTTTAGTTTCCTGCTTTCTAGCATATACCTGTGCCCTTTTTTAAACGAGAGCAGTGGATAGTTACTTTTCGTTCGTAGGCGGTGGCATAATTGGTAGTTGTCTGTACCTACAATCATGCCACCGGAGGGCCTACACACATCAGAGGGCCTAGAAAGAAACAGAAAAAGAACTTACAACTCAGGTATTACTTACAAACAGACTCAGGTAGAAATTTTGGCTCAACTCAGGGATCGACTCGGGACAGCTGGCTCTTGAAAGCGGGTCCCAAAATTGCGCTAACCGGGGCAGTGACTTTAGAATAAAGATAGTAGGTACGTACGAGTATAATAAAACACGTTAAAGGCGACATTCATTCATTAAAATGATCCTGTGCTAACTCCTTGTTATTCGCAGGCTGGACATAGGCCCATCCGCAGACGAGCGCTAATGAGGGCCGCGTTTCGCCGGCCGCTCAAATTAACTGCCTCAGTGGAGCAATGGCTGGTGCGTCTCACTTTAAAGCGACGGCTAAACAAAATGTAAAATTTTTGAAGCGCCTGCCGTCGCTTCTCAATTTTTCTGTTAAAAAAAAAATCTGTGTCAGCACGAAGTCTGGAAGTTAGAGGTATCCCCGTGCCTCAGAAAGCACGTGCATTTAATCCCTCTTCGGACATGTCACTTTGGTGTCCCATCAAAATATGAAGTTAAGGAAATTGAGAGTGTACTTGTCTTTGCATACACACTTGAGCAGATTGGCTCATCCATAGACGAGCTAATGAGGGCCGCGTTTCGCCGGTCGCTCAAATTGCCCGGTACATATTTAATAGATTCGTTTAAGCCGCTTTTTTATTCACTAGCCGCGACCGCGCTTTTTAAAACTCCCCCCGTCTCCCCTTGCAGCCTAGCAATTCGTTAATAGGTTTTAAAAATTGATAATTAAAAAAAAATAACGGCGTAAATTTAGAATGGATGAAAATAGTGGATCTGTTCTATTTTTTTTATGAGGTGGGGGGCAGACGAGCAGAAGGATCACCTGCAACACCAGAGGAGTCACAAGTGCGCTGCCGACCTTTTAAAAATGAATACGCCTTTGTCTTTAAGGTTTGTAGGTTCTTTATTTTAATGTAATTCATACAACATATCATAATGGACCTGATTACGGAATCTGTGCTAAAGGCCCGATTTGACCAATCTTAATCCGATACTAAACCTATGCTATGGTATAGCGCTGTCATCCTATACAAATCTGATGTTATACCATAGATTTTACCACGGATAATGATTGGTCAAATCGGGTCGAAGTAGCACAGAGGAATATACATAAGGTTACACCCTGTCACTGAACAATAACAAAATATATTCATCACTCGAATGTTCGTCAACGGTGGGGATCGAACTTTTGGCGTATTGCAAAAATGCCTGGGGATATATACTTAAAATACTTTTCTTATGTAAATACATACTTGTAATATATAGAGAACACCCGGACCGATTTAAACAGACATGTTCATGCATACAAATGTATGCACTGTCCGCACAGTACACAGGCACAGAATCGAACCCGCAGCCATTTTACCAGAAGCAGTGTTCACTACCACTGATCGTCAAGACTAGATGTGGGTTTAATTCCCGCCTGAACACGAGATGGAATTTTAAAATGCGTTATTTATTTAAGAATAAATTGCAAAAGATTGATTTAAAAAATATCAACTAAAATTATACAGGTACATTGTCCCTGCCCAAACTAAGGTTTTACCAAGTTCCATCTTAACCAGACAAAAAGAACCCAACACAAATATGCGCCCTTGCGTCTCAACCGGTGTTCAAAACCGCTGCGTTGCATCCGTTCCGAAGGCGCAATCCGGGGGGAAGGGAAGTTAAGGGTTGGCACTAGTGACTCCACTGGTGTCACGGGTGTCTATAGGCGGCGGTAATCGCTTACCATCAAGCGATCCGTCTGCTCGTCTGCCACCTAGCACATAAAAAATATTTTTTGAATTACCTTTTTTGATTCTGTTATCCATAACAATATATGTACCTACCCATATTTTTATAGTGCCTGTTGGTCGAGTGGTTTAAGTACCGGGTCGTGGTCTCCGGGTCCTAGGCGCGATTCCCGGGTCGGAGCTAAAAGTTTATTTCGAATTTTCCGTGATCACCAATCCGCATTTGGGAAGCGTGGTGATTAAACCTAATCTCATCATTGTGGCGATGACTTGATTTCTATGGTCAATCATGCAATGGAATGGTTGATACTTTTACCTACCCTTTTCGACCAACGACCGATTATCTTAACTTATGTAATAATTTTTTATTTCATTTTATTTATTAGGTTAACCAACAAGGCACACACTACAAAAGTGTTAAGTCTAGTCAGTAGCTAGTTTTAAATACTGTCTTAATTACAGGTGGCCACGCCATGCAACGTGGACTATGACTAGTAAAAATAAAAATAACTTCATCATCAGCAACCCAAACTCGTCCACTGCTGGACATAGGTCTCCCCTAATGCACGCCACTGCTCCCGATTTTCGGCCACTCTCATCCAGCCCGCACCAGCCACCCTTCGAATGTCATCATCCCATCTTGTCGCAGGGCGTCCTACACTACGCTTACCGAGTCGCGGTCTCCACTCAAGGACTTTACGGCTCTTACGGCTGTCAGTTCTGCGGCTAATATGACCAGCCCACTGCCACTTCAGTTTGCTAATTCGGTGGGCTATGTCGGTGACTCTGGTTCAAAAATTACTTAAAGTTACCTAATTGACTTGATATTTAGGTTCCTTGAAAATAATACAAACCTACTATTTATTATTAGGTCTACAACCAAAACTAAGTCTATATAATTAGAAGAGGAAAAAGTTTTTTTACGAAACCTAAACAGTCAGACTTGTAAAACGCTATACAACAGATTTAGTACCGGATTAAGATCTGTCGAATTGGCCCTTATTCTCTCAAATTTCCGCCAAAGCAGCAAACCGTCTTATTCTTTTTTTCTCTCAGCTTAGTATTTTCGCTAACAACTCCAACTCTTGCCCAGATAAAGACGGATTATCAATATTTTCATTAATTGAATGTAAATAATTGAGCCCTCATCAAGTCCGTAGAAAAATCCTCAACGCCGGAAATTAAAAAGTGTTGTGCTTCCGCCGGAAGTGGGCTGAGTGCAGCAAAAAGTTGGACGGTGGATTTACTAGCTCCGGGTAGCTATTCATAATGGCGGCCGGACTCTTGTTATTGTATTATGAATTAAGCTTTCGTTGTCTAAGCTTATCATAATTATGATAATCTATTTGATTTCTATAGAACGATTTCTTTTACAATACTGGGTATTCTACACTTACGTAATTTATACACTACACTATTCTCTCAACTCTCGAGTTTTTTTTATTCTTGTGTGCCAATTAGACAGTCCCCATCCCTGTCCATCTTTAAAGCTCTGGTCAAAGCACACTTCCTTGAAAACCGAATCTCTCTCCCCCACTTCTCCTTTCTTAGTAACTTCATCTGTCTTCCTTTCCTGTCATTGACGCTCGTGGTCGTTACTCCTCTCCCAGATCCATACTGTAGCCATATTGTAGGTATAAAATTTACTTCTTTAGTTTAATCTTATAGCGAATCTTTAAGTAGTATATTTTATGTAATTTATGTTATATATACACGCCCCGATGGTCTAGTGGGTTAAGTACCGGGCCGTGATCTCGGGGTCCAGGGTTCGATTCCCGGGTCGAGCGAAAAGTATGTTTCGAATTTTTCGAACATAGCTCGGGTTTGTGATCACCAATGCGCATTTGGCAAGCGTGGTGATTAAGCCTAATCCCATCATAGTAGCGATAACTTGATTTCTATGATGGAGGCCTTTGCCCTGCAGCGGGACAGTTTATAGGCTGATACTTTACTTTACTACTTTATGTTATATTGTATTTAAGTTACATAAGTACCATTAGTATATTAGTGTATGATAACGTTTTGTTTATTATTATCTAAATATATGTATTTATAGAATAAATTTATTTATTCCCTATTCTATCTAGATGTCTGGCAAAGATGGCTCCCAGCGAAAAGACAGCCTAAAATATACATTGTATCTCTGTTTTATTTATAAGAAAGGAAGGCAAATGAGCAAGCGAGTCACCTGTAGGTACGTGATCACCGCCTCCCATAGACACACCACACCTAAGGGAGTGGAGATGCGTTGCCGGCCTTTTAGGAAGGTATAAGCTCGTTTCTTGAAGATCGCAATATCGTACTGGTTTGAAAATACCGCTGCGGGAAGTGGATTCCACAATGAGGAGGTGCGTGGCAAAAAATGGCGTGTAAAGCGCACGGTGGTGGACCTCCACCCATCCAGATGGTACGGAATCCTAGTTTACGGCGTGTAGTACGGTTGTAAAATTCAGCAGCGGGTATTAACTCAAACAACTCCTCGGAACACTCACCATGGTAAAGTCGGTAAAAGACACATAGAGAGGTGACTTCTCTCCGCAGGGCATCAGTGAGATTCTCGTCGTCGTCTATTCGAGTTGCACGACGTTGAATGCGGTCTAAAAAGAGGAGTCTGTATACCTAGCTTTTAAGTTTCGTATGTTGTAAGAATCTATCTAACTAAAGAAACTTATTATATTTGTACCTATAAAATATAGTTACCTATATATACATACAATGAGTTCTTTTAACAGTAAGAGACACTTAGAGTTTCTGAATGAAACTAAGAATTTCTTAACGAAAACTTAGATACAATTTTTTGGCTCGACCCGGGGATCGCACCCGGGACCTCTTACGCAATCATCGCTTTAAAATGCGACGTATTGTGGGATGGGGTTTCGAATAAAGCCAGGGATTTTCTGAATAAGTATTCTTATATTTACAATCTTTTAGCGTTGTCTTACACCGTCCTTCCGTCGTCCGCCATACGTCGTCACTCTCACTCTCACACGTCATTCTAATTCAAACATCGAACTCATACACGTTCCTTGGCATGCATCTACTGATCACCAATCGCACACTACTACCCACTCCGCCATCGAGGCAGACAAGGGGGAACAACAACACAATTAACAAATAGGTAACAAAATTTAGCCGTGTGGTCCCCGGATGATGATGAACAAAATTTATATAAGTGTTGTGCCAAATAGGCACTCAGCATAAGTCGTAACGCCAAACAGTAAGTACTACTATGTACTTGTCGCACCCTTAGTAAAACACCGACCTAACACAAAATGTTAATATAGATGCTAAGTGAAAATAGTATCGGCTAAAATCCAGGGATGAAAGGTCATCTAACAACAATTTTTAGTTAAGTAAATAGGTACACTCACATATGAACACGAGATGAAATTTAAAGTGCGTTATTTACTTACCTACTCAAGAATAAATTGCAAAAAATTGCTATAAAAAATTTCAACAATTTTGAGTTAGGTCAGTATTTTACTAAGAGTGCGTTGTATATTTTCGTCGTGTTCAACATACCTACGCGTTTTAAAAAACAATAACTTTTCGGGTTACCTCAAACGGTTAAAATCAGTTTCTTTACGTTACGTAGGGTGGTAATGTGCTAATGAATAGACGCGGGCGGGGCGCCCCCACGGGGCGGGGCGTCCCCTGGGATTGGCCGCCGCCAGCGCCATCTATTATTCATAAAATAGTTTTTGAGTCGCGCCGTTCGGTAGCTCTAACTCACTTACAGTAACCTAATAAGGATCGTGTCACTTTTGATTAGCTCGCTGTAATGCTTTTTTAAAACAACGATCAAAGAGAGTAAGCGAGTTTGCGAAATGACAGACAGTAATTGCGTAAGTGTATTAATTTTTCAAATGTAATAACAAATTGTAGGAGGGGTGAGTTTTGCGTCCTAAGTTTATGTTTTATTAATTTCAGTAATATGAAATACATTGAAATAATTTGAATTTAAAGAAAGAAAGAACAAGAAAGAAAAAAATATTATTTTGGACATCACAACACTACATACGAGTACAACATTAGTTACAAAAGAACAAACAAACAAAAAGAAAAACAAAATAGATACAGAAAATAAAAACAAAACAAAACAAAGGAAAAACAAAATAATGAGTACTAATAACCAGGCAGTGCAAATAATATATTGTGTGTTGTGACCTCCAACATAAATGGCCCCCACTCAGCCTATGTCATGACCCTGAAAAAGGTCATGACGCTGATTTTCAGTAGGGCCAGCTGAGTGAGTGCCACGGACGTCAGCCTTGTGTACCTAGTGTGTATATATATATGTGTTGGAAAGTACTAATGTAATTTTGAATTTGTTAAAGTTTAAAATTATTATTATTAAAATAAATTAAATCACCCCCACCACTCTATCTCCAACATTTAGCTGGTTGGAACTCTTAAACTGTACGTCTCTCATGAAACTTTCTATCTTGTACGACAAAACTAGGGGATGATGAGTTATTAGCCTGCGGCATTTCAGGACCGATGCGTAATGCAAGCTTTCAAGAAAAGAGCGTACTCTTTTTTAAAAGGCTGGCGGAATGTGACTCCTCTGGCGTTACAATTGTTCATGGGCGGTGGTAATTATTTACCAACAGGTGATCCGTCTGCTCGTCTGCCCCCTATCTCATAAACAAAATCAGTAATGATAAAAGTAAAGTAAAGTATCAGCCTATAAACTGTCCCACACTGCAGGGCTAAAGGCCTCCATCATAGAAATCCAGTCATCGTTACTATGATGGGATTAGGCTTAATCACCACGCTTGCCAAATGCGGATTGGTGATCACAAACCCGAGCTATGTAAGAAAACTTCGATACACACTTTCCGCTCTACCCGGGAATCGAACCCAAGACCCCGAGACCACAGCCCGGTACTTAAACCATTAGACCAACAGGGCGTAATGATAAGATGCGATACAACTTCAAACTTAGATACAATAAAATCAATCACCTAAATTAAATACATATCAAGAAAAAACCAAAGCCATGGTAGATTAGTGGATATGAATGAGCACCTTCCAAACGAGAGGTCGTAGATTTGAATCTCGAGCGTGCAACTTTAGATCTTTCTCCCCAAGCCTCCGGTACCCTCACTCACTCTGCGAAACACAGCGCAGGAGGATGCAAATCAAAATCATATGGGAAAGCAAATCAATTTAAACAAACGAACATCTGAAAAACTACTGATGGTAAAAAAAAGTTAAGTTTGCGCTGTGTTTCGCTGCCGAGTGAGCGTACCGGAGGCCCAATCCAGGCGAAGGGGGGTTAAAAGGTAAGCAGCACACTTGTGACACCACTGGTGTTGCAGGTGTCCATGTTTCATAAATGTTTTGTATGGAATAAAGAAATAATTTAGATTTCTTTGCTCGTTTTCTGATCGTTTTAAATAATTATATTAAAACTAAAAATAATTATTAAAACTAAAACTTTTATTTTAAATTGGTCTAGTACTGTGTGTTTCTCGCGGAACTTTCTACCACAAAAAGGAGAAAAAAAAGAGAAAAAAGAGAAATCAAGTAATTGATTCCGCACTACTCTAATACAATAAATGCCAGTCATTACATTCGCAGACAGGCAGCAATAAGGGCCATTAAGGGCGATTCCCCGCAGTAACGAATAGAATCGCGTTAGTCAGTAATAGAAACGTTAGGGCTGGCGGTGAGCCCTAGCATTTGTCACGTAATCTATTGTCCGGTGTAGGGTAACAATGAAAAAAAACGAAAATAAATGTATTCATTTGGACACCACAAAACATTTGATACAAACAAACACACGCATTAACCATAAACAAAAGACCATTTATATACTTATATAAAAGAAAAAAAATCCACATGTAAACAATAATAAATAAAACAATAAAATAATAATAACAATAAAATAACTATCACCTAATTTTAATTGTTAGCGTAGAGTAAGATTAAGTTTAAGTTGTAATTTATTGCTTACTTATATGATTAAAGTTTCTAAGACCTATTTTTAGCCTGAAACACAGGTCATCCTAGTTCAGGCAATTGTTAAATATGTATACTATTATATAAGATTTATTGATCAAAAGTTGTATTAGACATAAGTTATTTAAAATAAATATTTTATTTATTTGTTTATTAATATAAAGAGATAAATTCTATAAAGATCTAAACGACGCCGAGTGCCATCTATTGTACAATAAGGCGCTTTTAATTTTTAAACACCTAAAAAATGGACGTTCTATGTTTATTTTTTTTTTGTACATATGTTTCCCTATTACACGAAAACGTTTGAACTATTTTGTTTTTTTTTATATATGGATTAAAAACGCAAGACCACAGGAGGAAAAGTTCACTAAAAATCAACGCAAAGCAGCGCCATCATGCGCTGTGTTTCTCCGAGTGAGTGAGTAACATCTCATACCACGTTGCAATGCAAAATAAAAACACTGAATTTGAGAGACATTCGATGGACTACGATAAATGCTACGAACTTCGTAGCACTGTAGCACAACGTCGCATTAACTACGGAAAACTTTCAATTCATTTATTTTCCTACAATATCCTTATGTCAGTATGACGGTGCCAACGGAGGTGATGCCTTGACATCGCTTCCGTTGTAATTTCAACTTGGGCTCTTTTTTTGCTTACCATCAGGCTGAGGAGGGCCTATATAGTGTGCCTCTGTAAAAAAATCTAAATTTGTATTAGTTTCTTTATTTTTACTTTATTTATCTATGGTACTAATAAATAATAGACAACCTAGCGACCAGTGTCCCCACCTCATCCGTCTCCATAGACAAGCCAGCCGTAATATCTATGGGGCGTTTGCTCCCGGGTAATGGCGCGAGCTTCCGCCACTCTATGCTCTATGGTTTGTTTTTGTCTCGGAACTCTTCCGAATGCGAACCATTAATTTATTAGGCGATTTTTTCACCCTGGCTAGATAAGACAGGGTGAATAAAATTACATTGAAAAAAAAAACCTTTTTTACAATGAGGTAGAAACTATATTAATATCAAGAAGTTTGGTGATGTACATCCTTTGTCTTTATTCTGAACTGTGAACTGTTATCGGAAATTATGTTTTTGTATCAATTTTCATTTTGTTATGGGATAAGTGGCAAACGAGCAGACAGATCACCTGATGGTAATTTAAGCGATTGCCACGTCCCATGTTCACCTGCAACATCAGTGGAGCCACAAGTGCCCTGCCAACATTTTAAGTCCTTTTCCCTCCCTATGGGCTTCAAATACAACACACTCTGCTTTTCGTCGGTTTTTAGTGAGTGGTGTCGCTCCGGTCGAGTGAGCCCATCCATGCCGTAGCGTGATTTTCCCACGGCGAAACTGTTATTTTTTTTTGGTCTATAGGCTAACGCTTGACCACAATCGCACCTGATGGAAGGCGACGATGAGGTCTAGCATGATACCCTTTAGCCTAGAAGATCCCAGTTCACTCTTGCCTTAAAGATGTCAAGACCACCGTGGGAGAGTCACGCTTCGGCATGAATGTTCCGGCGCGGCCGGAGTGATACTACGGCCTCACAGAAAACCGGCGTGAAGCGGCACTGTGCTGTGTTTCTCTGCGTGAGTAAGAATACCGTAGGCCAATCCGGGGGAAAGGGGGCTTAAAGGTTAGCAGCGCACTTGTGACTCCATTGGTTAATGTCAATCGCTTACCATCAGGTGATCCGTCTGCTGGTCTGCCATCTTTCACAGAAAAATTATCTCCAGTACATAAAGTTTGTGGAAATGGCTACCAAATAGACGAAAAAGAAGTTCTTTTATGCAAATGTCATGCTTGAGTGTGCAGCGTCGAAGGGAGTGACGTCACATTAAGCCAGTGAGCGTAATCGCTCGTGCATTGAAATGTAAATTTTTAATTTGCGTTTAAACAAAATTATTTGTGCATATTATTTTTTTTGTTTTTGGCATCTTTAATGTATCCTTAAATGTTTAAAGATAGGCTAAAATTAAAAAATGATATCAATGATGATGAACATTGGTTGTAATATTTTGTTGCAGATACAAGTTATTCGTACCACCCGGCAATACACGATGACACATTTGTGCGCCGCAAGCAGAGGCGGAATCGAACTACCTTCACTCTACAGCAAGTGAGTATCTCCGTATGTCTACATTTACCTAAGCTGTACCTTTATCATATTTATAGGCATGGTCTAACTATGTCTACAGTTACCTAAGCGTATAACCTATATCATATTTATAGGCTAACCCAAGGCCGTGACCGTGGAAGAGTCACGCTTCGGCATGAATGGGTCGGCTTGACCTGAGTGATACCACGGCTTCACAGAAAACCAGCGTGAAGCAGCACAGTGCTGTTTCGCTGCGAGAGTGAGGGTACCGGAGGCCCAATCCGGGGAAAACGGGGTTTAACATAAAAAAGGCTTCATCAAAAATGCCCTAGGGCGTCGTGTGTCGATGCGACCGAGTCGAGTGATTGTGCTGCCCGTTTACAAGTAGTGTTGCCAGTTCTAATTTGTTTTAAAGCGGTACATGTACATGTAATCGGTACAAAGTCGAAAGATCGGGATATAGGGTTGCAGATCGGGACAAACAAAAAACAAGTGATATAATATGACGCTGATGCGTGCCATTAAATTACATAAACTTTTTTTTTGAAAACAAATACGCATTTTGATTATTTATTTTTTTAGTATATTTTATATATCAACATATATATGTATTAACATGTAAATTATTATATAAGTACTTATAAATAGCCTTAAATCATTCAAATGTATGACGATTTGTAAATGCTGTGTAAAAGCCTATGCAAATAAAGAATTATTTGATTGATTGATTGATTGAAATGTTTTCTCCCCAGCTGGAAGAGTTGGAGACGGCGTTTGCGCAGACACACTACCCGGACGTGTTCACGCGCGAGGACCTGGCGCTCAAGATCAACCTCACTGAAGCCAGGGTACAGGTCAGTCCAAACTTTATTTCTAAATAGACTGTGCCCGCGGCGTTACTCGCGCATTTTTAGTCTTTATTAGAAAAGTCTTCATTCAAACTTCGAACCCGCGCTACTACCCCTTAGGGGTGTAAAGTAAAAAGTCACTTTTTTATTCAAAATCCATGCCCAAACATCAAATTAAAGTTTCTTTATTTAATAATTAGCAAACCCACATATTGCCCTATTTCACCCCATGTAAAGGGTGATTTTCCAAAAACATTGGAAATGATTTTTTGTTTATTTCATATTATACGTATAGGTACAATTTTTCACATTCCTAACATCAAAGATGACGGACTATCATACAAACTTCAATCCCTTTTTTGACCCCCTTAAGGGTAGAATTTACAAAAGTGTTAAATCAAATTGTTTTTCATTTAATATTAAGAGCCCAAATTATGATTTTCAAGATTCTTACTATTAAAATTTCTAAACCCCTATACCTCGTTTCTCCCCCTGAAGGGTAATTTTCCAAACAACTTTTGAAGAGTTATTTTTTATTTCCAATTATTAGTTTAAATACAAATTTTCACATTCATAACATCAAAGATGACGGACATTCATACAAACTTCTAACCCCCTTTTTACTCCCTTTAGGGTTGAAGTTTATAAAAATTCTTTTTTAGTGCTCACTTTCACTATTAAAGGAATCCCATGCTCAAATGTCATGTTTCTGGGCTCAGTAGTTTGGGCTGTGGGTCCATTCCTAGTTACTAAGTCACTCAGGTTCCTCTTTTTGATATATAGAAGATTATTGGCATTACGATCAGTAACGTACAGGGAGACGCAGCTGCGGCAGGTTCCCCAAAATGTGGGCCTACGATTTGGTGAGGGTCGCGGCGGCACAGGACCGATATGTATGGAGAATCTTGGAGGTGACTATGTCCAGCTTCTTATTCTCTGTTGCTACGCTTTTGTCAGAGCGGTCGTGGTCACGTTGAGGCATCCTTGTTGGTGTTAGAGGCGGACACAGCTTTCCTCAGGATCTCTCGCCATTTCTTTCACAGACTGTTTGGCACAGTCCGACACTATGTCCAGCAGTGGGCGTCAATTTGATGAAAATATGATGTTGATTGCAAAATTTTAGAAACAGAACATTTACAACTCTACAGGATGTATCGGTAAAGTTCATCACTTTAACCACCTCTTTTACCAACCATGTGATGTTGTTTTCCGATACCATATACATGTCTTCATAAGCTTACCTACAATCTCTCCACTACAATTTGCCTGTAAGTTTATGTCTCACTAGGGAGGAAGGAATCGACTTCATGTCAAAAAGTCATAATTAGGACGGATAACATCTTACTACAGTCCGATCACGGTTATTTGGCACGTGGCAAAAGTCGGAACTAATAATGTTTTGACATTTTCGCATTGAAAAAACGTTTTACAGCGCCCCCTGTCAATGTCACTGAAGTGCCTTCTGATCGTGGTCGTACAGTACGTAAGCCAAACATAGAATTAGAATGTCCCGCTATTTGAAAAAAAGTTGACACGCCTTGTTACATTATCATCTATCTCTTTTTGTCCATAAGCAGTGTCCTTAAGATGGCGTCTTCTCTTTCCCACGCTCTCTTGGTCTTCTAGCAGGGCGGCATTCTAAGTCTATGAAGCTAACATTCAACGGTCTTTGTGGTTTTTGACATTCGGCTACGTAACCGTAAAAACGTACCTAAGTATAAGTAAGGTTACAATAAGGTTATTGTAAGCGGTATTAGGCAATACCTGCTTACAATAAGCGACTGCCTCGGTGGCGCAGTGGTTAGTGGGTCACACTTTAAAGCGACGCCTGTGCAAGAGGTCCCGGGTTCGATCCCCGGGTCGGGCCAAAAATTTGTACCTAAGTTTTCGGTAAGAAATTCTTAGTGGCAGCCCGGAGTCTGGAAGTTGGCGGTCTTGTACCCCTGAGCTTCGGAAAGTACGTTAAGCCGTTGGTCCTGCGCCCAATCCCTCTCTGGTCGTGTCACAGTAGTGTCCCATCGGAATATGGGGGTAAGGGAATAGAGAGTGCACTTGTGTTTGCGCACACACTTGAGCACTATAATATATCCTGCGTACGTGGCTGATCGTTGAGATTGGCCGCCGTGGCCGTAATCGGTTGGAGGATATTATTATTAGGTAATAATTTCTTCAGGTTACGACGTACTTTGTGTCAAACGACCACAATTTTCAACTCCCACAAAAAATCTCGCATAGCTCCACACTTTATGTCATTATATCTCAATTTTTGTAATAAAAGTCTCGCGGTGCGCATGAAACTTTAACTCGCATCTGACGTTTATGCCGTAAAAATGTGTTTTACGACTTTTCGGGTTGTAACGTAGTTGTGGCGAGACTCGCTATGGCAGCGCCACGTAGACTTGCAAATTAGCAACTTTAGTGTCGCGAGTCTTAATTAAACAAGCAAGCGGGTGACCAGACGGATTCATTTAGAGCATACGTTACGACCGAATCGGTGTTATCCTCTCTTTCATACACACTGTGTGTCTCCTTTGTTTGGATGCGACAGGTATTATTCGAGTTCGTTACGGGACGGCTTTAAATTAAGCCACCTAATATTGGCTCAACCTAAAAACTAGTGATGTAGCGGCTTCAGTTGCTGCTGCAAATGTTAAGGCTGTGCCTTGTTGGCTACATGATTTGTGCCATTTGTGTATCTATGTCATTTATGTTTCATTGTTTCCTGTGGACAATAAATGAATATTATATGATGTCATTACATTATACATCTACAAGTTCAGATGAGTCCTAGTCGTTCAGAAAAATTACAATCTCGTAAAAATATAAAGATTATTAATCAGCTGTTCTTTTTTTTTTAATTGTTCAAATATTATTAAGTACATAGCATAAAATTACATTCTGCCAAACTGTGGAACAGTTTGTCGGCAGACTTCTCACCATCACTCTAAGATGAGCCATGGTAAACTATTTTTATTCAGTTTAAAGTTAAGCATTGATTCCCCAGATGATACAGTGGTAGAACAATCGACCGTCTTGCCGGCTTTCACATTTCTTTTAGGTATTTTAAAAATAAATTATAATATCTTAACATATTATATTGCCGATTGCAAGTTACATTACCGCTGATTCGCTCACGTCTCGTCCACCACTTAGGGCGTGAATATTCAGAGCACAGGCGGAGTAAAGAGTGCGCCATAAATAACATTAGTATTCAACTTGCCTCCGCAGGTTACTGTTCACATACACGGATAACCGGATATACTGCCCTGCGGGTAGGGCTGCGAGGAAGGTATAGCGCGAAAAGTTATAGTGAGTGAGCGGCGAATCAGTCGCGCATCCGTTGCGTATCCGTGGCGTGAACCGTACGTAAAGGAGTAAAAGAAAATTAGTGATCATAAGATTTTTAAATAATATCAGGATCTTATTTAAAAATCTGATGATGATCCGTCTGCTCGTCTGCCACTTATCACATAAAAGAAACAAAATTATAATAATAAGCTTTGTAAGGAAAATTTAATGCTCAGCTACGTGACCTGGATTAGAGGCTCCGTCTGGGGGGTCGCGCACATGGCTTCATGCCCGTCACCACGACCCCCACTAAGGGTGCCCAGGGGTTTTAGTCGGTAGACCCCCGCCGTCAAAAATATAGGTCATGCGCTATAAACTTTTAACCAAGGTCTGATTGATGTCTATCAATATTGAGGTAATTTAACTTTTACGAGTATAGTACCCAATTAATAAGAAACAGTTTTAATGTAAAATTTCTAATTTGAGCATTGAGTCACGTAATTGATTGAAGGTAGTTAAAAATTTTTATAGAGATCCGCGAACTTTGAAATAATTTTGGTCCAAATATGAAAGTGCCGGCCAAAATAAATTTTGCTGTATTCTGTTAGAACTTGACCCCAGTCAACTTATTCTAAATCGCGATCCAAAGTTATTACCGTACTTAAAGTCATGTCATCCCGTTCTAGCACGCAATGTTAAAAGGGGCTCGTGCGAATTTTGTTCCGGGACTATCCTTCGTTCGCGATTTGTAATAAGGGGGGAGTATGTTTAAATGTCAACATTTGGTATAACAAAAAAAAAAGTTTTATTAGTCAATGATGGGTTTTCGCGTGTGAAAAATCCACCAGATGGCGTACTGTTAGACTGAGGTCCAACATCAACCGCATTGGTTGTTTAGTTTATCAAATTGACATTTTGACAGATCACGTTTAAAAATAACCAATCACATTGTACATGGACCTCACTCCTATAGTACTCCAACTAGCGGATTTTTCACACGCTGAAACCCTCATTCACTGAAAATCTATGAAATTTTTTGACATCAAATACAAAATACAAAAATGTTTATTGCAGTAACTTAGTCTAATACGATGTTTTGTGTATGATGCTCCCTTTTAAGCTCATTTGCTTGTGATAGGCAACACCGCTCCTCCATAGCATAGTGACAATAGACTAAACTCACTAAATTAATTAATTTAAATTGGAGTTGAAGATACAATAATTGTTATGTGTGTGTGTTTGTGTGTGTATGTCTGTTTGTACGTGACCGAAGGTGTGTGTATGCACGCAAGGCAATGTGCACATTATATAAGTTATACATTTTATAATTTATCATAAAGGGTAAACAGTTAGAATCAAATTAAACCAAAGACAGTAACCTGACAGCTTTGGCGCCATAGTAATAAATACTCAAGGGGACAAGTCCTACAGAATATAGCAAAAAATGTTTCTGGCCGGCAGAAACAAAAAAAAAGATCTACCTATTTACATCTAACAGGTAACTTTGTCCGCGCCAACCCTAAAAAGTCATCGCCCGGTTTTAGGCAAATTGCACAGCGCAACCGGGCGTGTTTTATTTATGCGCCGATAAAAATTGCGCCGTCCCCGCCGCGCGGCGCAATTTAGTGTGCCGTGTCGCGATGAGAATTGGCTCTTTGGATGAGAATCGGCGATATGAAACCGGAGATGAGCGTAAAATTGAGATGTAATTGATTTTGTATTCGTAGGCCTGACTGTCTCGGTGGTGCAGTGGTTAGTGGATCACACTTTAAGACGACGGCAGAGCAAGTCCCGGGTTCAAACCCGGGTCGGGCCAAAAAGTTGTACCTAAGTTTTCGGTAAGAAAATCTTAGTGTCAGGCCGGAGTTTGGAAGGCGGCGGTCATGTACCCCCGTGTCTCGGAAAGCACGTTAAGCCGTTGGTCCTGCGCTCCAATCCCTCTCCGGTTTTTGTCACGCTGGTGTTTCATCGTATATGAGTGAAAGGTGCACTTGTGTTTGCGTACACATTTGAGACATTATATGACCGATGAGATGGGCTGCCGTAGCCGGTACATCGGCTGGTAAAAAAGGCTAGATAGACAAATAAGGTTTGTTGCTATTTTTTTAAATGTCCTCCTATTTCGCCACAAACATTAAGCTTAGCATAGCTCCCACACTTTATGTCATTATATCTCAATTTTTGTAATAAAAGTCTTGCGGTGCGCATGAAACTTTAACTCGCATCTGACGTTTATGCCGTAAAAATGTGTTTTACGACTTTTCGGGTTGTAACGTAGGTAGTTGTGGCGAGACTCGCTATGGCAGCGCCACGTAGACTTGCAAATTAGCAACTTTAGTGTCGCGAGTCTTAATTAAACAAGCAAGCGGGTGACCAGACGGATTCATTTAGAGCACACGTTACGGACCGAATCGGAGTTATCCTCTCTTTCATACACACTGTGTGTCTCCTTTGTTTGGATGCGACAGGTATAATTATTCGAGTTCGTTAAGGGACGGCTTTAAATTAAGCCACCTAATATTGGCTCAACCTAAAAACTAGTGATGTAGCGGCTTCAGTTGCTGCTGCAAATGTTAAGGCTGTGCCTTGTTGGCTACATAATTTGTGCCATTTGTGTATCTATGTCATTTATGTTTCATTGTTTTCTGTGGACAATAAATAAATATTATATGATGTCATTACATTATACATCTACAAGTTCAGATGAGTCCCAGTCGTTCAGAAAAATTACAATCTCGTAAAAATATAAAGAGTATTAATCTGCTGTTCTTTTTTTTTATTTGTTCAAATTTATTAAGTACATAGCATAAAATTACATTCTGCCAAACTGTGGAACAGTTTGTCGACAGACTTCTCACCATCACTCTAAGATGAGCCATGGTAAACTATTTTTATTCAGTTTAAAGTTTAGCATTGATTCCCCAGATGATACAGTGGTAGAACAATCGACCGTCTTGCCGGCTTTCACGTTTCTTTTAGGTATTTTAAAAATAAATTATAATATCTTAACATATTATATTGCCGATTGCAAGTTACATTACCGCTGATTCGCTCACGTCTCGTCCACCACTTAGGGCGTGAATATTCAGAGCACAGGCGGAGTAAAGAGTGCGCCATAAATAACATTAGTATTCAACTTGCCTCCGCAGGTTACTGTTCACATACACGGATAACCGGATATACTGCCCTGCGGGTAGGGCTGCAAGGAAGGTATAGCATAGTGAATTTTCTAAATCCGGAAGGTATGTTCTACCTACTTTCCAAGCCATCACATTCCATTCCATTTCCATTTACATCAGGTGATCCGACTGCTCCTCTGCCACCTTTTTTTTTTATATTAGGCTGCAGAGTCCCACTGCTAGGCAAAAACCTCCCTCAAGTCTCTACATTCCTCCCTATCCAATGTCTTATTTGCCATTCTTGGACATACGTAATGAAATCGTCCTTTTAGTGGCTCTGCCATCTATCACATAAAAAAGTTACTATCTTAAAAAATAACCAAATCCTGCTCATCTTAGCGTGTAATTCCCAGTTGGGTCCAACTGTCGCTTCGGGGCCCGGGGTACCTACGCTTGGACTATGATTCAGGATTCGGGTAGTCTGGTAATTACGATGAAAAAAATCAAAAATCAAAAAAATCAATAATGTCTTTATTCAATTTAAGTCCTTACAGAACATTTATAAATGTCAAATATTATGTAATCTACCGCTGTTCGGAATGTCAATTACTACCGAGAAGAATTAGCAAGAACCTCAGTAATTACTCTTTTCAAATAATATGGTTATTACAATATTCATTCTTATACAAATTATGATTACAGTGACAGTATGATATACAATGCTTATAATCAATATCGTTTAGATAAATCGTCAAAAAAAAATATGAAATGAATTATACAGGCGAAGAGATCAACATGTCCAAGAATCCTTATCATTCAAATAAATAATCATCTACTTTATAGTAGCCTTTCTGCATTAGGCAGTTTTTTACATGCAACTTAAAATTATGTACAGGTAAATCAATTATATTTTGAGGTAACTTATTAAACATTCTAATGCTCAATCCTACAAATGAATTTCCAGTTTTATGAAGTCTTAGATTTGGGACAGCAAGCCTATGTTTATTTCGCGTGTTAAAGCTATGAAAATCTGATTTTTTGCGAGTAAAGATGCAAGTTCTTGCGTACAAACATAATACGAAGGGACAGCCGTTTGACCTTTGCTACTTTAGACAGGGGCACCAGACCAATTTGATCACGGTTCATCATCATCATCAGCCTATCGCAGTCCACTGCTGGACGTAGGCCTCTCCAATTGTTCGCCACTGTGATCTATCCATGGCTTCTCGCATCCAGCTCTTGCCAGCCATCCTGCGCAGATCGTCCCCTCACCTAGCCAGAGGGCGCCCTACATTACGTTTGCCAAGACGCGGTCTCCACTCTAGAACTCGTTTACCCCATCGGTTGTCGGTTCTGCGGCTAATATGGCCAGCCCAATGCCACTTAACACGTTAGCTGTGGCACCAATTTTTGCATACTTTCCGTTCCTGCGGCACGAGGTATAATCGGCCCGTACCGTGACCAGACGTTAGGGCGACACGCGGTCTATTAGACCCCACCTCCTTTTACAGACTAAAATCCATTTTCTGGCGCGAAATCAAAGATAAATGAGTATTTTGGTTTTTGTTAGTAAATGAGGGTTTTCGCGTGTGAAAAATCCACCAGATGGCGTACTGTTAGACTGAGGTCCAACATCAACCGCATTGGTTGTTTAGTTTGTCAAATTGATATTTTGACAGATCACGTTTAAAAATAACCAATCACATTGTACGTGGACCTCACTCCTATAGTACTCCAACTAGCGGATTTTTCACACGCAAAAACCCTCATTCACTGAAAATCTATGAAATTTTTTGACATCAAATACAAAATACAAAAATGTTTATTGCAGTAACTTAGTCTAATACGATGTTTTGTGTATGATGCTCCCTTTTAAGCTCATTTGCTTGTGATAGGCAACACCGCTCCTCAATAGCATAGTGACAATAGACTAAACTCACTAAATTAATTAGTTTAAATTGGAGTTGAAGATACAATAATTGTTATGTGTGTGTGTTTGCTTTGGTGCCATAATCAATACTCAAGGGGACAAGTCCTACAGAATACAGCAAAAAATGTTTCTGGCCGGCAGAAACAAAAAAAAAAAGATCTACCTATTTACATCTAACAGGTAACTTTGTTCGCGCCAACCCTAAAAAGTCATCGCCCGGTTTTAGGCAAATTGCACAGCGCAACCGGGCGTGTTTTATTTATGCGCCGATAAAAATTGCGCCGTCCCCGCCGCGCGGCGCAATTTAGTGCGCCGTGTCGCGATGAGAATTGGCTCTTTGGATGAGAATCGGCGATATGAAACCGGAGATGAGCGTAAAATTGAGATGTAATTGATTTTGTATTCGTAGGCCTGACTGTCTCGGTGGTGCAGTGGTTAGTGGATCACACTTTAAGACGACGGCAGAGCAAGTCCCGGGTTCAAAACCCGGGTCGGGCCAAAAAGTTGTACCTAAGTTTTCGGTAAGAAAATCTTAGTGTCAGGCCGGAGTTTGGAAGGCGGCGGTCATGTACCCCCGTGTCTCGGAAAGCACGTTAAGCCGTTGGTCCTGCCTCCAATCCCTCTCCGGTTTTGTCACGCTGGTGTTTCATCGGTATATGAGTGAAAGTGCACTTGTGTTTGCGTACACATTTGAGCATTATATGACCGATGAGATTGGCTGCCGTAGCCGTAATCGGCTGGAAGGGCTAGATAGACAAATAGGTTTGTTGCTATTTTTTTAAATGTCTCCTATTCGCCACAATCAATATCACTTAGCGACGCTAGTGTTGTCGTTGTGTCGCCTCAAAAGACTCACTCAAAATATGTCTCGTAGAAACACAGAACAAGAGAAGATAAATAAATAAATATTTCACAACATCACATACATTGATCTGACTCCGAGATAGGTAGCTCAAGCACCTGTGTTACAGATATCAGAACCATCAGTGGTAATACTAATATATATCATCATCATCATCGTCATCGTCAGCCCATTTAAGTCCCCACTGCTGGGCCACGGCCCTCCCTCAATCACATGAGGGGTGATTGCCATACTCACCACGCTTGGCAGACGGGTCGGCGAGGGTTTTGATATAAATGCAGAGTTTTCCTTCTCTGGGTGCTGATGATCATGCCAGCAGCTTTACCTTAGTCGCCTTTTACGACACTTCGGTAAGAGTGAGGGTGGTCTATTCTACTCTGCCGGGGACCACACGGCTATATATAATACTTTTCTTTTGTAATATACATAATTATTACTTATAATACATAGAAAACACCCAGACTGAATAAAAACATACAAACGAACACAAATGTTTGTACTGAGCGGGGATCGAACACACTGTTCCAAACGGACACTGTGTCAAAAAAAAAGATCATTTATAACTATTGATAAACTGATTTACTCAACCCTACTCTTTATAGTGTAGCTGATGTCCATAGGCGGCGGTGATCAATTGCCATCAGGTGACTCGCGAGCTCGTTTTCTCATAACAAAAAAATATATTATTTTCATTCGCGGAGAAAAAAAATACTTTAAAAGAAAGCTAAATTTCTCTTAGCATTCAAGTCGCAGATTTTACCTACTTTGAAGTCCGGGCTAATTTTATAAGCGAAGCGATCTAACGAGCTAAACCTGGTTGGTTGAAACAGCAGCCAATCAGGACTCGCTGTTGTAATTAGGTATTTTGTCTGAGCACTAAGTGAATTAGTAATTAGACTGAGTTTATTAATTGTGATAGTTAATTAAAGTCGGCAGCGTGGGTTGGTTTGCCTGAAGGTCTAGGCCGAACAATGTCGTAGTTACGAAAACCTTTTAACCGTCGGAGAGCCTCGTTTCGGCATTAATGGCCCGGCTCGACCGGAGTGATAACACGGCCTCACAGAAAATCCAGTATTTCTACTGTTTTTCGCTGCGTGAGTGAGGGTACCAGAGGCCCAATCCAGGGGAACGGGTGGGCTGAAAGGTTGTTAGCGCACTCGTAACTCGGTATTCGACTGACCGGATGGCGCAATTGATAGTGACCCTGCCTCTTACGCCAAAAGGTCGTGGGTTCGATCCCCACCCTGGACAAACATTCGTGCGATGAACACTTGTTTTTGTTCAGTGTCTGGGTGTAATATATGTACCTACTTAAGTATATAATTGTGTTCCTCTGTTGTCTGATATCTGTAACACAAGTGCTTAAAGCTACTTAGTACGGAATCAGGTCAACGTATGAGATGTTGTGAGAATTATTATTATTATTTATTACGAGTGTCTATGGCCGGTGGCAATCGGTGACCATTAGGTGATCCATCTGCTCGTCTGCCAACTATCACATAAAAATACTATATTAAGTATCTTCTACCTAATCACGTACTTACCTAAACCTGTGTACTTAGTTCGTTTCATTGTCCCCTATTCTCTGGTTACGTGTCTATCAATCCAATAGAAAGAAAGAAAGAAAAAAGAAAACTGTTATTGACCACGACACATATATAATAAATTAAAACGGTACAGAGCATAAAAGTTGCAGCCAACAAGGCTCAGCCTCAGCATATACTGTAACTGCCGCAAGCAACAGCTGCAGCGCTGGTTTTCAGGCTGGACCTTGGGATACGACTTTGGATTAGAAGATAACAAAACAAAATTGACAGATTAATAAGCTGTTATTATCTTAGGTTATTATGTATAGTTTTGTTTTGTAATTTAATATTATGTATTAGTATTTAACTCGACTGCGACTCGGGAAGCGTAGTGTTGGACGCCCTGCGACAAGATGGGATGATGACATTCGAAGGCTGGCTGGTGTGGCCGAAATTCAACCTATGTCCATCAGTGGACGAGTGTGGGTTGCTGATGATTAGTATTTATAGTTAGTATATATTTGTGTAACCAGGCGGATAAAACCCCTTTACACATAACCACTAAATGCGGACCACTGATGTGCAAACGTAGCTTACATCTGGGAAAGCACTTTTTGAGCCCCAATGAAGCTAGGGATCTCAGTCCCAAACAACTTAATACACTTTCTGAATAGTGTAGGGCTTGAGACTGATATGCAGCACAGTGGCGATCACAATAGATCAAACTAGTCGCAGTGATACTGGTCTGAATAGGACATATTTATTTAATATAATGTATGTATATACTATCATTATACAATGTCATTTTTTCTTTTCTGACTTGCACTGCCTTACCCTTTATCAATTCGATATACTTTTCCTCTACTTTGAAGTGGTCTAGAAGAGTACCTACCACTGCAGGAAGCTGTAAAGGGATTAACTAACACGACTTTAATCAATCACCCAAATGCAATAGTCCATCGACGTTTCCCCCAACTTCCAACATGTCTACCAGACCATAACTGTCAAAAAGTAAAATAGCGCGGGCGGCCATCGCTTAATCTACCCAATCGACATACCGCCGGACACGTAAGACAATATCTAATTTGCGCCGTCGATCCTGAGCTTCCATTAGTTAACAAGCATTGTCAAAATCCACTCCAGTCGCTCCCAAAACTGGCAAAACAGTTGTGAATTGAGCGGCCGTGCGACCAGTGGACATAGACCCCTGACTTTTCGGAACACTCCGGCGGAATGTTCTGGAAGTACCTCGGCACGGGAGGGGTGGGGGGTCATTGGAGGTGGCTATCGGTAACGCATTTAAGTCGCTCATCTCCGAATGGTATTACGGTATGAAGCTGTACCCCCTCCGCGACCGCCTTATGCCACACGTGGGATTTAGGGTTAGCAAAATTAGTTTTGCATTTTGAGAATTAGTTTTGGTAAATGTTCTTATAACAGTATCATATCTAGCATATTGCTGTAGATGCAATGAGACATCCAATTTGAATATCCATTAAAGTAAAGCTCAATAAAAACTCATGCAGACACAAAATATCTAATTTGATATGCAGATGGACATTCGGACTGCTCTGTGGAATTGAGAGCGTAGACCAAAACGAATTCCTTGTTTTAAAAAAAGAGTTAGTTTTCTATTTATTACAGTTCAAATAAACGCGTTTTAGCTTAGAAATTTCAAGTAACTGCATTTTAGCTATTTTACCGAAAGATGAAGGACTGATTCGCCACTGCACTGAGTTACTGACGATACTTAAGTAAGAGTAAATTTTTGAGGAACCGAACAAGACTAGAATAATTGGGGAATGATGGTTAAATTCTGTTTTTTTTTTCTATTAAGTCATAACTGACCGATTATTGTTTAACGGCATGACATCGGCAGTAAAAGCTGAGCGGAGACCTTTTTGGCGCATCTTAGAACTGTAGTAGATACCTATACCTAAATTAGACTAGATTAATAAGGAATGATTTATACATTGTACATCTGTATTTTTGGTGCCAAACAAACATTTTCTATTTCTATAATCGAGCCCATTTTTACCTGAGTATGTCACAAAAATACAAGGCCACCTCATCCATCTTCATACCAGCCCTAAACATCTCCCTAATATAATTGAGTCGGCTTTCAATTTGATTCACATCCTCCGTCCGGCCAGTGTCGGTGATAATTCGCCAGAAAAATATAAAAAGAACCCGCGCGGGATCCCCCGTCAGACATATTGGATTACTGCGCGCCGGCGCCGAGCCTGAGCCTGGGTAGTAGACACGCACTGTAAGTTGTCGATAAAAGTGTTAATGTCGATAAACTTGCTACATTATTTAGAATTCATGAACGGCTCGACTGATTTGGCTGAAAATTGAAGGAGACTTAGCTTAAAACCAGGGGAAGGTAATATAATACTCTTAATACCTTTTTTGTGGGATAAACAAAGGCGAATACTACACGGGCACCGCCGAGGGGGAAAACTAGTGCATTAATTATTTAAATTAATTTCTGTGCGTAGGAGAGCCTCTCTTTGGCGCGTATGGACCGGCTCGACCGAAGTGATTCACGGCCTTAGAGGCAACCGGCAGCGAGAAGTTGCTCCTGCGATTGGTTTCAAAGGCGTTGCAAGTGTCAATAGGCATCAGCCATCGCCTATATCTGTATCAAAGAGGGGGATGAGCAAAAATCATTAAATTTGTGTAACGTAATATGGATGTCCCCTTATCGATATGATCAGTTTGTCGATACATCTTCAACCCTACTTTTAGGGTGTTTCATCAATTTGAGAGCGGCGATATAGTGTTTATTGGTCTTTAAATATCGATCGAGGTAATGAGAGCTGATTTTGATGCGAATCTTATCACGACTAGATCGTGGAGAAATGTGATGTGTAAAAATGATGTGTCCTGCTACTGATATTTCATTAAGGCGATCAGCCAAGAACGCAAAATATTGTAATGTACAGATGTAATTTATATTTCCTTCCTAACTATTTCGATGACGCACGACCCCTAAAATGACTGGTATAGAATCAGGCATGTCCTGGTACAAGACTTGCCAATTCCCAGACTGGAGTTGAGATTTTCTTACCAGAAAAATACAAGTACAAAGGTTTAAGGTTAGGTTAGCTAAAATGGCCAATATACTTACCTACAACACTTTGTCAGTATCCAATTTCTTTATACTTACACCGTAAGTTTTTTATCGTTAACATCTCGAAAACCTTTTTTTTTTTTTATTAGAATAGCCAGACATTTGGCCGTAATCTCACCTGATGGTAAGTGATGATGTGGCCGAGGATGGTTAATGCCTGTCTAGTAACAGCCTATTCACTCTTTTCTTGAATAAGTTCAGATCATAGCGTTCAGGGAACACATCTTCCGGCAGAGAGTTCCATTCCTTAGCTGTACGCAACTATGAATGTACATTTGAATCGTTTGGTACGTGTTGCCGATATTTCTACCACATAAGGGTGTATCACATACCTTATGGTGTGGTGAGCCGTGTGGCCCCCTGCAGAGTAGAATAGGCCACCCTCTTTCTTACCGAGGTGTCGTAAAAGGCGACTAAGGTAAAGCTGCTGGCATGATCATCAGCACCCTGAGAAGGAAAACTCTGCATTTATATCAAAACCCTCGCCAACCCGTCTGCCAAGCGTGGTGAGTATGGCAATTACCCCTCTTGTGATTGAGGGAGGTCCCGTGCCCCAGCAGTGGGGACTTAATTCGGCTGACGATGACGATGATAACATACCTTATAATAGGTATCGTGAATAAAGTCTATTTAGATCTACAAAATACGCTAAAATAAAAAATAAAAACAGCTGTTCCATACATTATTGACAAGTGGATATTCTATTTTATATTGAACAGCTATATTACTTATAGCAATACAGAAAAGCAAAATCCACTATGGCGGTACTTGTACTATGCCGTAGCCAATTTCTGGATATGTCCTTTTGGTCCGGGAATCGAATCCAAGCACAGCAGGCGCTTTAAAGTAATCCAAAGAGCTGAACGCGCTATTGAGGCAGTAAATTTACACTTATTACATTTTTGTAGATTTTACCATTACTGACTGATTAGATGTCAAGCGTTATTTTTATGTGATAGGTGGCAGACGAGATGGATCACCTGATGGTAAGCGATTGCCGCCGCCCATGGACACCCGCGACACCAGTGGGATCACAAGTGTGCTGCCAACCTTTAAACCCCCCTTTCCCCCGGATTGGGCCTCCGGTACCCTCACTCACGCAGCGAAACAACCACGGCCTCACAGAAAACCGGCGTGAAGCAGTCACGCCGGTTTTCTGTGAGGCCGTGGTTTTACTCCAAGTCGAGCCGGTCGATTAATGCCAAAGCGTGGCTCTCCCACGGTCAGATGTTATAAAATATTTCTATCTATATAATATAATAATAATATTAATTCTCACAACATCTCATACGTTGACCTGATTCCGTACTAAGTAGCTTAAGTACTTGTGTTACAGATATCAGACAACAGAGGAACACAAATATATACTTAAATACATTTATTACACATAGACAAACACAAGTGTTCATCGCACGAATGTTTGTCTCAGGGTGGGGATTGAACCCACGACATTTGGCGTAAGATCTATCTATCTATGTAGGTAATTAACGTTCAGAAACCTTAGCTCAATTAGCGAAAACAATCGAAACTGTCATCATAACACTCCAGCAGTTTAATCAACTCAAGCGCCCTCTAGTGCCTACGTTTTTAGCGCCAATCAAAAGCGCCCTCCTCCCATTCGCCGAGACAATAGGGTTGTCAAACGCGCGACAATAGCACTTCAGACTCAAAGGTTACAAATTGGGGCTCACAGGGCTGTCCTTTATGATTTAATTGTTTGTTATAATAGAACTCTAGTTGAGGGCTGTTGTAGCAAGCTTGTTCGGTGATTTAATCGATTTTGTATAGAAGTTGTGCAAACAAACATAGTTAGTGATTTTTTAAAGAGTACATTATTTTTAGTCCTCCTCATCCTCCGGTTCATTTCGGGGAGTGTGCGGAGGTTCTACATAATTTGATCCCCCCAGTCCATACCATCACCGGACGACAAGGCGCGGCGAGGGCTTTCATCCGTATGTGGTAGAACTACCCCTTATCCGCACGAAGCGATTCGCTTCCACATTTATAATGCGGATGGCTAAGGAATGGAACTCCTTGCTGACGTCTGTTTTTCCTGACCACTATTGGTCTGAATGAATTTGGGGAGTATAGTAATTACAATGAAGCGACTACCGTCTGACCTTCGCAACCCTTTTATAGGGGAACCACAGCAACCGAATGGTTACTCGTAGTATATTGGTTTTAGTATCAAGGTGCAATTCAAATTAGTTAGCTAGCGGGCTTGTGTTCAATTGTGAGATTGGTTTCGTAAGAGAAAATACAAATTAAATAAAACCCATAATCGAATTGGTAGTATTTAGTAGCATAGATATCATAATGATTATGAATCATTATGCAGTTTTCTTCGAAATATAAGTACAGGCAGCCATACATCATGTTACTAAAATTTGTCGAAAATCCTCAATTGATATTGAACTGAACGGGTTTGACATTAAGGTGATGATCTGATAAAAAAAGACAGTTTTGTATACTAAGATGTGTGGCTGTACGTAAAAATGTTTGTGGCATGACATGAATTTCGGTATACTATTGTAAGAAAAAGTAAAGTATCAGTATATATAACTGTCCCACTGCAGGGCAAAGGCCTCCATCATAGAAATCAAGGTATCGCTACTATGAGGATTAGGATTACTCACCACGCTTGCCTAATGCGGATTGGTGATCACAATCCCGAGCTAAGTTCGAAAAATTCTAAACTTACCTTTGCTTGCCCCAGGAATTGAACCCATCCTATACTCGTACCTAAGTAAATTAAAATAATGAACTTAAAATTTATCGACGGTCTTCGGGTGGGGCTCGAACCTACGATCTTTTGCTAAACGGGAAACTGGTTTACCGACTAAGCTACCGAAGACCTTGGTAAGTCGACGAATATTGAAAGTGATTTTTTACTCGCCGTGAGCCGACGATTATGACTATTTATTTATTTATAAGAATAAATTACAAAAATAGCTTTGCCTAAAAATCATACTATACCTCATGTACTCTATCTCATGGTTTTGGTTATCACGTTTTGTTTGTTCCCTGACTTCAACTTTGACAAATTGACATCTTACAAATAACGATTTAATAGTATTTTGTGGCAGCGAACAATGCATCATGATAGTATTACAAAACGGGCCTATGATGGCGGTGCGGTCCCTGAGGACTAGACCAGTGAGGGTGGCAACCCTATCGCCGTGAGACGGTCTTCGATCTGCCCTTGGAAGGGATGAATGTACGGGCTCGTTTTTACGAGTTAATTCGTTATCAATAACTTTTAATGACAATTTTGTATATACGTACTAAATATTCAATGTTCTAATTTTTTTATTGTGATACGACGCCATGGTGGTGTAGGGGTTTAAGTACCGGGCCGTGATCTCGGGGTCCTGGGTTTGATTACCGGGTCGAACAAAAAGTATGTTTCGAATTTTTCAAACATTGCTCGGGTTTATGATGCTAGCGTGGTGATTAAGCCTAATCCCATCGTAGTGGCGATGACTTGGTTTTTATTTTCTATATGTGGCCTTTGCTTTGCATTGGAACAGTTTATAGGCTGATACCTGTTTGTGTTATCTCAGCACTAAGTACATATGTGACAGTCAGCACTTAGTACATATGTGACAGTCAGCACTAAAAACAAATGTGGCAGTCAGCAATAACTACAAATGTGAGTCAGCACTAAATACATAAGTGTCAGTGAGCACTAAGTACATAATATGTGACAGCCAGCACCAAGAACGTATATGACTGTCAGCACTTAATACATTTGTGACAGTCAGCACTAAATAAATTTGTACAGTCAGCACTAAGTACATATGTGACAGTCAGCACTAAGTATATATGTGACAGTGAGTACTAAGAACATATATGGCTAACAGCACTAAATACATATGTGACAGTCAGCACTAAGAACATTAATGACTGTCAGCACTAAATACATACATATGTGACAGTCAGCACTAAGAAAATATATGACTGTCAGCACTAAATACATATGTACAGTCAGCTCTAAGTACATATGTGATAGTCAGCCCTAAGTACTTATGTAAAGCCTCAAATAAAACGTCATTTTCCATTTTTTAAAAGAAAATCACTCTTCATACTCACAGTTTTCTTTCCAACACCTGACTCCTCTACTTTCGTGCTCTTCATCAACCGAGAATCAAATCAGGGGTGAAAATGAGACGCCCTTTGTTCTTTATCTCTCTCGTGAAATATTGGGCCGTTTTCATTGTGACGTCAATCATGTTTGGAAATGATACTCGTGATTTTACAAAGAATTGTATTTCGTTTTGTAAATTGACTTTGTGTTTTAGACTGTATATGTATAAATACTTAATAGGTGGATAAATGTATAAATAATTAATAGAAGATAATACCGAAGCGAAATGTTGGAAGATTATCTTCCTGCCAACATTTCGCTTTGGTTTTAGCGGTCAACATCAACGATATCTGCCAAACAAGCAGTTCATTAGTGCACAAGTGTGTCTTAGACACATGAGCACTCATTATTCCCTAATCACATATTTCGATGGGATACCATTACGAGGAATAGGAAGCGGACATAGGACCATAGGCTTTATGCATTTTCCGAGGGTAGGGGGCAGGGTATAAGACCACCAATTTTCAAATTTCGGACTAATAAGATTTACTACTGAGATTTTTTTAACATAAAAACTCAAGTACAAATCTAACCCAACCCCGGAATCAAATCCCGGTTTTTGTATTCCCAAGTATTTCTCAATTAAGGTGACGGGAAGGGCACACTAGCGACGTCAATCGATTTTAATTTTTAGCTACTAAACCGGACATTTGTGCATGGTTTATTAATAAATAGTATAAGTGTTTGCCGAGAGAGTGTAACCCCATAATTGTTCAAAATAGATCTGGTTTAGTAGCTAAAAATTAAAATCGATTGGCGTCGCTAGTGTGCCCTACCCGCCACCTTAAACAACATCATTATTTTTGTACATATTTATACCCGATGTAGAAGTTCTTAATCGGAGTCCCAAGTACCATTTTTTTTCTATTTCATTGGTATATTGAGAGGGCACATACTCAAATGAACGCGAAGTTTACGAAGTATAGTTTCTGTATCAAACTTAGTTAGCACGCTCATATTCCTAACTAATAATATACCAGAAAATCCAATAATCCACCTAATGTTCTGAGTCATAAATATCTAATCAGTTAACTACATAACAGGCGAGTTGCGTTGCTAGTTTTTCATCACATGATTAGGGAATATCCCTAGGCTTGCTCTAAATAGTTCATTCAGCTAAAAAGAGTGTCGCAGTTCTTTGAATCTTAAGAACTCATCTAGTTCAGTGTCGTTCACTGAGTTCACTAGTAGCAGTAGTTTTATGGAAGTATTACGTTAAAGGCGACTGACTAAATGAAATATTTACTTAAATGAGTGATACAGTAATGTGAATTGCCATACCACTATCTCTTTATAGATATTATTATGTTGTGATCTATTTCGGCTATAATCTAAACTGGTTCGCGTTTAGCTCGTTTATGAATGGGTCCTATCTTTTATGTTCACTCTATCACTTAACCATTGACTGAATAAGATGAACTGTCATTATGATGCCCGGTGTGATCGGGTCCGGATAATATGCTGGAAAATACCCCCGATTATCGTCACTGGTAGGTACCTTTTCATAGTACGAGAAATGTGTTATTTTGTGATTAGCTGATTGTGAATTAACGTTTAGTAGATATTAATCTACTTAGAACTTGAGACAAGAAAGAGTGAGAGACAAGAACTGGCTTGTAAAGGAATCTAGTTTCCTTACTCATTCGGAAACAACTCTACTTCTACTTCTTAACCTCCTCTCCTTCAGCCAATATCTCCTGGGATCCGACAAATTTCTCAGTATCCGAAGACGCTGAGACGCGGTGCCCGAAATGTGGGAACTACATGGGACAATATGAGTGAGTGGCCAGAATTGGCCTCTGAAGTGAACTGTTACCCTACTCGTGAACTAACCAAGTCAACCTACCCCCTCTCCTCCAGCCGTCATCTCCTGGGATCCGGCAAATCTCTCTTGATCCATAGATGCTCAGACGCGATGCCCGAGATGTGGGAACGTAGGACGAGCTCTATGTAATGTGATTAGAGAACGATCAGTGAAAAGAGAAATTTAGCTATTTAGTCTTCCATGTTTCTTATAGTTTTATTTATTAGATTTATCAGATTCTCCCTTCATTTTCTGTTTAATGGAACACTTCGTCGTTTTGTCATTTACGTAGCATAAAATAGTCATTAAGAATAGAAAAGTCCATTCCAAAAAGATACTTTTTGTGGCTGTTTGAAATATACTTATACACGGTGTCGCGGGTGACAATGGGCGGCGGCAATCGCTTACCATCAGGTGATCCGTCTGCTCGACTGCCACCTATCACATATTTAGGTATGCATCAAGTAAATGCAATTATTTACCAGTGGCCCCCAACAATTAACATTCTGCTTTATTTATTTTTTTACAAAAAACATCTGCAATTCGGGGCTAAGATGAATCCATAAAATATTTAGTTTTCATATGTGATAATTGGTATAAACAACATGACTTTCTCGTATTAAATGGCTATGGACAATTTTGGTACACGAGGATAATTTCTTTTAGTTATTACACGTACGAATAGGTATCTTAGTATTGGGAATATCACACTGGAAAATCGGAAGTGAGATTAGCAGACTAATGCAAATAGTATTTCAAAGTAATTCCTGATTATGTTTCTCGATTATGTCGACTCTAGGTTACAAAGCTTTATTTGATGCTGACTTTGTCTCGTCCATAATTTTGAACAGCTAGACTACGCTGGCTTGGCCACGTTGAGAGAATGGAGTTGCATCGAGCTATGAAGAAAGCGTACCTGGGTCGATCATCCGGGAAGCGACCAGTAGGGGCCTCCTTGATATCGCTGGATAGACCAGGTCTAGAAAGATCTCGGTTACCTACAAAGGCCGGATTGGCGACAGGTGGCTGACAACAGAACAAAATGGTGAAATGAGGTCAAGATCCGCTTCGGGTCGCTGAGTCAGCGTAGTAAGTAAGTATTTGATGCTGGCTTCAAAAGTGTGTTTTTTTACATTTTTAACCGCTCATCCACCACATTCTCACCTCCATGGTCGCCTAATTAGATTTCTCGTCGAGAGTGGTGTAATTCGCGCAAAACGTAAGACGCATCCCGTAACTTGTTTACGGGAATTTATCCTGGGATGAGAGACTGCTCCCGTATTCATTGCCCGGGGATTCCGAGCGGGATTAATTTGCCAATTAATGTTTCTGGATGTTAATGGTGTTTAAATTAGCGTAGGTAGGTTTTTGGCATTTAATTTGACTGTCCGCGACTTTACCTGTTTTGTTATAATACAGAGAATTCTAAAAATAAAAAAATGCGAGCAAGTACTTCTAGTTCTATTTAAAACACTTTGTGTTTATTCAGCGTGTCTGTACGTATATAAGCAATCGTATTCAAGTAGATAGGTAAGTACCTATTATTTTGTCACTGCTCTGATCTGTAACACAACCTCTTAAGTTACATAACGGAATCATGTCAATGTATGAGATTCTATTCTCTTAGAAATCAAATCATCATCCTATTGCACTAACACCGATATTGTCATAACTGTAATCAAATTACGTTACTTTGTCATTCACTGTAACTCGAGACGTGTGGGATGAATAGTTCCCTGCACCCAGTGCCTGTGCCCTGCGCCCTGCGGCCCTGCGGCTCGCGCCCTGCAACCCTTCCGACAGACGCCAGCTCGTGGGTTTCAAGTAATTGGCTAATTTTACGCATCATTGGAAATGAAATGGAAAACATTTATTTTAACAATTTAAGGTGGTAGGTACATTGGTCTTAAATGTTTAATTAGTCCCACTAAAATATTGTTAATTACCTAGCAAATCTTAATAATTTTAACCAATAATACAATAAAAATAGTGTAATTATTATTTTTTTTTTAATTTATATTCAATTCATTGCCCTATAATTTAATTCCATTCCTATAACATAACAATAAAAACAATCGAATTCATGGTGTTGTTTGAAAAAAAATTTTGATAAAAATGTCAATAAGTATAATAAAATCATAGTCAGTATAGTTATTATATGTCAATAGAAAATGTAGGTATGATATGTCATTAAAATATTCTTGAACCGAATAATAGCATTTCGCCAATAGCCGGAAATGCAGTTTCTTTTTTAGTGTCGGTAATGGGAGGTCCTTAAAATACTCTGGTAATTTATTAAATATTCTTAAGAAAGGCCTTTTTTATCCGAAATAAAACAGTCCGTGTAATCTTATGGTTGAAATATATAACGAGGCACATAGATAACTATCCTATGAAATAGATGATACATGTTTTTATAATACAGGTAATGGTAGCTCAGTGGATAAGAACCCTCCTCCGACACGGAGGGTCGTCGTTTGAATGCAAGCATCCTCTGGATTTTTCAAATCTACGTGCGTATTTCCACCATTAGCTCGGCGGTGAGAGAAACATCGTGAAGAGGTAGACGTTTTTACCAGATACCTCAGTTTGAGGAACAGTTTGGTTGCAGCAGTATTTTCCGACGGCTTAGACTCCTTCTTTTCTCTTTCTTTTTAAAGTTCCGGCATCGTAGCGTCCTTTCTGATATCTGGAGACCCTAGCATAGCCTAGACCCTAGCATAGCATTTGTCGCCTCTAGCATAAAAGTTTTACCGTGGGAGAGCCACGCTTCGGTATGAATGGGCTGGCTCCACCGGAGTGACCGGCTGTACAGAAAAGCGGCGTGTAGCGGCAATGTGCTGTGTTTCGCTGCGTGAGTGAGGGTACCAAAGGCCCAATCCGGGGGGAAGGGGTAGTTTAAAGGTTAGCAGCACACTTGTGACTCCACTGATGTCACGGGTGTCCATGTGCGGCGGCAATCGCTTACCATCAGATGATCCGTCTGCTCCTCTGCCACCTATCACATTAAAAAATAAATAAAAAAGTATCAAACCTACACTCCCTTCTAGTAACATATTAAGGATTAAATCATAGTACAGCACGAAACTCAGTCTGAGCCTCAAGCACAAAATTACGTTAAGAGTTTTAAGTTAAAAGTTAGCAGCCTTTTAATCCCGTTTTAAACAAGCGGAGACGAGACGCTAATAACCTATGAAAACATTAAGAACGTACGTGGAAAGTCTTAAGGGGAAACACGGTCGCCATTTAACATACAAACTTAGTCTTGATATTTTTTTTTATACTCGATAATTTTTGTCCTTTACATTCTTAACATGCTAAATGGACTTTATTCACGATACCTATCATAAGGTATTCGAAATGTCAACGATATAAAAATGACGGGTGTATAGTTTTTTTTCTACCACACTCCAATTTCGCACTTTAAGCTTCCAAACCTAAAAAAAATAAATAAGTTTTAGTAGATTTTCGGATCGAATAGAAAACAGTTGATCGCATAATTGTAATTAGCTATATGAAATCAATGTTGGGTGTTTAATTTTACTTATATATAAAGGTAGATTTTTTTTAGTCGGCTGAAGATATTTACTTTTTACCATTTACTTACGTTACGTTTTGAAGAAGGAAATAAAGAGATGATTAAATATTATATAAGTGCTATTTTATTTTACCTTATATTTCACAACATCACATACATTGATCTGACTCCGAGATAGGTCACTCAAGCACCTGTGTTACGGATGTTAGAATCATACAAATATATACACATAAAACTTTTATTTTGTAAATACATACGTATAATACATAGATAACACCCAGACCAATACAAACAGATATATTCATGCACACAAATGTTTGTACTGTGCGGGGATCGAACTCGCAACCCTTGCACCAGAGGCAGCGTTCACTACCACTGTTCCAAACGGGTCGTCATCACCATAAGGTGATATTGAGTGTTGAGTATCCATTTTATCTATTATTTCATTTTTGTCAAAGTAAAAGGCATGTCGAGGTTCAAAGAATATATGATTTGGGGCTCTCTTTACTTTTCTTTAGGCAGAGCACCTACTCGCCCCATTATTCTTCCTCATTTCTCTGTAAAGAGTAAGCCTGTCAATATAATATCATATTGTCCGTATGTAAGCTTCGGCATGAATGGGCCAGCTCGTATTGATGCTACGACCTCTCAGAAAACCAGCGTGAAGCAGCACATGATTTGTGTTTCGCCGAATGAGTGCACTTGTGGCTCCATTCGTCTTGCGAGTGTTTATGGGCGGCGGCAATCGCTGACGATCAGTCATCGCCGCCCATTAACATCCGCGAAATCAGAGTTTTCGTTAGATGGAGCTTGTGAAAAGCAGATGTAGCTTTAAAAAGCAATCAAGCACATGGTTCGGCGTTGTTTCGGTAGATGTCACTATGCATTTACACATCGCGCTAGTAAAGCGTGTTTCAGAAATAATGACCTCAAGCCACCAGCCCAAATTAGAAATTTGTGATCCGCTTTGCCCCTCTGCTCCAAAGTGCAGTATCAGCCTATATACTGTCCCATTGCCCCTGCAGTGGGAAAGCTCCTCACAGGCCTCCATTATAGAAATCAAGTCATCGCTACTATGATGGGATTAGGCTTAATCACCACGCTTCCCTAATGCGGATTGGTGATCACAATCCCGAGCTATTTTCGAAAAATTCGAAACATACCCTTGCTCCACCCGGGAATCGAACCTAAGACCCCGAGATTACGGCCTGGTACTTAAACCGCTAGACCAACGGGGAGATATCTGCTAGCACATGACAATTTTTTTTTTTTAAATAAATTAAGAGTAAGCCCGAAAACATTATTTAAAAAGCCAAAACGCGTTGCCTCTTAATAGCGTATGAAAACATGAAGAAGGTGGGGAAACTCTATAAGTAGGCAGGAATGCGCTAAGTGACAGGGCGTAACGTGCGGTAATGTATTGAGAATTTGCGAACAAACGAGCTTCAAGGGGATTTTCGTAATGTACAGTACATTAAGTTAAGGCCACAACCCGATGCGTTTTTCTCCTGTGGGATCCTCAAGAAGAATGACTCGACAACCCGTTTGGAACAGTGGTAGTGAACGCTGCCTTTGGTCCAAGAGTTGCGGGTTCGATCCCCGCACAGTACAAACATTTGAGTTCATTGAACATGTCTGTTTGTATTGGTCTGGGTGTTTCTATGTATTATAAGTATGTATTAACAAAAGAAAAGTATTATTTGTATATATTTGTAATCCCATTGTTGGTTCTGATATCCGTAACACAGGTGCTTGAGCTACCTATCTCGGAGTCAGATCAATATATGTGATTTTGTGAAATAATTATTATTTATTTAACTGACGTACTAAGTAATAATATCCTCCAAACGATTTCGGCTACGGCAGCCAATCTCAACGATCAGCCACTTACGCAGGATAAATTATACTGCTCAAGTGTGTGCGCAAATACAAGTGCAATCTCTATTATTTTGCCCTCATCCGATGGGACATCAGTATGACACGACCAGAGAGGGATCGGGTGCAGGACCAACGGCTTAACGTGCTTTCCGAGGCACGGGGGTACAAGATCGCCAACTTGCAGAATCAATGGACAGTGTGTGTTTGGTTGATGAGTTCCAGTGACCATGATCTTTAGTGATGATGAGGGGTCCCTCATGAGGGACCCGACTGGAGAGAGAGAAAGATAGGATTCGAAAGTAAAAATTTTTTTATCTCTAAGTATCGCGTGTTCACGTATATTATTATTTTTTTTAAGCTTTATTGCCATGAAGCATGTTACAGTTTTTGCTCTTAAAGCTAGCGGCTCTGCACTAAGCAAGATCTGCTTGTGTCGCAGTAGCCAATTACACAGTTATTTTATTCACATTATTTTCAGGCTTAAGACTAGAGCAAATAAAGATAGTTAGGGATAAACGTTAAAGTAAAAAAAAAAAGTAATACAAACTTAGGATTAAATTAAAATTAATACTTCCTACCTACCGACCAGAGAACTCTATGTCTGTGTTTGTGAATGGGTATGTGTGCGTGTGTCTTCATGTGTGTGAACGTGTACGCGTGTGAGTGGTAATAATGGTTTACTATTGTATGGCATGTTACAGCTAGCTACACGCTAAATCAAGTAGGTAAATTGTTACTTATATCTTTTTCAATCAGTCTTGAGCATGCAAAGTTGAAATTCTATTTAAGACATTTTCTACGACGTAGGCCTCCCCTTCCTAACATACTTTCATTGCTTATTAACGCTAATCAGCGCGTTAAGTTGCGTTAAGCGCAGCGCACGCTGACGTATTTAACAACTCTTAAGTGGTGGAGTTTTAGGGCAACTCGTGCGTGTTGTCGGAGTGGCGAGTTGCGCGCGGGATCTTACAGTATAATTCGATGAATGCAAATGTCGTGTGGAGTTTGGACAGGTTATTCGGGGAAAGGGTTTTAATTTTGGTAATGTGGGTAAGGGCAAAATGTTGGTTTAAATACGCTTTTGTGATAATACCTATTTAGCATGAGAAAAGTGTTTTATCATGTACATGAATACGATTTAGATACTGAATGGTGGGTAGAGTTCACCGCCTTTTAAAATATTGAAACAAATGGTTTGACAATATTTTATAAACTTAATAACTTCAAGCAAGCTTTCAAGTTTTAAAAGTCGGTAAAATGAGTAGGCCTAGCCTTTTTTTTTGTTGGTGGCAGACGAGCAGACGGCTCACCTGATGGGAAGCGATTGCCGCCGCCCATGGACTACCTGTGACACCAGTCAAGTCACAAGTGCGCTGCCAACCTTTAAACTCCCCTTTCCCCAGCCTTTCCCTAGCACAGTGCTACTTCACGCCGGTTTTAACTCCGGTCGAGCCAGCCCATTCATGCCAAAGCGTGGCTACTCCCAAGGTCAAAAGTGAATAGCTGAGTGATTAATAGTACACCTTCGACCGAGTATTGCCTAATTTGTGGAGAATGTATTTTCATGGGATGTAGGCAATCAATCAGAATAGCAACTTGTGTACCTACGAGTTTATTCAAAACTAGTGGCCACCTCGTTTCGAGGCATTAGTGCCGCTTCAAACCAATAGATGGCGCTAGATGTCAGTTACATCGCGCAATCGTTTCGTGTTTCGGGAATACCTAAAAGCGTTTCCACTATCTGTAGGATGTACCTCTTTAGGTATAAATTGTATAGAAGATAGTCCTAGATTATTAGATTAGCGTCGCGTAAATAAACCCTAGATTCCATCATACAACGACAATGTGACTCGTTTCATATTACATGGAAAGTATACATAGGTACAGTCAACTCCAAAAATATGTATACACTTTAGGACCTTGTCACAATACTTACCTATAAGAAAGTAGAGGTCTACTTTCTTATATTATATATTGTGACAACGTCCTACAGTGTATACATATTTTTGGAGTTGACTGTACAAGTAGGTAAAGATCTTCGTCGACCTATCGCTTGCTCATATTTTAAGTAAACTAAATACAGTACATTCAAAGTACAAAGTAAGCAAGTTACCTAAACATTTTTATCTGAACTAATCAATCACAGGTCACAACTTAAGCGTCATTATTTCCAGCCAATTGAAAACAGTTCAAACATCACTCCCTATCACAAAGGCGAGTGGTCCCATTATCAAACACACAATGCAACAAAGGCAACAATTAACGCACCACGCGGTAACAACACTTGACGAACAATATTTGTTATTGTTTAACCCGAGAATTGCAACACAGGGGTTGCAACAAATAATGTCATAGTAAAGAGTGATTAAACAGTAGAGCGGTAAAGTTAGTTTATAAGGATTCTGGCGGTAGGAGTCAAACACTGGACTGATGCAATTCTATTCAAAGGTTTTAAATTTTGTTGGTTCCACTTTTCCACCAAATTTGTTCACTAAAAACCACTAGATACGGTTTAGTGAACAAATTTGGTGTTTATTTGTGCTGAAGTGCCGTGAAGTGATCCTAATAATAAGAATCGTTGGATTGTATCGTTTTTAACACTGCTATTGTGTGTCGAGTGAGTTGTTACAGACAACTTGCTTGGACCTAGTGTTTAGAGTGGTATCGACAGAATCCGTAGGTCGATAAAACGTAAAACACCGGCGTTTTATTGAGGGACTGTGACTTTGATTGACTCCGACTGTTGACTACCTACTTATTCTCATTAAGTTACAGGTGTTCGATCAAAAACGAGCATGTAGAAATAATAAAACTGAGCAGAGGACATGTTAGGGCACTCACTCGGACCCTCACGGGCCACTGCAAATTAAACAAGCACCTGCACAACATGAGCCTTTCAGATACCAAAATCTGCAGGTTCTGTCGCGAGGACGAGGAAACGATTATCCACGTCCTCGGCGAGTGCATAGCGCTGCACCGCTGCAGAAGCCGGCACCTGGGAGCAGACATGATCTCGGCAGACGAGATCAAAAGCTCCCCTATCAGCTCCATTCTTGGGTTTATCCTGGAACTGGAGCTACATGAGGTGCTGTAATAGGTTATGGGGCTGCCACAATAGATCATCTACTGGTCGCAGTAGCTATGAGACGCAGGGCTCACCCCATTTCTATCAAATAATAAATAAAAATACTTGACATTGGCAAGATATCTTCGGGTAGAGCCATAATATAATAAAAAAAGTTAGTTTAAAATAAGAGGACTCATTGCTCCAAAGCGCCAGCTTGGGATGCAACTAAAATAAAAGCTAAGATCCGGAAGAAAGGAGAGATTAAAGGTTGGCAGTGCATTTGTGACTAAATATACGTCGGTAATCGCTAACCCCCATGTGAAACGTCTCCGTATGAAATAAAAAAGGTGATGATGGTACTATAATCCTAATAAACATTCTTAAATTGAAAATACGAGTAGTTAATACTTAGATAAGTAACGGTTTTTAGTATGTGAGTAAATAAATGTAGATAACCCTAATCTAATGCGGAGCAATCAATTTTTTTAAAAGCAATTATAATGTAATGTAACTAGCAAACAAAAGCACGAACCCAGAGTCTGAGGAAAGTAATTTACCAAATATAAAAAAAAGAAATAGAAAATAGTTCCAGCCATGTAGATTTAACTGCCAGTGTATTAAGTAGTCGGTGATTACGCCAACTGATCTTTAAATGAGTGAGCTATAAATAATGTGATACAAGTAAGTACCTATTAAAAATAGGTACACTAGGTTAGGTACCTGAATAAATAAATAAAAATTGTTTATTGTCTCTTATTAACAAAAATACAAGGTTAAAATTATGCAATAAGTAGTAGGGGAAAACAGTACATTCACATAACCTAATTTGCCAGGACGAAAAGAGAAAGGGATAAAGTTCAGCTCAAGCTGCCTCGAGCTGCGTTATCATCAAAGTACTATTATGTACTAAATAATACATTTTGAAAGGTAATCGTGAAGATTGTTCACTGAAATTACTTTTATTGTGTCAAAGTGCAAACTCGCCCGCCGTATAACAACAAATAATCGACACTCAGAACTGTAGGCAATTTGCTTCACTCCACCCTTGCACCACCCCTCTAAACAACAACCAATATACCTTGACCTCCCAGCTAAGTAACGAAGTCCTCCGTGGGAGGTCTCATTGTATTAGCTGAAACGCCCTTATAAAGGCCCCAATTTTATCATGACCCCTCGAGCAAAGTGAATATCAAGACCGCGGGAGGTCTTATAATAATGGGCGGCGCAGTAAAGTGACAAAGTTGCATGTTAACATGTGTTTCTCGAGCGGTACAACCTTGTCAGCGGGGAGGTCGTTAGGTTGTTTGGGTAATAGGGATTTGATGAAGTGCTTTGTCGCTATGTGAGGATAATGGTCTGTATTGGAGGAGACGTGTGGTGGTTTTGTAAACAAAGTGTTATTTAGTAAAAGTTACGACTGAATTTTATTGAGATCATCAGTTGAGATAATTATTCTGACTTGTTATCAAAATTGAACTAGCTGATCAGGTTCCCCATGTCCGAATTCTGGGCTCCAAAGCGACGGCTTTAGACACAACTATGATGATGTTTTTTTATGTTATAGGTGGCAGACGAGGGGACGGATGTCTTGATGGTAAGCGATTGCCGCCGCCCATAGACACCCGCGACACCAGTGGATTCATAAGTACGCTGCCAAAATTTAAAATTTAAATTCCCCCGGGCTGGGCCTCCGGTACCCTCACTCACGCAGCGAAACACAGAAAAGTGCTGCTTCACGTCAGTTTTCCGTCATACCGTGGTATTACGCCGGTCGAGCCGACCCATTCATGCCAAAGCGTGGCTCTCCCACGGTCAGTAATATTGTGCTTCTTACAACCGCATCTGGTCGGAGAACTAACTGACCTCATCATCATCGTCAGCCCATTTAAGTCCCCACTGCTGGGGCACGGGCCTCCCTCAATCACATGAGGGGTAATTGCCATACTCACCACGCTTGGCAGACGGGTTGGCGAGGGTTTTGATATAAATGCAGAGTTTTCCTTCTCTGGGTGCTGATGATCATGCCAGCAGCTTTACCTTAGTCGCCTTTTACGACACCTCGGTAAGAGCGAGGGTGGCCTATTCTACTCTGACGGAGACCACACACTAACTGACCTACTCACTCCTTAAAAATAATTTCTGTCTTTTGTTAATGGGGCTTTTAATAAATTGAAGCATTGAACACCACTCGCAATTTGTGTTCGTGAACATGTCTGTTTGTATTTGTCTGCGTGTTTTCTATGTAAGTTATTATGAGTATGTATTTACAAAAGAAAACTATTATATGTAAATATTTGTAATTCCGCTGCTGGTTCTGATTTTTTTTTTATGATATAGGTGGCAGACGAGCAGACGGATCACCTGATGGTAAGCGATTACCGCCGCCCATAGACGCCTGCAACACCAGTGGTGTCACAAGTGCGCTGCTTACCTTTTAACCCCCCTTCCCCTGGATTGGGCCTCCGGTACCCTCACTCACGCAGCGAAACACAGCGCATGCACTGCTTCACGCCGGTTTTCTGTGAGGACGTGGTATTACTCCAGTCGAGCCGGCCCATTCATTCCGAAGCGTGGCTCTCCCACTGTTAAAATCCGCTATGTCTAAGGATATCCGTAACACGGGTACTTGAGCTACCTATCTCGGAGTCAGATCAAAGTATGTGATGTTGTGAAATATTTTTTTTTATAAGATAGGAAAATTTGCCTACTTGCCATACCTTCAAGAAAATAATTCATGTAGAAATCTTGACATTGCTATTCCTTTTTTTATGTGATAGGTGGGCAGACGAGCAGACGGATCGCCTGGTGGTTGCCGCCGCCCATACATACTCGCGACACCAGTGGAGTCACCATTTGAACAACCCATTCCCCTGGATTGGGCCTCCGGTACCATCACTCACGCAGCCAAAAAATATCCACATCTATTAATATCACAAGCATTGAAGATTGAAGAAATATGGCCGATTTGTAGTCATCCTACGTCTACTTAGAATAAAAACTTACTAACATTGACATTAGAAACTCGAAAGAACATAAACTACTCTTAGTAACAAGATACAAAATTCGCAAATTACCCTTACAATAAAGAATACTGTTAGTATGGCCACAGTATGGCGCAGACAGCAGGGTGTTTAAATATTAACGGCCCCGAAGAGATAAAAACTATTAGGGGCGTCGGATTATGGTCGGATTATTATTTTAACGAAATTAGCTTACGATCGTTAAGGGACTCCGGAGGGACAAATACTCGGTAGCACAGAAGGGTCTGGGACTTGTTAATTGTTTCTCGAGAAATCAAACTAACATTTCACCTAATTTATATACTAAACGCTAAAGATTCGGGGCAGACGGTAGACTATTTTATGCATTAATAATGAATGATTTATTTATTTGAATGTAATTTTAATGATGTATGACATTTGTTTTAATGTCTGGAAATTTAAAGAGAAGTAACTGTTATCCTGGAGCCAAAGACTCGTGGCAGTCGGTGTCATATTTTATTCATAATTAACGAATGAAATTATTTACCAGTCTGCCACGAGCCTGTGCGTTTAGTTATAATAGGGAATGCGATTTACAAGACGACACTTGCTATAGCTATATCAGCAGTTTATAATGAATACTACACATATTACTTATTTAGATAATGTTCCTACTAAATAGAAAATAGGCAGCCTTCTTACCCACGTTGGCCACAATTTTAAATGTTTTATTTTTATACCTACAAACACATTCATTGTTAAGTTAACAACTTAACTACATAAAATCACATACCCCCCAACCCTAAAAAAATAATAATGACAGTACATTTTATACATCTTACTAACATTAAACATGCATGACTGCCTAAACTTAAGATTGTTATTGTAATTTAATTTAGTTTAATTTTGTCGCGGAGCAAATTTCAAAAATAATTTGCAACACTTAAAAAACGAGCACAATAAATGCACGGAACCAATGTCCGTGGACTTTCAAAAAAAAAACACATTCATTATGTATTAATTATTTTACTACTGTAAAAACACTTCTGAAAATATTTCCTAGGTAGTATATGTGCATTCAAACGTTTGTTTAAGTTGCTCTTAACCTAACAAACTTAAAAAAATGTGCTAAGGTGATAATTGAATTTTCACAAACCCACAAAAATTGAGTTATTCGCCTCCTTTCCCTTCTGTAACGTAACGCCGCTTAATCACCACAAGATTTCAGAGCACTCCGGGCCCGCCCGGCTTATTAAAAGTATATTGCGAAAATTGCACTCCAAATGTGGCCCTGTCCTGTTAGTAACCAGCTTACCGCGCCCACACTCACTTGACCCCTCCCTCCATAGATCCAAATTTAAAACGCGGTTCTTTATACTTTGGTCTTTGTATTACTCGACCAGTTAAAGTTGAGCTGCCGTAGCATTCGGCTGTTATACTACGGGGGATGAGTTGAGTTGGTCGTAGCACCCTCACATGTTTTTGGTATGATCTGTAATCTTCGAGTTATAAGTTACAACGGCTACAAAATGGGGTGGTAATGAGTGGTGTAAAATACTTGCGATGACAGGGTGCGCAGGATTATGTGGTTATTATTTATGTGGTGGATGAAGTTTTTATTACACAGAAGTCCATTAGGGGGTATTGATTTTGATAGAACTTGTGGGTTTGTTTTTGTTTGTAATTGAATTTCTGTGATAAAATCTGATAATAGTTGAAATCATTTATGAAACAGTCCGTGATCATCATTTTGTGCACTATCCCGGTTGCGTCTAAAGATGTCGCTGCAGGTCTGAGTCCTACCCTAGGTTCCACTTTTAAAATAAAGTAATATTCCATTAAGAATATTTTGTCTTAAAAACACGAGACGAGCTCTCACTGTCAACAGAGGTTATCAGAGACCTTACCATGAGTTTGAAATACTATCCTCGCTCTCCAAAATTATTGCTCTGTCTCTTGCACATGCATCACAATGAAAAGGAAAAAGCGATAGTTTTCGACAGCGAGAACTGTTTTTCAAACTCATGGTAAGGGTACAGAAGCCATGACACGTTTCGTACGCTACTCGCTCTAGGTTCACCAAATATAATTTTGACGACCCGTTTGGAACAGTGGTAGTGAACGCTGCCTTTGGTCCTAGGGTTGCAGGTTCGATCCCCGCACTGTACAAACATTTGTGTGCATGAACATGTCTGTTTGTATTGGTCTGGGTGTTTTCTATGTATTATAAGTATATATTTACAAAAAAAAGTATTATATGTATATATTTGTAATCCCACTGTTGATTCTGATATCCGTAACACAGGTGCTTAAGCTACCTATTTCGTAGTCAGATGTATGTGTAATAATTTATTACCTACCATACTCTGTCTATGGTTAATCAATATAACGTGGTAATCTTAGCTACGAGTAGATTTGCATAGACACATAGACTTACGGTGGAACCGAATGTGAACCTGTTTAAAGTATATGATGCAAAAATATATTTTTTATTGGCTGTTGGCCACCTTCAGATGTGTACAAAATTAACAGTGTTTCTGTTAATATCTTTTTTTTTCTACTTATACAATCGTGTTGTGGTAAAGAAATTGATAAATTTCACTTTGATTCTATGTATGATAAACTTTAGGTTTAAGTAAGCTAGGCGTAGACAGTTTAAGGTGACGGGTAGGGCACACTAGCGACACCATTCAATTTTAATTTTTAGCTACTAAACCGGATCTATTTTAAACGATTTTAGGGTTTCAACCTTTCGTCAAACACTTTTACTATTTATTAAATAGCCATGCACAAAAACGGACCCAACATTTGTGCATGATTCATTAATAAATAGTATAAGTGTTTGCCGAGAGGTTGTAGCCCCGCAATTGTTTAAAAATAGATCCGGTTTAGTAGCTAAAAATTAAAATCGATTGACGTCGCTAGTGTGCCCTACCCGTCACCTTAATGAAAATAACGAGCGAATGACTTTACTTCATAGAAAATAAAGTAGGTATAGTATAACAAAATATGTTATGATCTATTATAATAATAAATATAATATTTTGTTTTAGGTTTGGTTTCAAAACCGACGGGCGAAATGGAGGAAGGCGGAGAGGTTGAAAGAGGAACAACGAAAGAGGGAGGGTGCTGAAGTCCTCACGAAGAGGGACCCCGCCGATGACAAGGTATGTTCGAGATGGGTGTACGTTTTGTTTTTGTTGAAGTAAGACGATGTTAGAGCCAGCTTAATTAGAAAAAGCAAAAACAAACAAGAATAAAATCACTAATATCATCTTTTTCCGATACACACTGTTTAGCTTCATGAATCAGCATGCTGAAGTGACTAGTCCTCCAAACCGATATTTCGGTCATGGCGGCCAATCTCAGCGATCAGCCATCGACGCAGGACATATTATAGTGCATAAGTATTTGCGCAGACACAAGTGTAGTCTCTATTCCCGTACCCTCTTATTTAGATGGGAAACCAGTGTGAAACGACCGAAGAGAGATTAAAGTGACTAGTAGTAAGTAGCTGACGTTTATGACAGAACGGGTAACAATTTTTTTTTTCATTTATTTTACCATATTACAATAACAGTATTTAAATTAAGAGTGTCATAAAAACCTTGCCGGTTTATCCTTGACACGGTTACTGTACGGGTGGGAAGCGACGCTTGTAAGGCACCGCGCCCCGGCGAACAGAATATAAATAAATAAATAATAAATAAATATTTCACACCATCACATACATTGATCTGACTCTGAGATAGGTAGCTCAAGCACCTGTGTTACGGATATCAGAATCAACAGTGGGAATACAAATATATACATATAATACTTTTCTTTTGTAAATACATACTTATAATACATTGTAAACAGCCAGACCAATACAAACAAACATGTTCATGCACACAAATGTTTGTACTGTGCGGGGATCGAACCCGCAACCCTTGTATCAGAGGCAGCGTTCACTACCACTGTTCCAATTGGGTCGTCAAATATAAGGAAAATAAGGAAAGGAAGGGAACCTAACTCTCTAGTGAGCCTAGAGCCCTAGCCCTCCCTATCCATGGGAATAAATACATAAATAGATAAGGTGATGGGAGCTTGCTCCCGAGTCTCCCAGGTTAGCAAGCGGGAAGAGTCAGGACGGTAGGTAGGCGGGGAACCGCTGCCAGTCGAGCAGGCTCACTCGACTGATCATAGTAACGGCTAAAGGTGTCTTGGCCGCAGCGGGAGAAATGAGACCCAACACAGACGGCTCGAAGGACCAGCATAGATGTATGAGCTGCTTAGAGATGCTTGAATGTAGTATGATGAAGTTGAAGTGAAGAAGATGATGCTTGAGTGTCGAGTAGGTAGATGCTTGTTAAGTTAATTCACTTGGACGAAATTATGAAGTTTATTTAGTAAAAGCTTTGTTTACATGAGTTGATTAACGGTTATTAATTACAACTAACTATAAATCGATAAACATGTGGTTTTGTATCGCGCGACCAAAATGTGGGGCGCGCAGTCGGCAGATTGTACGTATGTAAACTGTACAGTTACACATGAGTGTCGCTTATTTAACTAAATAAAAATAATAAAATATAACATAACTTATTTCTAATACATTATTATCTAAACGACCGCGCGCTGCGAGCCGTTTGCGTAGGTACTATGCCGATGCATCTCGCTCGCACTGAGCCGCCCAGAGCAGCGCTCATAAAAAATGGCAACATACAGGGTGATACGCATTCCTGTTCCAGTTCCTGACTACGTTTAACTGGAATTGACTTAGCCTGCCCACTGTCTTTGACTGCAGACGTATTCTAGACTGGAGAACTTGACAGTGATAGGATGAGAAAACCTGTCCTAAGGACCGATGTTTGGAAGAGAGGCCGTGTCGGCGAGCCTCTTCGCCCAGGACGGTTCGCGGTGGTAGCCTGGTGGTAATCCCGCGTTCCGTCCCGACTTACCGGGCGTTGAATGGGAAAAGCCCCGGTGGTTTTAGTGGGTATGCCCATGGACAGCCTCTGATTAGCAGAGGCCTAATCCAGGGGAGAGCCTCACACTACCCGGTCGACTCCCAGCGGCCGGGTGTGCATAAGTCGGCGCCGACCAACCGGTGCCGACGTCGGCTCCTATTAATGAGCCGGCGGCATTTCCACCGGGTCAACAAAAAAAATAATAAAAGGATAGATCTGCTTACGAAACAGCTTTAAGAAGCCTAAGTCCAGCGAATTAACGGACACGAGCTGTTGAAAAGCAGTCAGCATCAAAGTAACAGACAGTACCATCAAAGTATGCTTTGAAAAAGATAGGTTAAACCGTGTACCAGTTGCGAACTTCTGTATACGTGGAGCTATTTACCCCTGATTCTCAAAGTCTATTTCTACCGAGAAGTATCAGCAAGATACACGGTACCTATACCTAACTAAAACAATACAGAGCTTTATTGACTTGGGCCTTTTGGCACTACTACTCACCTACATATAGACCTACTGTGTACCAAGATTTACAATACGCTGATGTTTTAGGGTTCCTCGGAATGCGGCATGTCCCGGGGCTCCGCAGAGGCGTCCCCTGTGTCCGGGACCGCGGCTTCCCCCCGCGCCTCGTCCCCCGTGAGCCCGGGCTCGCCGCGCCGCTCGCCGCTGCGCTCGCCGCACCGTTCACCCAACAGGTCACCTAGGAATGAAAGGTAATTCTGACAACACAACCTTAAAAAACAGTCCAATTAATTAAGCAATTAAAATAGAATATTTTTATTTTTTTATTTCACAACATCACATTCTTTTCTTCTGTAAAGACATACTTATAATACATAGAAGACACCCAGACCAATACAAACAGACATGTTCATGTTCACACAAATGTTTGTAATGTGCGGGGATCGAACCCGCAACCCTTAGACCAAAGGCAGCGTTCACTACCACTGATCCAAACGGGTCGACAATTTGATTGTTTGACCATGATTCAGGATTTGGGGAGTTTGGTAATTAGTACTAAGCGACTGCCGACTGACCTTCGCAACCCTTTAACAGGGGAACCAGACTAACTTAAACATGGTTACACGTTTCAAAAACTATCCGAAATATGCAGGTTTCCTTACGATATTTTCCCTCTTGCCGAGCTAATGGTAGAAATACGCAGATAGATTAAAAAAATTAAGAGGTGCATGCTCGGATTCAAACCACAACCCCATATGGAACGTGTTATTATCCACTGAGCTGCCCTCGCTCAAAAACACAAACCCAACAGTGACCTTACATTTTCCCACGAAACTGACATCTACTTCTTCCCCAGGTCAGAGACCAGCTGTGCGTCGCCAGCGCCCTCTGTTGGCAGCGCAGGGTCCAGGGAGGCCCCGACGGACCAGCGGCCGCCGCATCACCTCTTCTCGCCTTTCGACCAGTGAGTTTAGCTATAAAGAATTACTTACTGCGCTCGCTCAACGATGCAAAATAGGTTTTGGCCTCCGTCGTCAAACACCACACGACCCGTGTGGGAATAAAATATTCGATCGAGGAACGACTTATGTGTCCGTTAACAAGGTCACCGAAGTGGTGTTCGTAGACATGGTTCATGTCTGAAGGTAAGGTAATGTTTATGCTGCGGATTTAGCTTTTACTAGGACTCGACTGCATTATGTATGTACGTAAGAACTTGCACACTTTTCCAAAAAAGTCTGATAGTCATAGTCTTAGCACCAGAAATAAACATAGGCTTGCCGTCCCGGTTCTCATACTTCATAAAATCGGTAATTCATTTGTTTGCTTAAGTATTAACATATTTAATAAGATACCACAAAATGTCATTAACCTATCACTGGATAAGTTTAAGTCTCATATTAAAACCTGCCTAATGAAGAAAGGTTACTATAGTGTACAAGACTATTTAAATGATAAGGATTCTTGGTCATGTTAATTGATTAATCTTTTGAGTTGTTATTCATAGTAGTCTATTAACTTTCATAATTGTATTTTTTTTCTCTTCTCAATTGAAACTCTGTAACATCATCAATATTTGAAAAGAGTAACTACTGAGTTTCTTGCTGGTCTTCCTGGTTGCTGGTACCTATTTTGACATTCATAAGTGTTCTGTGTGGACCTTAATTGAATAAAAAAAAAATATCTTTATCTTATCATTTATCCCAATTTGCCTTGAACCAACATCGTTGACACGCATAGTAATAATTGTTAAAAGGACAACGTATTTTCCAAACAAACGTAGTACCAAAATAATTTGCAATTTGAGGATATCTTGACGTTCCATTGCTGTTATTCGAATTAGGGAATTATTTATCTATGTCGGTATTAAAACCTCCCAAAAATTTACCCTCTCCAAAATATATGGGAATACATTTCGTAAATTTTTCGACGTTAACGATTTTTGCTTATTTGTTTTATATTAAACACGCAATTATTATTGTCTTGTTACCCAATGTTAGAGAAAATCAAAATATTATCAAGTATCATTCATCATTTTTGGTATTCGCAAACGTACACAATTTTCTTACTAATTTCAAAACAGCCGTCTTGCTGTTTCTACATAGGTCGCGCGCGCGGACGGCGCGACAGAGATAGCGAGATGTCTGAGGAACGGCGAAGCTTGCCTCGAATTGAATTTGAACTGACCAGCAGGACTCTTATGTACTGCCTGGTTGAACCTTAATTATTATTTTTTGCATTTTCTTTCTCCATTTTCCTCTACCCATTTTTTCTTTATTCTTTGTACTCAGCGTTATTTTATGAGACTGATGTTTGTATCGTGTTGTGATGTCCAAGATAATAAACTATTCTTATTTTTAAGTACATCAGGTTGCTAATGGTTAGGAAGTGTTAATTTTTTGAAATTGCTCTTTAGACATCATCACAAACTAAGTAGCTACGTCAGCATATTTATTCAATAAAAGTGATAATGAAATCAAGTGTGATTGACATTAAGGTAGGGCACACTAGCGACGACAATCGATTTAATTTCAGCTACTAAACCGGATCTATTTTAAACAATTTCGGGGTTACAACCTCTCGGCAAACACTTATACTATTTATTAAATAACCATGCACAAATGTTGGGTCCGTTTTTGTAAGCGAAAAATTGATTCACGCCAAATGTGGCCGCTTTTGGCGTGAATCAATTTTTCGCGTACGCGTTTGACCCAACATTTGAGCATGGTTATTTTTTTTTTATATGATAGGTGGCAGACGAGCAGACGGATCACCTGATGGTAAGGTTTTAACCCCGAAATTGCTTAAAATAGATCCGGTGGATTAGTAGCTGAAAATTAAAATCGATTGGCGTCGTTAGTGTGCCCTAGGGCTGCCACAACAGATCATCTACTGGTCGCAGTGGCTATGAGACGCGGGGCTCAACCCATTTCTAACAAATAAAAAAAAAAGTGTGCCCTACCCGTCACCTTAAGATAAAAATCGACTGAAGTGATTTGAGACATTTGTATATTGATTTATGGTTATTGCATACTGGATACACGATAAGAAGAATTCTGTAATAAAATAAAAACATCACGTAGGTCGACTAGCACACACAAAAAAAAAGTTTACGTCATATCTTTATAACACCTAAAACAGTTTTACCATTTATGAGTTACATTTTAATTGAGCATAACTGATACAAGAAACTTGCGTGGAATATTTCTTAGTAGCGCAATCCAGAGCTATAATTAAAATCAATTCGAACGACCTCTCTACAATTGGATTGCTCTACCGCATCGACACTAAACCGTTGACGTGCGTACGCGCATCGTTAGACACCCTTATTCATATCAAGATAAGGTTCGAATTTGTTGTGTTTTGTGTGGCATTGTATTTTGAACGTTGGAGGTAGACTTGTTAAAGGAGTGGGTAACGAAATAATTTCCGTCGTCACATGAGACCCTTATGCATATGAGGATAAAGTTCTATTTAGATGTTTTGTCTTTGAGTGACATTGTATTCTGAATATTGGTTAATTAGTAATGAAATGAATGAATCATTGAAGGAGTGAGTGACTAACGAAATAGTTTTCAAACTCGTGTCATTAAAAGATATGGTGGTAAACAACCACCATTAGATATAGTGAGAGTCATCTCTCACTCAAATTATTGAAGTTAAAGGCTGACTAGGAAAATAAACTCTCGACACCTCGTCATGTGTATGTGTGTGTGTGTGTTTCATTATACGAGTTGATAGGTTCCTGTCTGCAGGCTAATTATAAAATGAATAAGTCACGTGACCGACTGTAACTAAATGTAATTTTTTTTTCTTGTGAATTTCCAAAAACCATAGATCAAATGTTGATCAGAATGGTTGACAGAAGAAGTACTTGAAGAGATGTAATGGACAACATTTCAAAATTGCTAAGCTCTGAAACAAAAAATACCAATTCTTTATTTACTTTTCCGCTGCTCGAATATATATTTATTCATTTTTTATATTGCTTAGTTACTGAGAAAAAAGTTAAAAACTAAAAAACGTAAGATGACGTCATCGGGCGGCAGAATGTAAAATATTTCTTTGCTTAGCACGTTATAGTTTTAAATTTACGAAATGCCAAACCCATGACATGCAACTGTAAAAAAAAAGACAACTTGTCAACTTTGAATGAATGAATGACGTTGACAGTTGACACTAGTATTATTTACCTTTGACAGTAGTACCTTTTTTTATTAAAACAATGATAAGCAAAGGAATATCGCTGTATTCAGCCGTCCGATGACGTCATTTGGTTGTCATAGTTTCATATAAAAAAACAATATGGACATGTTAAAAATATGAAATGTTGTCCATTGTTAACCAATCCAGACATCAAAAGTGAATCTTCTTTTCGATTGTTCAAATCAAAACTGGCTGAGTATGTTGTGGAAAGGTATTTTTTGAGTGTTTGAATTGTGTTGTGACTAGTGTGTAGTCTTAAAAAATGTTTCTTTCTTCTTTCTTCTTCTTTCTTCTTCTTTAGTGTTATTTAATTTCAATGAATGATTGTGTATTTTGGAAGCTCGGACGAAAAAGTATGTCATAATTAGTAAGTAAGCTTGTTCTCATGTAAGCGACTGTATTTTGTCTTTATGAGAATAAATATCTTTAAACCTAACCAATGTACCCTGTATGATATGTAGGTTGTTGGACCAGCTGTAACCAGCTGTTTTTGGCCTTTTTGTGTCAGGAAAATTGTGTGTACACACCGCGTCAGATCGACTTACCCCCCGCAGTGGAAAAATAACACTTGTGTCTCAGACACAAGGACGGTGCAAACTCTAAGGCTAACTCCACGTTACGCCGTGTGTACCTATTTAAAAAGTTACGTTTCGGCACACTTTGTAGTTAAATATATAAATCAAAACACTCAACCCATAATTGGTCAGTCGTGATTTCAAAACAGTTAACCTGCACCAATCACGGCTCGGCTCACCATTCAACCGCTCAATCGAACCAATTGAATTTGTGACGAGACGAGGCTGCTTTTGACAATGAGATCTCGTTATAAATATTGTTATTAATTTGCGTAACATACTTATTTGTCGAGGGTTCAGGGTTCAAGAATTTGGAGCGAGGAGCAAGGAAGCTAGGAAGGGCTATCACGGCCATACCGAGTGTTTCGCCTAGTAGTTGAGGCCCTATTCGGGGGAAAGTTTTACAGCGCACTTGTGTCTTCACGGCGGAAATCGTATCAGGTGAAAAAATGAAAAAGAAAAATGTGACGTCACATACATATCTAAACCGTACATCTTGAACAGGAGCCCATTCTTGTGCTTGTGATATTTATTAAAAATCGATATACACCGTTATTTTTTTATCGTTTACATCCCGAAAATCACATATTAAGTATCGTAAATAAAGAATATTTAACATGTTAGGTCAACAAAATAAGCGAAAAAAAAGCTGTTCAATGCAAAATTGAATTTCCACCCGGCAATAATGTGAAGGTGTGTGAGGTTTTCGGGAGGTCAACGATAAAAATAGCGGTGTATATAACTAAAACAAAGTTTTTTTGTATGGATTTCATGTGACATCCGCAATGTTTTTCATATCGAAAATCTCGAGAATTGAGCTCCAGGAGTCTATACATATCAAATATTGAGTCGCCATCCAACATTCAACTTATGGGATTGAGTTAATATTGCAATATACATAGGTAGGCATGGACAGCCACACATTAATGTATACAGATATGTGATAAAATTAGAGAAAAACACTGTTGAAGATTGAAATGTTTACTTGTCAAACAAAATGAAAGGAAGGAAGAAGTGACAATAGAAAAGTAAAAGTCTAGATACAAAATAGTAAATGGAATATCAATTAAACTAATAGAAATATAGCCAGTACCTATTTAACATAGAGGCTACATTACAACACCAGCCCTTAATTGAGATTCCATAGTTGACTAAATAACCTAACTATGTCAAGTGCACAACCCTAAACCGACAGTACATTTGGAATGCGCAACCCTACCTAACGGCTTTGTCAGCATATCGGCACACATGTCACTAGTTGGTACATATTCAATTAAAATAGTGCCTTCAGCGACTTTTTCCCTTATGAAGTGAAAACGGGTATCGATATGCTTAGTCCTGTTGTGATGAATAGGATTAAGTACAATCTTATGTGCACTCTGACTGTCATTGTGCACGGTAACCGGAGTCAGAGAGGTGCCACTTACCTCCTGAATCAACCTCTGTAAGAAGGTGGCTTCCTTAGCCGCTGAAGTTAGGGCCATATACTCTGCTTCCGTTGATGACAATGCAACGGTGGGCTGTTTTTTCGATTCCCAGCTAATTGCTCCACCGGATAAGCTGAAATAAAAACCCGTATAGGACTTTCTGTCAGTGGGATCATTTGCCCAATCACTGTCTGCATACCCAGTCAGACTGAAATCTGGAACCCTCTTGTAAGTTATGCAGTAATCTACTGTTCCTTTCAGGTACTGCAACACCCTTTTTGCAGCCAACCAGTGTTGTTTATCAACTTTGCAAGAAATTGGCTAAGATAGCTAGTTGCATAGGCAATGTCAGGGCGAGTATTCACAGATATAAACATTAAACTACCAATGAGTGATTGATATGGATACGGATGCAACTCACCGCTCTTATTTGGTTCCAACTTCACCTTTTGTAAGGGAGTAGGGGCAGATTTACAGTCTGCCATATTAAACTTCTTAAGTTGAGTAGGCAAACTTTATTCTGTTGGCTTGGTTTCTCAAAACCTTGCGGTTGTACCATATATACATCCTCCTCCAATTCTCCGTTTAGGAACGCTGTGTCCACGTCTAAATGTCGCATCTTGAGGCCTAATTTTGCTGCAAGTGCAAACATCATACGTAACGAAGAATTGCGAATTACTGGCGCAAAGGTTTCTGTATAATCCACACCAGCGGTTTGGCTATAGCCTTTGGCTACTAGCCGGGCTTTATATTTCGCAACTGCACCTTCTGCATCCTTCTTTACCTTATATACCCACTTGCATGGTATTATCTTTTGACCATCAGGTTTATCAACCAAAATCCATGTTTTATTATTAATGAGGGATCTATATTCATCTCTCATAGCACCCATCCATTTGTCTCTATCTTCTGATTGAATAGCTTGATTGAAGGTTTCAGGCTCATCAAAACTATAGCTTGCTGACACAAAACCTTTATCTTTCGCTAATCGATTCCTTAAGGGATACCTTCCTTGGAAAGTAGGTTCATCAGTAGAAACCTGTTCTTCGAGAATATCCTCCTCATCGTGGGGAATTTCTTCATCAGAAATAGGGTCTTCTGGATCAGGATCGATTTGTGCAACTTCTACGTTCACCTTAGTAGAAGTGCCAGAGCTACCAGCAATGGGATTTTGAACTTCCGCTTCATTCCTGTTTGAGAATACCATCACTGCAGGGGGATCAACAGGAAACTGGCCTGCAGGATTATCACCTTTCAAATCAGAGAAAGCATCTTCGAAGAACACAACATCCCTAGCTTTTAAGAGTCTTCTCGGATAGCTCGCATCTCGGAAGTAATAATTACCTGGATCTTCCGAATATCCAACAAAAGTGTACTGTTTAGCCTTCACATCCAACTTTTTCCTTTGACAATCTGGAATGTGTACTAGTGCTCTACAGCCAAACACTCGTAAGTGACTCAAATCGGGTTTTGAGCCGAACCATATCTCATAAGGAGTAAGGCGATCTAGAGCTCTATGCGGGGATCGATTCTTCAGGTACGTTGCCACTTCTATAGCATCCTGCCAATAGGCTTTGCTAAGAAAACCACCAGCTAACATACACCGCGCTTTTTCCACAATCGTTCTATTTGAACGCTCCGATACTCCATTTTGTTGCGGACTGTGTGGAACTGTGGTTTGATGCACAATACCATTAGAACGTAAATAACTAGAGAACTGTTCATTAACATACTCTGTTCCGCAGTCTGTTCTTAATGCCTTAATTTTAGCTCCTGTTTGGCGCTCGACTAAAGACTGAAAAGCGATAAATTTTGCTTTTACTTCCGTCTTAGAAGCCAAGAAATAAACAAAAGTAAGTCGAGAAAAGTCATCAATGAAGAATAACGCATATTTCTTACCTTGAAATGAATTTTCCGACATAGGTCCACAAATATCGCTGTGGATCAATTCCAATAACGAATTTGTACTCTTAGGCTTATCCACACTTACCGTGAAGGGTTTTCTTGCTTGTTTCCCTTCAACACATGGTATACATGGCTCCTTATCCACTGCTGAGTAATCCATTCCAACTGCACGTCCATTCCTTAGGAGATTCATGTCAAACCTGCAAAGATGACCTAACCGCTTGTGCCACAGCTGAAATTGAGACGGACGGTTAGTGCGTACATCAACAGCCTGAACTTGAGAATCTGCAGAATGACAGTCAGAATTCACATCAAGAGCTACATTTTTGTTAATATTAACATCTAATGTATAAAGCCCGCCATGTACTGAACCGTGTAAAACAGGATTACCTTTATAAGAGAAATAATCTCTATCAAAAAAATTACAGCCAGTATTATCAAAAAGTACACATAAACCTTTATCGACTGCTTTCTTAACCGAAATTAAATTAGTGTTCAATTTAGGTACAAGTACAACTTCACTAATCTTGTCGATACTACTATTAGTACTGATTGAAACTGTTCCGATTCCCACGGAATCTATCGCTTCTCCGCTAGCGACGGTCACCTTGCCAGAATGCAGCGGTTTGAGTTCTGTCAGCCAATCAGGCCTTGAAGTCATATGAGAAGTAGCTCCAGAGTCGATGTACCACGTATCTTTATTACCATTTACTCCCAAAGCAGTTATTGATGTTGAATCATGCTTATTCTTCAACTTATTGGGGCAATTGTATTTAGTATGACCTCGTACGTGACAATCAAAACATACAACCTCCTTCTTCTTCTTCGTCTTGGTACTATGTTGAATAATTTGACCTTTCTTCGAACGCAACGCAGACTCACAATCATAAGGCTTGGTTTCGACATCTCATTCAACAGTTTTGCCTTTACCATGACCGTGGTAACCTCAACATTACAATTTTCTAAAGCCATGACCAAGGGATCGAAGTTATGCGTTAGACCTCCCAATAGTATCGCAGCCAAAGAAGAATCCTCGATTTTCTTACCAATATCAGCGAGATCTTGAGCGGTACTTATAACGGCATTTATATACTCTTCGATAGTATTAAACTCTTCAAGACAATATCGGTAAAGCTTACGTTCTAAAGCTAACCTTCTGCCCATGCCCTTATCTTCATAGGCGTTTTGCAACGACGTCCAAGCGGCCTTAGCACTCTCCGCACTCCTCACATGAGTGATGGCTCCTCCATCTAAAGTCATGCAGATTTTGGCTAGTGCTAATTCATCCTTACGCTTTCTCGTTGACTCTGGGGTTTCATCTCCATCAGGATAACCCACAACAGCTTCCCACAGCTGCTCATGCAGTAAGTAAAATCGCATCTTAAACTTCCATGCACTGTAGCCTTCCCGTCCGGAAAGCATACGGATCGCTCCCATTCCCATTGCATTGCTGCTTGTGCCTGGGGACACTCTATCCCCGCTACCTTGCATTTTGCACAATGACGTAGCACAATTTTTTTTTTTCGAGATTCGACGAACTATATTTTCGTGAAAATCATAGTACAACAACACAACTAATATTATATTTATCAGCTAGCTCGCTTGTAAAGCTTCGTGCTGATAACGTGATAAAATTAGAGAAAAACACTGTTGAAGATTGAAATGTTTACTTGTCAAACAAAATGAAAGGAAGGAAGAAGTGACAATAGAAAAGTAAAAGTCTAGATACAAAATAGTAAATGGAATATCAATTAAACTAATAGAAATATAGCCAGTACCTATTTAACATAGAGGCTACATTACAACAATATGTCTTTCAACAAATTATTTTTTATGCAATAGGTGGCAGACGAGCAGACGGATCACCTGATGGTAAGAGATTGCCGCCGCTCATAGACACCCGCGACACCAGTGGACATTTGGTTCAATATGTGTTCATTTGGTTCATAAAAATGTAAAAAATCTACGCCTGCGGTGTTTTCGGACCGATATGACCTGCCAATCTTTAAGAAAAAGGGGTACTACTTTGTAAAAAAGCGGATAGCGCACTTTTCACTATTTTGACGTTGCAGGTGTCCATGGGCGGCGGTTATCACTTACCAGCAGGTGATACGTCTGCTCGTCTGCCATCTATGTCATAAAAATCTATTGATGACATTTTACAGATTATAGTGTGGGTGTAGGTGTATGTTTTTTTTTTTTATTTATTATTTTTTTATTTATACAAAGACTTTTGACAAACAATCACGTTAATAGCGGAAACCAGGTAAACGTTCTAATTCATAAGAAAGTGTAATTTTAATTTTGCTTTTAAATTCTTATTTTAAAGAAGGCGGTAGATAGATAGATAGATACTTTTTATTGCACAACATACAAAACGTAAAAGCTAGGTATACAGAGATACAATGTACAATTCAGGCGGTCTTATCGCTGGGAGCGATCTCTACCAGACAACCTTCAGGTACATTAGATAGAAGAGAGGAGGGTGGTGCAATCCTTTTGATTTTGAACATTGATTAAGTAAATTTATAGCATAAATACATATATCTAGATAATAAATAAACACGTTATCATACACTAATATATACGAATGTTACCCTACTACTTAGTTGTAATTAGCGGTACTTAGTTGGTTCATCAACCGGTGCACCAAGTATTGAGTAGTTTGGCGACCTTAGTACTTAGGTACTTAGAGATATGAGCTGTCACACTATAGAGGAGCATTTAACAAATAGGTATGTGACGAGGGGAAAAAGCATGAGTTTGTGTGGCGTAATTTACGGCTGACTCCGTGTTTAAAATCAAAACCATTCGGCAAACAAACAACTATCCAACAACTACATTAAACTATTCGTTATTACTCCATTAGGAACAGCGACGAGTAGTGATGGTGCACAAAACGCTCCGCTACAAATGAGCTGGTGAACTTCGACCGACTGATTAATCGAATAAACTCAGTGCGCGATTCCAGCGAGTTCGACAGTCGCCAGGGTTGCCAGCGTCAGTGAATAATAGGCAAAGTTTCCCTCGAACAATAGAGGCGACAAACGAGCGAGTCACCTGATGGAAAGTAATCAACGCCGCCCATGAACATCCTCGAAATCAGAGAGATCGCTAATGTGTTGCTGGCCTTTTTAAAAAGAGTACGCTCTTCTCACGAACGTCCCTAAGTCATAGCCGTCGGGAAATACTCCCGCAGCGGTTTGGCTGCGTGAGTATTTCCCGACGGCTATGACTTGAGGACCTCCAAGAGAAGAGCGTACTCTTTTTTAAAAAGGCCGGCAACAAATTAGCGATCTCTTTGATTTCGCGAATATTCATGGGCGGCGTTGATTACTCTCCATCAGGTGACTCGTTTGCACGTTTGTCCTCTTGTTTCCACGGAACAGAGGTAAATACTTTCTACCACGTGGTAGAAAGTTCCGCGAGAAACGCACAGTATTAGACCGCAGTCGAGAAGATGGGGATGGAATGACAATCGCGTTAGTTAAACGCTATTACGCCACATTTTTTAAAATACCATTGCAGATGACTTCTGCTACACAGCTACTAACTGCTATTTACTTAACTTCATGCCATCCATAGTTTTCTCAGACAAATTTATTACAAGCCGTGGCAACATTTTTAAATGCCTCACAGAAAACCGGAGTGAAGACTTCGGTAAAACCTTTTCTCGAGTGTACTGTTATAAGATGTAACTTATTTGAAGTGTATAAAGTGATAAAAATATTATTTTACACTTTTAAGTTCGTGGTTTTTTTAGGTCTACCTCTTCTGCCGGGACCCAGCGATGGTGGCATGGCCAGACATTTGTTTCCCACGTAGCTAGTCCGGTTTTCGCAGAACATGACCGTACCAAAACGTAGGCGACTCTCCAACAGTTTGTCTGCTATGTAATAGGATCTCTCATCTGATAGTAAACGATTATAGCCGCCCATAGGTACCCATAACACCAATAAAGTCACTAGTGCGTATCAGCGCACGTGTGACTTTTCGTGAAGGTTTCCATGTTGTATCGGTTCGGAAATACCGCGGACGAACTTCAACTTTAAACTGTATACTTTAAGCACAAAGTTCAGAATCTACTGAAGCGACCATTATGCTACGTGGTAGCCCTAGGCAGCGGAGGAGTACGCAACGCGATTACTTCGTTACGCGCTCTGCCACTAACTAATGAAGCGTAATTATATTGCGCTCGCGGACCGCTGGTGTCCATCATGTGATCATCTTACATCTATCTGTCTCGTTCTTTTATCTTAAAGGTATTGTTACACATGATTATATTCATGCTTAAAGCATGCTACTTTTGAGCAAGTGCTACATAGTAGCATGTGTGGACGGACGTGCTACTAATAAGCATGGTAATGTTGAGCATGTTTAAAAATCGCACGCCCGTCGATTTTTGAGCATGCTACCTGTAAGTGCAGGTGGAAGGGGTGCGGCGGAGTTCTTTATATAATTCTCACAACATCTCATACGTTGACCTAATTCCGTACTAAGTAGCTTAAGCACTTGTGTTACAGATATCAGACAACAGAGGAACACAAATATATACTTAAATACATATATTACACCCAGACACCGAACAAACACAAGTGTTCACCGCACGTGCTTTAGTACGTGTAAACAGGTTTGCATATTTTCAAGCATGCTGATATATGGCTAATAGCATGCTTATTGATAGCAAATGTGGACAGGTCATTAAGTATGCTCATATTTTGCATGCTTTTTAAGCATGCTACATATTAGCATGTGTAACAGTAGCTTATGGGTTAGAGGCTTTTTTGATGGAGCATCTCGGGTCTCGACCCTATGAGATCGCTTTTCGCAGCTAGTGACTCTTATGCTCGTCGGAATAAGAACTACAAACTGCGAAATATGTGCAGCTACATCTGACTGTACCCCCTTGCCTCGGAAAGCACGTTAAGCCGTTGGTACATCCCTCTCCGGTCGTGTCACACTGGTGTCCCCTCGGAATATGAGGGCAAATGAAAAGAGACCACTGTGGAACCAACTGTCATCCGTGGTGTTTCCGAACAGATACGACCTGGTGACCTTCAAGAAAAGGGTGTACACTGTACTCCTTTCTTAAGAGCCGGCAACGCATATGTGATTCCTCAGGTCCATGGGCGGCGGTGATCACTTTCCATCAGGTGTGCCGTCTGCTCGTTTGTCCGCTATAATGTAAAAAAAAAGAGAGTGAACTTGTGTTTGCGCAGACACTTGAGCACTATAATATATCCTGCGTAAGTGGCTGATCGTTGAGATTTGCCGCCTTAGCCGAAATTGGTTGGAGGATATTATTGTCATTTGCACTCACATAGACGCAGTCTTCTCATGCAGCGGAGTAGCGTGGGTGTCGGCCGCCCGGGGTGGAAAACTATCTTGCCGCCCCTATTTCTTCCTCAAAGCTTTTCTTTCTTTCTTCTTTTTTATTTATTATCACATACAAAGATTTTTGACAAACAATCACTTTAATAGCATTGTAGATTCGGCGGGCAGGGCTAAAACAAGCCGAATGGGCTGATGCAATTGAAAGGTTTTAAATTAGTGTCTAGTGGTTTTTAGTGTAAAAAATTTGGTGTTTCTTTGTGCAGTGAAGAACCGCAAAGTGATCCTAATAATAAGAATCGTTGGATTGTATCGTTTTTAACACTGCTATTGTGTGACGAGTGCGTGTACCTAATAGTCTTAAAACCCGTGATTGCTTTTAGAGATAGTATCCGCTGAATCAGTAGGTCGATAAAACGTAAAACACCGGCGTTTTATTGAGTGACTGTGACTTTGACTGACTTCGACTGTTAACTACTTACTTATTCTCAATAAGTTACTTGACATTGGCAAATTATCTTTGGGTATAATAAAAAAAATCCATTGACACAAAAGCTAATATCCACCCCAGACTTAATCCCATTAGATTCCAATTTCCTCAATAGATTCTTAACTTCCAACTTAAACTCGCTTAAACTTAAACTTGAGGTCTGTCAAACTCCAGATTGTCGGTAATCGAGTACGGCTTACTTGTCAATAATATTGGGTTTAACTCACTTCTTCAGTAAATTAACTTTTGAGTTAGCGTCCATTTATTATGCTCAGGCTCCGAACTAATTTGGTTAAGTATCGGAAAGTTTTGGGTAAGTCGACAATGATTGGTAGAGGGCGACTTTTAGTGGACGGTTTTCGATTTTGTTGGAAACAGTAGAACTTAATTTTTGTTGGGAAATAAAATGTTTCAACTCATTATGTCACTTTTAATTAGATCTGGAGCTCAATTCTCGGGCTCGTAATATTTATCATCATACGAAATATATCACTGAAACATAGTTTTTTTTTGTATGGATTTCATGCGACACCCGCCATGTTTTTTCATATCGAAAATCCCGAGAATTGGGTTCCTGGAGTTAAGACTGAAAAGGTATACTTACATTGTACTTTTTTTCATTTTATCGTCTACTAGCAACCAGTCCCTGCTTCGCACGTGTGAAAAATTATGCATGTATTACTTATATTTTCAATCTTGAATTACTTTATCTATTAAACAAAACCGTATCAAAATCTGTTGCGTAGTTTTAAATCAATTAATCAATAATTTATTTTTGTTTATATAGGTCGTATTTACAATGATGGTAGGTTTAACATGCAGTTCCTCTATATACCGCCACTAGGCATACAAAAAAAATACATAAAGATCCAAGCATACATAGCGACAGATACAAAATAAATAAATAAATATTTCACAACATCACATACATTGATCTGACTCCGAGATAGATAGCTCAAGCACCTGTGTTACGGTTATCAGGATCAACAGTGGGATTAGAAATAAATACCTAATACTTTTCTTTTATATTATGTGGTGATAGTGAAGCTTTGCGACCCAATAGGTCTCTATCTGGTGTTGCAGGTGTCCATCAGATGATCCGTCTGCTCGTCTGCCCCCTATCCCATAAAGAAAAATTATGATCGTGGGCGGAGAGCCCTACAGTGACTAAAATGTACTCGTATTACCATCATCATTTCAGCCAATAGACGTCCACTGCTGGACATAGGCCTCCCCCAATGTTCTCCACACAGATCGGTCCTGTGCCTCCCGCATCCAATGGATTCCCGCGATCTTCACCAGATCGTCGGTCCACCTTGTAGGAGCCTGCCACGGCTGCGACTTCCTGTACGTGGCCTCCACTCGAGGACCCTTCCGCCCCAACGGCCGCAGCCGTCTGTTCTCCTCGCTATGTGCCCTGCGCATTGCCACTTGAGGCATGCAATCCTTTGGGCTACGTCTGTGACCTTAGTTCTCCTGCGTGTTGTATTATCATATAAGTAATTTTAATGCAACTTCCGACAAACCTGACAAAACTGACCTATGTGAATTGGTATTTTCTCTTCCGTGATTTTTTTGAGAACCATCATTATTCGATAGATTTTAAACAATGTCGAAGGCGCGAGAATTGTGCCCTGTACAACTATTATAATAATTTAATTTCATCCAGTGGCCGAAATTTAATTAAGCCCATTTAATTCGTCCGGAATTATGACACGCAGTTCAGCGTGAGTGACGTAAGCCAGGCTCGCATTAGCCTCACTTCCTGCCGGACCGGATCCACCGCCATCTTGTCGAAGTCGGCCATTCCGTTTGTTCAACGCGGGGTGGAATTATTTCATTGCCTTGGTGAATGTTTAGTTGGAAGTTTCTCGCGGATACTTGATTGTAATTGAACTTTTAGGTTACCTAAGCGATAATCAGAAGTGGATAGTTATGGGCTGATACGATTATAAATAGCGAACGGCATGCTCACTCTTGTATCGGTCGGTCCTGAACAATTAAGTTTTTACTTAGTAGGTATGTTAATAATAAACCTTCTACCTTTTTACAAGAGTTACTTTGTTATGTATTTATCAACAGTTATGTCGGACATGTTATGTCTCCACCCGCGGTGGTTTACTGACTAAAACTCCAATGACTCTCCCTCAACATCCATAGTGGGAGAAGTCTAATATAACTATATTTTAGTCGTAATTAAGTTCAACAATGCTGTATTTACCTATAATAGGCATATAATAATAATAATAAATATTTCACAACATCACATACATTGATCTGACTCCGAGATAGGTAGCTCAAGCACCTGTGTTACGGATATCAGAATCAACAGCGGAATTATAAATATATACATATAATACTTTTCTTTTGTAAATACATGCTTATAATACATACAAACACCCAGACCAATACAAACAGACATGTTCATGCACACAAATGTTTGTACTGTGCGGGGATCGAACCCGCAACCCTTGGACCAAGGCAGCGTTCACTACCACTGTTCCAAACGGATCGTCTCTTTCTTTTAGTTAAGGCATCCTTGTACTGGTATTGTATGTGCAAACTGATATGTTTTTAGTAAATCTTTATCAATCAAAAAATAAATAAGTCGTGGGACATGGTATGAAACCTGCCACCACGACTTCTCCCGCAAAACATCAGTTGCCTACCGTCATCCTACGGTACATTGGAATCTCTGAGCAAGCTCCTTTTACTTTCCTGCAGGAAACTCATTCTTACGGGAAAACATCTCCTGATGGTAAGCAATTGCCGCCGCCCATGGACACCCGCGACACCAGTGGAGTCACAAGTGTGCTGCCAACCTATAAACCGTCATTACCCCCGGATTGTGCCTCCGGTACCCTCACTCACGCAGCGAAACACAGCACAGTGCTGCTTCACGCCGGTTTTCTGTGAGGCCCTGGTATCACTCCGATCGAGTCGGCCCATTCATGCCGAAGCGTGGCTTTCCTACGGTTGCTCTCTCACAGTCGTGGCAGCGGTTATTTGAGGAACTAATATAGTTCCCATGTTTGAAAACCAATGGGGTTACCATATCTTAAGCGGCAGTGGCGCCATCAATTATTTTCACATTCACGACTTAATAACACTCTGTCAATTAAGTCGTGAAAATAATTGATGGCGCCACTGCCTAGTGTATGGTAATCTCATTGATTATAAAACATGGGAACTATGTTAGTTCCTCTAAAATCCGTTGTCACTTTCTTGACGCAGTATATACAGAGACAGAGTATCAACAGAAGGCCAGTTTATACCTACCTATAACTTAGGTTATGGAACGAGCAATGCTCGGCGTCTCTCTCCGAGTCCGAAATGAGGTGATCCGGCAGAGAACCAAAGTTATCGACATTGCGCACCGGATTAGCAAGCTTAAGTGGCAGTGGGCTGGCCATATTAGCCGCAGAACCGACAACCGATGGGGTAAACGAGTTCTGGAGTGGAGACCGCGTCTTGGCAAACGTAATGTAGGGCGCCCTCTGGCTAGGTGGGGGGACGATCTGCGCAGGATGGCTGGCAAGAGCTGGATGCGAGAAGCCATGGATAGATCACAGTGGCGAACAATTGGAGAGGCCTACGTCCAGCAGTGGACTGCGATAGGCTGATGATGATGATAACTTAGGTTACCAACGCCAACGCTTATGCAATTTAATTTCATAAAATATTTCTTCTGCAATCGTCCTCGATCGTATAACATCACAGTGCGTTGCAATCTCGAGCGAGCATACATTTATTATGATAATACATCGCACGGGAAATATTGATGTGACGCGATAGAGCTAAGAATCACTGGAGAAGGTATTATTTACTATTGCCAATAAAGTAGGTACCTTTTTAATTTCAGCGATCAATACAGATAAAGCTTTTTGATATTGGTGATTAAAATGTTTCTCAACCATCAAAATAAAAAAATCGAAAAGGTGAAAATAATTAAAGATAAACTGAACAAAAGAGTTAAGGCGACAGGATAGCCCTAACTAGCGACGCCATTCGATTTTAATTGTTAGCTACTAAACCGGATCTATTTTAAACAATTTCGGGGTTACAACCTCTCGGCAAACACTTATACTATTTATTAAATAACCATGCACAAATGTTGGGTCCGTTTTTGTACGCGAAAAATTGATTACCGCCAAAAGCGGCCACTTTTAGCGTGAATCAATTTTTCGCATACAAATGTTAGGTCCGCATTTATGCATGGTTATTTAATAAATAGTATAAGTGTTTGTGGAGAGGTTTTAACCCCGAAATTGTTTAAAATAGATCCGGTTTAGTAGCTAAAAATTAAAATCGATAGGCGTCGCTAGTGTGCCCTACCCGTCACCTTAAACAGCCTGTTCAGTCGGTCCTCAACTAAGTAGGTATGAAAATGTCAAAGAGAGAGTACAAGAAGAATTTGCACGAACATTGAGAAAGAGGACAACATTTTTTTGAACAACACGAAAATCTTTTGTGACTACTTTCACTTCTTATTGGTGCCATTTGCCTGGATTTATGGTTGGTAAGGTAATCTAACCATCTATACCTATGTATTCAATAGATGAGCGCGAAATTAATATCTTAATATTTAGGGTACCTCCTCGAATTCTTAAACATTTTTAAGCCGTTTTTTAATTAATTGAAAATTTTGCTCATGCTAATTTGCATCTGTTTCATGCCACTGAAATAATTAGGGTATTGATTCCCAAGTCAATCCATTTATATTGTTGTTGTTTTACATTGTCACACAATTCATAGGTAGATTTATTCTTAAGTAAATAACACACTTAAAAATTTCATGTCGAATCAAGCACTTACAAATTTAGTCGGCTTAATAACGCGTTCAGTGGTCTAATAGGTAGAACATTCACCCGGATTGTGGAAGGTGTGGGTTCGAGTCCCGCCTGAATACGAGATGAAATTTTAAGTGTGTAATATACTTAAGAATAAATTGCAAAAGATTGCTATAAAAAATATCAACTATTCATAGGTAGATACTGGCCAGAAAAATAAAAACTAAAATACCAGCCTCCAAAACTATCACCTACTTACATCCACAAAACAATTGAATTGCGCACGCGTCTCTGTCTTCGGAATTCAAATAACAATAGCCAGTAACTGATGCCCTGAATATACTGCCCCGGGGCATAAGGGCAATAAGGGCACTGCCCTACAAATAGAGAGCTAACTTGCCGTAATATGCCGTAATGGCGTGTAATGTTGCACTTGCCTAAATGCTGGTTTATGGAGGAATGATGAATGACCAGCGATTAGTGTGGACATTGAAGATTGGACGTTTGGGAGCTCAGTTTAACGTGCATTTTTATTTACGGGTTATTGGTTATTATTACGACCCGCTTGGATCAGTGGTAGTGTAATGCTGCCTCTGGTGCAAGGGTTGCGGGTTCGATCCCCGCACAGTACAAACATTTGTGTGCATAAATGCTGTCCATTATGCACACAAATGTCAACTTGTATTGGTCTGGGTGTTTCTATGTATTATAAGTATGTATTTACAAAAGAAAAGTATTAAATATATATATTTGTAATCCCGCTGTTGATTCTGATATCCGTTGCACAGGTGCTTGAGCTACCTATCTCGGAGTCAGATCAATGTCTGTGATGTTGTGAAATATATTTATATTTATTACAATGCGAAATCCGTCATTCGTGACATAAACTGTCTATAAAATACAATTAAGTAGGTAGGTATACAATTTTTATGTAATACGTGGCTTACGAGCAGACGGATCACCTGATGGTAAGAGATTACCGCCGCCTAGGACACCCCTAATCTTTAGATGTCCATGTAAATATTTAGGAAAGTGACTTTTTTCAAAGTTTCAAAAGTCCTAAAAAGTTACCTAAAAGTGTATACAGGATGTATCTTTGAAAATAAACGTTCCTTTTACCACGTGTACTACCAAACATTCTGACCAACATTTTTTCCACGGCTTTTGGAAATTCGCATAAAATCTCTGTAAATCATACAAAGTAGGTCACTTGACTCATTCACTTTGTATTGGGAGTCGAAAAAATACTGACGAATTTAGAAAAGTCGTAAATTAAAAAAATATCCAGAATGTTTGGTAGAACACAAATGTTCGCAGATGCATCCTGTATTCATGTCTCTGTATAAAAATAATTGATTCAACCCATTGCTCATAATTATTTTAGTGACCGCTTGCGACTGTTCATTTAGTTAATACACTTTTAAAAGCAGTATCGTCGTTAAATCTAATTAAAAGCTCAATTAAAACAACATTGCGTGCGTTTGCGCAGCGACAAAAAAAACGTCACTTCAATTAGTGTTAGGCGAATTAAACTCGACAATACAGTTAGATTTAGGATCAAAATTGCGTGAACAAAAAACAAAAAACGTCCTACAACCTTTGCAAACGAAATTAAACACTATCTCCTGGTTTTAAAGCTGAAACTCCTATGGACTAGATTAAGTAAACAATTACGCCTCCCATAAAAGCAAGGTGAATGCAACTCTACCCGTTTATGTTAACGATTAATTTTGTACACACGTCGTCGTTTCCCTGCAATTGGTGGGTGTAATGAACCCGCGTTGCGATGGATTCGCGCGACACCATGTCACACCGTAGATGACGTCCGTAAAGTAATCTATCCACAGAAGCCAAATCTTAAATTTTACCTAGTATTTTTTATTTAGTACCGTAATAAAAACAGTAAATGAATAATAGCTAAAATATTAATTTTAAATTCCCGAGACCTACATGAAAATGCAACGTCGTCAACCACGCACGACCACTCTGTCAAGACTGAACTGTTAAGGAGGAGGAATATTATTATTTGAACACATCATTCTCTATAAAATACACCGCCTTTAACTATTTACAGAGTACCTAGTAATAGGGTAGGTAACTTCAAAACTACAAACTTTTACTTTTTTTATGTGATGCGTGGGAGACGAGCAGACGGATCACCTGATGGTAAGCGATTGCCGCCGCCCATGGACACCCGCAACACCAGTGGAGTCACATGTGCGCTGATGACCTTTAAACCCCCCTTACCCCGGGATTGGGCCTCCGGTACCCTTACTCGCGCAGCGAACAACATCACAGTTACATGATGAATTCCAAATACTCTGTGTTCAATTAACCGTATGAAGGATTTGAAATTTTGATTTTTTGAGTTTGATTTATAAGTAACATAAAAATGCATGCAATATTGTAAGGTGTCTTGGTAGTTACATAAGAATTCATGCAACGATAAAGTTGAGACAAAATTTTATTCTCAAACTGAAATCTATCCGGTAGATGCTACGAGTTTATACTAAATTCAGAAAAACGGAGGTATCAAAATAGATTTAGGTACATAAAACACAATTATCTGTTTTAACAATTAACCTGTATGGTTATGTTATTCAGTAAATCGAACCGTTGCGTCTTAACAAGTCAAAAAACGTCCATCCTACGTCTAGACATTCCTTACTGATTTCCCAGTACTGTGCCCTCGCCAACCCTTCCTCCGCCCGCATGCCGCCTAATTGCCCACATTAATATGACAAAATTGACAAATAGATTTACATCGGCCTCACCCGAGTGGAGTGCATTTCGGCACTCGCTACTGTAAAGGGGTTCGATGCTATCAGGCGATGGTTACAATTTGTTTAGTAATGATGGTATGAATGTTATCGCGTTGATCACTAGTTTTAATAAAATCATGAGTTATCTATTTTTAAATATCACCTATGGACATTTTCGCTAGAACACGTCCTTTCGCTTTTAATACTATGTTTCAAGACTTACCCTGACAATTAGTTAAAAAACTCATCATCATCATCATTTCAGCCAATAGACGTCCACTGCTGGACATAGGCCTCCCCCAATGTTCTCCACACAGATCGGTCCTGCGCCGCCCGCATCCAATGGATTCTCGCGATCTTCACCAGATCGTCGGTCCACCTTGTGGGTGATGTTAAAAACTCGTAAACCTACTAAGTAACTAGTTAAATATTTAATGATATATTGAATCAAATGACAAAATGAATAAAAATAAGTGCAAGGGGTCTCTTGCACCTTATTTTTATTCATTTTGTCACCAACAACAAACTCTCAAACTCAAATAGTTTATTGCATTCATGAATTTAAAATAATATCTTATACAAAGTTTCCTGTACATCATGTTACCCTTTTGGGCTATAGATATGAACGTGAAATGCACTAAACTTAAAGTAACACTTCTGTTGTTAAAATTTTAAAGATAAAGATTTCTTTATTGGCCACAGAACACAAATTTAAACACGAGTGACATAAATACATAAACAGGACGAATTCTGTAGCCAACAAGGTCCAACCTCAGCATTTGCTCAGAATTTTCTGTTGTTATCACTTATTTTTAAATATGTATTAATGTTTTATTATCCTCTATTCTTTTTTGTCTTTTATTCTTTTAGGGCGCCAAGCCAACCCCACCTGCCAGTCCTGTGCACCTTGCTAAAAGTTGGACTTATAAAAGCTTTTCCCTTCGAGGTTGGTCAACTGAATCATGATTATACCTAGGTACGTTTCAGATCTATTCGGAACGTCCAGGTTTCCTCACTTTGTTTTCCCTCACTACTAGTCCCTCACATTGCTATTGGTAGAAATACGCACAAAGTTTTTATTAATACAGAGATGTGTATTTGGATTCGAATACAGGACGTCTCGCATAGAAGGCGCGCGTTTTTATGTAGGCAAAGAAGGGCTAGCACGATCTTTTAGAAGAATCGTTGCGTATGCGCGTCGCAAGCAATTTGTATGAAAACTGAAGAGCTCCCTCTATCGTTCGTAAGCAAAACTAAATTCTCTCTCACTTGGAATTAAAAGGAGACAAAGTATTGCGTGGGCACGCTACGAATTTCTTCAATATTCGTGCTAATCTCTCTGAGTTGCCATCGCTCCATCTCACCTTTACTTTCTCATCTTTCGTAGTCACTCACATATGACATTATTTTAATTTCCTGTGGACCGAATTCCAAGGCTTTACCAGGAGAGCCCGTCCGTTCGACATAAGTTCATTAGTCGCATTCGTCGCCACGACGCGTAGCTAATTCCTGTTTACACACTGCACTGCAGACACGCTTAGGCACCTGCGTTTTGATACTGACATCCACATCTTGGGTAATTGCAAACTGTCAAATTTCTTCGTGAAATAGTCACAAGGAAATTGACGTTCTCTTTAGGTTTGCGAAGTGTAGTGCACACTAGCGACGCAAACGCATTTTTATTAAAATTTTCCCTTGAACCACGATCATGTGGCGAAATACAGCACAGTTTTCTGTGAGGCCGTGGCCGACCCTCCAGTCGAGTCGGCACATTCATGCTGAAGCGTGGCTCTCCCACGGTCAGTAAATGAGGTTCTTTTGTTTTAATACTACCGAATAAACCTACTGATCATTTTGGACAACGTAATTGTCATTAAGTTACGCACTTAAAATTAACGCAATTAAAAATTTCATCTCTTCTTCAGGCGGGAATTTTTGAAATGAATTTTTTTCTTAAGAAAAAATTGCAACAATTTGCTATAAAAAATATCAAAACTTAATTGTCTTATGTCATTCGAGCTCGATACGACCAATCTTTATCCGTGGATAAATCTATGATATAACGTCAAATTTATATAGAATGACAGCGCCATACCATAGATTTAGTTTTGGAATAAGGTTGGCCGAACCGGCCCTGAATGAAATAAGTAAGCTCAAGAAATAATGGATCCTTGACTGACACAGTTAGCTACAATACTGTATGACGATACTCGGGACTCAAGACAAGTAGGTAGCTCTGCGCGTTGATTGCCGCGTAAGTAATTGCTTGTCTATTTAGTCCATTCAGCGCTAATTAATGTCGTTAATGAAACGCTGCGACGCACTAACGTATACCATAAGGATGTACTGACGCTAGGGTTAGCAGCAAACATGGAGCATTACATAATGACTGACTTGACTCCGTGTGGTCCCCGGTAGAGTAGAATAGGCCACCCTCACTCTTACCGAGGTGTCGTAAAAGGCGACTAAGGTAAAGCTGCTGGCATGATCATCAGCACCCAGAGAAGGAAAACTCTGCATTTATATCAAAACCCTCGCCAACCCGTCTGCCAAGCGTGGTGAGTATGGCAATTAGCCCTCATGTGATTGAGGGAGGCCCGTGCCCCAGCAGTGGGGACTTAAATGGGCTGATGATGATGACTTGACTGCCTCGATGGCGCAGTCGGTAGTGGGGTAGGGTCGCACCTTAAAAAGCGGCGGCTGCGCTTGGGGTTCCGGCAAAGTCGGACCAAGATTTGTACCTTAGTTTTGCTGTTGAGAAATTCTCAGTCTCGCATCATAGTCTGGTAGTTGGCGGTCTTATGCCCTCGTCCAAATATGAGGATAATAAGAGTGCACTTGTGTTTGCGCATACACTTGAGCACTATAATAGGTATATCCTGCGTACATAGCTGATCTTTAAGATCGGTCGCCGTAGCTGAGATGCAGCATATTATTATCTATATTTTATGCCTACCGTTTTTGTTGGAATGTTGGATCTCATTACCATCGCTTGTTTATTAGTGCTATTGCCATTAAAAGCCTCATGAGAGATGGTAGCTCAGTGATAAAGATTGCGCTTTCTTATTCCTTAGACCAACTAGATCACGGTTACATATTCAGTATTATTATCTGAAATATTGTAGGTATCTACAATTTTGAGACACTAGTAGGACCTAGGTATAATGTCATCATCATCATCATTTCATCCAATAGACGTCCACTGCTGGACATATCCCTCCCCCAATGTTCTCCACACAGATCGGTCCTGTGCTGCCCGCATCCGCAACCTTCACCAGTTCGTCGGTCCACCTTATGGGGGGCCTGCCACGGCAGCGACATCCTGTACGTGGCCTCCGCTCAAGGTATAATGTACCTATTCGTATTGTCAAGCAAGATTTATAGAATGCAGGTCAAAAAGCTCACGGCGGATTTAGATTCGATGGTTGAAATTGGGGTTTGTGAACTTAATAGTAGATTTAAAATTCAATTTGGACCAATTACAATTGTTATTTCATCCCCATCATCTCAAAGGATGGCGGTCTAATACTGTGCGTTTCTCGCGGAACTTTCTACCACGTACCTCAGTTCTGTGGAACGATTTGACTGCGGGAGTATTACCCGATGGCTACGACTTAAGGACCTCCAAGAGAAGAGCGTACTCTTTTTTAAAAAGGCCTGGCAACAAATTAGCGATCTCTCTGATTTCGCGAATATTCATGGGCGGCGTTGATTACTCTCCATCAGGTGACCCGGTTCAATGCTCAATTAACAGACATAGCCCAAAGGATTGCATGCCTCAAGTGGCAATGGGCAGAGCACATAGCGAGGAGAACAGACGGCCGTTGGGGCGGAAAAATCCTCGAGTGGAGGCCACGTGCAGGAAATCGCAGCCGTGGCAGGCCCCCCACAAGGTGGACCGACGATCTGGTGAAGATCGCGGGAATCCATTGGATGCGGGAGGCACAGTACCGATCTGTGTGGAGAACATTGGGGGAGGCCTATGTCCAGCAGTGGACGTCTATTGGCTGAAATGATGAGGTGACTCGTTTGCACGTTTGTCGCCTCTATCATAAAAAAAACCTTGCTATTTCCTAAATATGATCTTACAAAACGGCGCGGCTACTTGCTCAGTCGCCTTCCTTCCTCATAAAACAAACAGCGCATACAATTCTATCTAGAGTCACCCACAATTCTATTCGCCGACTCGCTTTAGCGGGATGCATGATCCAATTGTCGCGCTAAATTGATACTCTATTTGGCTCAATTAAACATTAATTAGCGCGCTAATGAACAGCGAGCCGCTCTATTGTTCTGCCTGTTGTGCTGGGCTGACTCATGCGCATAAACTCATGTGCGCGAGGAATGTTTAGGGTTTGCTTGGGAATGAATTGTTATTGAATTAAAGGAAAACTTTGACCGTGGGAGAGCCACGTTTCGGCATGAATGGGCCGGCTCGACCGGACTGATACCACGGCCTCTCAGAAAACTGGCGTGAAGCAGCATTGTGATGTGTTTCGCTGCGTGAGTGAGGGTACCGGAGGCCCAATCCGGGAGAAGGGGGATTAAAGGTTGGCAGCGCACTTGTAACTCCACTGGTGACGCGGGTGTCCATAGACAGCTGTGATCCGTCTGCTCATCTGCCAATTATCACATTGAACAAACCTAATGCGAGTCAAAAACGGGCGGATGTGCAGGTTCCTTTTCAGACCACCATCAATCGCTCGCCATCAGGTGATCCGTCTACTCGTCTGCCACCTATTACAAAAAAACACTGTCACTGCGGCTAAATTGATGCATTGCAACATCGGCTATGCTAATCAGTCCCAAACCCTGTAAATTTCTGAAAGTGAATTATTGTTTGAGACAAAATAAAAAAAAACACAAAATATCTTTATTTGCATAGGCTTGTACACAGCACTTACAAATTGTCATACATTTGAGTAATTTCAGACTATTTATAAGTACTTATGTGTATATTTTTTTGATTTTCGCGTTGCATTATAACTATAATGTATCAAGACGGGAATTAACTCGATAATTATTATGTGATACAACATTGTGTACTCACATATTTGACTCGCTATCACATAAGTAGTTATAAATAGTCTGAAATTACTCAAATGTATGACAATTTGTAAGTGCTGTGTACAAGCTGTGTGTCTTGATACATTATACTTATGTGTAATTTACATGTTAATACATATACATGTTGATACATAGAATATTACTAAAAAATAAATAAACATAATGCAATTTTACCGCCGGGTCGGAAAGTAGTTTTTGGTCGAGAAGATCCGGTATAAACTCGCCAGTTACTCCTTTTATAATAATAATAATTCTCAAAACATCTCATACGTTGACCTGATTCCGTACTAAGTAGCTTAAGCACTTGTGTTACAGATATCAGACAACAGAGGAACACAAATATATACTTAAATACATATATTACACCCATATTATTATTTTAATCTCTAAACCTTCAATAAGAGCCATACAGTTTAATTGTAACAAAAAATAAAATAAAGGAAATAATAAAATAAATATTATGAGGTAAACCTACTGAGACTGAGACCCTAAGCTTCACCGGGCTATAGTATAGTATGTGCTGATGGACTAAAATCGAACAGCACTTCTAAATACTGTTACTAAATAAAAGCCTAAATCTCACAATTAAATCAAAAGATCTTAAAACCCAAATAAAACACCCCCATCTCTTAAAGGTCAAGTCCCCTCCAAAGGTCACATTAAAACGCCCCATTAAACGTATCGCTATCAAGGAGTCATTAACAAAAAATAAAAGTGTCCCACAAACAATGAGTGTCCCACACACGGGACCAATAGCGGAACCGATTGGATCGACACGCGCAACGCCGGGCGCCGAGCCGGTGTCCCGCTGAGGTTAAAAAAGCGTGAAGTCATCAGTGGCCGCAGGGGTTCCAAAACATCAATGGTAATAGTTTACCAATAGTTTAAAGAGTGTAATAATATCCTACAACCGATTACGGCTACGACGGCCAATCTCAACGATCAGACGCAGGATATAGGATTATAGTGCTCTAAGTGTGTGCGCAAATACAAGTGCGCTCTATATCTCCTTACGCTCATATTCCGATGGGACACCAGCGTGACACGACCGGAGAGGGATTCGGCGCAGGAGCAACGTGCTTTCCGAGGCACGGGGGTATATGACCGCTGACTTCCTGACCCTAAGAATTTCTTACCGAAAACTTAGGTTCAAATTTTTGGCTCGACCCGGGGATCGAACCTGGGACCTCTTGCACAGAGTGCGACCCACTAACCAATGCGAAAACGAGGCAGTGAAAGAAGAGGCAGTTAAAGACTGTATCGATACATTAAGATAACCACATGCTTGCTGCAGAAAATTGACCACTGAAGTTTTTAATTTCTACGGCCTTTGGAAATCAAAGTCAAAGTGTTTGTTGCATTTCAGAAATGTGATTACAAGGTAAAGTAACATTAGGTACATTGGTATATTATGTTACCTGTTTAAGCATAGCAACAGAATCATCATCATCAGCCCATTTAAGTCCCCACTGCTGGGGCACGGGCCTCCCTCAATCACATGAGGGGTAATTGCCATACTCACCACGCTTGGCAGACGGGTTGGCGAGGGTTTTGATATAAATTCAGAGTTTTCCTTCTCTGGGTGCTGATGATCGTGCCAGCAGCTTTACCTTAGTCGCCTTTTACGACACCTCGGTAAGAGTGAGGGTGGCCTATTCTACTCTGCCGGAGACCACACGGCAACAGAATACATAGATATTAAAGTGAGACGATTCATAATGCAGAATAAATAAAACTTACCTACATTTACTTGTATCATAATAGGATTCATCTATTTATAATTAACGATATTTATTGTTAAAGATTCTTAAAAATATATTTTTGTTAAGTATCTTATGTTGTTTATTTGACTTTCATATTTATACAGTGTATCGTCATCATCTGGTTATTACAATGAAACGACATCTTTGCAAACAGACTTTTTTATAAGATGAATTCGTAGAGGAAAGAACAGAGTATATGCGAAAAATTAATTCTTGCTTTTTTATGCTCGATAAAGTAAGTAACTAATGCATTTAATATTTTTCTTTTGTAAATACATACTTATATTACATAGAAAACACCCAGATGTACTTATTACATACAAACAAACATGTTCATGCACACAAATGTTTGTATAGTGCGGGGATCGAACCCGCAACCCTTGCACCAGAGGCAGCGTTCACTACCACTGATCCAAACGGTTCATCACATAATCTTCTCATAAACACCAAACTTATACTTTTACTTTATAATAATTTTCACATACAAAAATAAAATTATTCCACGAAGTCAGAATTCGCCTTTCAATTTCACACACCTACAAAATTCATTATACTTGAAGTCTTTATTTCGAAAGTTAAGGTGACGGGTAGGGCACACTAGCGACGCCAATTGATTTAAATTGGTCCGTTTTTGTACGCGAAAATTTAATTCACGCAAAAAGTGGCCACTTTTGGCGTGAATCAATTTTTCGCGTACGCGTTGGACCCAACATTTGTGCATGGTTATTTAATAAATAGTATAAGTGCTTGCCGAGAGGTTGTAACCCCGAAATTGTTTGAAATAGATCCGGTTTAGTAGCTAACAAATTAAATCGATTGAGATCGCTAGTTAGGGCTACCCGTCGCCTTAATCACAATACTTCGTAAAGAAGTGCACTCTTTATACTAATTCCGCCACCCCTCTAAATGCGAAATTGAGCGAACACACTATAAACAGAGGGCGCCACGCGACCGACCTGCGCACGAGTGCTTTCGTGTCAAATGTACCGTAATTGGATCTTGATTTCCGCTGTCGAGTCATTTGGGGGATTTCTTGATGTTGTGGCAGCTTATAATGTCTTACAAAGGTCTCCTATTTTGGATTTATGGTAGGTACTTCGTTTTCTGCTGCTTGTTACTTTTTTTTTACCGCTAAGTATCGTGCCCAACGAAAATGATAACGTGGTCAAAGATGAAGATATTTTTAATGATATAGGTGGCAGACGAGTCGACGGATCACCTGATGGTAAGCGATTACCGCCGCCCATGGACACCTGAAACACCAGTGGTGTGGTGGTGTTAGAAAATTACGTTTTGTAGTAATTAAAGAATAATTATATTTATTAAGTTTATTTACTGTTAAATATTTAAAAACTGAAGGGATCTATCTAGATATATCCCTTCAGTAGCTTCAGTTAGTAGCTGGGCAAAGAAAAACAGATCCGAGAAATAAACACATCTCGTTCGTTGCATGCCAAAGACACTGCATCATCACGCTCAATCTTTAAAACTACCTACATTTTCATTAACTGTGACGATTAACATTTTCTCTTTATTATTATTTATAAGCGAGGATCGTTTAACAAAACAATCATTGTATCATTTACACATACTCCCTAAATAGCAATAAAATATCCAGCGATTATTCACGCTCTCCGCCGCTTGATGGGCGCGTGCGCACCCGCTGCGCGCCGCGGGCGGCCGCTGTGTTGTGACGTCATCGCGCGTGCCGCCCGCCCGTGTCCACCCGCCCTTATGTTTGTTGAACGCGTTTGCTTGATTTGGAAAAGTCAAGAGATGGGTAGGTAAACTTTATAAAGTGTTAGTAGCTCAGGGGCCCAATTCTCGGGCTCGTGACATTTATTATCATACGACATATATCACTAAAACATAGTTTTTTGTATGGTTTTCGGGTGATATCCGCCATGTTCTCAAAATATCACAAGCACGAGAATTGGGCTACAGATAGGAACGTGTGCCTTCGTTAAAAGTGGTATTAGGTTCGAATACGAGCTCTCTGGATTTATTCCCTTTTATTCCAAAACGTGGTTTAAAATAAGTAGTGGCATTAATACTGGGAATAACTGAAGAACTAGAATAAATATTATTACAAAACTAACCGTGGGAGAGCCACACTTCGGCATGGATGGGCCGGCTCGACCGGAGTGATACCACGGCCTCACAGAAAACCGGCGTGAAGCAGCACTGTGCTGTGTTTCGCTGCATAAGTGAGAGTATCGGAGGCCCAATCGGGGTAAAAGGGGGTTTTAAGGTTGGCAGCGCACTTGTGACTCCACTGGTGTCACGAGTGTCCATGGAGGGCGGCAATCGCTTATCATCAGGTGATCCGTCTGCTCATTTTAAACCTGCAATTTGTGTGTTGATTGATTATCTTTCTTGACCTAATGGAGTCTTAAAACCTGCGATTTCGTTAAGAGTAGTCTGGGCGGAATCCGGTATTAAAACTAAACACTAGCGCTTATAGAATGTATGACTTCGACAGTTTACTACCCATTTTATCAAATATTTCACTTGAAATCGGAGACGTTGCCATATTTTAAAAAAATGTTCAACTCTGCGACCCATAGATTTTTTAAGTACGCACGCCACCAATCTAACCCGTCCACTCGTATCGCTTTCCCATCCATTGTTAACCCGGATTAGCAACGCCGGCATGGCGCCGAGTGGTCATAAAAAATAAATCAGTACTTGGGCCGAGGATTGTCGACCTTTTTAATCGCGCCCTGTGACCGCATGCGGGCTTCGGTAATCGCCAAGCAGTCAGCGGGTAATTAATTTTGACATTTGATTTTTTGGGATTGAGTTGCGAAGTGTGATGCAGTGAAGGGTTAAGAGAAAGTTTATTATTTTTGAAGTATTACGTACTTTGTTTTTAAAATGTTTTTTTTTTCTAATTGATTTTGAATACATCCTGTATCATCATCATCATTTCAGCCAATAGACGTCCACTGCTGGACATAGGCCTCCCCCAATGTTCTCCACACAGATCGGTCCTGTGCCGCCCGCATCCAATGGATTCCCGCGATCTTCACCAGATCGTCGGTCCACATTGTAGAGGGCCTGCCACGGCTGCGACTTCCTGTACGTGGACCTCCAATCGAGGACCTTTCCGCCCCAACGGCCGTCTGTTCTCCTCGCTATGTGCCCTGCCCATTGCCACTTGAGGCATGCAATCCTTTGGGCTATGTCTGTGACCTTAGTTCTCCTGCGGATCTCATCATTTCTGATACGATCACGCAAGGAGACTCCGAGCATAGCCCTCTCCTTTGCTCTCTGGGTGACTTTGAGCCTCCTTAATCGGCACATAGTAAGCGGCCACGTTTCGGTTCCGTATGTCATCACTGGCAACACACACGCATTGAAGACTTTCGTCTTAAAACATCCTGTATACATGTATGTAAAAAGTCGTTCAAGTAGGAGGGTACCGGAGGCTCAATCCAGGGGAAGGGAGGGTTTAAAGGTTGTCAGCGTACTTGTGACTCCACTGGTGTCTCGGGTATCCATGGACGGCGGCAATCGCTTACCATCAGGTGATCCGTCTGTTCGTCTGCCACCTGTAGCATAAAAAAAACCTACTTAAACTCTTTTTTTATTATTTTTTATGGCTGCTGTTGTGTCTGTTTATACCGAACACATTTTAACTCTGCCAATGTCGAATGATTATAGAGACACGTTTTATATTTGAATATATAGAATTTACCGGTATGGCGGGATTATACTCTTCTCGATTTTATTTCTTACACCATCTAAAACTGCTCTGACTGATAAGTCTGCTCGTCTGCAACCTAAAATAAATAATAAATATATACGTATATTCATATTTATATATTATATTGTGTTGACGTGTATATGTATGTATGTTATATATGCGCCTAGTGTCGGACACCCCCAATGGATTCACTATTATTTTTTTCCTCTTTTTTAATTAAATAAAACATAACAGTGGCCTTATTTACTCATATGTAATTATTAGTAGCTACTTTGGTAATTTAACCGCAGTCAAAGGTGTGTTACTTTTTAGTAACAGGTTTTTACTTGGGCCTCAGGATGCGCGTTGATTCCGATACGCGTTATGTTTTGTTATACGAACCAAGCTGTATTGTACGTATCTGCTTATTCTCTATTGCCCTTTTCTCATGTATGTAGCTAATCTGTAGACAGCGGTGCTGATTGCAAATTAAGTATTGTTACCAATATATCACTTATTATATCGTTTTTAAACTTTTATGGTCACTAACATTTGAATAGTTATTTACGAGATTTCTATCATGCACCTTATTTGAGTTTCCGATATTTCGGCACTGTTGCAAGCGCCATGGTCACGGAGTAACTCCGTATCACTTATAGTGTTACATATGTGTGATTGTTTGTTGTTTTAAATAAAATAAAATAATAAAAAAAACAAAACTAAATACAACAAAACGTATGAACAAACACATAGATAGTTAGAGTATAGATAGAATATGAACAACAAGTAATAGAAACCATCGCTCATCAAAAAACACCACAAGTAGGTATTTTTCTCAAAACAAACATCTAGAGATATTTACCAAGAGTACAAACGGCCAATCAAACGAGTTACAACTAACAATAATCGCCTTTCACCAACCCTATCTTAACGAGTTCCCCTGTAACGCAAACTGAATCTTAACTCCCACACATACGGTTCAAATTGCTTCGTTGACCCGGAAAAGAGTTTTCGGCCAACAAACGAAGCGGTAACTGCGTTACTCTCGTTACGTTCCGTTACCCCTCCGTTACGTTAGTTTCGTTACGGTAACGAACTGGACTCGATTGGATGAAAGCAGTTAGCGGCTGGTGTTGTGTGCTGCTCTGCTGGTTTATAGAGTGGCTAGCTCTGAGGGTATATCTGTATGTAAGTAGATACGTATGTCAGTATATATTACAAAAATGTTGTGCTCATGCTTGTATTGTTATGCAATAAGATTTACTCGGAAATTAGTAAGAGGTTTTTTTTATGTGATAGGTGGCAGACGAGCAGACGGATCGCCTGATGGTAAGCGATTGCCGCCGCCCATGGTCACCTGCAACACCATAGGAGTCACAAGTGCGCTGCCAACCTTTAAATCCCCTTTTCCCCCGGTATGAGCCTCCGGTACCCTCACTCACGCAGCGAAACACAGCACAGTGCTGCTTCACGCTGGTTTATTGTGAGGCCGTGGTATCACTCTGGTCAAGCTGGCCCATTCATGCCGAAGCAATTTAATGCAATCTATTCTTAAATAAATAACCCACTTAAAAATTACATTTACATACCTACATGTTTGAGTGCGTTATTTACCATTTGATTTTAATTTATTGTGATAAAAATTTAAGACAGGAAAAATTTCTTCGTCTACTCAAGCACGGAATTTTGATAATGTTAATAACAAACTTGTGTCATTCAGTTCTGTTAGAGAAGCAAATACGCGAGATTCTGCCGGTAGGAGTCAAACACTCCGCGTGGGCTGATGCAATTCAAAGGTTTTAAATTAGTACCTAGTGGTTTTTAGTGAACAAATTTGGTGTTCATTTGTGCAGTGAAGTGCCGCGAAGTGATCCTGATAACAAGAATCGTTGAATCGTATTTAACACTGCTATTGTGTGTCCAGTGAGTTGTTACGGACAACTTGCTTGGACCTAATAGAGTCTTAAGCCCGCAATTGTGTTTAGAGTGGTATCGGCAGAATCCGCAGGTCGATAAAAAGTAAAATACCGGCGTTTTATTGAGTGACTGTGACTTTGCTGACTTCGGCTGTTGAGATATCTGCGGGTAGAGCCATAATATAAAAAAGGAAAATCGCCACTTTTAACAATCATTCAGGTACAGTCAACTCTCTGATGGTCTGCTCGTTCGGTGATAGGTTGAGTGTGATTTAGATAAACATGGTTTACTGTTTGATGTCCGTTTATTGAATGCCACCAAAAATACATAAAATATTATGCTAAAATTTTATTAATAACGCTTACTTGCAATTACTTAGAGACTACGTACATATGTTCTATTGCGACATGACCTCATTGCATTTCCGTTGTATACACACACTACAACTCCAAAAATATGTATACACTTTAGGACGTTGTCACAATATATACCTAATATAAGAAAGTAACCTCTACTTTCTTATAGGTAAGTATTGTGACAAGGTCCTAAAGTGTATACATATTTTTGGAGTTGACTGTACTATGTTATGTAATAAGATCCACTAACGCCCTGTTGGTCTAGTGGTTTAAGTACCGGATCGTGATCTCGGGGTTCTGGGTTCAATTTCCGGATTGAGCAAAAAGTATGTTTTGAATCTTTCGAACATAGCTCGGGCTTGTGATCACCAATCCGCATTTGGCTAGTGTTGTGATAAAGCCTAATCTCATCATAGTAGCTATGACTTGATTTCTATAATGGAGGCCTTTGCCCTGCAGTGGGACAGTTTATAGGCTGATACTTTATTTTGCAGGTACTATATAGAATGATCGATCTGACATGAATAGCATGCACACAACACAAATCTAGTAAGTACAGTGGCGGTCAAAAAGTGTTTACCAGTTTAGAAATTTGATTCTATATCACCTAATCAAGTTACATATTACCTTTTTAAAGTAAATATGAAAAAAGACACAAAGAGGATACAACACAGAAACAGCCATAAAAAACCTAATTTCTTTGAAATGACATGGCATTTATCATAAAATTTATTTGAAAGTCTTTTGAACTGTCAGCTGTCATATCATTAAAAAAGATACCATATCTATGATCAATATTATGTAATAGACAAATAGAACTTATCACCTACATGTGTGCGTGCGATTATGATCCTTTAGGTGGTAAACACTTTTTGACCGCGACCGTACAGATTGGTACTTATCTCCAGTATCTAACGAAGAGATTTTTATATGCTAAATTCATCACCTAATGACGGCAATATTGGAGCCACCAAGCCCTCTTAAAAGAAGTTACAATCAACTGATAGATATTTTTAATTATGGTAATACTCGAGCGTCCTGATAGCGTAGTGGCTGGTTTAAAGTAACTGCTGTGTTTGAGATTCCAAGGCCCTCTGAGATAGTCACCCCGGAGTCTAAACAGGCGGTGCTTTAAGCTGTTGGGCCTGCGCTGCATCGCTCTCAGGTCATTCTTGTGTTCAAAGGGAAAATAACGTTAGGGAATAGAGAGTAAACCCGTGTTTGAGTAGACCTTAGTGCACTACTATAACAACCTGCAAATCTGAAAATTTTAAAAATGCCTTAGATAGAGGTAACGTGCACATTGACGAGTGGTGCCAATTGGTGCCATTTATTTGTAACTTAGTAAGATAAAATTTCTCTCTCCGAGATCGAATCCGAAATGAGGTGATCCGGCAGAGAACCAAAGTTATCGACATTGCTCACCGGATTAGCAAGCTTAAGTGGCAGTGGGCTGGCCATATTAGCCGCAGAACCGACAACCGATGGGGTAAACGAGTTCTGGAGTGGAGACCGCGTCTTGGCAAACGTAATGTAGGGCGCCCTCTGGCTAGGTGGGGGGACGATCTGCGCAGGATGGCTGGCAAGAGCTGGATGCGAGAAGCCATGGATAGATCACAGTGGCGAACAATTGGAGAGGCCTACGTCCAGCAGTGGACTGCGATAGGCTGATGATGATGATGAAGATAAAATTTGACTTTGAGTCCATAAAAAGTGGTGCTACCTATAGTTATACATTTTATTCTATGCTAATAGTTACTGCACGCCCCTTTAATACAGTTACAAAATTCTCAAAATTATGAATGGTCCCCACCCTAGGCCTTGGGCAGCCCTACAGACAACCAAAAGTATTAAAATACATATAGTGATAATAAGTCAATTTGAATTTCTTATTCGGGGAGGGTAAATAAGAACGCCGGAGCTCGGATGATGAAAGTTGTAAGTGGATCAGCATAATTTTTATTGGGTAAATCATTCCGGGAGCGGGATTGTTACAACACCACAACTTCGGAAGTGGCTCGCTCCACGGGACTCGACACTCCTTCCTGAGACAAAAAAGTGGGATATCTTTTATTTCAAATTTCCATTTTTTTTAAGTTGCGACCGTTTATCTTTCATACGACTTTTTATATGATAGGTGGCAGACGAGCAGACGGATCACTTGATGGTATGTGATTTCCGCCGCCCATGGGCACCCGTGACACGAGTGGAGTCACAAGTGCGCTGCCAACCTATAAACCCCCGTTTTCCCCGGATCGGGCCTCCGGTACCCCCACTCACGCATCAAAACACAGCACAGTGAACCTGTTACTAAACAGTAACACACATATGACTACGGTGAAATTACCAAAGTAGCGACTCATAATTTCTTGGCCTTGAGTTATGTGTAAATAAAGAATAACACATCCATTTCTAATGAGAAATAATTAAGTTACATATGAGTAAATAAGGCCACTATTAGTTGTTTAATTAAAAAAGAGGAATAAAATAATAATTAATCTATTGGGGGTGCCTAAGGATGCACGGTTCGACCGACACTTGGCGCACATAGGTAGATATTCCTGTTAACATACATATACATCTTTATTACTTATTAAATTAATGAGTATTGAAATCTTTTGTTAGAATCAATTACATAAATTATGTTTGACTATTATTTGCCTAAACAGGTAATTGTGCGAACTATGCTATTTGTAAGATCTGTATTTTTTTTGTACCACCACAATTCACAATAAAGTTTTTACTTACTTACTTACACAGAATGTCTTTTCCAGTTGCAACCTCGGGTGAGCTTGTACTATCGTAATCCTTAGGTATACCTATAGAATAGAGGAACTAGATTAACTGGGTCATAGATGAATTATTTTACAGTTTAATAGGATAGACTTATTAGGATAGTTTACTAACTATATGTATTTTTGGGAAGTGTCAAAATACCAGTGTCATGTCCGCACGGGCAAAGATATACACTGAGCCACAGCCTTTTTAGCTGTTGCAGCGCACACATAGAGCTTAACAGATGAACAGGTTATAGTTAATGTTCCAGTGTGTCATTTGTTTTACATTAATGTGTGTATATCATGCAGCAGTACAATAAACGTATTATCTGTCTATCTATCTATCCGAAACGTGTAGGTTTCTTCAATATCCGTCTGCTCGTTTGCCATTTCGCACGCCGTTTCGGATTACCCACGTTTTTATTCATCCTGCTACAATTTTATAACTTTATCTTTCTTATTATTGACTAACGTTAGACCCCAACCACACCTGATAGAAAGTAACAGAGAGGTCGAGGAGTAACTTGGACGGCATGTAACATCATCTTATTTATCAGGAGGGATGGTAGATCAATGCATAAGAACGCGCCTTCCATACGGAGGGTTGCGTGCGTTTTTTTATTCTAGAGGCGGACAAACGAGCAAGCGAGTCACCTGATGGAAAGTAATCAACGCCGCTGATGACCAGACAGGTCATGGTTCAAATTTGAGCATGCACCTCTGGATTATTAAAATATATGGGCATATTTTTACCATGTGCTGTGTTTCGCTGCATGAGTGAGGGTACCGGAGGCCCAATCCGGTGGAAAGAGGGTTTAAAGGTCGGCAGCGTGACTCCATCGGTGCAGCGGGTGTCTATGGGCGGAAGCAATTGCTTACCATCAGTGTGCCACTTATCACATAAAAAAACTCGGCGGCGAAGGAAAACATCGTGAGGAAATCTGCACGTCTCGGGTAGTTTCTTAGAATTGTAGATGCCTACAATATTAGAGATACTGATCCAGAACGTGTAACCGTGATCTAGTTGGTCTGGTTCCTCCGTCTAAGGTCAGGCGGCAGTCGTCGTTGTCGTCATCGTCGTCAGCCCATTTAAGTCCCCACTGCTGGGGCACGGGCCTCCCTCAATCACATGAGGGGTAATTGCCATACTCACCACGCTTGGCAGACGGGTTGGCGAGGGTTTTGATATAAATGCAGAGTTTTCCTTCTCTGGGTGCTGATGATCATGCCAGCAGCTTTACCTTAGTCGCCTTTTACGACACCTCGGTAAGAGTGAGGGTGGCCTATTCTACTCTGCCGGGGACCACACGGCGGCAGTCGCATCATTGCAATTACCAAACTACCGAATCTAGGATCACTAACCCATTGGATGAAAGCAGTTAGCGGCTGGTGTTGTGTGCTGCTCTACTGGTAGAGAGGCTAGCTATGAGGGTATATCTGTATGTAAGTAGATACGTATGTCAGTATTTATTACGAAAACGTTGTGCTCATGCTTGTCTTGTTATGCAATACGTTTTACTCAGAAATTAGTAAGAGATTTTTTATGTGATAAGTGGCAGACGAGCAGACGTATTGCCTGATGGTAAGCGATTGCCGCCGCCCATGGTCACCTGCGACACCATAGGAGTCACAAGTGCGCTGCCAACCTTCAAATCCCTCTTTCCCCGGAATGGGCCTCCGGTACCCTCACTCACGCAGCGAAACGCAGGCAAGCAGTGCTGGTTTTCTGTGAGCCGTGGTAATCACTCTAGTCGAGCCGGCCCATTCTTGCCGAAGCGTGTCTCTCGCAAGGTCAAAAAATACAATCCATTTCTTTATTTTTTTTTTTTATTTATTTAAGACAACAAACAATTACACACAGTAACACTATAGTGATGTACACTAGATAACAAACTTAGTGTGCAAATAAGCACGATGTCTACCAGATTAGTTACAGACATGAGAAAAGGGCAATAGAGAATAAGCAGGTAAAAACCTGAGGCTCAAGTAAAAACCTGTTACTAAACAGTAACACACATATGACTACGGTGAAATTACCAAAGTAGCTATAATAATTCTTGCCTGGAGTATGTGTAATAATGAATAACATCCCATTTCTAATGAGAAATAATTAAGTTACATATGAGTAAATAAGGCCACTATTATGTTTTGTTAATTAAAAAAGAGGAATAAAATATAATAATCTTATGGGGTTCCTAAAGGAATGCACGGTTCGACCGACACTTGGCGCACCATAGGAGATTATTCTGTAACATACATATACATCTTTATTACTTATTAAATTAATGAGTATTGAAATCTTTTGTTAGAATCAATTACATAAATTATGTTTGACTATTATTTGCCTAAACAGGTAATTGTGCGAACTATGCTATTTGTAAGATCTGTATTTTTTTTGTACCACCACAATTCACAATAAAGTTTTTACTTACTTACTTACACAGAATGTCTTTTCCAGTTGCAACCTCGGGTGAGCTTGTACTATCGTAATCCTTAGGTATACCTATAGAATAGAGGAATTAGATTAACTGGGTCATAGATGAATTATTTTACAGTTTAATAGGATAGACTTATTAGGATAGTTTATTAACTATATGTATTTTTTGGGCAGTGGCAAATACCAGTGTCATGTCCGCACGGGCAAAGATATACACTGAGCCACAGCCTTTTTAGCTGTTGCAGCGCACACATAGAGCTCAACAGATGAACAGGTTATAGTTAATGTTCCAGTGTGTCATTTGTTTTACATTAATGTGTGTATATCATGCAGCAGTACAATAAACGCATTATCTGTCTATCTATCTATCCGAAACGTGTAGGTTTCTTCAACATCCGTCTGCTTGTTTGCCATTTCGGATTACCCAGGTTTTTATTCATCGTGCTACAATTTTATAACTTTATCTTTCTTATTATTGACTAACGTTTGACCCCAATCACACCTGATAGAAAGCGACAGCGAGGTCTAGGAGTAAGTTGGACGGCATGTAACATCATCTTATTTATCAGGAGGGATGGTAGATCAATGCATAAGAACGCGCCTTTCATACGGAGGGTTGCGTGCGTTTTTTTATTCTAGAGGCGGACAAACGAACAAGCGAGTCACCTGATGGAAAGTAATCAACGCCGCTGATGACCAGACAGGTCATGGTTCAAATTTGAGCATGCACCTCTGGATTATTAAAATATATGGGCATATTTTTACCATGTGCTGTGTTTCGCTGCATGAGTGAGGGTACCGGAGGCCCAATCCGGTGGAAAGAGGGTTTAAAGGTCGGCAGCGTGACTCCATCGGTGCAGCGGGTGTCTATGGGCGGAAGCAATTGCTTACCATCAGTGTGCCACTTATCACATAATAAAACTCGGCGGCGAAGGAAAACATCGTGAGGAAATCTGCACGTCTCGGGTAGTTTCTTAGAATTGTAGATGCCTACAATATATGAGATACTGATCCAGAACGTGTAACCGTGATCTAGTTGGTCTGGTTCCTCCGTCTAAGGTCAGGCGGCAGTCGTCGTTGTCGTCATCGTCGTCAGCCCATTTAAGTCCCCACTGCTGGGGCACGGGCCTCCCTCAATCACATGAGGGGTAATTGCCATACTCACCACGCTTGGCAGACGGGTTGGCGAGGGTTTTGATATAAATGCAGAGTTTTCCTTCTCTGGGTGCTGATGATCATGCCAGCAGCTTTACCTTAGTCGCCTTTTACGACACCTCGGTAAGAGTGAGGGTGGCCTATTCTACTCTGCCGGGGACCACACGGCGGCAGTCGCTTCATTGCAATTACCAAACTCCCTAATCTAGGATCACTAACCCATGGATGAAAGCAGTTAGCGGCTGGTGTCGCGTGTTGCTCTACTGTAGAGTGGATAGGTATGAAGGTATATCTGTATGTAAGTAGATACGTATGTCAGTATTTTTTACGAAAACGTGCTCATGCTTGTCTTGTTATGCAATATGTTTTACTCAGAAATTAGTAAGAGGTTTTCTATGTGATAAGTGGCAGACGAGCAGACGTATTGCCTGATGGTAAGCGATTGCCGCCGCTCATGGTCACCTGCGACACCATAGGAGTCACAAGTGCGCTGCCAACCTTCAAATCCCTCTTTCCCCCGGAATGGGCCTCCGGTACCCTCACTCACGCAGCGAAACGCAGCGCAGTGCTGGTTTTCTGTGAGGCCGTGGTATCACTCTAGTCGAGCCGGCCCTTTCATGTCGAAGCAATTTAATGCAATCCATTCTTTCGGTTCGCTTCGGCTCCCTGTGTAGGGTTAGCTTAAGGGGTAGGTTAAGCTTTAAACACAACTGAGAATTATACGTTAAGAGTAGATAGATAGATAGATAGGTATACTTTATTGCACCCCGGCCGTGAGGCCGTGTGGTCCCCGGCAGAGTAGAATAGGCCACCCTCACTCTTACCGAGGTGTCGTAAAAGGCGACTAAGGTAAAGCTGCTTGCATGATCATCAGCACCCAGAGAAGGAAAACTCTGCATTTATATCAAAACCCTCGCCAACCCGTCTGTCAAGGCGTGGTGAGTATGGCAATACCCTCATGTGCTTGAGGGAGGCCCGTGCCCCAGCAGTGGGGACTTAAATGGGCTGATGATGATGATGACTTTATTGCACAAAAAAAACCCAACTTAAAAAAAAACTAGGCATTACAGAATCTTAATTATACAATTTCGGCGGTCTTATCGCTGGAAGTGATTTCTACCAGACAACCTTCAGGCAAAGGATATTTGATAGTAGAGGAGGGGTAGGTAGGTGCAATATTGAAATATAGGAAATAAAAGTGAACTGTAGATATCGCACCTTCTCAGATCAAATACTGACCAAAATCAAAATGGACAACATTTCAAAATTGCTAAGCTATGAAACAAAAAATACCAATTCTTTATTTACTTTTCCGCTGCTCGAATATATATTTATTTATTTTTTGTATTGCTTATTTACTGAGAAAAAAATTAAAAAACTAAAAAACGTAAGATGACGTCATCCGGACGGCAAGAAATGTTAAAATATTCTTTGACTTAGCACAATTATAGTTTTAAATTTACGAAATGCCAAACTTATGACATGCAACTTTCAAAAAAAAGACAACTTGTCACCGTTGAATGAATGAATGACGTTGACAATGTTGACACTAGTATTATTTACCTTTGACAGTAGTACCTTTTTATTAAAACAATGATAAGCAAAGGAATATCGCTGTATAGCTGTCAGATGACGTCATTTGGCGCTTACGACTATTTAGAATATAAAGAATTTCAACAATTATTTCATGCATAAAAATGGCCAAATTTCGAAAAAAGAAAAAATAAGGGTCTGTTCATTTTATGTCTATTTTCATATAAAAAAACAATATGGACATGTTAAAAATATGAAATGTTGTCCATTGTTGAAGTAAATAACGCACTTAAACATTTCATCTCGTGTTCATATGTGCGTGTGTGTGTATTTTTTGTGATAGGTGGCAGACAAGTAGTCGGATCGCCTGATGGTGAGCGATTGCCGCCGCCCATAGACACCCGACACTAGTGGAGTCACAATACTATTTTGATTTAGCTTATATCTACAATTTTGAGTTAGGTCAGTATTTTACAGAGGGTGCGATCATCTTATTTATAATAGGACGTCCCCAAAACATCCCCGCCATGGCCCCCCTCGCCAGCCGCATTGCGATGCAAATTGTACGAATGATAGCGCAACTCCCTTACAAATTGCTTTCCAAATTTTAATTTGTTATTTGGATCCACAATTAGCTTCCATCCCATTTTGCAGACGTAACGATGTGGAATTGTTACTTGATGTTATTAATTTTCTTCTTATGGTGTGGGTTTTATTAGGCTACAACTTTTTCCTAAGGTAAGAGTAAACTAAACATGCATCTTCTGACGAACTTCACCTACCATCAGGTGACTCGCTTGCTCGTATATCTGTATGTACAACCTGTGCGGATAAAGAATGGGATCAGAAATGGCGGCGCATCTATTCACTTCTCGCTCGCACACTATTTGCGTCTATACTCGCACTCCACGAGTGCGAGTAAGACGAAGTGAATAGATGCGCCGCCATTTCTGATGCCATTCTTTAACCGCACGGGTTGTAAGTAGATACGCATGTCAGTATTTATTACGAAAACGTTGTGCTCATGCTTGTCTTGTTATGCAATACGTTTTACTCAGAAATTAGTAAGAGGTTTTTTTTGTGATAAGTGTCAGACGAGCAGACGGATTGCCTGATGGTAAGCGATTGCCGCCGCTCATGGTCACCTGCGACACCATAGGAGTCACAAGTGCGCTGTTAACCTTTAAATCCCCCTTTTCTCACTCACGCAGCGAAACACAGCACAGTGCTGGTTTTCTGTGAGGCCGTGGTATCACTCTAGTCGAGCCTGCCCCTTCACACGTGATCGAAGCAATTTAGAATGCATCCCTTCTTTCGTTTCGCTTCGGCTCCCTGTGTAGGGTTAGCTTAAGGGGTAGGTTAAGCTTTAAACACAACTGAGAATTATACGTTAAGAGTAGATAGATAGATAGATAGGTATACTTTATTGCACCCCGCCGTGAGGCCGTGTGGTCCCCGGCAGAGTAGAAATAGGCCACCCTCACTCTACCGAGGTGTCGTAAAAAAGCGACTAGGTAAGCTGCTTGCATGATCATCAGCACCCAGAGAAGGAAAACTCTGCATTTATATCAAAACCCTCGCCAACCCGTCTGTCACTCGGGTGATATGCAATTACCCCTCATTGTGATTGAGGGAGGCCCGTGCCCCAGCAGGGGGGACTTAAATGGGCTGATGATGAGATGCTTTATGTTGCCAAAAAAAAACCCAACTTAAAAAAAAACTAGGGCCTTACAAATCTTAATTATACGAATTTGGCGGTCTTATCTCTGAAGTGATTTCTACCAGACAACCTTCAGGCAAAGGATATTTGATAGTAGAGGAGTGGTAGGTGGTGCAATATTGAAATAGGGAAATAAAAGTGAACTGTATATATCGCACTCTCAGTCAAATACTGACCAAAATCAAAATGGACAACATTTCAAAATTGCTAAGCTATGAAACAAAAAATACCAATTCTTTATTTACTTTTCCGCTGCTCGAATATATATTTATTTATTTTTTGTATTGCTTATTTACTGAGAAAAAAATTAAAAACTAAAAAACGTAAGATGACGTCATCGGACGGCAGAATGTAAAATATTTCTTTGCTTAGCACATTATAGTTTTAAATTTACGAAATGCCAAACTTATGACATGCAACTTTCAAAAAAAAGACAACTTGTCACCGTTGAATGAATGAATGACGTTGACAATGTTGACACTAGTATTATTTACCTTTGACAGTAGTACCTTTTTTTATTAAAACAATGATAAGCAAAGGAATATCGCTGTATTCAGCTGTCAGATGACGTCATTTGGCGCTTACGACTATTTAGAATATAAAGAATTTCAACAATTATTTCATGCATAAAAATGGCCAAATTTCGAAAAAAGAAAAAATAAGGGTCTGTTCATTTTATGTCTATTTTCATATAAAAAAACAATATGGACATGTTAAAAATATGAAATGTTGTCCATTGTTGAAGTAAATAACGCACTTAAACATTTCATCTCGTGTTCATATGTGCGTGTGTGTGTATTTTTTGTGATAGGTGGCAGACAAGTAGTCGGATCGCCTGATGGTGAGCGATTGCCGCCGCCCATAGACACCCGACACTAGTGGAGTCACATACTATTTTGATTTAGCTTATATCTACAATTTTGAGTTAGGTCAGTATTTTACAGAGGGTGCGATCATCTTATTTATAATAGGACGTCCCCAAAACATCCCCGCCATGGCCCCCCTCGCCAGCCGCATTGCGATGCAAATTGTACGAATGATAGCGCAACTCCCTTACAAATTGCTTTCCAAATTTTAATTTGTTATTTGGATCCACAATTAGCTTCCATCCCATTTTGCAGACGTAACGATGTGGAATTGTTACTTGATGTTATTAATTTTCTTCTTATGGTGTGGGTTTTATTAGGCTACAACTTTTTCCTAAGGTAAGAGTAAACTAAACATGCATCTTCTGACGACTTCACCTACCATCAGTTGACTCGCTTGCTGTATATCTGTATGTCAACCTGTGCGAATAAGAATGGGATCAGAAATGGGCGGCGCGTCTATTCACTTCTCGCTCGCACACTATTTGCGTTCCGATACTCGCAGCTCCACGAGTGCGAGTATAGACGAAGTGAATAGATGCTGCCGCCATATTCTGATGCCATTCTTTAACCGCACGGTTGTAAGATAGATACGCATGTCAGTCATTTAATTACGAAACGTTTGTGCTCAATGCTTGTCTTGTTATGCCAATACGTTTTTTACTTCAGTAAAAATATAAAGAGGTTTTTTGTGATAAGTGTCAGACGATCAGACTGATTGCCTGATGGTAAGCGATTGCCAGACGCTCATGCGTCATCACCTATGCGACCCATAGGAGTCACCAGGTGCGCCCTTGTTTAACCTTTAAATCCCCCTTTTCTCACATCACGCTGCGAAACACAGGCACAGTGCTTGGTTTTCTGTGAGGCCGTGGTATCACCTCTGGTCGAGGCGGCCCTTTTATTCATGCCGAAGGCCTCCCTTTGTCATAAAAAAAACACGAAACATATACCCACCTTTTTATGAATCGCGATCTATAGTTATTACCGTACTAAAGCTCATGTCAACCCGTTTAAAGGGCTGCAACGAAATTTTGTTCCAGGACTATCCTTAGTTCGCGAATTTGTAATAAGGAGGTACGTACACCAATTTCCAAAATACAGCTTTACCTAGTTTAGGAATTTCATTGCCAATTACTTTGCTTTTAGGTAAACCCTTAAGTTTAGTTCTAGAACTTACCCCTAAGGAGTTACCTCTTAATAGAAAACGCAAAAGAAAAGTTTGGGAAGTAGTTTCGTTCTAGCTCCTTTTAACATTGCGTGGTAAAACGGGATGGTGTATAAGCTTATACAAATACAAATACAAATAATTTTATTTTCTCATATTCATTCTCATACATGTTTTGAGATGCTCCAGTAAGTAATAAAATACTTGAGTTGGAGCTATCTCGCTCTTCCCATTACATTTCACTTAAATGAGTAAATAAAATCTAAAGCTACTAAAAATTGGCAAAAAATAATAATAATAAGGTTCTTATTTTTAACACTTCTTGAATTTAGGTACATAAGTATTTTAAATTTAACTTTAAATTATACAAAAAAAGGGTTATAAACAAATTTAGTGTGGTGTGTGTGTTCTGTGTATGTGTGTGTTTGTGTGTATGTGTGTGTGTGTGTTGTGTGTGTGTGTGTGTGTGTGTGTGTGTGTGTGTGTGTTGTGTGTGTGTGTGTGTGTGTGTGTGTGTGTGTGTGTGTGTGTGTGTGTGTGTGTGTGTGTATGTCATTTATCTATACTGAGAAGTTTTTCAGTATCCTCATAATTTAGTCTAGTTATAACTTAAGATCGCGTTTTTTAATAAGGTGGTTATTGATTCTTGCTACTATTGTCCACGCAAGGAGTCGTAGCAGACAGTAGAATATTTCATTCATTATTTTTTTTATTGCTAAAATAGGCAGACGAGCTTGCGGCCCATCTGATAGCAAACAGCATCCGCCGCTCATAGACATCAACAATGCCGGAGCACAGTCATGCCGCTGCCTACCGTGAAAAAAGTACTCATTTCAAACCTCGTTTAAAAAGGACATGTCATAGCGATCAGGGAACACCGCGGCTGGAGGCTCATTCCAGAGTTTGCACGAGGGAGGTAAAAAAAGAATTTATGAATGAAATTTTACACTGACTGCCACGAGTCCTTGCGTCGACTATAGTTAGATCTCTTTTGCATTTAAGCACATGTCTAAAGTAAGTAAGTTCTTTTGCACATTAGTTATATGAGTCTGTAATGATGGCACCTATCACTCGAGATACAGGTATGACACTTTCAACGCAATCGAATATTAACCGTAGACCTAAATAAAAACCTAGCTAAGTAAATACGAAAAGCAAATATTCGAGTATATAAGACTTAACCCAACTTGACAAACATTAAAACTGATTCCGTTAACGACATAACGTCCCTTTGACAGAATCAAAGTTTAATTCGCCAGCATAATTCGGACCAATGAAGGCGCGCAATCGTAGTGTTGTGAGAAACTCGACTTCTTCCTATCCTGAAGGCTTATTATGGGATTCAAGTTTTTTTTGAAAACTTACAGATTTCGAAGAGTGATAAAGAGAATCGTACAGCATGAGGTGAGAGAGGCCTAATTCACCTTCGTCCACGGATTCAGGCCAAATGACTGAATTCTTTTTTCTCTTTATAGACTCGAGTCAAATCATTAAAAAACATACGAGTATGTCATGTCATTACTACGAGAACTCATATTAACTGAGTCTTTTCAAAAACATCGGGTAAGCCTATGTTTGTGCACGTTCTGGAACGAGATCCGAGCCATAGTGTTACCAGATAAATTATATGTCCTTTTTAATTTTCATCCATGACTGTGTCTACAAGCAGCGCGGTTACCATAATTTGTCGCAGGTTTGACAGCCTAATTGAAGTAATAAAAAAACAAAACTCTGTGCAATAACGTAACCACACTCAAGCAATTGCCATTCCATACCTCAACTTTCTACCACGTGCCTCAGTTTTGTGAAATGGTTTGGCTGCAGAAGTACCTATGTCCCTAGGGCAACGACTAAGGACCTTCAAGAGATGAGCATGGTTCTTTCTAAAAGGCCTGCAACAGCTTAGCAACCTCTCTGATTTCGCATGTGTTCATGGGTTGCGGTGAATACTTACCATCATTGATGACCCGCTTGCTCAGTTGTCACCTCTATTTTTATTATTATATCAAGCCTGGAGGCCAATTCTACTCACAACTTTACGTACGAATCGCAACTGCATCACTATTAAACCTCAACTTTTAAGCCGTTTCTTATTCTACTAACAGCAACGGTCCAGTTGCGATTACGTTTCGATCCAATTCACGCTGAACTTGAAAATCGAATCAAAACTCTATAGTAAATGCTATTTGACTAAAATTGTAACGTTTCAGTTCAGCGTGCTAAATTACTAAAACGTGAATACCTCATACGCAAAATTTATTCACGGTTAGTAGGATTGACATCCTGTACTGTCTCACTGCAGAGCAAAGGCCTCCCCACCCGCCTTCCAGCGTTTTAGTTCTTGAGCTACGAACCTCTATCATAAAAAAAGACTCGAGTCTCGAATGTTAGACTTTAAGCAAACCTTTTACTACACTACGCAACTCGACGCTCAAGCGGTCCGAATCGGATTCCGACGAAACTCAGTAATCGTATCGTGTGGCGAGGAACACAAATTATTCGTGAGCCGAAACTCTGTAACTTCGTCAACCCTATAAAGGAGGAGAACAAAGCGAACCACAATTGACTACCTGGGTCGATGGAAGTTTTTAAAAATGGCCGGCCAAGATGGCTCTGGTTCATATACCGATGAGTCTGTAGATTCCGAAACAAAATATAAACTGGTTACTTCGAATTCGAACTAACTACCTACATTGATTCATGTTCATGGTTTTTTCTTTACTTTGCTTTATTACATATACTCGTACAACCATCATGGCCGTCACCTTGCTACGTGTAGGAAACCAAAGGTGGTGTGTGGACTATAACTCTAACCAAAACCCCTGGGGTGTCCATCTCTGCGCAATATTCGTAGCCGTCGGAAACCCTACAGCCGGGACCAGACCGAACCGCTGATCGCGCTCGCCGCTTCATTCCTGGCGCAATACAGCCTTTCATTGCTGTACGACCTACCAGGACACCCAGTCTGGCCACGTCGTCCCCCGTGGAGTCCCCCTTACATACTCCGAAGGTCCGTTTAGTCGCCTGTTACGACAGGCCGGGAATACCTTGACAGTATTCTTAAACGCTCCTAATACCAACCAACGCAACGTTTTGCTTTTGATCACGAAGACTTCTCTTCTTTATTCGTGCCTCTTCCCAAATCATTTACTGTCAGTCCTTTGAATATGTCTTTTCCAGCTCTTTCTATCGAGGTGGCTTGTTGGTAACGTCATGAAGATTTATATTATAAAAATGAAAGAATCGCTGACTTAAGTACTTATCTACCCACCCACATAATAATAGACACCTCTCTATTTTCATAGAACTAGACGAACTTGGGATCCACTGGATAGAACACCGGATCAATGCATCCATTCTTGCTGAAATCAAGATACCAATGAGGCTCTTACCCATATGCTTGAGAAGGTATCTCGAGTTTTTCGGACACGTCGTAAGGAAATGTGGAGACAACCTGGAGAAACTGCTTCTTCTTCAACTTAACGAGAAAAGACCGAACCGGAAGAAGTCTAACGTAATGGTCAAACCAGATCAGCTAAAGACTTAATCTGTCTGCGGTGCCATTTACGCCACTGAAGATAGGTCAAGCTGGCGAAAGATAATCCGGCAACAAGTTATTCGTCGGGGTCACGACCCTCAGCATTGAGGTCAATCGACACAAGGAGTCAGGGAGACGAACTTTGAGAACTTCATCCACTGGCTGGATAGCCAGTGGATGAAGTTCTCAAAGGACCGAATGGATAGCTACACCACAGGCCCTGCACCTCGTGTGCCTTATAAGCGATACTATATGACTTCCGTTCTTCCTTTTCAGTTAGAGAACCCTAAAAATGGCCGCTCTTTGATAGGTAACTCGATAACGGCGCCGCGGGACGCGAAAATGCAATTTGTGAGGAATCGCTCCGCCTTTGACGGAGATGGTAGATTTGCTTGTTTTCCTTTCTCGTACACGTGAATAAACTAAAAAATTCGAGGCGAGTCTCGGAGTTCCAACGTGACGTGAGCCAAATAGGCAATAGTGTGGTTCAAGTTTATTTCTACGGAACCACTTACATGAAACCACTAAACGTATAGTTCTTACTTACAGGACTATAGTGGAGGTCACTAGTGTAACTTTGACCGTGGAAGAGCCACACTTAGGCATGAATGGGCCGGCTCGGCTGGAGTGGTACCACAGCCTCACGAAAACCAGTGTGAAGTAGTGTCTGTGCTATGTTTCGCTGTAAGAGCGAGGGTATCGGAGGCTCAATCTGCGGAAAGGGGGTATAAAGGTTGGCAGCGCATTTGTGATTTGATACCGTCAGGTGATTTCGTCTGCTTGTCTGCCTATTATTAACACATCCTTTGTACGTAGGAAGCTTCCGCCTCGTCCTTGCATGATCTGAAGTCGCTGTTTGATGTTACCCACGTTTATTCTAGACCTGGCCAAAACGTATCATTCAAAAGATTGGAACATTTGCATCTGGAACAGTGCAGAGATGCGGATCAGTGAAACGCTTCATTTAGAACATCGACTCTCAGATAGATCCGTGATTCATTCCGCTCATTTCGGAATCATTCGGCTCACTCGGATCATTCAGCTCATTTGGCTCATCGGATCATTCCGCTCATTCGGATCATTCGGCTCACTCTGATCATTCAGCTCATTCAGATCATTCAGTTCACTCGGAGTCGAGATCCCATTTGAGTCGAATGATACATTCGGAGCGAACTATTAGAGATTCGGAACAGTGTATCATTTTTCTGAGTCGGATCACTGAGTCCTTTGAGTTACACACGTCTAGTTCATTCTGATCTGCATTTGGTTGGTCGCATAGTGGTTGTTGCCTATTGCCTTCACGCAGATATATTTTCTCCAGGACTTGGCTTCATCTCCTAAAGGCAATTTTTCACTCATACAATATTCGCATATAAATCACGAATAAAACAGGCCCTGCATGAAATGAGCTCATTTCTATTCCGCGAAAACAAATTCGTAACTCGGCGAAACTCGTAAAATCATCCGCAACACACTTTTAATAAGCGAAAACAGCTAACACGGTCCGTGCATAAGTTAACATAACAGTCCTGCTTGTTAAAACATAAATTAGAAACGTCCGTGGAGCGATGTGCGCCCCTACATCTAGGGTTCACACTAAGCAGTATTTTTCCTGCATGTACAGTCACGAGCTTTAATTTGGGACATTATTTCCGTTAAATGTCGTTAGAACATTCATAATGCAATAAGGTCGAAATTTTAGTGCAATGGTTTTTTTATGACATAGGTGGCAGACGAGCAGACGGATTAGCTGTTGGTAAGCGACCGCCGCGGCCCATGGACACCCGCAACACCAGTTGAGTCACAAGTGCGCCGCCGTGAATATCAAGTTAAGACGTAAAATGTCTTATCTAATCGACCCTATAAAACGATAACCTCTTTGCAAAAATCTATCATCACGGTTTTCTAATTACGATCATATGTTGTGTCACTCGTGTCAGTGTCAGTCAAGAAAATAGTTTATTGTTACATTTTCACAAATAAAAACGATATTGCTATATAGATAGAACACAGGGCCAAAGTGTTATCACCCACGTAACAACTACTCGGAAAACATCGGTAATGATCGTATGCCGTCGCTAAAGTTGACGTTTTTGCACCTTTGCCCCTAGAAAAGTAAAGTTGTCGATGGTAAATACTATGACTTTGACCCGTCAAAATATTAGCAATTATTAATAGCGAAAGTTTGCTACACGACATTCAACCTTAGATGGGTCCCAAATTAAAGCTCGTTACTGTACGTACAGACACACATCCAAGTATACAAAACTGTCAAATTTCTTCAACCGATGAGAATCGGTTGAAGAAACCGAACGTCAAACGTTCGGCTTAATTAAGGTGAGAACCTTAATGTCAAACGTTCAGTTCTATAAAAATTGAGGAATTTTGACAGATTGTAGTTACCTGATGTGTGGCTGTTCTGTACTTAGGTTCGTTACTGCGTAATGACTGCCTCGGTGGCGCAGTGGTTAGGGGGTTCGCATTTTAAAGCAACGGGCTGCGCACTTAGGTTCCGGTTTCGATCCCCGGGTCGGGCCAAAATTGTGCACCTAAGTCTCGGAAAGCACGAATAAGCCGTGGGTCCTGCGCCCAATTCCCTCTCCGGTCGTGTCAAGCCTAGCATCGGAATATGAGTAGAAGGGAATTGAGAGTGCACTTGTGTTTGCACACACACTTGAGCACTATAATATATCCTGCATACGTGGCTGATCGTTGAGATTAGCCGCCGTAGCCGTAATCTGTTGGAGGGATTATTTGGTTACTGAAATGTTTTTTACTCAAATCGAGTCATGTTTTAGCATAGCTTGTTCGGACTGATACCACGGCACCATAAAAAATGTTTGCAGCCGCGCCTGTATTTCGCCGACTGAGTGAGGGTCAATCCGGGAAAGGGGGAGTTTAAAGTTTGCTAGCGCCAGTTTAAGGTAGTTTCTGAAACGTATAACCACGATTTAATTGGTTTGGTTTCCCTGTCTAAAAGTTGCGGAGGTCAGACGGAAGTTGCTTAGTAAAAGAAGGTAATTACCAGACTCCCCAAATCCTGGATCATGGTCTAAGCGCTAGGTCACCAACACAGCCCTCCTTATTTATTAAAATAACCCTATTGCTATTTATTATGAGTAAGTGGGTAAGGAAGTTCATTATCATTTGTATTGGATTTCTTTAGCTAAGGCTCATTCATAAATATCTTGATCTTAAACAGTTGCTTACGTTATAGCTATCCACTATAATAATGATAATACAACTTTGCTCTAAGAAAGCCGTAAACCCAATTCACTGCGACAAAACGAAGTAAATAAAATCTGAAAATTGTCAACCCTAACGCCACCGTAATTGCTTAAGAGAAAAATCCAAATGAGAAATGAAAAGGGATTCCCTTTTCAGAGGAAAAATTATATAATTGAATATCTTTCTCGTAAGTATTATGAGGTATAAAATATGATAATTGAGTTTTTGCTCGGCGGCGCTCGGCGCGCTGGGAGTTAAGAGGATGTCCACATGGAGCTGAAACGCGCGGAAAACGCGCGTTTGTACGCACTTACGCGCGCACGGGAATGAAGTTATTACTTGTCTAATTTGACATAACGTCAGTGAAGTTATAACACCACGTAAGTTTTGGTGGTTTTGACATTTTGATGCCTTTCGGTAGAGAATTCGATAGACACGTCATTTCGCCCAATCAGAATCGAGATACGACCAATAAAAACCTTAAAAATTACGAAAAAGTAACAGCACGGAAGTCATAAAATGACCTACGCTTTGAGATGACCACGTAAGTCACATTTAGTTTTTATTTTTTTACTAATTTGCTGGTGGCGGTTATGACATTTTGATGCCATTCGTTAGAGACTTGAAAGACGGATAGTTTTTATCAATCAGAATTCAGTTGCGGCCATCAACAACATTTTAATTGTTGAAAAGGTAACAGAACGGAAGTCAACAATTGAATTCTAATGGAAATAGCATGTAGGTTCAGGTTTTTGGCTTTCCTGAAAAGTTTTTAAAAATAACTTACCTACGTGGTGTTAGAACTTCATTGACGATATGTCCCTTTTCCCGTCACTTCTTGACAAAATTGTTAAGTTTTTGATACTACATTGTTGATTGGTCAGCTTAAGCTTATTAAATAGGGCCTTAAATTCCAGGCCGCTGGGTGTAGGAGAGCTAAGCAAGCAGAGTGAGCGGTACGGCTTATTAGCTGCTCAGATAAAGGTGACTTCGTAATATCATAGTGACGGTATTTTATTCGAATTAACACTGCTCGCATTTGCAGGACGCCAGACTGCGACAGCCGCCGAGCATAAAAAAATAAAATAAAATATTTATTTTAAATAAGTTATGTCTATTTATTAAAGAACCATGCACAAATGTTGGGTCTGTTTTTGTAAAAATTGATTAAATCCAAAAGTGGTCGCTTTTGGCGTGAATCAATTTTTCGCGTACGCGGTGGAGCCAACATTTTTGTATGGTTATTTAATAAATAGAGTAGGTATTTGCCGAGAGGTTGTAGCCCGAAATTGTTTAAAATAGATCCGGTTTAGTAGCTAAATCTTAAAATCGATTGGCGTCGCTAGTGTGCCCTACCCGTTACCTCTTCGATTTATTGATCAAAACTTATTTTAAATAAGTTATGTCAAACACAACTTTTGATCAATAAATCTTGTATAATAGTACACATATTTAGCATTTTGCCTAAACTAGGGTGTTTCAGACTAAATGCAGCATCAGCATGCCGTGGCATAGTGTGCAGGGGAGCTAAGCGAGCGGAGCGGCTTATCCGCCGCTCAGATGAAGGTGACACGTACGGAAAGTGACAGCAGTGGTATTTTATTTACCATCCACTGATTAGGATTATCTTTTTATCAGTTCTTTAAGAAAAGAAATCTGTAGTTGTAAAAATCCTGAATCTGTTATCATCGTTCATTGGAAATAATCATGCTGGTACACTTAGAGACACGCATTGAATCAAGCGGGTCACTTGCCACCTTATTACAAATCGCGATATAAAGTTATTACCGTACTAAAGGTCATGTTATCCCTTTCCAACAGAAAATGTTAAAAGGGGCTGGCACGAATTGTGTTCCGGGACTATCCTGAGTTCGCGATTTGTAATAAGGGGGTTGATGATTAAGTTATGACCGTCGCCCATGAACAACTCAAACATCATGTTGAACGCGATGTCAGTTAAGAGGCTTCTTTCTTCATCATCATCTCCCGGTTAGTTCAAAATTTTATTGTTAAAATAAGCTCCTTTTGTCCTCTTCTTTCTTTCGTTTGTGCCTGAGATACAGGACATTCCTAGTTCAGGGAACAAACTTAAAATTAAGTTCCCTTAGTATAAGTATTTATATTGTTCTCGTGGATTTTCAATAAAATTTAATTATTATTATGTTTGAAATATATAAATATATTCTCCGATTCTGGGGTACGCTAACAAAATTGCGGACTTTTCGCCAAGCAAAATTGTAGAGGAAAAGTAATTATGTTTCTATGATGTCAGAATCCGATTCAAGCTGTAAAAATTGGCGGACTATCCTGCAAGTGTTAAGAATCGCTGCTTTTTGGAGAGTTAGATAGGTGAATTTTGGCAACTGTAAATTGTTGAGACTAATATGCAACTGTTTACGCCAGTGGTTACGCGATCCATCTTCCATACTCTTTTTATTTGGTCCTGTAGTTCTGTGTATTTTCTTACTTTTTCTGTTATAGTTGATTGAATATTATTAGTATTAGGAACTGCAATGTCAATTATATATGCATGTTTATTTTGCTTGTCTACAAATGTAATGTCTGGTCTGTTGTTGTAAATTGTGTTGTCTGTCAGAATGGTGCGATCGTAGTAGAGTTTGTAATTTGTGTTTTCGATGACGTGTTTGGGGGTGTACTTGTAATAAGGAGTGTGGGGGTCATTTGTGAGATGATATTTCTGAACTAGTTTCTGATGAATTATGTTAGCAATGTTGGTTATGTCTGTGGGTGTAATCGTTTTGAGTGAGAGTGCCGCATGCTCCTGTAATATGTTGGATGGTTTCCGGTTTATTTTTGCATTTTCTGCATAGGTCATTTCTAATAGATGTGTCTTTTCGTATGCATTTCCGATAGTATTATTATTATTTATTAAAAGCCGTAGCTTCGGAGTCCAGGGTACTCTTGGAGCATGTTCCACAATTTTCTAAGTCTGGTAATTACAAACGACTGCCAACGTTCGTTACCTTTAGTTTCTACAATATTGTAATGTGAAATGTCAACTGTCTCGATGGCGCAGTGTCAGTGGGTCGTACAACCTGTGCGGATAAAGTGCGGACGAACTATTTGCGTCTATACTCGCATGCCACGAGTGCGAGTATAGACGCAAATAGTGTGCGAGCGAGAAGTGAATAGATGCGCCGCCATTTCTGATCCATTCTTTATCCGCACAAGTTGTACTTTAAAGTGAAAAGCAAGTAAGTTTTCGGTAAGAAATTCTTACTGTTAGCCCGGAGTCTGGAAGGTGGCGGTCTTATATCCCCGTGCCTCGGAAAGTACGTTAAGGTAACGGGTAGGGCACACTAGCGACTCCAATCGATTTTAAGATTTAGCTACTAAACCGGATCTATTTTAAACAATTTCGGGTTACAAGCCTCTCGGCAAATACTTACTCTATTTATTAAATAACCATGCAAAAATGTTGGCTCCAACGCGTACGCGAAAAATTGATTCACGCCAAAAGCGGCCACTTTTGGATTTAATCAATTTTTACAAAAACAGACCCAACATTTGTGCATGGTTCTTTAATAGATAGTATAAGGTTGTAACCCCGAAATTGTTTAATATAGATCCGGTTTAGTAGTTAAATCGATTTTAATTTTTAAAATCGATTGGACGTCGCTAGTGTGCCCTACCCGTCACCTTAAGCCAGTTAGTCCTGCGCTCGATCCCTCTCAAGTTGTGTCACACTGGTGTCCCATCAGAGAGGGTAAGGGAGAGTGCACTTGTGTTTGCGCAGACACTTTAGCATTATAATATATCCAGAGTACGTGGCCGATAGCTATAAAAATTGGATGCCGTAACCGTAATCGGTTGGAGAATATAATGTTAAATATTGTAATATCGGTATGTTTATTTCCCTATGTATGTGATTTACTTCTTGGGTATTCTCTATGATGAAATTCTAGAGTAAACAGGTTCACTCCAGACATTTACCCGCAGCAATCTGATTCCCTCCCCCAGACTCCGGTCGTTAGCAATCAGGGTGTTTGCGCGTAAAGACGTTAGAGGGCGACACTCGCGCGTGACCCGACTGCCGAGTCTGTCGCCGCCTTATATGAACAGCCAATCTCGTTTGTCGCCGGCTTATTGATGCTGTTTTTGTAAACTATAGTCCGCAAATGTAGCTTGATTAGAGTGATAGGACAGAATGTCAGGTTTATTAGTCTGTAGATTTGTATATTGAATCCATCCGATCCAGATATTTAATATTAATTAACTATTTCTATACAATTTACCTATTTATTCATATTTAAACAAACGAAATATATAACATAGTTTAACTCAGACTAACATTATCTATTATTTTCATTTAACAATTTAAATAGTAACCGTACTTTTCAGAAAAAAATAATCATGAGCGTCGAGACCGAGCGCGTCGCGGATAAACAAATTTCGATTATCGAGCGCGTCGCGGCCGAGCGGCTTGCGGAATGAGAGCGTAACGGCTGGACCCAGAATGTCAGCCATTGGTGTTACAGAACAATGATCTTTAGGTCTATAGCAATAAGAATCTATGGAATTAAACTTGGTTAAAGTGATAAACCTTATGTCTATTGAAATAAAGGTCAAGTGTACAGTTGTCTTTCTAAATAAGCTATACTTTACGGAGTATAGTCGCGAAAGCTGTGTAGGTATTGTTATCATAGACCGCCTCAGTGGAGCAGTGGTTAGTGAGTCGCACTTTAAAGCGACGGCTGCGCAAGAGGTCCCGGGTTCCATCCCCGGGTCAGGCCAAAAATTTGTACCTAAGTTTTCGGTAAGAAATTCTTAGTGGCAGCCCGGGGTCTGGAAGTTGGCGGTATTGTACTCCCGTGCGTCGGAAAGCACGTTAAGCTGTTGGTCCTGCGCCAGATCTCTCTCCAGTCGTGTCGCAGTAGTGACCCATCGGAATATGTGGATAAGGGAATGGAGAGTGCACTTGTGTTTATGCACACACTTGAGGACTTTGATATATCCTGCGTAGGTACATGGCTGATCGTTACGATCGGCCGCCGCAGCCGAAATCGGTTGGAGGATATAATATTGTGTTAAATCTAGACATCGAACCAGAAGTTAAAGTTTTATGAACACTTGTGTTTGTCAAACGGATGTTTTATTTATTTGATCAGAGTAGGAATTGAACCCACGAACGATCTTTGGCGTATTTGAAGAGTGACTACCTACCAAATCCGCCATCGTTATATTCTACATATAGCACTTTGGGTAGTAAATACCGACCTAACTCAAATTTAAGTATAGATAAGTAAGTAAATAAGTTTTTTATCAGCAGCATCCAGTACAAAGACAGACTAAGACAAATTCAGTAGTAGATAGTAACTATTAACAAACGATGAATTTAAAAGCGTAACAAGACTAGTAAGTATAATCGCAAAGAATGCAATATCAACATTTTGATTAGGTCGGATTTTCGGGATGTCGCTGACGCCCCGACGCTGGTCTTCCGCAGGTGCCTTGGGTGGGAGAGCGCAACTGCGCGTAAAAGTTGTATGGCTTTACAGATTCCGAAAGTGTAGAATATAATATAGTATACATTGAATACCGGTTTAAAACGATACAATTTGTTACGTACCCATATCCCAAGCCACTCCATTTATCCAATATACACTATCATTTTATGTAAAACTCACTCGAATAATGTACCTAACATCTTCAGATCGTAGGGCGGGGCCGCGCCCCCAACTGCTACTGCCCGGAACGAGTATAAATAACAGCTCCCGTAACAGGTATGTATCTGAGGAGCAATATCTCTCATGAATAATACACGATCGTCCGCCCCGTAAATGCGTTACGATTTTTCATAATAGCCCCTTTTTGATGTTCTGAATTCGGCTTTTATGTACCGGTTTTAGTTTTATCGTCTTTGAGTGAGTGCCTTGGGATGGGCAATTTGTTTTGCATTATAATATTAGGGATAGTGATGTTAAATGTGTGGGGCCGTGTGGTGCCCGGCAGAGTAGAATAGGCCACCCTCACTCTTACCGAGGTGTCGTAAAAGGCGACTAAGGTAAAGCTGCTGGCATGATCATCAGCACCCAGAGAAGGAAAACTCTGCATTTATATCAAAACCCTCGCCAACCCGTCTGCCAAGCGTGGTGAGTATGGTAATTACCCCTCATGTGATTGAGGGAGGCCCGTGCCCCAGCAGTGGGGACTTAATGGGCTGACGATGATGATGTTAAATGTGCTATTGAGACAGCAATATAATTTGCTAAAGGTAGGTATCACAAAACAAGCGGGTAAAGAACGAGGCAAGTTGTCCACCTGACCATTAACTTAATAGGTACACAATCATCATCAGCCCATTTAAGTCCCCACTCTTGGGGCACGGGCCTCCCTCAATCACATGAGGGGTAATTGCCATACTCACTACGCTTGGCAGACGGGTTGGCGAGGGTTTTGATATAAATGCAGAGTTTTCCTTCTCTGGGTGCTGATGATCATGCCAGCAGCTTTACCTTAGTCGCCTTTTACTACACCTCGGTAAGAGTGAGGTTCACAATATTAGAGTTAAAATGATCTAATATTAGCTACTTAGTAATTCTGTTGGTAATTAAACTGCTTACAGAATTTACCTACTCAAACTGGAAATTCAATAAGTCTAAGAACGACGCGATCCAGTCAGGCCTACTTAAACATTCGCATAAAGATATCATAACACCCATAATAATTACTTAATGAAAGCCATAAAATTATGCAGATCACCCTCATGTGTAACAATGGCAGCTAAACGTACGGAACCCTTTCTGTCGCGCGGTAATTAATACAATTTGAGCGCGCAATTAGAGACCCACGTGTGGTGGCAGTAGTGACGCGACGCGACAATGTCGATAGAAAGACTTAAGGCGACGGGTACGGACGTACGAAGCCGTGTGGTTCCCGGCAGAGTAGAATAGGCCACCCTCACTCTTACCGAGGTGTCGTAAAAGGCGACTAAGGTAAAGCTGCTGGCATGATCATCAGCACCCAGAGAAGGAAAACTCTGCATTTATATCAAAACCCTCGCCAACCCGTCTGCCAAGCGTGGTAGGTATGGCAATTACCCCTCATGTGATTGAGGGAGGCCCGTGCCCCAGCAGTGGGGACTTAAATGGGCTGATGATGAAGGCGACGGTTGGGCACACTAGCGACGCCAATCGGTTTATTTTAGCTACTAAACCGGATCTATTTTAAACAATTTCGAGGTAAAAAGCTCTTGGCAAATAATATTTATTAAATAACCATGCACAAATGTTGGGTCCGTTTTTGTACGCGAAAAATTTATTCACGCCAAAAGCGGCCACTTTTAGCGGTAAACCAAAACTTGAGTGCAAAAGCAGACCAAGCAGTAAACGTTTGCCGAGAGGTTGTAACTCCGAAATTGTTTAAAATAGATCCGGTTTAGTAGCTAAAAATTATAATCTATTGGCGTCGCTAGTGTGCCCTACCCGTCACCTTAAGGTTTTATTCTTAAACGTCCAATAAACCTTTGTTAGCTGCAACGGTGTTATAGAGTAATTTTGACGTTTGAAACAAAAAAATAATACAACATTAAAAGCATGAAAACTGCTTTATAACACTGCTTTAGTTAACATAGGTTTAACAAGTATTTATGAATAAGACCTTGATTACATTGTTGATACTATACATTGGTTTGTTTTTCGCCATTTGTAACATAGTTTATGCAATAAATGATTCTGATTCTGATACATTTGCCAGAGTGATGGTAGCTCAGTGCATAAGAAACCATGCGGGTTCGTATCCAAGCATGCACCTGTGGATTTTTCAAATCTATGTCATCTATTATATATCTAACATTAGCTCGGCGGTGAAGGAACCTTAGGATTCAGTTGGTTTGGTTCCCTGTTAAAAGGGTTGCAAAGGTCCGACGGCAGACGCTTCATTGAAATTACCAGGCTTTAAAATCATTTGAAAACCATTTAAAGCCATTACAAAGTCTATCAGTGAAGACCTGTTATTATCTATCAGTGAAGACCTGTTATTAGCTTCAAGACATTCATTGTAATTGCTACTGTATTAAGACAGCTGTTGGTCTTCCGAATAAAATAAAATAAAAAACATAGTAAAACATCATATAATATCTCTCCTAAAGGTTTAATCCTCTCTATTTTTACATCGACCGCGGCGTGATCAATATTTAACCCACAAAACCATAATTTCATTGCTTTGACAGTGACATTGAGTTAATCTAAAACGAATCATCGTGACAGGCGATCACTCGTCCCGCCCTACTCCACTTGACAGCTCGAATTCCCGCGCAACGAGTTTTTTTTCCGACGCGTTCCATTCTACGCATTAATTTATGCGTTTTTCACGCAATAAACTTTAATTGGACTTTATTTATCACTTTTAATTTTTCTAATTTGATAACTGGTGGCGGCTCATTGATATTTATGTGGTGTTTGGACGCGATGACGGTGTCGTCTCAATTTACGCGGTAATTTGAACAAATGTGTTTCGATTATTGTTATGAGAACGTGAGTTGATTCATGGAATGTAAATTGTGTGAGTAACTGGATTAACTGAGTGAATTGGAGTATAAACAGTCGTGAAGGTGTAGAGTTTAGTCCGGAATTAAAAGTTTAGTCCGTGTCGTGTGTTTCTTGGGCCTGCTTAAAAGACGACACCGCGACACTAGCACCGCCAAGTGATTTATATTGATTGTGGTGAATTGAAATTTTTTAAAAAGTGATCAATAAATACTTTAAAGAAATAATTTTAAAAAATGCGAACCATTTATGTAATAATTTCTTCCTGTAAGTAAGATTAAGCTTAAAATAGTCACTTTTAGCAATTATGACGATTATTATCCTCCTTACAGATCTTTAAAGTGTTCATTGCTCACTTCTTAAAAAAAATATCTCCTATAGGTCACACCGCACGCACACGTCATACGGCGCAGGACCGATCTGTGTGGAGATCGTTGGAGGAGGTCTATGTCCAGCAGTGGACACAATCAATATAAATCACTTGGCGGCGCTAGTATCGTCGCGGTATCACCTTGAGGCCATCCTGCAAGCTAACACCAGCGTAACCAGTGGCTCGGGGAAGCTCACAATGAGGGGAAACCCTCTCTGGTTTGGTGGGAATACCTCTGAATAGCTGAGAAGCACCCCAGATTTAGGGTCATTTCACTTAGTACCTTTTTTCCGTAGTATGGGAAAAATAGTTCAACGTTTTTCGTTAGATGGAGCTTTTTAAACGCTTTAGAAAGCAATCGAGCAGGTCGTTAGGCGTTTGTTTCTCTAGATGTCACTATGCATTTTTAGATTCGACGGGTAGGGCAAGCCGAGTGGGCTAATGCAATTCAAAGGTTTTAAATTAGTGTCTAGTGGTTATTAGTGTACAAAATTGGTGTTTATTTGTACAGTGAAGTGCCGAAAAGTGATCCTAATAACAAGAATCGTTGGATTGTATCGTTTTTAAACACTGTTATTGCGTGTATCGTGACAACTTGCTTAGACCTAATAGAGTCTTAAAACCCGCGATTGCTTTTAGAGTGATATCCGCTGAATCCATAGGTCGATGAAAGGTAAAAACACCGCCGTTTTATTGAGTGACTGACTTTGACTGACTTCGACTGTTGACTACCTACTGATTCTAAATAAGTTACTTGACATTGGCAAATTATCTTCGGGCAGAGCCATAAATAAAAAAGGTATAATATTTGTAATTCTTCTGTTGTCTGATATCCGTAATGCACTAAGTACCAGAATAATTTTAGAACCATGTTAAAAAAAATGCATTTTTACATCGCGCTACTAAAGCGTGTTTCCAAAACAATGACATGACAAGCAGCAATAAAGAGCATAGAAGACGTAAGGATAAGGTAGCGCCTGTTACATCTACACACACACGTTTTACTCAGCACCAATATAAATACTTATCGTCACTAATTTACAATAAAATAAATAGAATCATCCAAATATATTCATTAACATCTAGAGAATGTATATATAATCTTAGACTATAATGAAACTGAAAATATCTTAAGTTCGTACCCTGGTTGAGATGGTGATCCATCATACACATACTCTCTCTCATACGCACGCACACACACACACACACACACACACACACACACACACACACACACATACACACACGCACACACATACACACACGCACACACACACACTTGCACGCACACACACAGATAGATCCTTATGCGCTGTTTATTTGTTGTATGTAACTTATTTTTTGTTAAGGAAGAGTGGCTTCCTTTGACACAGGTGCTAATTTTGTACCTACTAGAGGATGTCAACACCTAAATTGTAATGATTGTTGTTGAAACGAATAAACATTTTTTTTAATTATAAAAAAATACGGGTAATAATACAGAGAACGAGAAGGTATTGAGAATTTTATTATATAGCAAATAAATCATTTCTGATTCAAAGGTGGCCGTTCTACATAGCCGTTGAGTATTGGTCGTTTTCCTCTAGAGGGCGCTAGCACTGGCTAGTCGACTGATGCCTCTATCTCAGTATATATAAGTTACTCTATGGAGAAAGGTCAGTCGGTTCATGGCACTCATCTTGAAACAGGTAAAAAAACAATGACTCTTACGCTGAATAAAATCTATCGATTGTGCTAATCATAAACTGACCCTCAGCAAATAAGTAGCCAATTCGTTTTTCCTAACTCGTAAATAATCTAGTTATTCACAAAAACGACTATACAATCTTTTTACCTCAATTTTTAATACAAAATCGAAACGTCAAAAATGACGGGGGTATCGAACCCCGAACCCGGCGACCGCGAGTAATCCTCGAAATAATAACGTTTACGAAATCCGTTCGCTAATGCATCTTGCTCCCCGTGGAGTTTCAAACTCCTTATGGAGGTTTAAAAACCCGCTGTGGTTTTAGCAAACAATGGCAAATGGTTAATTCAATATTGTGAAAGAACGACAAAATAAAATGTTAAGTGTAAGAGCAGTTTCGTACTACGTCCGATCCTAATTGGATTTCATACATGGTGCGGTCCAGCGAATTTACGTACTAGATCCGACTACCGATATGTAATCTGTCTCTTCGTAATCTGTAGGTAAAACTTCGTCATCTGTAAATCTTCGTCATCCGTAAATCTTCGTCATTTGTAAATCTTCATCATTTGTAAGCTTCGTCATCTTTATATCTTCGTCATCTGTAAATATTCGTCACCTGTAAATGTTCTTGATCCGTAAATCTTCGTCATTAGTAATTTGTAAATTTGTGAAGCAGCACTGTGCTGTGTTTGAGGGTACCGGAGAACCAATCCGGGGGAAAGAGGGGTTTAAAGGTTGGCAGCGCACTTGTGATTCCACTGGTGTCGCGGGTGTCCATGGGCGGCGGCAATCGCTTACCGTCAGGTGATTGATCATCTTCATCATCTGTAAATTTTCGTCATCTTTAAATTTTCGTCATTTGTAAATCTTCGTCATCTGAAAAGCTTCGTCATCTGTAAATCTTCGTCATCCATAAATTCTTCGTCATCTGTAAATCTTCATCATCTGTAAATTTTCGTCATCTCTAAATTTTCGTCATTTATAAATCTTCGTCATCTATGATTCTTCGTCATCTGAAAATCTTCGTCATCTGTAAATATTCGTCATCCATAAATTCTTCGTCATCTGTAAAGCTTCGTCATTTGTAAATCTTCGTCAGAGTAGATTATATGCTATAATTTGGACTACCGTCCGATTTCGGACTAGTGCGTAAACAATAACAGAATTTGATTCGAGCGAGTTAGGCAAAATATCAATAAAAAGAGATTTCCTTTAAAAATATACGAAGTTGACACTTTCAAAGAAGCCAGCGCGAGTTCCGACTTATGCTATCGGCTAAAATAAGCTGTACATACGAGTATACCTACCACTTAAATTTTATTTTGTTAGGAGTTAAAAACTACTTCACTACTCCAAACCGCCATCTTAGTACAGTCAGGCAGAAAATAAACACACGTCAGAAGAAACCTTGGCGGGCGCATTACGCGATTAGGTACAGTCGCTCTCGTAACCCTCGTAATTCCGCAAATGGGTGTAACTGGAGCCGCGGGTTTAAAATTGAAATTTATATGCGCGCATTATACATGAGCACCGGGATTACGGCTCGGAGAAGACGATCGCGGCCCGCGGGACGCCACTACTGCGGGTTTGTGTCGTTTGTCCAATTCAACTGTACCTACATACCTGGATAGAGGTACTTACATCCATCTTCTGTTCTCAATATATGATGCCGTTTAATACCAAAATCACATCTGTATAAATAATCGGATCGAAGAGTGAACCCGATAGTGTAAGTCTTTATAAATTTAATTATATAAGCAACGAACTTTAATGTAACTTGATATTTAATTTTTATGTTCTGAATTTCTATTTAACTTGACATTATAATCCCCTATTAATTTAATATAACTTGACATTTATATATTTATTACAATGTATGAATGTCAAATATTGTATTGCTATTATTAACTATCATATTCTATTTTGTATATGACTTGTAATTTGGTTGAAATAAATGATATTTAATTTAATTTCAATTTAATAAATCGCACGTATCAAAATCATTAAAACTACATCTTATTTTATCGACGGAAAAAAAACATTTTTTATAATTTTTTAAAAATTATGAAAAGTTTTATTCAATCATAAATTTATAGGGTTAGTTTTCTTAGTTTTCTTGGATATTTTTACTTCATGGGTACGTCGTATTATTAGACATTTATTTATTCCACTGTGATAACACACTTAGTTTAAAAATTATGCCAATTTATCTAAATAGGGTCAACAGGTGCCCCTCATAATTTTTAAAATACATTTTTTTTTCCGTCGATAAAATGGGTTTCCCTGATTTTGATATGTGTACTTTATATAGACTCACGCTGTACATATTGTGGTCTTACGTGGTAGGCAAAATAAGACTAGGCCACCCTTGCACTTATATTTGGGGCCGCTCAGTCGAGAAAGAGGCTGCATGAACTAACCGCAATTGGAGGGACTTAGAATTCTCCTCATCTTTATTACTATAAGTTGATATTTTTATAGCAATATTTTGCAATTTATTCTTAAGTAAATAACACACTTAAAAATTTCATCTCGAGTTCAGGCAGGACACGAACCCACACCTTCCACAATCCGGGTGAATGTTCTTTTTTTGCCATTTTTATTTAAATAAATATTTTCACAACATCACATTCATTGATCTGACTCCGAGATTGGTAGCTCAAGCGCCTGTGTTACGGATATCAGAATCAACAGTGGGATTACAAATATATACATATAATATACTTTTTATTTAATACCCAGACTAATACAAACAGACAGGTTCATGCACACAAATGTTTGTACTATGCGGGGATCGAACCCGCAACCCTTGGACCAAAGGCTAAGTTCACTACCACTGTTCCAAACGGGTCGCCAATTAGACCACTGAACGCGTTATTAAGCCAAGTAAGTGCTTGATTCGACATGAGCTGTCGATAAGCTCATCAATATTGTAGGTATATTTACAATATCCAGTGGAAATATTATTACAAATATTTGACCACCAGTTAAGATGATACTGCTAAATCAATAGTTGATATTTTTTGTAGCAATCTTTTGCAATTTATTCTTAAATAAATAACACACTTAAAAATTTCATCTCGAGTTATTATTATTATTATTAGAATAGCCAGACATTTGGCCACAATCTCACGTAATGGTATGTCATGATGATGACGAGGAAGATGATGGATCTTAGCGTGTAGTTCCCGATTTCGAACAAAGCTGTGGCTCTGGAGCCAGGGGTACGCTTTGACTATGATGCGGGATTTGGGGAGTTTGGTTATTACAATGAAGTCCTCAGAAAGCACGTTAAGCCTTTGTTCATGTGCCTGAACTCTCTTTAGTCACTGGTATCCCACAAGATTATGACGGATTTTTGAGATTGGCTGCCATAGCCGAAATATAAATTAGGCAGACTTATACTTGGGACGCATACTCGGAATCATGCTCATGAAGGCATTGAATTGGAGACTCATTTGGTAAGCCTGAGTTGAGAGGTTACAACAACTGTGCCTGGGTTGGAGGGACCAAGAAGCTTGTTTCTCTTATTCTTGACCACTGGTCTACCAACGCTCTTGAAAATAGACCAAAGTATGTATCGAACCTTAAAATCCTGGTATACCAACCGCAGCATACATTCAAATTAGTTCTCCTTGCGCGTAACGTCAAAATGGTGAACGCCTAACACTCACTTTGTATATCTTTAGAGCCAAATCTAATTTCAGCTGAAAGGTAGGCAGCGCGGTGGGGCGGGCTCCTTAATTGCCAATTTTCTCCTTACGCCGTTTTTTCAGCTTCTAAAGAGAAAAATTCGTTAATGCATATTTAATAGCTATAATCGGCCTCCCCCAGCGAATTATGGACGCCGCCCATTTTTATGGCTACAGATGTTGGCTTTTGAGTTTAAAATGCGGTATTGATTTGCGGCTTTGGAAGAGATGGTTTCTTTAAACGTGATTTTTAGACAATCTTTATGTTATCATGTACCGCAAACGTGATAAGTTATTAAAAAGTATATACATTTTACAGTTGGCTGCAGAAAGGTGTTAAACACAATATATTGTCACAATAATATGCCAGCCATGGAAAAAATTAGAAGTTAGATGGTGCGATGCGGACCGCTGTTCTGCAAACGTAGCATACATCTGGGAAAGCACATTTTGAGCTCCAATGAAGCTAGCGATCTCAGTCCCAAACAATCAATACTTTTTCTGAAAATAAGGTTTGGGACCGATATATAGACACAGTGGCGATCACAATAGATCAAACTGGCCGCCGTGATACTGATCTGAAAAGAAACTGCATTACACACACTAGCGACGCCAATCGATTTTATTTATTAGCTACTAAACCGGATCTATTTTAAACCTCTCGGCAAACACTTATACTGATTATTAAATAACCATGCAAAAATGTTGGGTCCCACGCGAACGCGAAAAATTGATTCACGTCAAAAGCGGCCACTTTTAGCGTGATTCAATTTTTTGCGTACAAAAACGTACCCCACATTTGTGTATGGTTATTTAATAAATTGATACTAGCGACACCAATTGATTTTTATTTTTAGATAGTAAACCAGATATGTTTTAAATAATTTCTATTCTCTAATAATTGTTCAATCATTTATTCATTCACTAAATAACCATCCACTGCTGTACATAGGCATTCCCCAAACAGCGCCAACAATCCTGGTCATGCGCAATCTAATCGAATTAATTTACCAGCTAACAATTTACCTGAACTCAACAATCAACTCTATGATATTCGCTCCTCATTAGTAGAGCATTACGGCAATATCATAGTATGTTAATTAGCGCTACATGTGTTAATCATACATGCTAATCAAGAGGACGACACTCCTGCGCCTAACAGCGACATTAATATGCACCGTCCTAGAGAATATTAGCATAAACTATAATGCAATATATGAGGTCCTAGTCATCTGATCCTTTGATGGTAGAAGCGGTGTTGCCAACCGTAAGACAAAAAGTCGCGAGCTTAGAAGGGGGTGCTGATAATAATGTCAACTATAAGGTAGCAGTAAGAAGAGGGTAGAGACCCGCGCATCGAACAGCTGTGTTTTGATAAAGATTTTTTTTTTTTTATATGACAGGTGGCAGACAAGCCATTTGATAAAGATCCGTACAAAAAAAATATTAGGGTTGAAATAGTGCTTATTCATATCCAAATATTGCCAAATCTTGTAAATAGTATACAAATACATCCAATTCCGTCGCCGTGTGGTCCCCGGCAGAGTAGACTAGACCACCCTCACTCTTACCGAGGTGTCGTAAAAGGCGACTAAGGTAAAGCTGCTGACGTGATCATCAGCACTCAGAGAAGGAAAACTGCATTTATATCAAAACCCTCGCCAACCCGTCTGCCAAGCGTGGTGAGTATGGCAATTACCCCTCATGTGTTTGAGGGAGGCCCGTGCCCCAGCAGTGGGGACTTAAATGGGCTGATGATGATGATGATGATGATGACATCATATTGTGACATAAACTTCCAGTCAGAACTGTGACTCTACCCGAACATATCTTGCCAATGTTAAGTAACTTATTGAGAATAAGTGGGTAGTTACCAGTCAAAGTCACATTCACTCAATAAAACGCCGGTGTTACCTTACCATTCTAAACACAATCGCGGGTTTTAAGACTCTATTAGGCCCAAGCAAGTTGTCCGTGACAACTCACTCGACACAAAATAGCAGTGATAAGAACGGTACAATTCAACAATTCTTATTATCAGAATCACTTCGCGGCACTTCACTGCACAAATAAACACCAAATTTGTCAGTCAAAAGTCCTTTTAACTAGCGATAGTGTCAAAATTGGCAACATTGACTACAATATACGATGAGGTTTCATCCTTTGATGGTCGCGTCATGAAATGTCTGACACACTCGATGAATAAATGATCGAAATAGTTGCAACACTAACCGGATACACACTTGTGCTCGCTAATGAAAATTAATTATGCATTATGATAAATTGACAGTAATTATGGGAGGGTAAGATGTGACGTGGAGATTGAATTGTGCGGGTTTATTTTCGGGCATTTGAAGGCTAAAGCGAAGCTATATCCCTCCGGTCACATTGGCCACTTAGATTTGTTAAAGTCAGTTGCCGAAAAAGAAAAATAAACATTTTTCAGGTGCCAAAGAAATCCAAAAAAACAAGTGAAAAAGTTTCGAAAAGACAAGTGAATAACAAGTGACAGTTTGAAAAAACTTGAGAAAAACAAGTGAATAACGGAAACATAAGTGATATTTTGATGGTAGAAGCGGTGTTGCCAACCGTAAGACAAAAAGTCGCGAGCTTAGAAGGGGGTGTTGAAAAACATAAAGTTTCATTTACGATTTTTCCTACAAAAATAATAATGTAAAATAATAATAAAGTTTCGAAGAGACAAGTGAATAACAAGTGACAGTTTGAAAAAACTTGAGAAAAACAAGTGAATAACGGAAACATAAGTGATATTTTCCTTTTTGAAGGGATTTTCATTCTCATTATGATATGGTGCATAAACTATTATTATAGTATTATACCCATGGAACTAGAAAAAGCGAGCTTTGATCGAAATATGCCATTCTCGGAAAAAGACGTCACAGAGTGTGAAAGAGATAAAACCTGCCCTGACGCAGCTTTAATGCATAATGGGTGCGGTAGAGAAAGAACGTCGCCCAGCACGTCACTCCAGTACTAACGGCTTCTCGCGGTTTTTCAAGTAAAGAAAAAAGCTCAGTCTGGTTAGGGTGCATGTCAGGTGTGATTTTATCTTAGATTAAATCAAATACTTTACACTGCTATTGAAGTTATAAAATCATCCATATGGAACAGAAAAGTGATGAACCTTTTCTTCTGGCTGGGGAATGCCGCTGGCACGTGTGTAATGGCCGCCTTATGCATACCCTCCTGCTGGGGAGCAGGAGGGTTATGTCGGTCTCTCCTCTGGCGGGGGCTTCTCCTAGCGAGAAGCCGGCCAGAGGCATACCGACTAAACCCCATCGGTTTTCCCTCATCGGCCTTAAATGGAGAGGCGTATTACCCATACGGGAGATGAACTTAGGTTACGTTACAACAATGATCTAAACTCCTGCGTTTTATTGGGTGACTGTGTATTTCCACACTTTGTTATGAAATTGGAAAATTATCCTGACAAAAAAACATGTTATGAAACAAAATTTGCTCAGCGTCCTTAACATTCAATGAGATTCCATTGAAGGACTTTGACTGTTTTTTTTTTTATTGCTTATAGTAGGTAGACGAGCTTGCGGCCCATCTGATGGTAAACGGTAACCGCCGCTCATAGACATCAACAATGCCGGAGCACAGTCATGCCGCTGCCTACCGTGAGAGAAGAAAAAATATGTGAAGTGTTTATGGCTGTTCGTCCATATTGTTACCATCCTGTAGAAAAGCAAACTAGCCTTCAACCTCTTCCGTGTACATACAGAACGTCACAGAATCATCATTCTGGAACGGAACCGATTAAAAGTAGGTAGAGGAATGATAAACCAAAAATAGAGCTACATCCCTAGCCTATAGGAAGCCTATCCACTCCACTGCCAAACGCCCAAAATGGCCATAGTGTCGGCACGTGGGGGCGTGTGTCGCTATAATCAGTTAATTGCATGAATAATTGAGGTCGTCATTAGCCACCCGCCGCCGCCCCGGCTTACCGGCCAGGCCGAGCTGGAGGGGTGATAGTTTAGGCACAGTGTTCAAGCCAGTGTGTTTAATAGACCTAGAGTTACTGGGCGTCTTATGTGGTCGGTCACCTAAAGATGTATTAGCGCGTCCGACCATTTGACTGGAGGACAAGATGCGGAAAATATGATAAGATAAGATAAGAAACAATTTATTGACCACAACACATTACACATAGAACAAAACAGAGAAAACAAGGTACAGAGACAAAGAGTTGCGGCCAACAAGGCTCAACCTCAGCATACGCTGCACCTGCCACATACAGCAGCTGCAGCGCTGGTTTTCAGGCTGGACCTTGGGTGACGCCTTTGCATTGAAAAAAATATTATTAAAGATTGACATGCAATAAATACAAGTAAAAATAAAATGAAAAATGACATATACAAAACAAATAAATAATAACACAGATATACATAATCAATTTTAAAACATTAAAATTATATTAAAAAAAAAACAACAAAACAACAAAAAATATGGAGGAATAGACACTTACAAAGACCACGAAGACCAGGCTCGTGAGTACACTTATATTCCCCATATTTAGGTATAGTGGAAAGGCTGAAAATAGACGCTCTGGAAATGTGGTGCTGGAGAAGAATGCTTGGAGTTTCGTGGACCGAGTTTCGCACGAATGTCTCTATACTTCAAGAACTCTTTTTTAAGCAGCGTCTGTTTTCTATAGCAGTCTCTCATCCTGACGTTTTTCGGCCATGTTTCTTAGCGTGGCCATCAGTCCATAGAACGCCTTGTCATCCAAGGAAAACTAAGGCACTAGACCGCGCGGGAAGCCACCCACACATTGGACTGACCAAATCAAGTCTGCCATTGGAGACTCAGTTAACGAGTGCAGCAGGATGGCCTCCAGCAGGCAGCGGTGGTATACAATAGATTGACAAAATTAAACTATAGGTAATTAAAGTTTAGATAAGATGTTTTACACAAGCTTTGTTAAGTATTCGCTTATGTAACCTAGTGAATAATTATCACTGTAAAAGTGAAAATAAAGTATCAGCCTATATACCGTCCCACTGCAGAGCAAAAGTCTCCATCATAGAAATCAAGTCATCGCTGCTATAATGGGATTAGGCATAATTACCACGCTTGCTAAATGCGGATTACTGATCACAAGCTATGTTCGAAAAATTCGAAACATACCTTTACTCGACCCGTGAATTGAACCCAGGACCCCGAAATCACGACCAGGTTCTTAAACCACTAGAGCAACGGGGCGATTAGAGTATCACTGTACTTCTAAGTTTTTTGGAAAATAAAAATTATAATTAAATTATAATGTCCTCCAAACCGATATTTCGGTCAATGCGGCCAATTTCAGCGATCAGCCATCGACGCAGGACATATTATAGTGCATAAGCTTTTGCGCAGACACAAGTGCACTCTCTATTTCCGTACCCTCTTATTTCTATGGGACACCAGTGTGACACGACCGAAGAGGGATTAGGCGCAAGACCAACGGCTTAACGTGCTTTCCGAGGCACGGGGGTACAAGACCGCCAACTTCCAGACTCCGGGCTGACACTGAGAATTTCTTAACAGAAAAACTCAGGTACAAATTTTGGCCCGACTCGGGGTCGAACCCGGGAACCCAAGCGCAACCGTCGCTTTAAAGGGCGACCCACTAACCAAAGCGCCACCGAGGCAGTCCGAGGCATTATAATATATTATTAAAATACCTTGTCTACGTAACGTCTTAAGACTCCATGTATTTTATTCACGTACAACGTACATAGTTCCCTTAGTCCTCCAGACCCCAATAACTTGTTAATCTACAATCTCCAGCAGCCAAGTAATATAATTTATGTCCGCCATCCGATGCCATGCAAACTCAAATCCCATTACCAAAGGGTCAAGGCAGCGCCCAACCGTTCCCTATTAATTGATTCCAGAGACACTCGGAGCATTAATATTTTATCACCGAATTGAATACAAGATGCTTATTAAGAACAAAGAGAATTATTATAACACTTAAGAGGTAATTATTGTTTGAATTATGCGAAATTGAGTGCCGGCGCCGTTTCGTGACGTCATTTACGAGATAGTGGTGCTAAATGTTTGATTAGGGCAATGCTTTGACTGATTAATTTATACTTGTATAATTAACTCGAAAGAGTAGGTACACTATGAAGCGGGTTGCAAGATGAAGCGAGACAAGTAGGTTATGTTTTGGTCGTTGTCAAAAGTCGGAGTTTCAAAAGCTGTCTTCATCGGAAGTGTGTAGCTTTGTTGCAAATATATAATATCCTCCAACCGATTACGGCTACGGCGGCTAATGTTAGCGATCAGCCACTTACGCACGATATATTATAGTGCTCAAGTGAGTGCGCAAACACAAGTTCACTTTCTATTCCCTTACCTACCCTCATATTCCGATATGACACCAGCGTGACACGACCGGAGAGGGATTGGGCGCAGGACCAACGGCTTGCTTTCCGAGGCACGGGGGTGTTCCCCCGGATAACTAAGAAACTAATTTGGAACTAAGAATTTCTTACCGAAAACTTAGGTATAAAGTTTTGGCCCGACCCGGGGATCGAACCCGGGACCTGTTGCGCAGCCGTCGATATAGAGTGCGACCCACTAACCACAATGCCACCGAGGCAGTCACTGCGAATAGTGGAATAGTGAATAACAACCTCCATTGAATGTATTAAAATTATTGAAAAATATAAAAGAAACAATGCAGAGTGCTACGAAGTTGGCTGGGGTCCATTAATCGTAGATATAACTGTTCACGTTCACCGAAAAGTCCTTAAATAGGCGTTACTACCTCCGTCTCAGCCGTGTGAATTATACCTAAGTGGCCCCCAAGCTACAGGGGCTCCAACATGTGTAATGTCTGCGTGCAATCACCTCTGGGTCCCGGAAGTAGACCCAAAAAGTTTGGATTGCATGCGTATTAATTACCTCACTACTATGGGGATGTCAAAGACTATGCGAAGTGGAGTACCTAGAGGTCGCACGAACCCTCGCAAACACAACTGAGAAAAAAGAGCTTATTACTTATGGTTTCAGTGAGCAATGGCAATCATAAAACCGTGGCAATACGCTGTAAAATCACAGACAAACAATGCCGATACCGCGGCTCGAGGGGACCCATCATTCCATCAATTATTACCGCCTGTAATGAACGCAAATCCTTTGATTCCATTGAACGAATGCCGGAGGGGATTGCGCCGCGAGTCATAAGAGGAAGGCGGAAGTTTCCGTTAGAACTATAGAATTTCTTTAGGTTGCCGCCCTAATGATGGAACAGCCACATCCTTCTTTTTTTTTTCTAACTGCAATCTTTCAACGATAAGTTAAGGAATCGATAAGTCTTCTCCCGTATTTTAATTCTATGAATAATTGGAATTCCTTCCATGTGGGATCCTCCAAACGAAGCGCGAAGAAGCATATTACGGGCCATATGGGACGGTTTTTCTTTTGCTTGCTATCAGACTAAGGTAACCCATATACTGTGTGTCAAAAAAAAATAAGAACTTTGGATGTCTCTCACACAAAGAGGAGACGATTATAAAATATGCACGAGTAAGTATATTTTTCGGGAAAAATTATTGTATGACTAGTGGCCCACCCGCACTTCGTTTCCGGAGTTCATTAGTTTCAAACTGTACCAATAATATAGCGCTGGATGTCTATAAATTGAGCAAGTACCTACTTCGCTTTTTGGGTTTACCTTTAAGCCTTGTCTATGTCTCTAAAGTTTAGCTCTTTAAAAAAGTATGGATATGCCGCTTACAGCGTTGACATGTGGAACTAAATCACTTTATTTACCATGGGAGAGCCACGCCTCAGCCGGATGGGCCGGTTCGACCGGAGTGATACCACAACTTCACAGAAAACCGGCGTGAGTCAGGGTACCGGAGGCCTAATCTAGGGGGAAAGGGGGGTTTAAAGGTTGGCAGCGCACTTGTGACTCGAAGGGTATCGCGGGTGTCCATGGGCGGCAGCAATCACTTACCATCAGGTGATGCGTCTGCTCATCTGCCACCTATCACATAAAAAAAGTTTTCATGTCACTTAGGTTTTATTTAGTTTCACTTGTCCCGATGTTGTTTGTCTGTGTGGAAATTGATTTTTTACACTTAGCCCACCCGCTTCCCGCCCCCTCCTATGCTTAAGCCTTGCACCGCCCTCCGTCGCGGCACATCAAGTATGCACTGAGAGAATGTTGGAACGGTGCGACACCTCCCGCGCTCATTTCATTGTCTCCGCGTGCTAGCGATGAATTTTGCACCGGTATACACTGCCCCTTAGGTACCTGCATAAATGTAATAAAAATATAGGCGAGCTAGTTCGTTAGGGGTAGTGCATACTAGTGCGAGCGACCGTAGCGGGGGCGGTCGTAAAATGGTTGCCGAACGATATATCGTCATTTTGTGATCGCGTAGATATTGGAGTACAGGTAACTTTGTATAAGAATTCAAGAATGCTATTTGAGTTTGAGGAACCAAATTCAATGCAATGTTTTTACATTTGATTATATTTACCTATATTGAAAGGTTTTTTGAAATTCCTACAAGCAAATATAGATCGTACTGACTCATGGCGCATAAAGCACTCGTCAGCTCATGGCGAATCATGCGCTTACCTACAAAGATTCGTCAACTTACTATCGAGTTCAATAGTGCAGTTGTAATAACATACACCAGCTAGATATGTTTATGGTTTGGTTCCCACGTTAACACGCAAAGATTATAACTGCGTTAATGATTTATAAATCAATTGCAAAAAATCATTTACTGACAGGTTAGGTCAGCGACTCATAGTGAGTCTTGATCTCCGCTAATAAAAGAAATTCGGTTAGATTTACGCCACTTCGTTGTTAGAGCCCGCGAAAATCTTTCTCAACCTCATCATTCCAGCGGTATTGTAGACGGTCGGCATTTCTTTTATGTGAGAGGAGGCAGACGAACAGACGGATCATCTGATGGTATGCGATTGCCGCCGCCCATGGACACCCGCTACACCAGTAGAGTCACAAGTGCGCTGCCTACTGTTAAAATCCCCTTTCTGTCGGTTGCGGCCTGCGGTACCCTCACTCACGCAGCGAAATACAACACAGTGCCGTGGTATCACTCCGGTCGAGCCGGCCCATTCATGCCGAAGCGTGGCTCTCCCACGGTCTCTCATTTTGACGAAACTGGATTTTGCTAGGATTAGCCTTGTATACCAAGTCAAAAATTGGGAGATTTTTTTCAATAAAATAGAGAATTAACGCTAAAAAGATCTCTGTACGAAATTTCAGATTGATAACTTAGATATGTTTTTTTTTTATATGAACCCTCAAATTTAGATGGGTAAGTGAATTTTAAAAGTGTTATGGTTACTAAATGATTATATACAATTCAATAACTTATGCAATTTATTGCAATTTTTACTATCGAACCATTATCATAAACACATTATTTAATATAGCTATCGAAAAATAGTCTCCCACTATACGTACAATGCGACACGAAGTGACGTCAAGTTGTATTGAACGTTTTGGGAAGGTCTATTTTATGAGATTTTTAAATTGTGAAGTCTCGGAGAGTGTTCAAGCTAACTGTCATTCTTTCACCGATCTTTCTAGATAAAAAACCGACTTCAAAAAAAAAACACAAACGACAAAAACAGACAATAGCAGTACTTACATAACTAAAAAGCGATAAATAACCTAATTTATTCACTTAATGCATATTATATATCTACAATTATTTAAATATTTACAACTTAATACCTAATACTTAACAAAGTCTTCTTTAACTATTTAAATATTTACAGTTACCACTTATATTTTGAAGTCGGTGCCAGCCTGCAGCCTAGGTAACGTAGTCCGTTAGTATATCTGTGGTGCTGTTTGACTGAGGCGCGCGGCCCCGGGCCGGTAAGCAAACGCAAAACCACACACACCAAGGAGAAGGTGCGCCTGGGGCGCGGGGCGCGGGGTCAGCCGGTTGAGTGTGCCACCCGAACGCGGGCAGACGCGTGAGGGCAGACGTCGTTGACGGTCGCTTCAATTAATAAATTATTTCAGCGCGCTTATGCAATTTCCTATTCTTAGTTTTGCTTTGAATTTTAATGTCGGTCAGTTTTCTTAATTACATTTATTGTTTTGGCTGGCACCGACTTCAAAATATAAGTGATAACTGTAAATATTTAAATAGTTAAAGAAGACTTTGTTAAAGTATTAGGTATTAAGTTGTAAATATTTAAATAATTGTAGATATATAATATGCATTAAGTGAATAAATTAGGTTATTTATCGCTTTTTAGTTATGTAAGTACTGCTATTGTCTGTTTTTGTCGTTTGTGTTTTTTTTTTTGAAGTCGGTTTGATTTTTTTTTTAAAAAGTCCATTTATTTCTCGATTTTTAGTTGTGTTAATGCGTTTTGAACTAAAAATAGATGCTAGTTCATTTACTTAGGGTTAGGGTTTCAATTTATTTAATACTAGCGGCCGCCCGCGACTCCGTCCGCGTGGAAAAGTAACTTTTTACCCCCCTTTCAACCCCTTACAACCCCCTTTTCGCAATAAAAAGTAGCCTATGTCCTTTCTCAGGGTCTAGATTATCTGTATACCAAATTTCATTTAAATCCGTTGAGTAGTTTTGGCGTGAAAGAGTAGCAGACAGACAGACAGACAGACAGACAGAGTTACTTTCGCATTTATAATATTAGTATGGATATAGTCACTAATTAATACGTTCGTTTGACGAATCGTTCATATTTTTTAGGAAGCTATAATTGTTATTAATACGTACTTACTTTGAAGAGTTTGATAATACTTATTAGGTATTGTGAAGACTTTAAACGGTATTGCACTTTGTGATCTAGAACCAAGCAAATTACTTACCAGACCACATGATGAAAAGGCATTACGAGAAATGGAAAGATTAAGACAACTATTGTAAAAATATATGGATTCCTGACCACCCCAGGAGTAGATATACCCTTTTAAGCATACTCATTATTTTTGAGGATTTGTCTCGATTTCATTGATATTTGTGTTAGTTGTTAGAATTTCTCTCGATATCTCTGAAATTTCGTGATTACATCGTAACCATCTCAGGAGTAGTACCAAGTACAAGTATCCCGTTAGCCCTACATACATTCGATCAACCAATTGCAGTACTGCTCCCAACTCCTAACCGTTGAGGAGTACTGTAGCTTCATCATCAGCACAGCAGCATCAGATGTTGATTCAAGCATACCTCACAAGCAACATGTTAGCCCTACATACTACTAAATAGTTTCCATCGACCAATTGCAGTACTGCCTTCAAACTCCTAACCGTTGAGGAGTACTGTAGCTTCATCATCAGCACAGCACCATCAGATGTTGACACCCTGAAGCATATACCTGTGTAAGATGTGATACGTAACAAAAACACCATACGAGCATACAATTTTCGGTGATTGCCCTCGATTTCTCCTGGATCCCATCATCAGATCCTGGACTGGTGAAAATGGGACCACCTCAGAAGTAAACTCTATCCATCAAAAAAAAATTTTTTGAAATCCGTCTATAATTGACGAAAATATCGGTGAACATACATAAAAAAAAAAAATATTATACATACAGACGAATTGAGAACCTCCTCCTTTTTTGAAGTCGGTTAAAAATGGTATTACATAGCTAATATCCTCCGACCGATTACGGCTGCGGCGGTCGATCATAACGATCAGCCACGTACGCAGGATATTTATAGTGCTCAAGTGTGTGCGCAAGCAAAATTGAACTCTCTGTTCCCTTATCCTCGCATTCCGATGGGACACCAGCGCGACACGACTGAAGAGGGATCGGGTGCAGGACCAACGGTTTAACGTGCTTTTCGAGGTACAGAGTACGAGACCGCCAACTTCCAGACTCTGGGCTAAAACTTAGGTAGGTAAGGTAACTAATTTTTGGCCCGAACCGGGGATCGAACCCGGACCTCCTGTGCAGCTGTCGCTTTAAAATGCGACACACTAAACATTGCGCCAATGAGGCAGTCATTACAAGCCTATTGATTTGACAAACTTTGTCTCTTTCGGCGTCATGCGCTAGGCCTTAGAACTGTATCCATGCAACCTGCAAAAGCATTGTAATGCAGCCAGCGCCGTAGCTCACGCCTAACAATGTTTCCAAAGAGAATGAATGTGCGACTTAAACGCTAGAATATTTAGAGCACAACTCTTAGTCTAATGGTATTTAAATGGAAAGCTACTGAATGTTTGAATTGATAAGTAAATAACACACTTGAAAATTTCATCTCGTATTTAGGCTTCAGTGTCCGAGAGCTTTGTTCAGCGTCCGAGAGCCGCCTGAACCGGTTACCCTTATTAGGGTTTTTGATAGGGTTTTCTGATAGCTTAACCCTATCAATAATGTAAGCCTGTCATTGGCTTACCTCATCAATATGCTTACCCATTCATTCATCACCGAAAACCCTATAATAGGCTTACCATATCAAAATAGAGTTTTAGAATGCTACCAAGCTATTTTAATCTCTACGCACAAAGCATTTGAATCAATATTGTGCACCTCGCTAACGGCGGCAGCCGATCGATCGCATTGAGTTCGTTTGTATGACAGGTCGTGGAAAAGAGATAGACAATCAATAGGGCAACTCTTACTATGTGTAAGTGGTTGTAACCCTGTCAATAGGGTTTGCAATACAATAGGGTTACCCCATCGATAGGTTTAATTTTGAAAAGGGGTTTTCCGGTCCCTGGCCTGATACCGTCACTTCATCCCCAAAACCGGCGTGAAGCAGCACTGTGATACGTCGGCTTGTCTGCATAATCAATATATTAAAAACCCCACTTTTGCAAATTCTCTCGTGTTCTAGATAATAATGTCCTACAAACCGATATTTCGGTCATGGCGGCCAATCTCAGCGATCAGCCATCGACGCAGGACATATTATACACAAGTATTTGCGCAGACACAAGTGCACTCTCTATATATTCTCGTACCCTCCTATTTCGATGGGATCATTAGTGTGACACGACCGAAGAGGTATTAAGGCGCAGGACCGCTTAACGTGCTTTCCGAGGTACGGGGGTACAAGACCACCAACTTCCAGCCTCCAGGCTAACACTGAAAATTCTTAACAGGTACAAATTTTGGCCCGACACGGGGATCGGACTCCAAGCGCAACCGTCGCTTTAAAGTGCGACCCACTAACCATTGCGCCACCGAGGCCGTCTAGATAATAAGAAACTATCAACTCCCTATTTATTTCACCCACAAATAAAACCGATGTCATCTCGAAATTGCAAAACCTTTTTGCTAAACATACAGAGTCAGTTCGATCTAAACCTAAAGCAAAATGTTTTATTTAAGCCGATTTAGTCGCGAGTCCCACCAAAGCCGGTCTCTTTGATCCGGCGTAACGTCGTTGGCGACCGGCGGAGCGGCGCGGCGCTCGCTACTTTCTACATCTTATTTGACACTAAGATTTAATTAGATACCTTTTCAAATGCAAATATATTTTGAAAATTTTGACAATGGTGTAGCGTGGCCGTGTGGTCCCCGGCCACCCTTATTCTTAACGATGTGTCGTAAAAGGCGATCAAGGTAAAGCTGCTGGCATGATCACAGCACCCAGAGCAGGATAACTCTGCATTCATATTCAAAACCATCGCCAATCCCGTCTGCCAAGCGTGGTGAGTATAGCAATTACCCCTCATGTGATTGAACGAGGCCCGTGCCCCAGCAGTGGGGACTTAAATGGGCTGACGACGATGATAGCGTGACATAGCATACAAACTGCAGGAGAGACGCCTACGTTGGTGCGGCGGCCATGTCCTGCGAAAACCGTAGAGCTACGTAACATAAGTTTGTTACGTAGCTGTTGCTTGCAAGTAAAAATCTTGTAAGTTGCATGAAAAAATCTGCCTAATGCAGAAAGGCTACTAAGGATTCCTGGACATGTTTATCTTCTCGCCTGTCCTCTAATCATAATTTTACTTTGAAGATTTATCTAAACGATACTGATTATAAGCATTGTATGTCATACTGTCATTGTAGGTAATCATATTTTTTATAAGAAAGAATATTGCATGAAATTAAAAATGAGATTTTTAATTACCATATTATTTGAAAAGAGTAACTACTGAGTTGCTTGCTGATTCTTCTCGGTAGAAATTGACATTCCGAATCAGCGGTAGATTACATAATATTTGACATTCATAAATGTTCTGTATGAACTTAAACTAAAAAAAAACAAATGTCTGTCAATTTCCGGACCGATACGATTCGCAAACCTTCAACAATAGAGCGTATTCCGTTTTAAAAAGACCGGCAGCGCACATGTGACTCCTTTAACGTTGCAGGTGTCCGTGGGCGGCGATGATCGTTTGCCATCAGGTGATCCGTCTGCCCCCTATCTCATAAAAAAAGTCTGGCCATGTCACCACCGCTGGGTCCTGCCAGAAGGGGTAGACCCAAAAAGGTGTGGCTTGACGTCGTAAAGGATGACATATCAATAAACTGACCACTATGGATGTCCAAGAATTTGAATTTTAATTGTAATTTTAATAATTATTTTAAAAACTTGAATTATTTCAATTTGAATTTGGAATTTTTCGGTGTTGAAATAAATGTACCTATGTAATTGAAAGAATTAGATTTGCCATACCTTAAGAAAGTCCATGTTTGTAAGTGTTTGTATAACATTATTAATTTAATAATGTTATACAAACATCATCGTAGTGAATGAGATTTCTTTAACTGCGTTAATTTTTCATACTTTTGGTTCTCATATTTACAGGAATACCTATTACAGCTTAGCTCGTGAAACTCTTGAATCCAATTGCGTTTTCTTTGTTATAGTTCCGGCGTGTTCCGATCTTCGCCAGGTGGCGGCAACAGCGAGCCGCCCCCCGCGCCCCCGCCGCCGCTGTTCCTCCCCCCGCACCTGTCGCATCTGTCGCAACACCTCAACCACCTGTCCCAGCCATTCTTCCCTCTCAAGGGTGAGTACCTCCTAAATGTGATAAGCTCTAATACCTATCTATATTATTTATAAAGAGGTAAATACAACAGTCAATGGCAACGCTTATAGGTAAATCCGAAAACACGAAACGCTCGCGCGATGTAAGCGACACCTAGCGCCATCTATTGGTATTAACTAATATCTATTTAAACTAATGTCCTGAAACGATTTTATAATTGTTGAAGAGTACCTTTCCTAAAGTAGTGGGAACCAATATATGTCGTTTGAAACATCACAAACTTCTTTAACAATGCCACGAGTCAACCTAAGGCAAAAACGTAATCGGAAAAAAGATTCACAGAAAATACATGTTCACCTTTGCCATAATGATATTCAGATTAAAGAAATAAATACACACCGAAGATATCGTGAATGAAGTCCATTTAGCATGTTAGATCAAAAACCTGCTGTACCATACAAAATACAATATCCACCCGGCAATAATGTATGGAACAGTTAATTTTGTTGATCTTACATGCTAAATGGACTTCATTCACGATATCTAATATGAGGCTTTCGGGTTGTAAGCGATAAAAAATAAATGTGTGCTTATATTCTGATATACCTAAAATCCTCTGGGATTTTTTTATTGCGAAAAATAGGCAGACGAGCATGCGGCCCTTCAGTTGGTAAATGGTAACCGTCGCTCATAGACTTCAACAATGCCGGAACACAGTCATGCCGCCGCCTAACCGTGAAAAAGGAACTCTTTCCAAACCCCTATTTAACGAACCTTAAAACATTTTAACATTCTTTTTTCTTACCAGGCTGGGGCGCACCCTGCCCATGTTGCCCCAAGGAAGAAGCACGGTCCACCTCCGTAGCCGAGCTCAGGCGCAAGGCGCACGAACACTCCGCCGCCCTCCTTCACTCCCTGGCCAGCTTCCAGTCGCGAGCGTTGCTGCCCCTGCCGCTCCACCTGCCTCCCCTGCCGCTGTCCTTGCTGCCTCATGACGCGCCACCTGCCCCGACGCCGCCAGACCCACCAAAACACCTGGAGTAGGATTTATGACTTTCGCAAAATTCCTTCGCTTCACCTGGCGTAGTCTTTGGATGCAATAGGTACAGTCAACAGCAAAAGTTGATTCACACTGTTCGCTCTTACGCTCCACGAAATAAGAACTACAAACTGCGAAATATCTGCAGCTACTTCTGCTGTTGACTGTATAGGTACAACAAAGCATCTGGAGCTAAATTTAAAAAGCAGGGCAAAGCGTCAGCCTCATGGGAGGAATTTCTACACAAAAAATAAGAGTATACGCGAGAAGTAGTTTTAGTAAATATGATGCACTTCATGATATAAATGTTACAGTAATCACCAAGTAGCGTCAGTAAGGAAGATCAGAAGTGTAGGAGTAAAATATTATTAAATATTGGGAAACGGCGGCCTACCAGATGATAGAGTCCGCTTCACCAGAGAAGTCCCTTGAAAAGCGCGCTTCGGTCACCATCAACATTAAAATTTAAGCTTCATGTTTAAAGTATCTTAAGGTTCCGGGTTTTCCTGCAGGTATTCTTCCGTGGCGCGGACTCTAGGTCACTTTACTAATGAAATGCAACTAAATACCTACAATACATTATACATGTCTAAATCTAACAAAAAAACTTACTGTATAAATCTGTTTCATATATTTGTATAATCTGAAATAGAAACAGACTCATGGATAACTACAATCAAACAAGTATGACACGCAGAGTATAATATTGTCAGTCGGTTCCAAACCGTCGTAGCGAGCAGACGTGAATAAGTGCGTCGTCATCATTATCTAATGAAATAATCATTAGATTAATAAATCGACATAGCGTACCTATTTAAGATTTATGTGCCAACATTATTCAATTGTTTGTTTAAGAAATTCGACCCCTTCTAAAGATACAAATCTGTCGTGTTTTTTGCCATAAACGACTATGTATTGTCATGTAAAATATAATTCAAATTGAAATAGTTTATTTTCTTTGTTTTTAGATTTCTGTGAATTCTCACTATGTGCCATAAAATAGAATCACGTGCCAATGTCTTGTGCCATACATAAATATAATTTCACATAATTATTTTATTCTAATTAGGGAAATTTGAGATGCTAATTTTGTATATATTATGTATAAGTAAATCATATTGTTAAGATACAAAATATTAATGTAAAACTTTGGAGTCATACCGATCTGCGAAAATTATATACATAGATACAGTCAGTAAAGAATTTGTCTATCAATCAAAGCTTTTCCACAATCGACAACTTGTGAAAATAAAACACTAGATACGAGTATAATACATTTGATTCTAGGCGTTGTGATTACAAGTGAGTATGTACCTATAAATAAATTATTTAATAAGCAAAACAATAAATACAATTATAAATAATGACATCGATGACTTAAAATAGGTTAACAAATTGTAAAATTATCTAATGGCTATGGCTTTATTACCTACTTACTTCTTTATTAACATAACTAGCAAGATGTTAAGAATTAAAATTTTCGGTTAATGTAAAAATGTGATTTAAAATAATAAGTACCTTTTAAAGTATACCTACGTATTGATTTTTAATAAGTATAATTAATCAAGTTACATATATCTTTACAATAAAAAGGGATATCCAGGACCTATTGTACACATAATAATTTTCGGCAAGTTAATAAATAACATCCGTCGTAAGAAGATGGGTAATGTGTTTGAGGTGTTTAAATTTGTTTAATTGTTTTTTTTAAGATGTGACTAAATTGATTATAAAATGTTAGCAATAAAATGTTTATTTTGTAAATATTAATCTTTCCAACATTGCCATTGCAGTATTTGACCAAAAACTGTTGTGAATATTTTTTTCTAAGAGTAATTTTTAATAATAAGTTTATGTAAATATATAATGTATACAAATATATAAACTCATAGAGATTTGGTGTTTGTAATGTGTAAAGTAGCTTATTTAAGTTGTATAGCACTAATTAAGGGTGGACTAAATTAATAAAAATACAAGTGCGGTGGTTCTAAATACTTATGACCAGTTTGATTGGCGAATAAATACGAAGATACGAAGTTCTTAGCAAATAATTATTACACAATTGGTCCACTCTTCTTTTATCCAAATGATAGAAAACTTGTCAAAATATAATTAAATCATAAATTTTTGTGCCATAAATTATCATCATCTCTATTGTTAAAAACAAGCCATGGAAAGCCAAAAAATGTTATAACTTAAATAATGATTTCCTTTTTTTATATAATTTATACCTATGCATGTAATAAAATTTTTCATTACAAGACAATTCATCCCATTGTTATGAATTTATTTCATTCCATACATAAGTAAATTACTGTAAGTATAGCCCATATTTTCATTTGTTTGTTTGTTGCTTGGTGCCGTGACTGAAAAATAGGCGATAACCCTACTCGAATATTTTGACGAAACTTGAAACTTTCTACTTACCTAAAATATTAAAAGTGAAATCATCAAAATTTTATTTTGACTGAATCCCAGGGTTTCTGAATGCTGTATAATTACTCTTCTGTCTTTGATTGAAAGGGTTAAACACTGTACTAAAAAATAAGGTTTAAGGATTTATTACAGAAATATGTCAAAGTATTTATATGAGCAATCACGCCATCAGTAATCAAATGAAAATAAATCATAAATTGAGGTCGTAAAATTGTATGAGTTGCGTGTTTTAGCGGTCTTTTGTCTTTGATAGTCAAACAGTACTTCAGTAAGAAGTACGACGAAAAGTGTCTAACTGCTAAAAATACCTAACAGTTTAAGACCTCACTTAATCTTAACATACAGTATAACGATAGTGTTGTCGCGCTCCGCGCCATGTTTGTATATAGGTGTGAAAGAGAGGTAAACAACCACTGCACCATGCACGAAACGTGGAATTGGTGGCGCGGGCGCATGTATCATAGTATAAATATAAATAATGCAATACGTACCTTAGTTACTCGTGATTAGTTGTTTTAATTATTGAATAAAACTGTAACAATTTGTGAGATTTTCATTTTTATTTACTCCCAAAAATTGATTGAAGACCAGAGATACCAAATTACGCGACTTTTAAGCAGGAACCGGAACCGGTTACCCTTATTAGGGTTTTAAAAAATAAGGTTTAAAAACTAAAACCCGACTATCAAAAAACACGATGTAAAAAGTACAAAACAAGAAAACTGTCTCTGCTGAAATGATTGTGTTTTTATGGTAGGCGGATTTTAGTTTTTAAACTTTATTTTTATTTAACATATTTTTAGTTTTCTAAATATAATGACATATTTGAAATGTGCTATAAAAGCTCTTTCATTTGATAACCCACACGGTACCGTCAAGCAAAATTACTTACTCTAAGTCCCCTAGAGGGCGCTGTAATAAATTTAACGTGACGTCATGTTGCCTATAACCAGAAGACAACCATGACGCTTCTAACGACACACTTCATTTGTTCAAATATGATAACTAGTTTAGAAGTTACGTGGAAGCAGGTGAACATACATACATACATAGCCTGTCAAAATCATAACCTCTAAATTCGACTTCAAAGTCGAGTGCTCCAGAACTACAATGAAACCGTCCCGTAAAAAAATATACTTGTCGCGTAATAAAAGAGACGCAAAGCGCGTGTGAAAGGGACGGTAATAATATTCGGTCGTGAATCCCGTTTCGTTTTAAGCCCTCTGTAAACCTATGCGGTGATCCTCATTACTGTCCCTCAGCAGGACAAAGGCTGCCATCATAGAAATTGGGATGATGGGACACTACTGTGACACGACCGGAGAGGGATCGAGCGCAGGACCAACAGCTTAAGGTGCTTTCCGAGACACGGGGGTACATGACCGCCAACTTCCAGACGGCTGACGCTAAGAATTTCTTAGGAACAACCGACCACCGAGGCAGTGGATATTATAGGTAATCTTTGACCTCGCCTCCTTTGGATTGGAGCAGTGGATAGTGCGTCGCACTTTAAATCGACGGCTGCGCTTGGGGTCCCGGGTTGGATCCCCGGGTCGGACCAAAAATGTGCCTGAGTTTTTCTGTTAAGAAATTCTCAGTGTCAGCCCGGACTCTGGAAGTTGGCGATCTTGTACCCCCGTTGCTTCGGAAAGCACGTTAAGTTGGTCCTGCGCCCGATCCCTCTCCGGTCGTGTCACACTGGTGTCCCATCAGATAATGAGGGCAAGAGAATAGAGAGCGCACTTGAGTTTGCGCACACAATTGAGCATAATATACCCTACGTAAGTGGCTGATCGTTGAGATTGGCCGCCTTAACCGAAATCGCTTGGAAGATATCTGGATAATCTGGGCATCTGTAAGGCAAGAGTGAACAGGCATCTTTTAGGCAAACGCGTATCATCCTACCTCATCGTCGCTTTCCATCAGGTGCGATTGTGGTCAAGCATTAGCTTATTGACCAAATAAAAATTGGTCAATAAGACCAAAAAAAAAAGGTAAACCAATCACTTATCCTACCTGTTATTTGGAACAGAATTTGTCTGGTTTTTTTTCAAATTCGTGGAGAAATAGTATGAGACACTAAAAAGGACCGAACTAGAGGGTCTACACCGAACTTCCGTCACGAGCGAGATCTCGCATCTAAACAAAAGACACGCACAGCACGTTTGAGAAGGACGAGGGAAATGCGATCGTGGATTCTTTGTCCGCGAACTATTATTTTGACCGTGGGAGAGTCACGCTTCGGCATGAATAGGCCGGCACGAGCAGAGTGATACCACGGCCTCACAGAAAACCGGTGTGAAGTAGCACTGTGCTGTGTTTCGCTGCGTGAGTGAGGGTACCGGAGGCCCAATCCGGGGGAAGGGGGTGTTTGAAGGTTGGCAGCGCACTTGTGACTCCACTAGTGTCGCGGGTGTCCACGAGCGGCGGCAATCGCTTACCATCAGATGAACCGTCTGCTCGTCTGCCACCTATCACATAAAATTCAAAAAATTCAAATTCAAAATTCAAAAGTGCTTTATTTGCATAGGCTTATATACAGCTCTTACAAATCGTCATACATGAAAAATATAAATTATAGCTATGTATATTATACATGTTATTAAACATATATGTCGATACAAAAAATATACTAAGAAATGAATAAATATAATGTGATTCTACCACCGGAATCGGAAAGTTGATTCTGACGAGAAGATCCGGCAAGAAACTCGCCAGTTACTCTTTTTAATCAACAATTTTTTTTTAAGTACAGTGTCATGGGTGTAGGCGAACAGTTTATCATTTCCACAAATTCTTGTCATTTAAGTAATCATTAACTGTATAATAGGCTTTTGCCATTAAATAATTTTTAACATGTGTTTTAAATTTAGGCATTGGTAAATCAACAAGATTTTGTGGTAACTTATTAAACATTTTAATACTCATTCCTACGAATGAATTACCAATCTTATGAAGTCTGAGATGTGAAACAGCAAGCTTGTGTTTATTTCTAGTATTTAGGTTATGGTTGTCGGATTTTCGAGGGAAGTTTTCTAAATTTTTATAAACATACATAATACAGTCAAAGATGTACTGTGATGCTAATGTTAAAATGTTAATTTCTTTGAACAAGTTTCTAAGCGAGTCTCGTGGTCTAAGTCCGTATATGGCCCTGACAGCTCGTTTCTGTAGGACAAAAATAGCTTGAATATCAGCCGCAGAGCCCCATAACAGCAGACCATAAGACATAACGCTATGGAAATAACTGAAATACACAAGTCTGGCTGCTTCAATATCGGTCAGATGTCTTATTTTTTTGACTGCATATGCAGCCGAACTAAGTCTCCCTACCAGGGCTGCAATATGAGAACCCCACTGTAATTTTGAGTCTAACGTGACGCCTAGAAATACTGTAGAATTAATTACTTCAACATTTTGACTATTCATATTAATCCTAGTGCTGACCTGTCTTACGTTGGGCAATGTAAATTTGACACATTTAGTTTTTTTAGCATTGAGAAGTAAATTATTTACAGTAAACCAATGTAGCACTTGAGTGAGAGCATTATTTACATCGTCAAAGTTATCTTTATGTCTATTAGTTTTGAAAATCAAAGAAGTATCATCTGCAAATAATACTATGTCACACAAGTTTTTAGTGAAGTAAGGTAGGTCATTTACATATATAATAAACAGTAAGGGCCCCAATATCGAGCCCTGGGGCACTCCCATCTGTAAAAGGGCGCCAGAAGAGTTAGTTCCATTAACATTGACTTTTTTAATTCTATCACTTAGGTATGACCGTACTAAGCTCAGAGAGCTATCTGTGAGGCCGTAATGCTGTAGCTTCATTAATAATGTTTGGTGATTAACGCAGTCGAATGCTTTGGATAGGTCACAAAATATACCTACAGCATCTTGCTTATTTTGCCATGCATCAAAAATGTGCTTGATGAGTGCAACTCCCGCATCAGTAGTAGATTTGCCTTTAGTAAATCCAAATTGTTTATTATGCAATAATTTGTTTAGATTAAAATGACCCAATAATTGATGGAATATAACTTTTTCATATATTTTACTAAGGGCAGGTAAAATGGATAAAAAAAACATTTCTCAGATAGTCATGTATCTATATATTACTACATGAAATCACTCGATATAATATGTCAATATCGTCATCATCATCGTCATCATCATCGTCAGCCCATTTAAGTCCCCACTGCTGGGGCACGGGCCTCCCTCAATCACATGAGGGGTAATTGCCATACTCACCACGCTTGGCAGACGGGTTGGCGAGGGTTTTGATATAAATGCAGAGTTTTCCTTCTCTGGGTACTGATGATCATGCCAGCAGCTTTACCTTAGTCGCCTTTTACGACACCTCGGTAAGAGTGAGGGTGGCCTATTCTACTCTGCCGGGACCACACAGCACCATGTCAATATATTCTATCAATATATTTTAATTTGTCTTTCTTCAATCCATTCCCACCTCAATGTCAAACACGTTTGGTTCATTATCAATTGAGGTATAACGACACATTGTAGCATGTGATGTCTGACTGCCTGCACCTACCACTGGGCTCTCTTGCCCAGACCACTTATAAAAAAATATCATAATGCATAATTTCAGTTAAAACCCAATTGCAAAGTGTGCCCGAGGTATACGTATTTTTGAACAACTTCGAGGACGGCACCGTGAATTGCAATCGGTTCCGGTAGAACATGTACATGGCAGAGAACCAAAGTTATCGACATTGCTCACCGGATTAGCAAGCTTAAGTGGCAGAACCGACAACCGATGGGTTAAACGAGTTCTGGAGTGGAGACCGCGTCTTGGCAAACGTAATGTAGGGCGCCCTCTGGCTAGGTGGGGGGACGATCTGCGCAGGATGGCTGGCAAGAGCTGAATGCGAGAAGCCATGGATAGATCACAGTGGCGAACAATTGGAGAGGCCTACGTCCAGCAGTGGACTGCGATAGGCTGATGATGATGATGATGATGATGACAGTTAAAACGGGAATAAACATGTTTATTCCTGTTTTTAAATCAGGCATTCTTATCGCTTGTAGCTACATCTCTACATAATACAAGAGCGCCTTATTGTACTGTCTGTTGTTGTTATATCATACTTGTATTTACAGACCAATAAGTGATTGTATTTTGTTTTTGTGCAATAAAGAATATCTATCTATCTACATATTCATTCAGGTGTTCCTTAGGTAAAAATTGTCTAAATACAAATACAAATACAAATGATTTATTTGTAAAACATAGGTAGATTACAGATGTTGTTGGAGAGTATTGTGTCACTATGCCTTGTCTTTCACTGACGTACAAATTATAAATTTCAATATTACACTATTATTACAATGTCATAGGAAGTATAGTACCTAATTGATGTCATAGTCAGGTAGTTCATAATAATTAAATTCATAACAGCGCGAAATGTCCAAATTAATTAATTACAATAATACAAATGTCAATAATAATTAAATATAAATATAATGATCGAAATTGACATTAAATAAATAAAATATTTTACAGCAAGTCACAATAAATCTCTCAATTACTATGTCAAAGTTCATTTTGATTCTAAATATTCATTCACAGAGTAAAACGCATTTTCGATTAAATAGTAGTAACTAAGAGTTGCCCCTTGCACAGAGAACCAAGTAGGTAATTCTTTTTTTTTTCTGTCCCACTGCAGGGCAAAGGCTTCCATCATAGAAATCAAGTTATCGCTACTATGATGGGATTAGGCTTAATCACCACGCTTGCCAAATGCGGATTGGTGATCACAAACCCGAGATATCTCCGTAAAACTCGAAACATACTTTTCGCTCGACCCGGGAATCGAACCCAGGACCCTGAGATCACGGCCCGGTACTTAAACCACTAGATCAACAGAGCGTTTAGTAGGTAATAGTTAGAGATAATTAGTCTATGGTAATAATTAGGTACGAATCCGCTTCGACAAGGTACATCAAATTTCATTAAAGGTAGATAAATTTCTTTCATGTAAACGTTGAAACATAGACCACGGAACTGAGATTGAACTTACCCTAAGTTAGAACATAATATTTCACTCTGCTATTATACAAGTTTAACAGTTTGTCATTGTACAATGGTTTGATTTATGTATGAAGTTTGTAATTAATCGCATAGTAATACCCGAGAAGCTTTAAGACCAAGCGTTTCTCTTTACGAATTAAAAAAACAAACATCTCGAAAGTTGTTCACCAATCACCAACATTTTCCAAGTTACGCAGTATTTTAGGGCTAAACGATTCCTTTACAAGTTTGGCGGTTTGTCATCACACCGCAACAACTCACGAAGGCGGCTGAATTTATGTAGCAACTTGGTAACGAAGTGGCGTCTCTTTACTTACCGTGCGAGCCTTATTAGCGTAAGTGCTTCCACAACTTTTTGCTATTAATGTACTTTGGAATTTACCTCAGGATTTTAAAAGATTTACAACGGGCACTATCAGGGAAAATATCAAGTCTGCAAATGTTGATTTTTAAATCATAATGAATTCGAAACATATGATGGCTTGTTAGAAAAAATGGTAACATAAGATTGAAATAGCCAATAACCTCATAAGTATGCCAAGCGAGCTTGCGAAGTGTAGGAGGCTTGGTAGGAAAGCTAAATCCGGGATCCGATGCAACGGCTTTGTAACGTGACAATATCACGTATCATGAAATATAAGTTATAGTCGTAGTAGTTGAAGTATAGGCTTCAGAGAGCCCATAATGACGCTAGGAATAATTTGATTGTATCAAAACAGAAAAGGAAGAATATGTATGACTTGCATTGTAAAGAAACGGGTTATAAAAAAGGAGATTTGTTATTGTTAAGAAATGAAAACTATACTAAGTTAAAAGATTTGTATTTAGGTCCATTTAAAGTGTTAGAAGAGTTAGGTGTAAATGTGAAGATATTGAAAGATAATAAAGAGTATGTAGTTCATAAGAATAGAACTAAGAAGTTTAGAATTTAAGGGTGCTCTTTTCAGGGGAGGGATACCTGACCTTTTCAGGGGAGGTGTAACGTGACAATATCACGTATCATGAAATATAAGTTAACACATTAAATCACGTACATACAGGAACGTGATATTACGGGTTTCCGCAATCTCTAGATCCCCTCCCTGAAGATTACATTAAGTGTAGTATATAAGATGAGTGATTAGTTATGAATAGAGCTTGATTCTACCTACAACTGTTTCTTATTTTGTTACTGTCCCAACGTCACCTCACTTTGTATGCCAGCGGCAATGATTCCATAAGCAAAATAATAAATTCTGAAGGAATTTTAGGAGACTTGTTCAGTCCACTAGCATCGCCATTTGATTTTGATTGTGAAGAATTTAAAAAATGTTGCAAAAATATGGAAAGTCAAATATTGCTAAGGTTAATCATTGTTAAGTATGTAAATTAGCTTGATAGGATTAAAATTCATGATCATGATTTAGGTGTGCAATTTTTGACAAATCTAATATGGACACGCCAACGGCGTTTACAAATGGATGAACATTTCGATAAGAGTTGCTTATACTAAATGTCACTTACTTTTTTTTTTAAGTTAGAGACTCGTGATCCCGCAGACAAGCTATGCAAATAGCGGGACTACTGTACTTAAATGTAAATGTTGTTTGTTTAATAAATAATAAAAATAAATTATGTATGTACTTGTTTTATTTTTTAATTTCTGATAAGAGTAATTGTATTTTACACCTACAGAACATTTCCGAAATCTCGCATTCCGGTGTGGCGGGTGTTTCCACACTAATGTAATGTTTGAGATCATTGACCCTATATTGCACTAAATATTCCGATCACTGATCATCACTGTTGTGACATCACTAACATGTACGATATAGGTAAAATATTTGTCTCCAATACACACAGAGATTTTTTCTTTTTCACCTCAAACAATTAATATAAATCACATTGGGTCGCTAGTGGACCGAAGAAGCATTATTTAACAGAAATATAAAAACGAAAATTGTTTGCTAATCAAGTAAGTTTTAAGAAAAGGAAGTTTTAAGAAAAGCACAACTTCTTATAAAATTACTTTATTTCAATAATATAATATTACAACCAAATGCAACCATCAAAAAGTTGATTAAGATCGACCACTTTATACGTTTATTTAAAAAGGCAGCAGTAACAGTAGGTACTCATTTTACCCAGAGTTGTTAAACGAAATATTTCTGTCCTATTCACACAGATGACGTCAGAACGTGTGATCGCTACAGCATGTCGCGCGTGCGCACATTTCTTCGTACGGCATTGTTGAATCCTTCCCGGTATTGGTAGAACACACTGCTTGAAGATATTACGTCGGGAACCGCATCTGTGGACAAGAAGCCTAATCTATACTATTTAAAAAGGGGAAAATTATATTATAATTATATAATTTTGGTATAATGAGTTAGGTCCTACAATGGCTTATAGGTAAATCTAAAAGACAAAACACCTGCGCGATGTAATCGACACCTAATGCCATCTATAGGTACAGTTTGGAACTAATAACAAAATTACTTCCCTAAACGAAGTGACGGCGGGTCACTATTAATGAGTAAAAATAAATGTAAGACAATATACAACAAACTGACTCTAAAATAAGTAGGCTAACCTTGAGTTATGGATATTAGAATCAACAATATTATAACACCCAGATACTGATAAAAAAAACAATTGTGTGAAAAAAAACACTTCGGGTTGCTGAGCCAGCTTAGTAAGTAAGTTCATCACACGAATATTTCATCCAATCGAACCCACGATCGAATTAACGGCAGTCTTTAAAGCTTGCGGCAGGGTCACTACTAAATGCGCGATCAAGCTAATTAATTACGTATTTCTTTATGTGATAGGTTGCAAACCACCAGACTGATCTCCTGATGGTCAGCGATTGCCGTCGCCCGTAGACACTCGAAACAACAGTGTAATCATAAGTGCGCTGATAACCCCGAATTAGGTATCCGGTAGCTCAATCACTCGACGAAACACAATAGCATAGAATTAAATTGAAAATTTAAAAACTGACGGCAGCCATCTTGGATTTCAAATTTATCACAATAAATATATTCTGCTACCTACTCAAGCCCTTTTATATGATACCCATATTGTGGGAGTTGTGTTTTAAAACATACAAGCCATATTTTGGTGTCGGCGGCCATATTGGATCGATTTTTATCCAACATGGCTAAGAACACTCCCCCCTTATTCATTTTCAAACAAAAAAAAAACAAACCAAAATCGGTTCTTTTGTTCGGGAGCTACGATGTCATAGACAGACACATAGATACACACACACACACACACAGACACGTCAAACTAATAACACCCCGTCGTTTCTGCGTCGGGGGTTAAAAACTCATTTCTTCATCAACCCAAAATAGTTGAAATTCTCGTAGTTAACGTTAAAACACTGGCATACATACGCCAATAGAAGAACAAATAAGCTAATGGGCCATTACCCAAAGTCATAAACGAGAAAAATCCAGTATATCCAATGGCGCTCGTGTAATCGCATATATCTCTGAATAAAAGCTATTAAACGAGGCGTAGGCAGCCGCTATGGGCGATTTATACCCAGCCGCAGATGCGAGCTGCAATGCTGTTAATGTTAATAACAATTACACATGGAAATTATGAGAGGAGTTATTGGGGGTTATTCAAAACACGAATGCGCGAGTATACACCGTGCTTTATGAACCGTTTAACTGCGGCTCGCGTATACCTACTAAACCGTATATCTTAGTAACAATTTTGAAGCTGCAGCCTCTTGGAAAACCTTTATTCTATTTATTTAATAACTTTTGGGTCTGTTTTTGTACTCGAAATTTGAATTACTGCCAAAAACGGCCACTTACGGCGTTAATCCAAAGGACATTATTAAAATTGGTATATTATTCCAATATTGTTAACCACAGGTATTGAAATGTAAATAGAAAGAGCTAAAATATGCTCTTTCTATTTACATTTCAATTTACCTACAATATTGATGATACTATCGACAGCTCGTGTCGAATCAAGCACTTACAAATTTCGTCGGCTTAGTAACGCGTCCAATATTAGGCTATCGGAATTTAATTGTAGAACAGCCACCCGGATTGTGGAAGATGTGGGTTCGAGACTCTCCTGAACGCGAGATGCAATTTTTAAGTGTGTTATTTACTTAAGAATAAATTTCAGACGCAGACGAGCAGACGGATCACCTGATGGTAAACGATTGCCGGCGCCCATGGACATCCGCGACACCAGTAGAGTCACAAGTGCGCTGCCAACCTTTAAACCCCCCTTCCCCCCAGATTGGGCCTCCGGTACCTTAACTCACGCAGCGAAACACAGCAAATTGCTGCTTCACGCTGGTTTTCTGTGAGGCCATGGTATCACTCCGGTCGAGCCGACCGCTCTCCCACGGTCCACGTGACCGACTTTGTATGAAAAGTTGTTTTTTTTATGCCAATTTCCGAAAGTCAACTTGGTAGAACACGTGATTAAAAGGATGTAAATGTTCACCTTGTAATAGTATTTTATAAGCTCTTTTTTTTTAGTTAGACTATTGTAATTAGCTCCGCAAAGATTTAACACATACAACCAGTGAACGAATATCGTTCACTGCATACAGCACATTTACAAGCTACATTACTCGAGGGAGGCATACGCGAGGCGACACTGTTTGTTCTGGCTAATTGTTCTGCGCGGGGAAACCACGCCCACAAGCGCCAGGCAACTTGTTTAACGTGTGTTATGCTTGTTATAGTCTTGTCTCTAAGGCCCGATTTTTCAATGGTCAATTATAGTTACTTGGTAATATAGCCTGCATCGCGGGTGAAGAAAAGTTCGACAGATGGCGAACTGAGGTCCAATTTTTACAGGTTTTTCCTTTTAGGCCGGTTTATATGGTTTATGATAGCCGTGGGCCTGGAAGACGATCTCTAAGAGGGAGCGGAGGTCACAATTGATCAAATATGGTCCCTATGAACACTCGAAAGCGGATGTTTTATAAAACTTCACTTTGATCTCGGCTGCTATAATCCATATTTTAATTTGATTTATTTAAATAAAATGAAAATGATATAAATGAATACTTAAGAATGTTATAAAAATTATAGTAATAAAAATAGTCTAAAATGAATAATTTATTGATACTTCCTATTCAGTTACGCAGAACGTTCACTCCTGCCTGACACAGGCAATTCAATGCCTAAAAGAAGGCTTCAAATACTGGTAATATAAGTCTGAAGTATAAAGAAATTTTGTTTTTTATGTGTTTGAGTCAGACAAGTAAATAAATGTACTATCATTTTCAACAAAGAAACGTATTTTTCCCAAGTTCAATGAGTGTGACACTCCCCGTCGTCCTAACCGCCCCCGGCGGAATCAAATGCAAAGTCAATCCCGGCGCGCGCGCAATTAGTTTAAACACAAGCCTCATTATAACTAGCGGCGCCGAGAGGAGGTACACTCGTCCACAGATGTCACCTACTTCGATTTTATATTTACAAGAAGACATGGCAAATCATATCATACGCTAGGTGGAGGATGCTAATCTGATAGTTGAATGACATTATTTTTAATGAGAAATGTATGAATTAATCTATGAAATAAGCTATACGAGACGTGACCTGGGAGTGGTGAAATGGGCCTAAGTATTCATAAATGTCTTGTACTATTATGTTTTCCGTGTTAATAGGTTAGTTTAGTATTGTATATGCGAAAACATGTAAATTGGCAGATAGTTACCCATTAAGTTGATTATTTTAGGATTTGGGCTATATGTTTTCTAGGAGAAATAAAAGTAAATAAATAAAATTGGATGGAAAAAATCATAGCTTTTTCGTAGTATGCAGTCGACTACGACCGAATCTCGTAGCACTATGGAGCTACGCGTCGTAGCGCGTGCTACAAAAGACGTAGCCACAAATGTTCATAGATTTAATAAAATTTACTCCTATTTTAGCTTCATTAGAGTGACAGCTATTGCCACAGAAAAAATATCTTAAGGTCCATAGCTGTTTGTTTGTCTAGGTTTTTGTATTTTCATGTACTCATAGTAACTGGTTTATATTAAATTGTTAATGTATTTCATAAAATACTTTTATGTTTTGTTTAAGAATTAGCGACACACTCAGGTCTAAAAGTATTAAGGATAAGACAAGGTTTTCATGACACAAAATATGACGAAAAAATTTAAATACCTGCTACATATTGTATATGATTAAATAAATTTAAAAAATTGCTTAAATACGTTATCTTATCTGTTCTGATATTATCATAAGCATGATCTTAATCAAGTTTCCAAAATTAGAAGTGTTTTAGTATTCGGGCAAAAGTGATACTCCTATAGATACTGCAATAGTATTCGTCTCGCCATTTCAAAAAATTATAATGTCATCCAAACCGATATTCCAGTTATGGCGGCCATTCTCAGCGATCAGCCATCGACGCAGGACATATTATAGTGCACGAGTATGTGCGCAGACACACAAGTGCACTCTCTATTCCGATGGGATTATTTTTCTATCCGACTATATTTCGATGGGATACCAGTGTGACACGACCGAAGAGAGATCAGGCGCAGGACCAACGGCTTAACGTGCTTTCCGAGGCAAAGCCAACTTCCAACTACAACAACTCCGGGCTGACAGAATTTCTTTACAGAAAAACTCAGGTTTACAAATTTTGGTCCGACCCGAGGATCGAACCTGGGACCCCAAACGCAGACGTCACTTAAGGTGACGGGTAGGGCACACTAGCGACGCTAATCGATTTTAATTATTAGCTACTGAACCGGATCTATTTTAAAAAAATTCGGGGTTACAATCTCTCGGCAAACACCTATACTATTTATTAACTGTTTGGTCTGCTTTTGCACTCGAATTTTGGATTACCGCCAAAAGTGGCCGCTTTTGGCGTGAATGAATTTTTCGCATACAAAAACGGATCCAACATTTGTGCATGGTTATTTAATAAATAGTATAAGTGTTTGCCGAGAGATTGTTACCCCGAAATTGTTTAAAATAGATCCGGTTTAGTAGCTAAAAATTAAAATCGATTGGCGTCGCTAGTGTGCCCTACCTTAAAGTGCGACGCACTACCTGCGCCAGCAATGCAGTTGAAAATTCAAAAATTACTAAGTGTTCTTAGCAATCTGAGCCCGACTGTACTCAATTGTAGTAACTTAACAATATGGATTCAGAGACGTCGGGCGAATTTCCACTCAATCCCATTACAAATCGCGTTGAGATTATTAAACAGTCACCTTAACAAGAATTGAGGGGGAGGGGAGGGGGTGAGCCAATTTTACATAAGGACGGTCTACAACTACTGAAAGCAATTTAATTCCGTGGACCGTGGGAGAGCCACGCTTCGGCATGGATCACTCGGCCTCACAGAGAACCGACGTGAATCAGCACTGTGCTGTATTTCGCTGCGTGAGTTAGGGTACAGGAGTCTGGTGTCACGGGTGTCCATGGGTGTCGGCGATTGCTTACCATCAGGTGATCCGTCTGCTCGTCTGCCACCATACATTATGGTTCAGCTGATTTATTTTTCGCTTATTTTGTGGATCTAACATACTAAATGGACTTTTAACACGTTAGCTATGATGGGGTTTTCGAGATGTAAACGATAAAAAATTACAGTGTATACTTATACAATGTTATGCCTTTCAATAGGCTATATGCGTGTGGCTAGAGTATCGTTGCCAATTCACGTCAGCTTTACGCAACTCTTTCCTCAATTAGCGACCTTGACCCTTAAAGCCTTTCTGTCCGATCAATCCTTAGATGTTCATTGTATTTCTTTGAGAACCGGCCTGAAGAAGCACTGTGCTGTATTTAGCCGCCTGAGTGAGGGTACCGGAGGCACAATCCAGGGGAAAGGCGGGTTTAAAGGTTGGCAGCGCCTTTGTGACTTCAATGGTGTCGTGGCACCGTGTCCATGGGCGGCGGCACTCGCTTACCATCAGGTGATCCGTCTGCTCGTTTGCCACCTATTAGATAAAAAAATGGAGTTATTATAGAAATATTTTTTTTCCTCCGTATACAAAGATTATCCTAATTTGCACTTGGCAACGGACAACGCAACATTCACCTCGAACTCTCTTACAAACAGACAATTTACACAGGATGAAGTTCTAAAGGTTTTAAAAAAATTGGACCGAAATAAGGGAGCTGGTCTTACTATTATTTTCAACGCATCTTTGACTACTGGGATTTTTCCATCATTATGGAAAGAAGCTATAACAGTCCCCAATTTTTAAATTTATACGGATATAAGTAAGGCATTCGACACTGTGGACCACATTATTTTATTGCAGAAACTTTCTAATTTTGGCTGTAGTAGCTAAAAATTAAAATCGATTGGCGTCGCTAGTGTGCCCTACCCGTCACCTTAAACTAATACTCGTAAATAAACTTTTTATGAAAAACATAGTATCTAACGTACAATAAAGTAGCATTAATTCCAATAACTCAAATTGAAATAACCCCCTACATTGTAACCCAATCCTAAACCAACGAAAACATAATTCAGCTAGATCTATTAAAATATCTCATCCGCAGCCAAATTATACACGATTAATATCAAAATGGTAGACAATAGTGATGCGTCGATTTGTCTTCACTCGAGTGACAAGCAAAATTATACAAATGAGTGAAAAAAAGTTCTCGATTTTCTTATCTAACGTAGGGTAAACTCGCATAATTCGGTGATAAAATGAAATTTTGTAAAGGAAACCCAGGAATGATTGTTGCTATCTCCGTCGCACAATCGTCAACATTTTTTGCATACGTAAAGAAGCTTTATTGCGTTAAGTATAAAGTTCGATTTAAAACGGGTGATTCTGTGCCTACAAAACGGGAGAAGCTTCGAAAGTTCCTATCATCGAATTAGGTGAGTCACCGAATCATGCGAGTTTACCCTAATATCCAACTTTAAAACAAGACGTGATTCCTCCTACTGGTGCTGCGGGTGGGTGTCTATGGTGCCTATGCGGTGACGGTATAGCTTACCATCAGGTGAACTGTCTATAAAAAAATACAGACGTGACATCAGATCAGAAGAGTTGCACTTTTAACATTTCAAGTCTACATTTTTAAATCTGTTTCAGAACTTGAGTGATCCGATCACTCTAGTCGTAATTGAGTGAAATCGTTATCGACGATTGACATAATAACGTCGACGTAATTCTAATAGGACGTATCTCATTTTTTAATCTTGGGCTCCTGGAGCCCAATTTTCTCGATTTTCAATATGAAAAAACATAGTGGATGTCACATGAAATCCTTACAAAAAAAACTATGTTTTAGTGATATATGCCGTATGATGATAAATGTCACGAGCCCGAGAATTGGGCTCCAGGAGCCCAATGTTAAAAAATGAGATACTTCCTATTAGAATTAGGTCGACGATAATACGCCTCAAGTCGCATCACTAGTAGACAATCGGTTAGGCTAGCGGGGGCGGGGGTGAGATCAGGTGTTCGATTCCCGGGCGGGCGTCGGAGAATGAATATTAACAACCCTTTCGGTACAGGGTAATTGAGAATAATAGGGCGGGTGTAAAGCGACGCATGATTAAAGCTATGCGATCATGGTGGTTGGTGGCGGTTTCTGCGAATGTTCGAAGGGGGGTGGCTTAGTTAGATCATAGGTACTCGTAGCATTTTGTGACACTAGGTACGACTATCTATATGTTTAGTACCATTAGCATTAGCCATTCTTATTAAACCGATTATTGTAGGTGAAACCTTGTCTGATTACAAATACAGATTTTTTTCTTGATACTAGTTCGAATATGACGACCCGTTTGGAACAGTGGTAGTGAACGCTGCCTTTGTGGTACACGGGTTCGATCCCCGCATAGTACAAACATTTGTGTGCATGAACATGTCTGTTTGTATTGGTCTGGGTGTTTGTATGTATTATACGTATGTATTTACAAAAGAAAAGTTTTATATGTATATATTTGTAATTCCGCTGTTGATTCTGATATCCGTAGCACAGGTACTTGAGCTACCTATCTCGGAGTCAGATCGATGTATGTGATGTGAAATATTTATTATTACTACTTATTATGAGTTTTTTTGTATATACTTTGTTTATTTTATTTTCATGTGATAGGTGGCAGACGAGCAGACGGATCGCCTGATGGTAAGCGATTGCCGCTGCCCTTAGCCAGCCGCGACACCAGTGGAGTCACAAGTACGCTGCCAATCTTTAAACCACCCTTTCCCTTGGTCTGGGCCTCCGATACCCTCACTCACGCTGCGAACACAGCACAGTGCTGCTTCACGCCGGTTTTCTGTGGGGCATCACTCCGATCGAGCCGGCCCATTCATGCCTAAGCGTGGCTCTCCCACGGTCAAATTGTCTGTCAGTTTAACTACATAATACAAATACTTTATTTCACATAATTTGTTACATACATATTTATGTGGCACACTATGAAGTGTAATGGATGAGTAACTATATAACTGAAATCACCAAGATACTCTAGTATACTTCTATTACCAATGAAAAGATAACTTATTGGATACTCTTACAGCGACAATTATTACGGCATTTAAAAACAGTACCTACCACCTTTACTTCGTCTGTAAATGTCCATGTTAAGTAAATAATAATAATAAAGTAGTAAATGCAAGGACTTGCGGCAGACGCCAGAGAATTTCATTGATTTTTTTTCTTATGTGAGAGGTGGCAGACGAGCAGACGGATCACCTGATGGTAAGCAATACCGCCGCCCATGGACACCCGCAACACCAGTGGAGTCACAAGTGCGCTGCCAACCTTTTCCCCTTCCCCCCCATTGGGCCTCCGGTAACCTCACTCACACGGCGAAACAATAATTAATAAAGAATAATATACGACACGTAAGTTGTTGATATTGGTCAGTACCGAAGAGTACACCAAAAACGCGAACTCTTATCGACCATCAAGCAGAGGAAAGTTGCTTACTTAGGAAATGTGTTAAGCCACGATAGATACGAGCTGTTGCAACTTATTATGATGGGGAAAGTAGCTGGTAAGAGGCGTGTGGGTCGGAGGAAGAAATTATGGCTGTGTAACATCCGGGAGTGGACGGGATCGCGAGCGCCGCCGAGCTGTTTCGCCTCGCTAAAGACCGAGAAGGATATGCTAGATTGATGGCCATCCTTAGCTAGTCGGAGAGGCACTTTAAGAAGAAGATTGGTCAGTAGGTTGAAAGGGAAGTACCTCTCATACTCGAGCCAAAGACTCGTGGAAGTCGTTGTCAAATTTCATCATCATCATCATCATCATCAGCCCATTAAAGTCCCTACTGCTGGGGCACGGGCCTCCCTCAATCACATGAGGGGTAATTGCCATACTCACCACGCTTGGCAGACGGGTTGGCGAGGGGTTTGATATAAATGCAGAGTTTTCCTTCTCTGGGTGCTGATGATCATGCCAGCAGCTTTACCTTAGTCGCCTTTTACGACACCTCGGTAAGAGTGAGGATGGCCTATTCTACTCTGCCGGGGACCACACGGCAAAATGTCAAATTTCATTTATAATTAATGAATGAAAAAATTATAAACAACTTTTCCAACCATAAAATAAATAATAAAGTTATCATTAACTCATTCATTCATTCAACCTATAATAAGACCGGATAAATTCATCTTACTATTATTGAAATGTATGAAACAGCAGGTGATCAAAAATAACGTTAACCCTATTAAGCACCCTGTATAATGAGAGTAACCAACATTTTTAATATAGTTATTATTTATAATATCTTACCAGATCTCTGTATTTGTGACAGTGGAACGATTCTCCCAAAGAAATCTTTGTGAACCTGAAACAAATAAACACGAATTAGATAAATGCCATTTGGAAAAGAATAAATAAACCTGAGCCCAAAGTAAATTGCTTAAGGTCGTCACCTTACCCGTCGGTAGGCCACTCAAGCGGTGGATTGACGACTTCAACGAACGAGGCGTAAAATCGATGACCAAGTCGTCTAACCGCTACGCATGGGACAAGATGGGAGAGACCTATATCCAAAAGTGGATCAGAATTGGCTGAAGATGATGATGAATAACATAAGGGCCATCGGACCAGTAGAAAATCAAAATCAAAAATGTCTTTATTTAATTTAAGTCCATACAAAACATTTATGAACGTCAAATATGTAATCTACCGCTGATTCGGAATGTCAATTTCTACCGAGAAGAATCAGCAAGAAACTCAGTAGTTACTCTTTTCAAATAATATGGTAATTATAATTTTCATTCTTATACAAATTATGATTACAGTGACAGTATGATATACAATGCTTATAATCAATATCGTTTAGATAAATCGTCAACGAAAAATTATGAAATGAATTATACATTAGAGGACAGACGAAGAGATCAACATGTCCTGGAATCCTTATCATTTAAATAATCATCTACTTTATAGTAGCCTTTCTGCATTAGGCAGTTTTTTACATGCAACTTAAACTTATGTACCGGTAAATGAATAATATTTTAAGGTAACTTATTAAACATTCTAATGCTCAATCCTACAAATTAATTTCCAATTTTATGAAGTCTTAGATTTGGGACAGCAAGCCTATGTTTATTTCGAGTGTTAAAGCTATGAAAATCTGATTTTTGCGAGTAAAGGTGCAAGTTCTTGCGTACAAACATAATACATACAATCAAAAATGTATTGAGATGATTCGGTTAAAATATTGATTTCCTTGAATACTTCTCTGAGTGAGTCACGTGATCTAAGACCGTAGATGGCACGGATGGCCCTCTTCTGCAAAATGAAGAAGGCTTGTAAGTCAGTACCGGATCCCCACAGTAGTAGACCATATATCATCAGACTATGAAAATAGCTAAAATAAACCAGTCTCGCAGTCCCGATATCAGTCAGATTCCTTATCTTTCTAACTGCATATACAGTTCAACTAGTCTTCCTGCCAAGACAGCAATATGAGGGCTCCATTGCAATTTTTTCTAGGTATCCAGAGTGATACCTAGAAAAACTGTGGAGTTTATGATTTCGATAGGTTCTTTATTCATGACAATATTCATTTTGACCTGCCTTACGTTAGGCATTGTGAACTTAACACATTTAGTTTTCTTTGAATTAAGAACCAAGTTATTATAAGTGAACCACTGTATTACTTAAGAGAGTGTTTTATTTACTGCGTCAACATTTTTCTTTTGTCTATCAACCTCAAACATCAAGGAAGTATCGTCAGCAAATAACACTATCCTCACATAGATTTTTGGTATAAATGAAAATATCATCTATGCAAGAAACGCTGCTAAAAAGCAATATTTGATCTGCTCTCACATAAGGTTGCCCTGTGTTGTGAGAGGACGAGGATTCTTAAAGAATAGAAATGATTTAATTTTTCAAAATATGGTACCATTAAGATGTTACATTATTTCAAAGTTTCATCATATTCTGCTACTAGTGGCGAGATGTTAGTTTTTTAATACATTGGTGGTACATTCAACAAGTATAATTCAATCTATACATTTACAATAAAAAAATAAAATAATTAAAATTGCAATAAAAGTTAATTTCATACATTAATTATTAATTATTAAAATGTGAGTTACTATTTAAATATGGAGTCATTCGCCGTGTGGTCCCCGGCAGAGTAGAATAGGCCACCCTCACTCTTACCGAGGTGTCGTAAAGGGCGACTAAGGTAAAGCTGCTGGCATGATCATCAGTACCCAGAGAAGGAAAACTCTGCATTTATATCAAAACCCTCGCCAACCCGTCTGCCAAGCGTGGTGACTATGGCAATTACCCCTCATGTGATTGAGGGAGGCCCGTGCCCCAGCAGTGGGGACTTAAAAGGGCTGATGATGATGATGATGATGATGATGGAGTCATTCAAGTTCATGTCATACAATTCTTTGACAGAATAAAAACACCAAAGAGAATATAATCACCACTTTATAAAAAGCACTTTTGCAGTAGGCACGTTTGCAGTAGGTTTTAAGGTGACGGGTAGACACACTAGCGACGCCAATAAATTTTAATTTTTAGCTACTAAACCAGATCTATTTTAAACAATTTCGGGGTTACAACCTCTCGGTAAACACGTATACTATTTATTAAGTAAAAATGCACAAAGGTTGGGTCCATTTTTGTACAAGTTGTGTAAAAGTAACCACTTTTGGCGTGAATAAATTTTTCGCGCACAAACTCAATACAAAATCAATTTTTCGCGTACGCGTTGGACCCAACAGTTGTGCATGGTTATTTAATAAATAGTATAAGTGTTTGCCGAGAGGTTGTAACCCCGAAATTATTTAAAATAGATCCGGTTTGGTAGCTAAAAATTTAAATCGATTGGCGTAGCTAGTGTGCCCTACACGTCACCTTAAGTAGTGTTTAAATTTATTCATTGGGAGTGCTTTCGCTTTCGACGGAACCTTATTAAATACTAAATAATATAAAAGTAATAACAAAAGTTTTCTAAACATGAAATATGATACAATGATGTTGGTATTTTTATTAATTATTTGCCTTTAGTTACATTATTTGTAATAAAGTGGATAGGTGTCTAGAAAAGAGGTATTGCTTGACTGTACCTTGTTCAAAGTCTATACTACATATTTTTAAAGTGGTAAAGTCTGTAGACAACGCGAAAAGGAAAAGATTTGCGCAGCTCCATCTATTGGTGCAGATGTCTCTTAAATAATGTGAATTGGAGACCATCGATACTATTTACACAGAGCTAAATCCTACAGACAGTGGCAACGCTTATAGGTAAGTCAGAAAACATGAAACGCTAGCGCGATGTAATGGACACCTAGCGCCATCTATTGGTATAAAGTGGAACTACGTCCCGAAACGAATTGAAGGGCCACTAATCAGGTAATAACACTGTTAAGAGTAATATTCTATATATATATATATAACCGTAACACAGGTGCTTGAGCTACCTATCTCGGAGTCAGATCAATGTATGTGATGTTGTGAAATATTTATTTATTTATACGAAAAAAATAACGTTTCTCCTCTAGGATGGCGAACGTGCTAAACGTATGAGTAGAAGCTTTTGTGACACCTGACGCCCTGCACAAGGTAAGGACTAAATTACACAAAGAAACCATAATTATCTCGCTTGAGGCACAAATGCACAATTCATAGCAGAGCAGTAAAGTTACTTCACCGGCATGCTTCACCCTGAACCCTAGAGTTGAGAAAAAGCCCTACTATGGAGCGATCTTACCAAGACCGAGCCTATTCACTCTAGCATTAAAATGTTAAAGTTGTAATCATTGGGGATGACAGGCGAAGAAAGGCGCTTCTTCTTCATAAAGGCTTGGTCGAACGTATCACAAAGGATAAGGAATGCTTTTTTGTGACATAATCAAAGATTAGTATATATTTTTTATAGCAATCTTTTGCACGAGATGAAATTTTTAAGTGCGTTATTTACTTAAGGCCTAACTAGCGACAACAATCGATTTAAAATGTTAGCTACTAAACCGGATCTTTTTTAAACAATTTCGGGGCTACCCCCTCACGGCAAACACTTTACTATTTATTAAATAAACATGCACAAATGGTGGGATCGTTTTTATACGCGAAAAATTGATTCACGCCAAAAGTGGCCGCTTTTGGCGTGAATCAATTTTTTTCGCGTACGCGTTGGACCCAACATTTGTGCGTGGCTATTTAATAAATTGTATAAGTGTTTGCCGAGAGGTTGTTACTCCGAAATCGTTTGAAATAGATCCGGTTTAGTAGCTAAAAATTCAAATCGATTGGCGTCGCTATTGTGCCCTACCCTTCACCTTAATAATAGAAGAATATTCACCAAGAAAGGATGTATGGTAGAAAGGGGATGGCGTCATTTACACTTAAAGCGTACTTCCCACTCATTTTACTCATGTTATTCCCGGTTGCCTCCAAAGCTATCACTTTGGAGGCAACCGGGAATTACACGCTAAAATGAGGAGGATTTGGAATGTGATGGAATTGCTAGCTACTACAGTAGCGGACTCCGGCCGAGTGAGTGGTGAGTCCGCTCGTGACCACGGCTGCTGTAACGTAGCCGGAACGTCGAGTAAAATATGTGAGTACACAATGTTGTATGACATAATAAATATCGTGTTAATTCCCGTCTTGAATAATTACAGTTAATGACGAAAATTTTAAAAACTACTACAGTACCATGCATTGGGAGAGGCCATTGTCTAGCAGTAGGTGTCTATTGGCTGAATTGATTATTATGATGACACTAATATGAGAGAATAACTACAGTGATAATAGATTTTAGATGGGGCTGAAACCATATCGCGAACCAGACGTTATAATGAAAGGGTGGGGAACTCGAATCCGAGAGAGAAACTGCCATTTCACACGCCCTATGTTTCTCCTTTGTTTGTATACGATAGGTTTTCTCCGGGACGTCTTGGCGCTGAGGCCCCTGGGCCGAATAAAAAAAAAGAATTTACTCGATGAGGCAAGTAGACGTGTAACAACCGCGCACACCAATAGGTTTTAGCTGCGAAAGATATAAACTACAACGGGTTTATATTCTCAGTGAGTTACCTCACTGCCCTTACGACTGCGAGGCGAGGCGTGTCGAGGGCTGCCACTCGCGGCACTAACGACCGCCGCAACCGCACCTTAACTGCAACAACACCACTCGAACGCGCTAACGACACACGCGGCAACATAGTTTGCACTAGGCTCACACGAGGACCACTTAGCTTTACAATCTAAGGATCCGCTATGTTTTCTATACTAAAGCTGCATAGAAAGAAAGAAAAAAGAAAAATCGTTTATTTTTTGCACATTTACACAGTTCTCACTACACGCACGCACGGTCCAAAAGAATGTACAAAAAAATAGGTCCCCGCTCAGCATGTGCTCTGGCCGACAACCTCAGCGCTGATCTTCCGCGGGTGCCTTTTTTAATGTAAAATATAAAATAAAAAATAAAAAAACACAACAACAATACACACTAAAAAAAACAAGAAAAACATTAATTAAAACACATTATCTGCACATAACCGAAATAAGCAAATAAATAAATATATACACATATATACACTCATTATAAAAAAAAACAGAAATATTTCCCATTAAATATAGGTACATCTACCACCTTAGATGGTTAAAAAAACGCTACCGATTCTCTATCCCCGTAATGTCAGTTGTACCATTGACTAGTAACATTGATGGTACTAGTGACAGAACATTTAGTCGATAGTACCAGCAATGGTACTATCGATTAAATGTTGTCTTAACTTAATGTTGACTTAATGTGTGTGTAAATTGATTACCGCTAAAAGTGGCCGCTTTTGGCGGTAATCAATTTTTCGCGTACGCGTTGGACCCAACATTTGTGCATGGTTATTTAATAAATAATATGAGTGTTTGCCGAGAGGTTGTAACCCCGAAATTGTTTAAAATAGATCCGGTTTAGTAGCTAAAAATTAAAATCGATTGGCGTCGCTAGTGTGCCCTACCCGTCACCTTAAAAGTAACTTTTATGTAATCACTGTGCACTGCAATGACACGAGATAAACTATACTGATATTAAAGACATTTTTTTATGTAATAGGTGGCAGACGAAGCGGACGGATCACCTGATGGTAAGCAATTGCCGCCGTCCCATGGACACCCGCGACACCAATAGAGTCACAAGTGCGCTGCTAACCTTTTAACTGCCAGTTCCCCCGGATTGGGCCTCCGGTACCCTCACTCACGCAGCGATAACACAGCACAGTGCTGCTTCACTAAGACAATTATTTTAGGTAAACCGAAAACATTAAACACTTGCGTGATGCAATTGACACTTAGCGCCATCTATTGGTTCAGTTTGAAACTAATACATTTCCCGAAATGCAGTTACGATAATTTGACCGCGGTAGAGTCACGCTTCAGCACGAATGGTCCAGTTCGACCGGAGTAATATCACGACCTCACAGAAAACCGGCGTGAAACGGCGACTGCGCTGTTTCTACCGAGTGTGTAAGAGTATCGGAGGCCCAGTTCGGGGAAGGTGAAAAGGTTAGCAGCGCACTTGTAATCTACTGGTCATTCGAATGTCTATGGGGTGGGCGACAAAATAACTTTTTCAATGGCAAGTGATTAAAGAGATACCTATGTTCTTTGATGAAATTAGTCGGTGATCTTAACTTTTCTTTGTAATTGAGTTTTTCTTTATGTGGTTTGAACAAGTATATTGGTAATATTTGGATGACGTGTCCTGTCAAAACTACTATATTACGTACGTAACTGCCTCGGTGGCGCAGTGGTTCATCATCATCATCATCAGCCCATTTAAGTCCCTACTGCTGGGGCACCGGTCTCCCTCAATCACATGAGGGGTAATTGCTATACTCACCACGCTTAGTAGACGGTTGGCGAGGATTTTGATATAAATGCAGAGTTTTCCTTCTCTGGGTGCTGATGATCGTGCCAGCAGCTTTATCCTTAGTCGCCTTTTACGACACCTCGGTAAGAGTGAGGGTGGCCTATTCTACTCTGCCGGGGACCACACGGCGCAGTGGTTAGTGGGTCGCATTTTAAAGCTACGGCTGCGCAAGAGGTCTCGTGTGCGATTCCCGAGTCGGGCCAAAAATTTGTACCTAAGTTTTCGGTAAGAAATTCTTAGTGTCAGCCCGGAGACTGAAAGTCCGCGGTCATGTATCCCCGTGCCTCGGAAAGCACGTCAAGCCGTTGGTCCTGCGCCCAATCCCTGTCCGGTCGTAGTCATGCTGGTGTCCCATCGGAATATGAGGGTAAGGGAATAGAGAGTGCGCTTGTGTTTGCGCACCCACTTGATCACTATAGTGTGTACGTGGCTGATCGTTGAGATTGGCCGCCTTAGCCGTAATCGGTTGGAGGATATTATTACGTACCTACAAAACAAATAATGTCGTTGAATTTGGAACTGACCCCTGCATAAGGCCGATTACTGGATTTTCATTTCAACGGTCAGCTAAACAGTAATTATCTTAATGCACAACGTGTATGCAGACTTAAGGGTTCACTTCACTTACCCAGAACCCGTAGCATGCAATAATATTTCTTAATACAAGACTAAGCTACGATTCTCGTAGCATAAGACGACGCTACGATACTCGTAGCATATCAGATGTGCTACGTAATATTTTCTTTTCTATGATATAGATCTCATAGATAGTAGACCACACAATATATTAGTATAATCATAATGAAAGATGAATCAATTTGAAATCAGAACTATATATAGTTAAAAACCCGTATTTGTCCTGTATGTACAAATACAACAACAATTCTGAACGATCTACGACTTTTCCAAATTTTACAAAATGACCAAGTCACGTGACGAACTTTGTATGAAAAGTTTCATTTATTTATGCAAATTTCCAAGAGTCATAGAATTGATGTTATTTAGAAAGGTTGGTAGAAACGTGGTAAGAGGGATGCAAATTTTCTCAGATACGCTCTGTATGTGCCTAAGACAGATATCTGTAGACGAACTTCCATTATCACTTCACTTACTTACTTACTCCGCTGACTCAACGACACGAACCGAGTCTTGGCCTCCGAAACAAGAGAGCGCCACTTAGGTCGATCTTTCAATACTTCTTGCTAGTCATTGATCTGAACTTTCCCAGATCTGCTATACATCTTGATTTTTTAAAATTATTTTAACTTACATTTGTATTTGAAATATTATTATTTACCTACCTACTACCTATTGTATGCCTATAAAGGTAAGCTGTGTGAAACACTTTATTTGTAAGACCGACTTAGGTAAACCACAGTTTCGAAACAATCATCATCATCATCATCAGCCCATTTAAGTCCCCACTGCTGGGGCACGGGCCTCCCTCAATCACATGAGGGGTAATTGCCATACTCACCACGCTTGGCAGACGGGTTGGCGAGGGTTTTGATATAAATGCAGAGTTTTCCTTCTCTGGGTGCTGATGATAATGCCAGCAGCTTTACCTTAGTCGCCTTTTACGACACCTCGGTAAGAGTGAGGGTGGCCTATTCTACTCTGCCGGGGACCACACGGCGTTTCGAAACAATAAAGATTTATAAATTCAACATTATTTTAATAATGAATCGATATCATAAAACGCTAAATTATAATCGCCTTAAGACGTCATAATAGGACCAATCATGGATCAATCGGTATCAAAAATGAATAAAGGATCAATAAAGATAGGCAAACTGTATCAGTTAGAAGTAGCGTTAGGCAATAGCAAACCAATTACTAGTTTGTTAGAGGCGTCGCGGCGAGCCGGCTTCGACAATAACGCGGCCCGCGGTGGGGCTAGATTGCCGACGTGGTCCAAGAGAGACGCGCAAGCGGAAAAATAAGGATTTGAAAGAAAAGAAGGAAAATTCATTTATTGCCCATCACAACACAGTGAAAACAAATACAGTAGGCATAATACGACACAGATACAAAGAAGAGAGGCGATACGTGAAAAGATGGTGTGGTTGTGTGTGGTCAATAAGGTCCCGACCTCAGCATTTGCTGTTACGGCGTTATCTGAGTTGCAGCAGCACAGCTTGTATTCTGATGGATCCTGGTTGTGAGTGAGAATTTGGAAACAGAAAGCAGTAACAAACTCCGTCTACTACGGGGTGCTAGTGCGCGGCGGTAAAATTGTAGGTACAACAATTAGGTCACCAGCGTGACTCAAGAAAAACGCGTGAGGGAATATGCGCGTTGGACCTAGATAGCCAATGTGGCCCAAGAGAAACGCGCAAGCGGAAGGTAACACACCACGCGTTGTCTACAACGAGCATCCGCGATGCTGGTAGATACAACCGTTAGATTGCATACGTGGCCCAAGAGAGACGCGCAAGCGGAAAAATATATCAATCAATCAAATATCATTTATTACGTTTACAACAGCTACAATATAAAGAAACATATTACATAGTGAAGTAGATGTTTTATGATAGTTGGCGAGACGAAGAAAACGGCGACTTTGAGTGGATAGATGATTGTATTAATCAAATTACTAGCATTTATAGCACAACGTACAACAAGATTAAATTGGCCAATGTCGAGAGAACCGCAGCTAGGTAGTCTAGATTGTGCCTGAATCGTCTAGAGCCTCCTAAGTATGGAGAGTGCAAAATCAGGGCTGTTAGACCGCGCTAGAGCTAGTGTAACTCGAATTGCCTTACAAGAGTTTACTGGGACCGTTTTAGGTCCGGAAAATCGAAACGCTGGTGCGAATTAATGTACTCCCAGCGACATCTGTTGGAGTATGTAGTAGGATGAGACGGGAGGAAGTCATACAGGGTTCGATATTGGTCCGACGTTATATAAGTTAAATGGTTTGTTACAAGAGTAGTTATTTCATTTTTCAATACAACATTGACAAGGTAGCTATTATGAGAGAGTGGAACCTGTACCGGGAATTCCCTAAGAGGATTTCCTGTGTTACAGCGTCCCGGCCTGAACTCAGAGTACAGTTAAATCAACTTAACTCTCTTAGTATTGACAGGAGTAAATTATGGTAAAGCAGAAATCATCATTATCAATCATGAAGCTAAATTAAGGAGCTCAAGCGGAAAAAAATTGATAGCGTTCTTGCTTTTTTCTCGCAAAACCCGCCCGCTACATCTCCTACCCTCTCCCGCGTCCTAACTTCGTTCGCCCGCAATATTTCCGATTACCCGGCTCAAGGCGGGCGGTAAATCGGAACACACCGCATAAACACAATTTTGTACTCATAAAAGTTATCGGTGGGATGTCGCGTTACGACGCGGGATTTGCGAGGGCGCTAGTCAATCAGGAGGTGATACTAGAAAGAAATTGTTATTGACTCCTTATTTGAGGTAACGTTGTTTTGGGAATTCTGCGGAACGTAAAAGTGCGGGGACGTGTTTTCGTGGTGCGCCTTTAATTTACTGGGCGCTCTGTTGCGTCACGTAACTTTATTTCATGTTCTTCGATACAATGCAGTAAAAACAATCAAGTGTGATATTTACATGGTCAATACTGCGGGAATAGTATGCACCAAATACAGATGACAGCCGTGGCAGCTTGTAACTGAATCTGCACTTAGATGACCTTTGAAGTTTAAAATAATGTTTTTTATTAGTGTAAGATTTGTTGGTTATCCTATTAATACATAAATAAATAAATAACATTGCAGGATCTATAGTGTAGGTATATACTGAGTAAGTATTATTTATATAATCTTCACAGGCGATAGTTATCTATCTCCTGTGAAGATGTACAGTCGAGAATCGGCTTTTTTGTTTGAAATTACACCATTTCTGTGTGATGATTATGAATTCCGGTATTGTTTTCGTTTTTACAAATAAAAGTAAATGAATAATGAAAACTGGAAAATTCAGGCAGCACCCTTAGCTTACCCAATCAAAGCTATCATCTCCAAAAAAGAGTTTGACCGGTAAACAATCTAAAACAAGTTTTGTACATTCATTCCACTCTCAAATATTTATCGGCACACAACATCTCCGGATAACATTTTTCCGGTCGGGTGCCGGAGGGGCGAGAGGGGGGGGGGGGAGGTATCAATGCGCCCCGCCCAGCAAACAATACAATCAGAGCCAATCTGGCGCGCAAATAGGAAAATAGAGTGCGCGACGACACAGGGCCGCTTCGAGATAGCAACTAAGTATACACACATCAAGGTATTATTGCGAAGTTTGAGTAGGTACATATTTTGTCGGTAACAAAATATTTATGTCGAATTTAGAGCAAGCGTACTCTTTGAGCCACGTGACCGTAACTAATATGTATTAATAATATTATATCATTTATTTCAATTAACATGGATCATATTAATTACAGATTATAAAATACATTCCATAAATTTTCAAATTACAGTCATTAAATTAAGACTAATCGCAGACCACATGGTGGCACAAAATGGCCGGCAGCGTTCTCGTGACTTCTCAGGTGTTGGGGATCTCTATGTACGGTGGTAATCGCTTACTTAAGTTATCCGTTTGCTCGTCTGCTCCTATGCCTATTTTCCATAATAATTACGAAAAATGTCATAGGTACACCTAAGATCTATATTCCCCATAGGTCTAGCTCTCATACGGCGAAGGGAAGGGAAGGCCACTATGGACTCGCGCAGGAACATACATACAGATGCAGATTTTGTGAGTGGAGTTTGAAAGGACTGACCGAGTCGATTAATTAATATTTTGTATGTTGGTGCCTACTAAAGGGGTCCACCCTAACTCCGTCCCCGGCTATTCCTTAAACAGTATCGCATCGCGTCGCGGGCGGATTCCGCTCGAATCCGCGCAATTTTCCGCCGGTCATTTTTCATTGTTCCGAGTTGAAGCCCGCGGTGGAGTCCAACCTCCCCCCCTCTCCCACGCCTACTTTCCCGCACCCGTAAATACGGCCCTGTGTAAGTAGTTACAAGAGTTCCTATTTACGACGCGTTTCAAACTATTCAAGTTTCGTATTATGTGGAAAATAAAGTGGAAATTGAAAAATAAGCTCGGTGTAACTTGTTAGATGTGTTCGATATTGTTTTTGCGCGTAGTTTCTAACAGATTGGGACCAAACTTTTTTTTAGTTATATTTTGTATACTAATCAAAGACGGTAATAACAAAATTGCTTAGTTCATATTTTTATCTCCAAATTTCACATGTAGTAATTCCACGGCAAAACGGTATAATAATTTGAGTGGAGACAATTTTCTTGTTTCGCAATTTTAGAGCGTGTTTTATTGGTAGTCGGGTTTTAACTTTATTTTTATAATTTACCTTAGTTGCGTAATTGATTAAGTGTATAGAATATTATTGTATGGTCACTCAATAAATGGACGTCGATATGTTAAGTATATTTTATCTCTTCACTTCACCACCCCAACTTGCCTCATATCACATATACATCAAACTTTTTGACTGTGGGAGAGCCACGCTTCGGCATAAATGGGCCGGCTCGACCGGAGTGATACCACCAACACGGCCTCACAGAAAACGGCGTAAAGCAGCACTGTGCTGTCTTTCACTGCGTGAGTGAGGGTACCAGAGGCCCATCCGAGGGAAAGGGGAGTTCAAAGGTTGGTTGCGCACTCGTGACTCTACTGGTGTCCCTGGTGTCATCAGGTGATCCGTCTGCTCGTCTGCCACCTATCACATTAAAACATATTTTGTTCAATATTATAACGTGTGATTTCTGTAAACGTATGTTTGTTTGTTTGATATGTGGCGAAAATACCAAAGTTACATGCGTTTCTGTAAGTTACAGAATTGATTAACTATACGTATACTACACACTTTTTGACTATATATATACATTACAATAGTGCTGTCAAAATTCTAGATTAATATGAGTCATATCCAGATTTGACTTTCAGCAATACATCTGGTCTTTTTATTTATTTATTTTATTGGTTAACCAACGAAAGTTACGTATCACTTGCTTAAATATACACATTTTATGAAAAAATAAATTGAAAATTTATAAAACCCCCGACGGCGGCCATCTTGGATTTGAAATTTGTTACAATAAATGTATTCTGCTACTCAAGCCCTTTTATATGATACCCATATTGTGAGAGTTGTGTTAAAACATATAATCCATATCTTTGTGAAGGCGGCCATCTTGGATCGATTTTTATCCAACATAGCTAAGAACACTCCCGCCTTATTCATCTTTCAAACAAAAAAAAAACAAAATCAAAATCGGTCGATTTGTTCGGGAGCTACGATTCCATAGACACACACACAGACACGTCAAACTTATAACACCCCGTCGTTTTTGCGTCGGGGGTTAAAAATAGACTAAATGCACTTCCACTTACAGGTAATACAGGAAATCTACCATAACTACTTAATAGCTAGTTAGTTTAGCTGTAGAAACTTTGTTGTTATATGTATCGGAAATGGGTGTTATGTAATTTTTCGGATCAGTATGTATGTTTCATTTGAAAAATAAATAAATAAATCTAAGTTAAATATAATTAAATAAACTGTCTAAGTTATCCACATTAATATCCACTTTATGGCTAGTCAAGTTAAACAAGCCTTAGCCTATTTTTACAGACTCAGTTCGATCTTGTCACAGATGCCGTTTTAATGACTGACCGGATTGCGCAATTGGTGGTGACCCTGCCTCTTACGCCAAAGGTCGTGGGTTCGATCCCCACCCGGACAAACATTCGTGCGATGAGCACTTGTGTTTGTTCGGTGTCTGGGTGTAATATATGTATTTAAGTATATATTTGTGTTCCTCTGTTGTCTGATATCTGAAACACAAGTGCTTAAGCTACTTAGTGCGGAGTCAGGTCAACGTATAAGATGTTGTGAGAATTATTATTATTATTATTATTATATTTAAGACTTCGCATCTTTCTCCAACCTTAAAAAAAAAGGCGGGTAAAACTTCCTATGGCGCAGACCTCAGTCAAGCGTCATAGTGTTAAGGGTTGTGGATCCTGACGATCCTTCTTATTATTATAATTTTGTTTGAAATATATGAATATATTATCCCATTATTATTATTATTTTTGTTGAGAATTTTTATTTCTCGAAACATTGTTCAAAATATTTCGGTATTTTGACTGGGCTCACGGGCCTAGACCAAGTGAGTCCCAGTTTCCACTGTAGAATGGTTTATTGGTGAGCTATCATCCTGAAGAAACTTTCGAACAATACGGCAGGTATTGAGAATGGCGGCTTTCTGCATCGTCATGTAAGTGCTTTCAGGTAAGTCTAGATTTCTTAGGGACGCCAACAAATGCTTGGGGATTACTCCATTATTATTATTATTAATTCTTCGAAAATACTTAGTCTGTGGTCACTAACACATAAACAGAAACAAACTACAAATCAACCCTCTCAACGACATTATCAAGGATTTATATAGGTATATGAAACATTTATACGTTAACGTTAATGTATCGAGGATTTATATCCTCGATACATTAACGTTATTCACGAGACAACAGAAAATATCCGTTATATTATCTTATAACAATAGCTAAAGAATTACGAGTGTAAGTTATAGGTGTTATCGGAATATTGCCCATTTTCTTCGTAATATCTGGAAGTATCCACCCGAACTCAACCTACAGCATTTGGCTATCGGATATTTTATTTATATATTGGCTAAGGAAGATAACCATTGGTTCACGAGATCGAAGCTAGTGTTAGTGGGTCGCACTTTTAAGCGACGGCTGCCAAAGAGGTCTCGGGTTTGATTTTATTTTAATTTTTGGCCCGACCCGGGGCCAAAAATTAAAATAAAATAAAAATAATAAACAAAAATTGGTTTATTGCTCTCAAATAGCAAATTGTAGCTACAGTCTTGTGTTAGCAATTGGTAAGTGTCTCAGCATGTGCTGGACCAGGTGGTTACCCAATCAGCGCTGCTTTTCAGAAACTCCCCCTTCTCTGGGTATCTCTATGTTATGCGAGAAGTTCGGTAATGAGGGCTATAAATTTAATAAAAATAATAACGATAATGACATTAAGGAAAATGAGAAGAGTACAAAAAAAATACATTGATATTGGTTTTAATTTTGACTTGATTTTTTTTGATTGGCACTCTTCCTTCTTGTTTTTGATTTTTTGTGCCTAAGTTTTTCGTAAGAAATTCTTAGTGGCAGCCCGGAGTGTGGAAGTTGGCGGTCTGTACCCCGTGTCTCGGAAACCACGTTAAGTTGTTTGTCCTGCGCCCGATCACTCTCCGGTTGCGTCACAGTAGTGTCACATCTGAATATGAAGGTAAGGGAATAGAGAGTGCACTTGTGTTTGCGCACACACATGATCACTATAATATATCCTGCATACGTGGCTGATCGTTGATATTGGCTGCGGTAGCTGTAATTGGTTGGAGGATATTATTATTATAAGCTAGTGAGTGAAACTTTATTCACGTCCTACGTCCTTTAATTGGCCGGATGGCGCATTTGGTAGTGACCCTGCCTCACACGTCAAAGGTTGTGGGCTCGATCCCCTCCCACCCTGGTGAAACATTCATGTGATGAACACTTGTATTTATACTAAACTTAACATTCTTATTTGTACCTGAACTAGGTTTAACCTGTACCTATTTAAGGCAAAAAAGTAAAAGGTAGACCTTATTAGTAGTATTAACTTAGTTAAAGTTTAAACAAAAACAATTTCGGATCCCAAATAAAACTTCAACTTCTCATACAAAGTCGGTCACGTGACTTGGTCATTTTGTATGGAGAGTCGAAAAAAATTTCGACTAATTTTGAAAAGTCGTAGAACAAATGTTGTTCAGAATAGTTGGTAGAATGTGTATCTGTGGACCCTTTAACCACGTGTGGTTAAAGGGTCCACAGATACACCCTGTATGTATACAAACCAAATTAAATTAAATTACTATCACATAGGCTTAACATAGGACTTTCAATAATTCCTCTGCGTCTTCACAGGACATGTATCATCATCATCATCATCAGCCCATTTAAGTCCCCACTGCTGGAGCACGGGCCTCCCTCAATCACATGAGGGGTAATTACCATACTCACCACGCTTGGCAGACGGGTTGGCGAGGGTTTTGATATAAATGCAGAGTTTTCCTTCTCTGGGTGCTAATGATCATGCCAGCAGCTTTACCTTAGTCGCCTTTTACGACACCTCGGTAAGAGTGAGGGTGGCCGATTCTACTCTGCCGGGGATCACACGGCTTGGACATGTATGATGATAATCAAACAATATTTATTTTACTTATTCCCTGAAACAACGTGCCACTGTAACCAAATACATAAATACTCTGACCGAGATCTTCGCCCATAAACTATTCACAAAGAGCGGGAAAATAAAACCATTACACTAAAGTACATAAAAAACAATTAGACTGACCGGATGGCGCAATTGGTAGTGACCCTGCCTAAGCCAAAGGTCGTGGGTTCGATCCCCACCCTGGACAAACATTCGTGCGATGAACACTTGTGTTTGTTCAGTGTCTGGGTGTAATATATGTATGTATTTTTAAGTATATATTTGTGTTCCTCTGTTGTCTGATATCTGTAACACAAGTGCTTACGCTACTTAGTACGGAATCAGGTCAATGTATGAGATGTTGTGGGAATTATTATTAATAATACCCACTTCTGCTTCCCATGGTCCTTTTGATCGTCCGAATGAATAAATATTTCACAACATCACATGCATTGATCTGATTCCGAGATAGCTGTCATGCGTGGTGTTTCCGAACAGATACGACCTGGTGACCTTAAAAAAAAGGGCTTATTCCTTTCTTAAGAGCGGGCAACGCATATGTGATACCTCAGGTGTTGCAGATGTTCGGGCGAGGTGATCACTTACCATCAGGTGTGCCGGCTGCTCGTTTATTCGCTATAATGTAAAAAAAAGGTAGCTCAAGCACCTGTGCTACGGATATCAGAACCGACAGCGGAATTACAATTACATATATACATATAATACTTTTCTTTTGTAAATACATACTTATAATAGGTACATAGAAAATCCAGACCAATATAAACACATGTTCATGCACAAAAATGTTTCTACTGTGCGGGGATCGAACTACCACTGATCCGTTTGGATCAGTGGTAGGTCGTCAGGTGGGTCGTCAGAATGCATTGGATGATGGAAAAGAATTAAATTGTATTTCTTCGTAGAGCCTGTCTCTTAACTGCTCTACAAACACTTTATTCGTTTTTTAAAAAGGCCTTTTTACTGATTGTGATGAATTTAAAATAATAAATGAAAAATTGATCAAGACATTTCAAATAAAAAGGATCTGCGATTTTTCAAGGTTATTTTGCAAACAATCATCTCTAGCAAGATTTAAAAAACGTGTCCACTAAAATTCATTAAAAGATTAAAATTCACAATTTTTATTTTAAGTGCCTTGAACAATTTTCATTTATTTATTGTCTTAATTTCATTACAATCAGTAAAAATCTAAGTTAGTGCTAGCTCTCCTGATCCCTCTCGCTTTTCCATCGTGTCACATCAATGCCACTCCAGATCTAAGGGTAATTAAATAAACAGATATAAAACAGATATATTTCACAACAAGCTCAAGCACCTGTGTTACGGATATCAGAATCATTACAAATATATACATATAATACTTTTCTTTTGTAAATACATACTTATAATACATATAAAACACCCAGACCAATACAAACAGACATGTTCATGCACACAAATGTTTGTACTGTGCGGGGATCGAACCCGCAACCCTTGGACCAAAGGCAGCGTTCACTACCACTGTTCCAAACGGGTCGTCGAATAAATAGTGATGCACTTGTGTTTGCGCACACACTTGTGCACTATTTTAATCTGCGACCTTGCCAATCGTTAACATTGGCCGCCATCGTCAAAATATCGCTAGGCATTATTCATAACTACGCGATGGTTTTCTCTCGATGCTTAATATCGCATCGACGCTGATAGGCGATCGATCATCGAGTTAACGTTGTACTCGATTATTCACAATTTGCCGAGTTACAAATCGTTATTTTACAATGTAATTTTCGTAAGAGCATGAACGTAATTTTATCTTTTTATGGATAACATTAACTTTTTCGTAAAAGTAATTTTTTAGCAGCTAGAATTTGGGATGTCTTTTTATCACTGCGAAGTGTTTAAAATAGATATTTACAAGTTCATCATTTAATACACTTTTAATGGATTTTATTAATATTATTTGTTCAGACGACTTTGGTTGTAGGCAAGAAAAGACAGTACACCTGCTGCATAGTCATATTTATCTGATGAAATAAGTATGTCATCTAAATAAATCTAATTGAATTGTGTAATTAACTGTGTAATTCTCTAAATACTATTTAGTCCGTCTTTGCACCTTGTATCTATGAAAAACGTGAACATTATGGGAGTAAACAATTGAATGCTTACTCATCACCAACTTCGATAAGGACAACGAGGGATCGACCGTGGGAGAGCTACGCTTCGACATGGATGCCCATCCATGTCCAGTTCGACCAGAGTGATACCACAGCCTCACAGAAAACCGGCGTGAAGGCAGCACTGTGCTGTGTTTCGCTGCATGAGTGAGGGTACCGGAGGCCCAATTGGCGGGAAAGGGGGGTTCAAAGTTTGGCAGGGCACTTGTGACTCCATTGGTGGCGGCAATCGCTTACCACAAGGTGATTCGTCTGCTCGTCTGCCACTTATCACATAAAAAAAAAACAAAATTGATCCATTAGAAAAAGGTTAATCAAGTATAGTCAAATGGTAGTCAGTTTCCGAATTCATATTTATTGAAATTCAAAATTGAGTGCAATCCGGCCAGTAACATTGCCGAATAAAAAAAACCTAACTTTAAAAAGTTTCCAATCGCTACCAAAAGCCAAGACTTTTTTTCAAAAAGAAATTATCCCGAACTATTCGCTGGCCTCAAATAGCGCGCGAAAGCCCCGGGGGCGTGGGCCGTTCGTTTTCCAAATTCAAATAATGGTGTAACGAGCTCGCGAACGCACCCGCACCAGTATGTTACCAGCCAGTATCGTCGCGCAATCATGCCGCTAATCCGCACAGACAGCGAGCCGAATTCAATGTTGAGGGTTGTTGAGGGTTGCATTTCTTTTTAATTTGACAAATGGCTGCTGCTCCGCGGAAAGGTGTGGAGTTGTTATTGAAAAAAAAGGAATCAAAAATATCTCTTGCTTTTTGAAGGTCGTTTCGACCAATCTAAAAGTGGGTTCGATCAACTTGACAGTACGGTATTTGACAATTTTTTTATTATTTTTGTAATCAAAAGACCTTTCAATGATAGAAACATCGTTGAAAGAATCACTTGATTCTCATTTAAACTACCTGAGATATCACAACTTTAAAATCACATTATTTTGGGCAAACCCAAAACGCTCCATACAAATGGCTACTTAGATGTGACGTCACACGCAAGTATTTTCTATGCATTTCATTTGAATTTTGTATGGTAGCTATATAAAATGTTTTGTTTATGTCAATGGTTCTATTATAATAGTTGGTACAAATTGTATGGGTTATTCGATGGTAGAATTATTTTTTTATAATTGCATACTTTTAAAATGGACTTGCCCATGAATCTTTGAATGACCATAAAACCGGCTAGACGTTATATTTTCAATTGAGAATTATTGCTATTGGCATATTTACCTATATTTTAATAAAATATTTATATGTTGTAAAATCTCGAGCTTAGTCAAATACCCTGTTATAAGAGGATATAACTATCCGCAGGATAATTAACTTCGTTAAGTACTTTATTTTCGTAATAAACTCGATTGTGTTCTTCCGAATGAACGAATGACATTATAAACCGGAAAAAAACAATAGGTATTGATTTGTGATTGATGATATGATACCGGAATATTTTGGTTAAGTAGGATTTTTTAGGAGACGCAGTCAACTCTGCCAATGTCAAGTGAGTAGAGACACATTCAGTATGTAATTGAATTGACCGGCGATTTGAGTAGATTTCTTAATTAATTGAGTTTTCTTTTTAGGGAAATCACCACCTATAAACAAAACGTACACATTGACAAATACAACACAGTATTAAATGGGAGGTTCATTTTAATTTATTTTGCAGTCTAATATTATAAAGGTTAATATAATTACATAGATATTTTATTTAAGAGGAAAAGGATAGGCTCAAAAGGAAAGGGAAGTTGATAGGACGGGGAATTTTGGGGGGTAGGACGTCATACAACGAGATAGGATACATCCAAATATAAGTAGGATTATACAGGTAATGTCAAAAGTAAAAAAAAAAGCTGTGACAATGACAACGATATTTTGAATTACCTATAATATTACTAATTCTGTCAAAATTGGCGGTCTAACTATTTACCAATGGAATAGGCGTTGACTGCTGGATTAGTAGTTGGTAGAACTGTTTTATTTTACACTGTATATAACTGCGCTATATCATAGACTAATCGTTGGATAAAGATAGGAGGAATCGGACCTTAATTCAATACTAAATCTATGGTATGGCGCTGTCATTCTATACAAATATGTCATTATACCATAGATTTATCCAGAGAGCCATTAATCGTGGGATTTACCGTGGAAGAACCACGCTTTGGCATGAATGGGCCAGCTCGACCGGAGTGATACCACGGCCTCACAGAAAACCGGCGTGAAGCAGCACTGTGCTGTGTTTCACTACGTAAGTGAGGGTACCGGAGGCCCAATACGGGGGACAGGGGGGTTGACATTTTGGCAGCACACTTGTGACTCCACTGGTGTCGCGAGTGTCCAAGGGCGGCAGCAATCGCTTACCATCAGGTGATCCGACTGCTCGTCTGCCACCTATCACATAAAAAAAGAGATAAAAGTTGGTTGAATCGGGCCTAAAATGTATAGATTAGAGTCCGCGCCACCAAAGAAGTCCCGTGAAAATCCTTAAATCTCTATTTAGATCAGTTATTATTATTATCTAATTATATTACTATGGTTATTTTTACAAGAGTAGTCTAATATATTTAATGTTATTCAAACAGTATCTTACTTAGTTGCTAACTTTTGCTACGAATAAACTACGAACTTCGTAGCGTGATGTTACTGCTACGAGACGGCTACGCAATGTCTCATGCTAATTAATTCCATTCAAGATTATAAATTAGTCTTTGATAAGACTTCAGTTAAAAAAATTCTGCGTGTCACATATCGACGATGAACCCTTTTCTCTTAAAGAGTTTTACACTGAATAGGGTATACGACTAAGTTCAAGATTTTACAAAATATAAATATTTTGCCAAAATATAGGTCAATATATGCCAAAGGCAAAACTTCTCAATTAAAATATAACGTCTAGCCGGTTTTATGGTCATTCAAAGATTCATGGGCAAGTCCATTTTAAAAGTATAAAATTATTAAAAAATAATTATGCCATTGAATAACCCATACAATTTAAACCAATTATTATAATAGAACCATTGACATAAACGAAACATTTGTAATAGCTACCATACAAAATTCAAATGAAATGCATACAAAATACTTAAGTGTGACGTCACATCTAAGTCGCCATTTGTATGGAGCGTTTTGGGTTTGCCCAAAATAATGTGATTTTAAAGTTGTGATATCTCAGGTAGTTTAAATGAGAATCAAGTGATTCTTTCAACGATGTTTCTATCATTGAGAGGTCTTTTGATTGCAAAATTAAAAAAAAGTAGTCGTATACCGTATTGGCCTGATGGCGCAATAGACGATATTGACCATGCATTACGCTATAAAGGTTGTGGGTTCGAGAATGGGTCGGCTCCGGTCAAGCCGGCCCATTCATGCATGCTCTCCCACGATCAAAAGATTATAGTATTGTTTGATATTTACCTTTTTGGTAATCAACAGATCAACAATGAAAATGTATAAAATCACGTCAAGTCAAATTACCTAGCACCGACTAGTTGCAGCATTGTTTACACAATCAAATCACTCAACACATACAACACGGCCATTATCAAATTTAAACGGGACAGGCTAACGCACCTAACAATTTAACTGTAAATAATTTACTAGATAACACACTGTAATTTTCATTTGGGCCGCATTATCGGGATTACAGTCCCAATTTCACAACCCCACTCACTCCATTATTGCAACTAATCTTGTCACTAAATCTAGGGTGACCAGGTGACACTTGATTCCCTTGAATCAAGTGTCATCTGGTCACCCTAGATTTAGACAGTATCAGTTTGCTTCGGAGCCTAAAACTATGTAAACTGAGCTAGCAGAGTAAGCAGGTAAATTGCGTATACGTATGCAGTTGCGTAGGTCAGATGGCAATTCCTGCATTTGAATAACCAAACTTTTTCACCAGACAGATTTATGCTTAAGTATATGTAGCACTATGCTGGAGTTGAGATGGTGACCTTAGTAGGACTGTGTATTAAGTCTTTAGTGATTTTATGGGAGATGTGTATGTTTGAATTTGGCTTCAACTAATTTTGGACAAACAAAAAGTATCTGTTTTTTGTTACGGCTCTTTACGAATATCGCTGCGAACGAATTTGTCGCACTGTACTAGATATCTGGTCACCCTACACTAATCCTAGTCCGATTACCGAATCACCCGAATGGTGCGGTTCCAAATTCAAACAGGCTTAAACGATGTCGTTCTCAATTCAAATTGGCTCATGTAATGCGGTTCGAAATTTAAACACGCGTGTAATTTTTGAATTTGGAAGCGCGCACCATGCCATATGCAACGCCCCGGGCGTAGGTTTTTTGGCGCCGCTGCGTCGCACCCGTTCGGCCAGAATGGCGGCAAGGATTAGTGACGAGACTATAAACAATTTTAGCCACTCGAGTAACTTTACAATAGTAGTATGGTTGTATAGCGTGACGTGGGATGTTACAACCAGAAGGGCTAGCACGAACTTTGCAAAAGATTCGTAGCGTTTAAGTTTCGCCAGCAATTTGTATGAAAATTAAAAGAGTTCTCTCTCTCTCTTACATAAACAAGTACGTAACCATTACTAAAAGTTTATCATTTACGACATTTAATTTTTTTTTCTATCTATCGATTGGCGTATGTTTCATAGGTGTATACCCAAATACGTCATTTGCATGACACATACAAAAAAGTTTCAAGTCTTTTGCGTATATCAGTATAGACACTAGGTATATTATCTCTTTATGGAATATCACTCGAGTGAGCCGTCTTGTGTCGCATCACTAGCAAGGAGTAACGAACGCGTTCATGGGGTGAAAGGATAATAAACGGTTTTTATTGGCTTTATCCCGCAGAGACCGCGCCAACATAGTTAGCGTTCTTTCGTTTTGATAAAATAATGTTAATATTACCATACTTCGCGGTGGAAGGCAAATGAACCATTTTGACCGCGTTATTTTCGTTTAAAAGAATAAAGGGGAGTAACTAAGGTAAATTGGAGGTTTTTAAAGTAAGCGCTACATTGTTCAGTCGAAGCGAGACTATTTTTAATAACTAAAGGGTTTCGTGTAAGGGTCTTAAACGTGTAACATGCTTGATGAGTTACGGGGGTACAAAGTACAGTGGATGTAATGGTTGGCAGCACACTTGTAACTTCACTGGAGTTGCGATTGTCCATGGGCGGCGGCAACAGCATTCCATCAGATTATCCATCTGCTTGTCCGCCACTTATCATATAAAAACAAATAGATCGCAAAAGTTCTAGACTCCGGGATGACACTAACAATTTCTTGACAGAAAACCTCAGGCACCTAAATATCCTGCCTTCTCTAGTCGTGTCACATACTGGTACCCCATCGAAATATAAATACAGCATCGCATACATTGACCTGATTACGTACTAAGCTTAAGGACTTGTGTTACGGATATCAGACAAAAGAGACACATTCTTAGTTTTTGTTTGAGACGGCCACCATAGACAAAATATCGGTTAAGGTAATCATTTATTAGTATCACAAAGTATGTGTATAATAGTGTCTATAAAATCGTTGCAACTGCTGTTTTTTATAATACGTCAGTGGCCAACAAGCGTGTGGCCGTGTGGGCCCCGGCAGAGTAGAATAGGCCACCCTCACTCTTACCGAGGTGTCGTAAAAGGCGACTAAGGTAAAGCTGCTAGCATGATCATCAGCACCCAGAGAAGGAAAACTCTGCATTTATATCAAAACCCTCGCCAACCCGTCTGCCAAGCGTGGTGAGTATGGCAATTACCCCTCATGTGATTGAGGGAGGCCCGTGCCCCAGCAGTGGGGACTTAAATGGGCTGATGATGAAACAAGCGTGTGGCTCGCGTGATGGTAAGCGACTACCGCAACCTTATGGACGCCTGCAACTCCAGAGGACTTGCAGTGCGTGTTGTCGACCCTAACGTACAAGACGAGATATAGTTATTAATTTTTAAGGAGATACAAATAAAATTATTTGAACTTCAATCAGGTAAAAAATACAGGATGTATTTTAAGTTAGTAATAACTAGGAGTATCAATCATGTGACATTGACTTCCAAAAAAACTTGTCTAAAAATTAAATCTCATCACAAAACTCGCAACATTAATTCCAAAATTACTATTCCGTTAACACTGACGAAAACCAAACAGGGGGTCCATTAGAAGCTGTATTAAAAAACCGCATAAAAGGAATGCTCCGTCAAACAAATTGCAATTAACCCGCTCTATTCTGCGGTGGGTCATTCGAGTCCCCGGCCGCGGGCTGGCGAGTGCCACAGCGCGGGCAACAACAGAGAGTGAACAAAAATCCAACGCTAAACTTATATAATATGTACGGAGCGGGTGTTCTCCCAAACAAACGCGTGCGCTCACCTGCGTAGGTCTACCGACAGGACGCCGTCCTGCCGAGATATCGCTGATTAGACGAAGACCCTATGGAGCGCAAGGAATTAAATGTGCATGAACGTGCATGATTGGATGGAATTGGTAGGGCTGAATTAAATGGCGAACTTTAACGCCAGAGACCCAAGACCCAATCTTGGATCACTGTAGCGTAGTAAGTAAAGTTTTGACAAACTTGCGTTTCCGTTAACAAAATTACCAGAGCGGACTTTGGAACGTCCTTATGTCTAAAACACAAGTGCTGTTTTTGCCCAGCCGGGTTACCCCGGCCTGAAGCCGTCTGTATAACCGCAACACCAGTGGACAGTCACAAGTGCAGTGCCAACCTTTTCCACTCCCCTTTCCGAAGTGGGCCTTCGGAATTTCGGCTTTCACAACGCAGGCGCTGATTGACGCCGGTTTTCTGTGAGATCGTGGTATCTAAACTATGAGTTCACTGTCTCCTTCTCCACTGCACCTCTCTGTTCAAAAGCGTGGCTAGCGGCTTTCAGCGTTGTTTGGTTAATCAGATAGCCGCCCCGCAATATGCCACATGTTTATACGGCGGAGTGCAAGATCCCCGGGGCGGCACAAATGTTGCCTTTTAAACAAGACAGTTTCGGCTTTTAATGACTTTTTGCAGTGATGAAGAGAATGAAGATAAAGATAAAAAAATCTTTATTCTATTTAGGTCCACACAGAACACTTACGAATGTCAAAATAGGTACATAATATCTACCGCTGGTTCGGAATGTCGATTTCTACTGAGAAGACACCAGCAAGAAACTCAGTAGTTACTCTTTTCAAATATTGATGATGTTACAGAGTTTCCATTGAGAAGAGAGAAAAAAAAATACAATTATGAAAGTTAATAGACTACTATGAATAACAACTAAAAGGTTAATCAATTAACATGACCAAGAATCCTTATCATTTAAATAGTCTTGTACACTATAGTAACCTTTCTTCATTAGGCAGGTTTTAATATAAGACTTAAACTTATCCACCGATAGGTTAATGATATTTTGTGGTTGCTTATTAAATATACTTAAGCCAACAAATGAATTACCCATTTTATGAATTTGAGGACCGGGACGGCAAGCCTGTTTATTTCTGATGTTAAGACTATGACTATCGGACTTTTTGGGAAAAGTGTGCAAGTTCTTACATACATACATAATGCAGTCGAGGATTAATTGGGAAGCCACGGTAAAAATATTTATTTCTTTAAATATTTCCCGAAGTAGATAGCAGAGACATGGTTGCTCAGTGGATGAGGATGTGTGGCTTCTAAACCGGAGATTGTAGGGTTGAATCCAAGAGCGTACCTATAGATTCTTTAAGTTTACGTGAGTATTTATACTATTAGCTCAACGGCGAGGTAACAAATCGCGAGAAAACCTACAAAATTCGGCCTCAGAGGCGAAAAATTGTCATTGACCATTCATTCATAGGTATAATGTCAAACTCATATTTGGATTTCACGGCCGCTTACCATCAGGCTGAGTGAGGTCATCCTGATTGGCCTTTCTATAAAAAGAAATTATTAACATTTATATCTATTTATCCACGTGTTTAACCAACCATTCTGAACAACATATTTGGTTTTCGACCTAAATAACTTATGGAAATTCGCATTAAATTTATTTTTAACGTGACTTTGTTCATTTCGAGAGTCGAAAAATTGTTTTGACGAATTTCGATAAGTCGTAAAACAAATGCTATTCAGAATGGTTGGTAGAACACGTGATTAAAGGGATGTGAATGTAAATAATAGGTGTTAAACAGCGAAATTCTTGTTAACAGCGCCATCTGTATCACGCCGCCATAATTAAGTATCAAAATTAAGATTTTGATACTTAATTATGGCGGCACTCTCATTTGTAATCGATTGAGCGCCATCTGTCTTATATAAAAGTAAATAAAAACCTTTTTGATAGACCATCTTGTAATGTACGCATCAAGAGCTAGGTCGTCCTTTAATTAATAAATTATAGCGAGACAGCGCCCTCTATCGCGCCCTAAGCGCAATGCCTTGCTGCCGGTTAGGTACCGCTAGCACTTATTTTCTGCCATGTTAGTTCCGTAAACGCCCGCAGGGCAATACTGGTTTGATTGGTACGGGAGTTCCTCTCCCCCCGACACCTACCTCACTCTCTCGCTAACCAACCGCGTCCATGTTAAGTTGTTGCTCCGATATAAATAATTATTATCTTGTGTTAATTTGAGACAATATACGAAAATATATCTCCATAAAGTGTTTTGGCTACCTACCAACCAACCCTCACAGTACTAACACTACCCACACCCAAAGTAGCTACGCTATAAGTGATCGCCCAACGTGTGTTAGTGAGTGGTGTGGACGCGAAGGTCTGCCGCCATTTTGGGTTTGGAAAACCGAATTATTAGGAAAATGCCAAGAACCAGGAGCCGAAGTTCGTTGCCAAGGGAGGCAAACCTCAATGAAACTATTATTCCGGCCGAAATTAACGCCGAGGAGTTGGTCAATGAAGACGCCGCGACTGAAACAGCAACCGAAGGTGCCACGGGAAGCAGCGCGGGCGCGTCCATCTTAATGACTCAGGAACATTTCGCCGCACTGATGGGACAGTTGCAGCAATCACAAGCAGAATTTTGTCAAATTCTATTACAAGAAGTACGATCATCTACACCAGTAATGCATCAGGTACAAACGGAGCCGTCGCTTACTATGAGGAGTACGAGCTGTCCGACAGACAGGGCCGCCGCCCCGGTTGGTGCTAATTTTCATTACTTGTAGTGCAAGGTTTAGTGGCTCGCAGAACGAGTCTGTCGAGAATTTTATCGATGCAGTCGAAATTTTTAAAACTGCCGCCAACGTTTCCGACGAAAACGCACTGAGAGGACTTTCATTATTATTATCACATTCCGCCGCAACTTGGTGGCAAGGTATAAAACAATATACGAAAACATGGAGCGAAGCAATAGATCGCCTGAGGAGCGCATTTGGGGAACGAAGAGCACCGTTTCAAATATATAAAGAATTATATAGTATGCAGCAAGGAAAGTTAAACACAGAGTTATTTGTCGCACAAGTACGCGCTTTATTTGCTAAATTACCAGAAAACGACATCTCACAGAAGGTACAATTGGATATGACGTTTGGGTTGTTAGACGTCCGTATAAGAAAAAGAATAGAAAGGGACACATTGTCTTGTTTTGAAGATCTTATAAGGAAGGCTCGAAGCATAGAAGATGCGATGCAGGAGCGCTTGCAGTCGCCGGGTGCACCGTCGCGTGGGCCATTCTCCGCGCAGTTTCGTGGGTCGTCCGCAGTGCCACCGCCGGGCCAGTCTGCCGCGCCACCGCCGATGCGGGTATCGCAGCCGCAAGGTTCGCACTGGGTGCCGCCGTCGGGTGGGCCATTGCCGCCACCGCCGCCACAGGTCGCGTACGTCGCAGTCATATGGACCGCCGCCGCCGAGGTCGCGTGCGCCGCCGCTGGGTGGGTCGGCCGCATTTGCCGCCACCGCCGCATCATGGATCCCTGAAAACAGACATAAAGGAAAGTAAAAATTTGTATTGTTATGGCTGTGGTGAAATAGGAATAATAAGAGCAAGATGTCCAAATTGTAGTAGTTATAAGTACAATAAGTTTTATGCGTGTGAGACCACCAATGTTAATATGCAGGGGGAGTCAACTGTATGTAACCAATAGTGGTTACACTAATGGTAATAAGAGACCAATATTAAATATCGAAATATTAGGTGGGAAAGGTATTGCATTAGTGGATTCAGCCGCTAAAGGCTGTGTAGCTAGCCAATCAATGTATAATTTTTTAATAAAAAGTGGTCAATGTTTTGATAAGCAAATTAGAGATGTGAAGCTTGCAGATGGTTTATCTAGGAAAATGGAGGTTTAAGTTACCTCAGTGAATGTGAAAATGTTACATAAATAATTGAAACTGAATTTATTGTTTTTCCAGATGCTTGTAACAATCAATCTTTATTAGGGATAGATTTTTTGAACAAAGCCAAATTAGTTTTTGATTTTGGTAAATCATTATGGTACTTTTCGGACACGAAGCACCGGAAGTACAGGTTGTTTTATGAGGATTTAGAACAAGGTTATAATGAGGTACAGTCAACACCAAAAAACTGTGATAATGATAGTATGTCACTTAATGATTTAATAAACTCTTTCAGTGATGTGTTCCGAGAGACTGGTGAAGCCACGCAGTATGCAGAGCATTTCATTGATACCGGCGAACACGCGCCAGTTGCTGTTCCGCCGTACCGCATGACACCAGCGCGCGCAGAGGTTATGCAGCGCGAGGTAGAGAAGATGCTTGCTGAGGATATCATCGAGGAGTGTGAGTCAGCATGGTCAGCACCAGCACTATTAGTGCCTAAACGTGATGGAAGTTTTCGTTTTTGCGTCGATTACCGTAAGTTGAACAGTATTACTAAAACAGATACTTATCCAATGCCGAAGATTGATGAGCTGTTTACAAAGGACAAAACAGGGTTGTGTTATGAGTACTTTAGACTTAAAATCTGGGTACTGGCAAGTTGCCGTTAACCGTGATAAAGATAAGACTGCCTTCTCGACACCGTCAGGCACTTATCGCTTCAAAACGCATGCCATTTGGGTTAAAGAATGGACCAGCTACATTTCAGCGTTTAATTGATCGTCTTTGTTCATGCCCGAAGTTGCAGAATATTACTATTTTAGCTTTTTTGGATGATCTTTGCATAATATCGGCTGATATGGAATGCCACATAAAGGATTTGCACGCTGTATTTGAAAGACTGCACGAATTTAAATTAAGGGTGAATCGGGATAAGTGTGTTTTTGCACGAGACACTGTCAAATATTTAGGTCACGTGATATCTAAAGATGGTATATCACCTGATGAAGAAAAAGTGAAAGCTGTATTAGATATGAAGAAGCCGTCATCACTTAAATATCTAAGAACCTTCTTACAGACTGCTTCTTGGTTTAGGAAGTTTATACCTGGATTTTCTAAAATTTCAGAACCACTGTCAAAGTTGACTAGGAAACATGAGCCATGGAGATGGGAGACAGAGCAAGATCAAGCCTTCGAGGAGCTAAAAAGGTTGCTGACGTCACCACCCATCCTCATCCAACCTGACTACACCAAACCGTTTGTGCTCAGAACTGATGCCAGTAACTACGCTCTGGGTGCAGTACTTCTACAAGGAGAAGGTAATGATGAAAGGCCTATTGAATATGCGAGCCGATTGCTCAATCAAGCAGAAAGAAATTATTCAACAACAGAGAGGGAAGCCTTAGCCATAGTCTGGGCTGTGGAACGTTTTCGTTCTTATATTGATGGTCATAAGGTTGTCGTAGGTACCGACCACCAGCCGTTGAAGTGGCTAATGACTGTAAAATCACCATCAGGCAGATTGGTAAGATGGGCACTGAAATTACAAGCATTTGATTTGCATTATGAGTATACACCAGGGAAGGTAAATATAATAGCAGATACCTGAGCCGTCCCAACTGCGATGAGAACTCCGCAGAAGCATGTGGGATATGTTCAGTAACGATTGACTTACCTGCGAAGAGTCCCTCCGAGTTAAGATCAGGTCAGCTTGCAGACCCTGAACTTGCTAAGATAATTAAGAATCTGGAAAGTGAAGAGGAAATTGATGTTCATCGTTGGACGGGAAGAGGTTATATTATGGAGCAAGGAGTGCTCTATCGCTATAATCCGGATGCGGATACAGAAGAACCGCAATTAGTTATACCTGTGGATCAAAGAGAAGAAGTATTAAAAGAATGTCATGACTCTCCTCTGGCAGGTCACCAAGGGATCGAGAGGACATATCAAAGAGTTGCTCAAAAGTTTTATTTTCCAGGGATGCGTCGTGCCATTGTCGAGTATGTCAGAACGTGTACATCGTGTCAGCGCTACAAGGCTGCCAACGACAAGCCACCAGGGTTGTTGCAGACGCCGATCCTGAATCAGAGAAATGAGGTTATTGCTATAGATTTATTCGGACCCTTACCTCCAGGTGATAAGGATGAAAAATGGATTTTATTGGTCGAGGACACCGCAACTAGATGGGTCGAGTTATATCCGCTTCGAGAAGCGACAGCTGAGGCGTGCGCGCGTACACTCATAGAGGAATATTTTCTACGTTTTGGTCTACCGCGTCGCATTATTTCAGATAATGGTGTACAATTTATTTCAGCTGTAATGCAACAGTGTATGTTCGTGTTAGATTGTGAAGCAGGAATTGTTACCGCTGTATCATCCTGAGGGGAACCCTGCGGAAAGAAAGAATAGAGATTTAAAAGTACAGTTATCACAATTAGTAGGTAATAAACATAATTCTTGGCCTATATACTTACCGTCTATACGTTTTTCGTTAAATTCTGCACGTTGTCAAACTACAGGAGTTTCGCCAGCGTACTTGATGTTTGCCAGAGAGCTGAGATCGCCTTAGAAGTAAGAAATGATCCTCGTTTGGTTTTGGAGAAAGAAAACTTCGTTCCACAGATAACACCATACCTAAAACGTTTTCTCAATACGCTAGCTGCAGTTCGCGAGAAGGTCGAAAGTCAGCAGGATAAAAGAAAGGACTATGGTGATCAGTCACGTCGCGTAGGACAAAGTTTTGTTGCAGGTGACTTGGTATTATTGAATTCGCATGTACTTAGCAACAAAGGAAAGGACCTGACATCGAAGTTCGTACCAAAAAGAGATGGACCATACGTGGTTACTAAAAAGGTAAGCCCTACAACTTATATCATAGCACCCGCACAGGACTCCAGTAGGTACTTAGGGAAGTATCACATTAAACAGTTAACACCTTACCTGGGTCGCGATACGACCCTACCTCAACCTGTAGTTCCGGTGCGGAAACGTGGCCGTCCCCGTCGTAACTTAAATGAGAATAAATGTAATAATGTGTCAGATAGGAAGGAATGTATGTACTCGCCTAATCTTTATGTAACGAATAGAAATTACAATTCTAATGTGGATTCAAATAATGAATGTCATAATGTGTCTAACCAAAGTAGTGTTTCTGTAAATGTTTGTAACAATGATAATGTATGGCCAGCGAATGAGCGAGGACGCTTTCATCCTCTGGAGGGGGAGTATATAGCGAGACAGCGCCCTCTATCGCGCCCTAAGCGCAATGCCTTGCTGCCGGTTAGGTACCGCTAGCACTTATTTTCTGCCATGTTAGTTCCGTAAACGCCCGCAGGGCAATACTGGTTTGATTGGTACGGGAGTTCCTCTCCCCCCGACACCTACCTCACTCTCTCGCTAACCAACCGCGTCCATGTTAAGTTGTTGCTCCGATATAAATAATTATTATCTTGTGTTAATTTGAGACAATATACGAAAATATATCTCCATAAAGTGTTTTGGCTACCTACCAACCAACCCTCACAGTACTAACACTACCCACACCCAAAGTAGCTACGCTATAAAATCTAATTTGTACACAAAGGAAGTTAATTATTATTGCTACCTGGGCACACACCACCTAATCATCAATAGGTGACAAAAAAAATATAAACGATCTCTACGGTATTTCGAAGACGCTTCTAACCACATTGGTTACATTATCCCCAGAAGATACACTAAGAGTTACCCAACTACATCAGCGAGCGAACAGCGAACAATCTTCGTAACAATCTCAAACGTACCACCGTACAATACTGATGCGATTGGCAGCTCAAAGGGGCCGCAAAAACTAGCTAACTAGCGCGCGCCCGCGGCTCTAATTCACAATTTGCCCGCGCCGACGGGAGCGGTTCTAAATTCAAATTTTCAAATTCGGAACGCTCCAAATATGAACGCGCGGGAAAGAGATTCGTAACGCGATATTCGCCTGCATTTCCTTTTCGCCTTTCAGTGAAGAGTTTTTTTTTTATTGTTTAATTTAATTTTGAAATTTGTACGTAAAACTAATAGAACAAACACACCATTTTTATTTTCATTTGAAATAATAAAGAAATAACCTAGAATACGGGGTCCCAAAATGTCAACATACCCACCATTATATTATCACAATAATTCTTTGAAATAAGTATTAAACTATAAAATATGGTTGTGTCAAAATGGAAAAGAAAATGTATTACAAGACAATAAATAATTCAATGAATAAGTAGGTATTACACTAGCAAAATGTGGTTGTGTGTGGTGGTTGGGGTGAATCTTGACTTCCAATCCTATTAAGGTGACGGGTAGGGCACATTAGCAACGCCAATCGATTTTAAATTTTTAGCTACTAAACCGAATCTATTTTAACCAAATTTGGAGTTAAAATCTCTCGGCAAACACTTATACTATTTTTATTTTATTTTTTATATGAGAGGTGGCAGACGAGCAGACGGATCACCTGATGGTAAGCAATTCCGCCGCCCATGGACACCCTATTATATTACTATTTATTAAATAACCATGCACAAATGTTGGGTCCGTTTTTGTACGCGAAAATTTGATTCACGCCAAAAGCGGCTACTTTTGGCGGTAATCCAAAACTCGAGTGCAAAAGCAGACCAAACAGTTATCTTTAAGTATTAAATAAATAGTATAAGTGTTTGCCGAGAGGTTGTAACCCCGAAATTGTTTAAAATAGATCCGGTTAAGTAGCTAAAAATTAAAATCGGTTGGCGTCGCTAGTGTGTCCCCTTAAAGGGTTAGAAAGGAAAACTTAATAGTGTTGTTCGAAATCCGTAATTCATATAATTTTTCTGTTTTCATTAAATACTGATCCACTAAATCTCTAAAAAAAATATCAACCATGTGGACACACTTATTTGATTACCCTAAAACATCCAACATTTTTTTTTTATGTCATAGGCGGCTGAAGATGAAGGTAAGCCATTGCCGCCACCCATAGACACCCGCGACAGCAGTGGAGTCACAACTCCCTTACCCTAGATTGGGCCTCCGGTACCCTCACTCACGCAGCGAAACGGATCACAGTGCTGCTCCACGCCGGTTTTCTGTGAGGCCGTGGTATCACTCCAGTCGAGCCGGCATATTCATGCTGAGGCGTGGCTCTCCCACGGTCAACACATACTCCAACCTACCTAATAGCAATTCGCATCCCAGATCTTGCGCTTACAAACCTGCCGATCCAACCCGATTTACCCCATCTCACTCATCAAAATAAATAATTCAGAGTAGCTGAGGCTCGGTATCAGCCGGCTTACGCGCCCTACACGCTAAGCCCGCGATGACGGACGGCGCGCCCGCTGTCGAGAGGACGTGGAAAAATCTCACCCCTAACTGAATAACTCGAGGGGGCAAGTATTTTTATGCGTAGATAGGTGGCAGACCTGATGGATGACATGGCGAGCAATTGTCACTGCTCATGGACACCCGTGGAGTCCGGTTATTTGTCACGTGGCAAAAGTCGGAATCAATACTTTTTTATGGCCCACCCGAAGAAAATTTGCCAATGTCAAGTAACTCATTGAGAATAAGTAGGTAGGCAACAGTCAAAGTCAGGTAAAGTGGCGGACAAACGAGCAAACGGCTCACCTGATATTAAGTGATTACCATAGCCCATGGACATCTGCAACACGTGAGGCATCAGCGTTGCCTGCTCTTAAGAGAGGAATATTCAAATCGAAGGCACTATTGAACCATTCTTATTTCAATACTATTTGATATACCGCTATACCATAGATTTGCCCACGGATAATTGGTCGATTCGGCCCTTAGGCCCGATTCGACCAACTTTAATCAGATACTAAATCTATGGTATAGCGCTGTCAGTCTAAACAAATCTGACGTTATACCATATATTTCTCTACGGATAAAAATTGGTCGAAGCGGGCCTTCCTATCTGACTGATAAACTATGACGTAAGCAAAACTAACACACTAGAAAATGTTCTTCGATTCCACACAATTACATTCTTATTCACGCAAACTTATCCCCAATTTAAACAATTACAAAGAAAGAGACAGCACACCCCGCAAACTCCATACGCACGCACCCTGACATAACCCTTCGCGGGGCGGTGGGGGCACATCGGGCCCCATCGGCTCTCGCTTCCGATTGGCCGCTCACAGGAAGGATATGACCTATAGTTTTTCTTCTTAAGAACTTCCTCCGGCCATTGTGCCTTGATTTACGGTCGGGCGGCGGGCGGCACAGATTGATGGTACCCTGTTTCCTGCCTCTCGCAATCACATCTGCCCCGGCTCTAAGCAATTTCCCCGCATATTCGTTTACCCGGACCATTATAGGGGCACTCTTTCCGAGTCGAGTGTTATTGCTTCTATAATGAGCGTCGGAAAGTTAGGAGTGATAAAGGAACGCTCGCCTTTATGCTGTTAACGAGGATTACTACGGTCAGCGAGGGCGTATTGTGGTATTGTGGACTTTATCGTAATGTGTTAAGGGTAAGATTATTTGGCAAGGCAAGTATGCCGTAATGACTCCTCATTTTGGTACATTTGCAAAATACTTTTATAAGTAATTACGCCAGGGTAAATTGAATGGTAATGATTACTAAATTATCAATTTTAGGGTACCGTTTTTCATTTAAAAGGCATTTGAATTGTCTTTAATGTCAAAAATAGCATTATGCTATTTTAATTCATGTTTAATTTAATTTATGCTGCATAATGCAAATGCGTGATCATAATATATTTCTTGATCAATTTGTCATATCTTCGCTCTTCGTCGTGTTGTCGTGAGTTGAAAGTATCGATATATAAATTTGATCTAAGGTTGAAAGTCATTACTCACTTCTATAAAATATTGCATAATTTGTCATCTCTTCGCTCTTCGTCGTGTCGTCGTGAGTTGAAAGCATCGATATATAAATTTGATCGAAGGTTGAAAGCCATTACTCACTTTTATAAAATATTGCATAATTTGTCATCTCTTCGCTCTTCGTCGTGTCGTCGTGAGTTGAAAGCATCGATATATAAATTTGATCGAAGGTTAAAAGTCATTACTCACTTCTATAAAATATTGCATAATTTTTCATCTCTTCGCTCTTCGTCGTGTTGTCGTGAGTTGAAAGCATCGATATATAAATTTGATCGAAGGTTGAAAGTCATTACTCACTTCTATAAGAGTGTATGTAAGTATGTATGTATGTCTTTTCCTTTGTGACCTACAGGAGGTCACAAAGGAAAAGACATACATACATACTTACAAAACGCCTAAACGGCTTGATGGATTTTGATGTATGAGGTATCGTTAGATTTGTCTTGATTACGGGAGTGTCATAGGATACATTTTATCCTAAAAGTCCCACGGGATAAAGACATAATAATATTTTTTCTAAATTTCCCTTTAAAAAAATATGTATGCGGTATCATTAGATTCATTTCAATCACGGGAGTAATTAATATAGGATACGTTTTTTCTCAAAATTCCCACGGGAACATGTTAATTCTGCGTCAACGCAAAGCAACTCATGCGTTAGCAAGCAAAAAGATAGGGCGTGGCCTGGCATGCGGCGCGCGGCGCGGTGCGGAGGGGGATATGCTCGAGTATACAGCCCGAATGCGGGCACACGCATAAGGGCACACGTCGTTGACGGTCGTCTCTAAATAGCGATTTTTTCGATACTTCGTCGTCTGACGCGAAACTTACCAGATTGGCGGTAAATTTATGTTGCGGAGTAACATCACTCGTAATCTAAAGCCAAATGTGGTCGAAATAATTTAAAATGGTACTTACATATACATAGTCTTCTACATCTACAACATTTTCGTTAAATAAAAACAGCTAAAAAGTTATAAATAAAAAAAAATATTATTAAAAAAACAAAATACCCGACTGCACACTAAAAAAAGAGTAAAACAAGCCCCACAATAATATTGATCAATCAAATGCTAAAAACTAATTATGTAATACCGTTTAACAATACCTATATTAAAATACACTACAATATGTGTTCGTAATCGATAGTTAAATAAACAGAAACTTATTTTGAATACAAATTTACTGAATATAATTTATAAATGTTGATGGAAAGCATCGCAGGCGGGGACCACCTTGACCGCCACCAACGAAAATTCTGCTAAATGGTGCACAACCGAAATGACTATAAATAAGCCTCTGTTGGTAAGCCTCTGTTACCCTCCAAAAACATTACCCTCCTTCTTTGGCAGTCGGGTAAATAGTGCATAATTTGAATTTTATTTTATTAGTAGTCATTTAGACTACGTATCAAGTATGAAGTGGGGAAAATTACTTAGTTGAAGATACATAAATAAAACATAATTTAGGTTATGTATACGGGTTGGGCGGAAATATCACAAATGTGCTAACTAATATGAAGTAGATGGTTGTTTATTTGTGAACTGACCTAAATTGTCATTGGTCCAACTTTATACATCGAAAACATCCGGGTAAGTTTAATAGTATTGTGTTTCGTACTAGCCTCAATACATAATTGATATAGTTTTATAATTTAACTTAGTATCCTAAATCCATACAAAACACTTAACGCAAAATCAATCTGGAACCTCATAGAAACGAAAACAATTTTCCATACATTGATTACGAATCGTATTAGACGGCTAAATTGTTACTTTGATCAATATTAAAAATAAGGTCCACATGCCATTACTTTGACTCTGGCGACCAATCTCAAAGCTTAGTCAGGTACGCAGGACAAATTATAATGTCAATGTAAGTGTCAAATACAAACGCACTCTCTCTCTCTCTCTCTCTCTCTCTCTCTCTCTCTCTCTCTCTCTCTCTCTCACTTTTCCCTTACCTTCATATTCCGACCGGATACCAGGGTGGCATGACTTGAGAGACCCTACGCTAGGCCCATCGGCCGTACGGGGATCTTAGGAAACATTTTAACATTAGCATCACAGTACATCTTTGACTGTATTATGTATGTTTATAAAAATTTAGAAAACTTCCCTCGAAAATCCGACAACCATAACCTAAATACTAGAAATAAACACAAGCTTGCTGTTCCACATCTCAGACTTCATAAGATTGGTAATTCATTCGTAGGAATGAGTATTAAAATATTTAATAAATTACCGCAAAAGCTTGCTGATTTACCAATGCCTAAATTTAAAACACATGTTAAAAATTATTTAATGGCAAAAGCCTATTATACAGTTAATGATTACTTAAATGACAAGAATTTGTGGAAATGATAAACTGTTCGCCTACACCCATGATACTGTACTTAAAAAAATTTGGTGATTAAAAAGAGTAACTGGCGAGTTTCTTGCCGGATCTTCTCGTCAGAATCAACTTTCCGATTCCGGTGGTAGAATCATTATATTTATTAATTTCTTAGTATATTTTTTGTATCGACACATATGTTTAATTACATGTATAATATACATAGCTATAATTTATATTTTTTTCATGTATGACGATTTGTAAGAGCTGTATATAAGCCTATGCAAATAAAGTACTTTTGAATTTTGAATTTTGAGTTAATCCTGTTCATTCATCTCGGTTTGTGCATGCACTTTCTATGGGACCAGTGACCATTGACAGTGTATGCGACATGCGCAGTTGTCATCTGATGCGACCGAGCGGGTGAGCAGGTTGCGGATAGCTCGCCCTCCCCCATACCCACCTCTTTGCTTGAGGACGGGAGAGGGTGTCACGTTGACCCCGGACAATAGATGGCTGCTCCAAAACCCAATCCCAGGCTAGGAGCATTCCTGACAACCTCAAACCCATGCTCCCCACCTCATCCTCGAACCACCCTAACTCACCTTATCCTTCCCCTCATGTCCTGGAGGAGTTAACCTCGACTCTAAAAAACCCCAATCTAAGGTGTCATCCGACCCGTGCCGATAGATGCATGGCCGAAGGGATGTTCGGTCGAGAACGGAGGGGCCTCGAAACCAGGCGAAATCGAGGTCTATTTAGCCTTACCCCTGCAAGCGGGGCTCTGCAGGGGTGGACCTTTACTTCCCTAGCTTCTCGTGGGAACTATATGGATATTCTTGACATTATAGACGACCATCTAAATTCTACCGAAGAGGTACCAGGTACCTCTGAGGCTATGCTCTTTGGTAGCGATACTGAGGAGCATACTATCACTGCCGAAGCACCTGGGACTGATGGACCGGGTACTTCTAACGCGGAGTCGACCCCTCTGGGTGCAACGCACCAAAGGGACTCGTCGACCAAGGGGCCAGAGAGTAAACCCAGGGTTAAGCTCTCTGGAGCTGATAGGAAGCAAATCTATCGGCTCGTAGCGAAGGGTATGACCTTCGAGCAGGCGCTAGAACTGCGCATGAGTGAGAAGGCTAAGCAGAGGACCCAAGAGGAGGGGGAAACGAGGGAGCGGGCGACTAAGCGCCCTCTCAATACCTCGTCAACCTCAAATCAAGGCAATCCTACCAAGGCACCGAAGCTTGGCGAGCCTTCCACCTCGAAGCCTACCTTTAAGGAGGTTGCTGGGTCCGTCACGTGTGGCATCAAAGACGCCCTGGGAAAAATGGACCAGGAGAGGGTCGAAATACTTCAAGGTGCTATCTTGAAGTGTATCGACACCTCAGATGACGGTGACGGCCCCAGCTTTATTGGATGCAAACCGCGCTCGGGTGGCATCCTTTTGGCGTGCGCAGATGAGAACTCGAAGGAGTGGCTCATCCGCAAACTGCCCAACATTAAACCCTGGGATGGAGCTAATCTCTCCGTTGTAAACGAAGAGGATATGCCCAAGCCCAGGTATGGCACGGCCTGGATACAGGAAGCCAAGCACGACGCAGATACCATCCTGCGGAGGTTGGCAAAACAAAATAAAGGGTTAGACCTCTCGAGTTGGAGGGTAGTCAACCGGAAGCCCGAAGCAAAAGGTCAAACAGTGACCTTTTCCTTCGACGAGGCGGCCTTGGAGACTATTCTTCAGCGCGAGGGGCGCCTCTACCTTGACTTTGGCCTCATACACATAAGGGTCAAAGGGGGCAAAGTATCCGGGGACAAGAAGGAGGGGGCAAGCGTCGAGGCGCGTCCAAGTACCTCCAACTTGGTCTCGGGTACGGAACCCTCAGGAGGAGCAACTGGAGCCGACTCCAGCAGCAACACACCTCCACCCGTCCGGGGGACGTATGGAGTCTCGAGGGGCAACAGTCGTGTTGCAGGACCATCGAGAGGCAGGAGCACCACTACCTGCCAACCATCTGCCCTAGACAGCAGAGGTCGTGGTCGTGGTGGTCGAACACGACCAGCAGGGGGACGCGGCAAGAGAGGCGCTGTGCGAAGGCCGGTAAATCTGCCGACCCTAGCACAGGAGCACTCCAGCAGGAAAGCCGCAAGCAACCTGCTCAACAAAAACAATTAATCCCCCCCCCCCCCCCTTCCCCGTAAGAAACAGACACAACCCACCTACACAAATATCCTCCTATCCCTTCCCTCCTAATTTAGAAACTTTCTCCCAACCCTTCCCTTCCCAATCCCCAAACCCAACAACATAATGATTAAGGTGATACAAGTAAACCTCCAGCACTCAAAGGCAGCCTCAGCTGCCCTTTGCCAAAGATTCCTCTCTGGGGACCTGGACATCGCCTTGATCCAAGAACCGTGGGTGAATAAAACCACAGTAATGGGGCTAAACTCGGCAGGTAAGATATTAAGTAACACCTGCGGAGTGAGGCCAAGAGCATGCATGCTCTTCAAGAGAGGCATAAATTACCTCCCGATCCCTTCTCTGTGTACAGATGATGCTGTTGCAGCGTATATAGACCTACCCGGGGGGAAAGGTGGGGAGACATTCATAGTCAGCTCCATGTACCTTCCCGGTGAGGACCAGGATCCGGTGAACAAGGTGACGCCGGTAATGGAATACTGTCTGGAGAGAGAAACCCAGCTGCTGGTGGGTACCGACTGCAACTCCCACCACACATCATGGGGCAGCTCCAACACGAACGCCAGAGGTGAGTTACTGTTTGACTACTTGCTCACTAATAATCAATTTGTTCTTAACGTGGGTAGCAAACCAACCTTTACCACACGTTCTAGGCAGGAAGTACTAGACATAACTTGGTGTTCAGGTAATCTCGCACACCGAGTGACCAATTGGCACGTCTCAGATGAGCCGTCCATGTCCGACCACACCCACATTAGGTACGACATACTATGCTCGGGAACAAAGGAACCGAACACCTACCGTGACCCCAAGGGAACAGACTGGGAGGGCTTTAGGAACTCCCTTAGGTTATACCTTGGAGATTTTAAATACATCAAAACTGTGGACCAAGTGGAAGCCGCAGCAGAGGACTTAGGCAAAAGCCTAATGAATGCGTATCTAGAAAATTGTCCTCTTAAGACCACTAAGAGCAACAGGAACGCGCCTTGGTGGAACAAAAACCTGGAGCATCTGAGGCAAAGGACCCGTGCCTTATTTAACAAGGCAAAAAAAGACAAGAACTGGGATGCTTACAGGAAGGCGTTAACACGTTTCAATAGGGAGCTCAGGAAAGCAAAAAGAAGATCCTGGCAAAAATTCTGCGGGTCCATCAAACACACTGCCCAAGCTGCCAGGATCCATAAAATACTATCCAAGACACCTGAATCCCATCTAGGCCTGCTAAGGAAAGCGGATGGATCTTTCACAGAATCTCCGGAGGAAACACTGAGACTGCTTGCTCAAACGCACTTTCCGGAATCCGTGTACATTAATAACGAAAGAGAACTCCAGGTCAGTAAGTCTCCGGAAAGGAGACCGAGGAATGAAGACTGGAGGAGAGCTTCCGTTATTTTTCGTCCCCAGCAGATAAGTTGGGCAATTAGGAGTTTCAAGCCTTATAAATCTGGTGGGGTCGATGGTATCTTCCCGGCTTTGTTGCAGCGGGGCGAAGATATCATCATCTCTACGCTGATAAAACTATACCGTGCAAGCTTTGCTTGGAGTTATCTGCCATCAGCGTGGACTCGGGCGAAGGTCACTTACATTCCCAAAGGAGGGGACAAAGACAAATCGCAGCCCAAGTCCTACAGACCGATAAGTCTCACCTCATTCCTATTAAAAACGATGGAAAAGGTGTTGAACAGTCACATCAGGGCAACATACCTCGTTGAAAAACCCCTGAGTGCAAGACAACATGCCTACCAAACAGGCAAGTCCACGGAAACGGCACTTATTGACCTGGTGGACAGAATTGAGAAAGCCATAGAAGACAAAGAAATTGCACTCTGTGCCTTTCTCGATATCGAAGGGGCGTTTGACAACACCAACTTCGATGTTATAACACGTAGCATGGTGAATCGTGGAATCGACGACACCACCACCAGATGGATGGGATCCATGCTACAAAATCGGACTGCAACAACAACGTTGATGAACAAAACCCTTCATTATAGAGTGACCAGAGGATGTCCACAGGGCGGAGTCCTATCACCCCTTCAATGGTCATTGGTTGTTGACAGTCTCATCTGCGAGCTCAATGAAGCCAGATTTCTGACTCAGGGTTACGCAGATGACATAGTAATAATGGTCATAGGAAAATGCCCTAGCACCATTTCCAATCTTATGCAAAGGGCCCTACGAATAGTAGAAAACTGGTGCACGAGACACGTGCTAACAGTCAATGCACGTAAGACGGTCTTAATCCCGTTTACCAAAAGAAGGAAACTAGAAGCGCTCCACGCCCCAACACTTCTTGGTACGAAGCTATGCTTGTCCAACGAGGTCAAATATCTCGGAGTCTTTTTAGACCAAAAACTAACATGGAACAAGCATCTCGACTACATCACTAGAAAGGCAAAAATTGCGATGGGGGCAAGCAGTAGGTTGGTGGGGCTAAAATGGGGGCTACGGCCCATGGCCGCACTCTGGATTTATAAAACCATAGTGAGGCCGATCGTCACTTATGGCTGCTGTGTGTGGTATAAGAAGACGCACCAACTTAACTGCGTAGAGAACCTCAGCAAAGTTCAAAGAACAGCCTGCCTTATAGCCACCGGCGCGCTTTCGTCCTCTCCCTCTGCAGCACTGGATGCCCTCCTGAACATTCCACCTCTGCACATTCACGTGCAGATGGAAGCGAGGATGGCTATCACGAGAGCGAAAATCAGAGGGAGGACGAGATGGCAATCTAGGGTCATGAGAAACCTCTACAACGAACTAATGAAAAGTCCGGTCATGGATATGCCCTCTGACTCCATGGTCCGTGAACACCGCTTCGATAAGCGGTTTACAGTCTTGTTACCAAGTAGACAAGACTGGGAGGCTGGAACTCCCGGAAATGTTAAGCAGAATGACATCGTTTGGTATACGGATGGCTCCAGGAAGCAGGGCATATCCGGGGCGGGATTTTGTAATGATCGCTGCGGAATACGCAAATTCGCCAACCTGGGTCGCTATACCACGGTGTACCAAGCGGAAGTCTTCGCAATAATTGGCTGTGTCCAAGAGAGTCTACAAATGAATCTCCAGAATAAGAAGATATTCATCTTCTCAGATAGTCAAGCTGCCCTCAAGGCGTTAACATCCTGTGAACTTGACTCCAAACTCACTAGCGAGTGTGTCCTGCTCCTAAACCAGCTTGGCAATGCCAACATCGTAAATCTGATTTGGGTACCGGGACACTGTAATATCAGAGGCAACGAGGTCGCTGACGTGCTAGCAAAGGCCGGGGCAGAGAGCCCACTACTCGGACCGGAACCAATAAGTGGCGTTCCAGCCTGCATGGTCAGGTTCGAGTTAAAAGAGTGGGAGCATAAGCAAAGCACTGAATATTGGAAAAGACTACCTCGACTAGAACAGTCTAAGGCGTTGATACAGGCGTTCGATCAGAGACGAGCTGTAGAGATAACAAAACTGAGTAGAGGACATGTTAGGGCACTCACTCGGACCCTCACAGGGCACTGCAAATTAAACAAGCACCTGCACAACATGGGCCTTACAGATACCAAAATCTGCAGGTTCTGTCGCGAGGACGAGGAAACGATTATCCACGTCCTCGGCGAGTGCATGGCGCTGCACCGCTGCAGAAGCCGGCACCTGGGAGCACACATGATCTCGGCTGACGAGATCAAGAGCTCCCCCATCAGCTCCATTCTCGGGTTTATCCTGGAACTGGGGCTGCATGAGGTGCTGTAATAGGTTACGGGGCTGCCACAATAGATCATCTATTGGTCGCAGTGGCTATGAGACGCAGGGCTCACCCCATTTCTATCAAATAAATCCTTAATCCTGTTCATGACCGTATACAGTCAGTGTATCTCTAAACATTTACATCCCTTTAACCACGTGTTATATCAACCATTATGAACAACATTTGTTCTATGACTTTTGGAAATTACGCATAAGTAAATTTCAACTTTTCATACAAAGTCGGTCACGTGACTTGGTCATTTTGTATGGGGAGTCCGAAAAAATTTCGTGGTTAAAGGGATGGAAATGTCCACACGATACACCCTGTATTGACATGATAAAATACATATGCATCATACTCAAGAATAATAAGCTAATACTAAGATTGCATAACAAAGGCAATTTGCTAAAAATAAAACTAGATAAATCTACCATTCATTCCACAATAGCCATCTAAGATACCTTAAATAAAATAAACTTCAAAAGCAGGTTAACATTTACCGACCATTACGCTCACAACCTAAATTGGCACATAAAATCTGAACGAGCACTTAGGGCCGCGACGAGCGGGCGGTCGCGTGCGGCCGAGTTAACAGCGGGTAAATTTATTACGTGGGCGTGAATCCCATTTTTGTGCTCGCCAGTGTAACGCCCGCCGAGAGCTGTAAAAACTGGTTTACACAGTGCGACGTTGCGTACGAATCAGCCTGCAGCAGCAGCTGCACTAGCAGTAACTCGCACTTTTTGGGCGTCACTTACAAGTAACTTGCACATGCGAAGTGGACAGTAGCTCGCATTTAAGTTTTTTTTTGTTTTCTGACTTATTCGGTGAAATTTGACGTTGAGGTGACGACCCGTTTGGAACAGTGGTAGTGAACGCTGCCTTTGGTCCAAGGGTTGCGGGTTCGATACCCGCACAGTACTAATATTTGTGTGCATCAACATGTTTGTTTGTATTGGTCTGGGTGTTTTCTATGTATTATAAGTATGCATTTACAAAAAAAAAGTATTATATGTATATATTTGTAATCCCACTGTTGATTCTGATATCCGTAACACAGGTGCTTGAGCTACCTATCTCGGAGTCAGATCAATTTATGTGATGTTGTGAAATATTTATTTATTGATTATTTTATTTGTGCAGTGCTGGGTATTTTTTTATAGGTGATACTATAAAAAAAAATTAACTCTCCTCAGCCTGATAGTAAGCAAAAGAAGAGCCCACGTCGCAATTACAACGGAAGCGATGTCAAGGCATCACCTCCGTTGGGACTGCCATACTGGCAAAGGAGATACTTCTTCACGCTTCGTTTGAAGGAATCCATATTGTAGGAAGGAGAAAATACATGCTCCGGCAACGAGTTCAATTTCTTGATGGTTCGGCAGAAATAGGAACTGCCAAATTTTTTAGTCCGTGATGGATGGTCAACGGCAGCGCCCACAACTTACACAGATACAGCCTTCGCGTCAGGTGACAACCGGCCATAAAACATAATGTTAAACCATTTTTGAAATAAATGATTTTTTTTTATATGAGCGGCGGCGGAATTGCTTACCTGATGGTAAGCGATTCCGCCGCCCATAGACACCCGCAACACCAGTGGAGTCACAAGTGCGCTGCCAATATTCTCCCCTTCCCCCCATTGGGGCTCCCGTAACCTCACTCACAGGTATTACGTTACGTGCGTGCGTTGCTTAATTAAATAATCTGAAATAAAAAATATTTAATTTAATTTATTTTAATTTTTCCTCGTCATATATCAAAGGCGAGGAGAGCCGGCCCTGAATGAAGGGAAAAGGTAAGGAAGAAAGGGAAAGGCATTTTTGTTTTCACAAGCCTGCTCGCCCGCCAGCAACTCACAAAAAACTGATGCTGGGCCGTCCCTCGCATCGTTTGGAAGCGTTCAGCAGTGGTTCGCCAGCGCGAGCGGGACAGTCGTAGATCCCGTGTTTTTAGTGTGCGGCAACTCACAAAACTGGACAGCAGTTATTGGGTGTCGTGTAGACAGCAAATGCGAGCGGAGTCAAAAGAGTAAGCGAGTCACCTGATGGTAAGTGACCACCGCCGCCCATGGACATCAGCCACACCAGAAGAAGTGGAGATGCGTAGCCGGCCTTTTAGGAACGTTATAGGCTCGTTACTTGAAGATCTCAATATCGTACCGGTTCGGAATGACGTGTAAAGCGCACGGTGTTGGACCTCCGCCCATCCAGATAGTACAGGCGAAATCCTAGTTTACGCCGTGAAGTACGGTGGTGAAATACAGCAGTGGGTATCAACTCAAACAACTCCACGGCACACTCACCATGGAAAAGGCGGTAAAATACACATTGAGATGCGACTTCTCTCCACATGGGCCAGAGAGTCTAAGCGATCAGTGAGATTCTCGATGCCGAGTACTCTCGCAAGACTGGACAGCAGCTATAGGTGTGTAGACAGCAAATGGAACCCAATCTACTGGAGTACGAGTAGACAAGTAGCTGTCTATTCTCTAGGCAGGAGCTCGCACAGTGTAAACTAGTCTTAACATCCGCCGAGAGCTCTAACACTCGCTAATATATCTCTCGTGTTTTCTACTTTGTTAATCCCTTAAACGCTGGAGTATGTGGTGGCTGGGTAAAAGTTTTTGCTTAATTAACTACGTATCACCGAGTATGGGTGTGCGTGTATGTACAGACGGCGTCACGTGCAGTTGCCCTTGTAGGACTTTGGACCATCCTTATATCTGAGAGATAAGTGCTATTTTGTACTGCGGGGCGGTACCTTGATCTGACACCGTCTGTAAGTACTCGTACTAGTGTGGGAGGGTTTTACAGGCTTTCAAAAGGATTTTTGTGCTGTAGAGGTTTGTCAAAGACGGGTACTAAACTATAATAGTACCCGAAAGACTCACGGCAGACGGTAAAGTAATTCATTAATTAATATATGAATGGAATATGACACTGACTGCCACGAGTCTTTGGCTCGCCATAATCTCTGTTGAATAATTGAATGTTGTATTAAATTACAAGATGAAATTAGGCGCCGACTTCTGTAACACCTTTTCTCGAGTGTACTGTTATAAAATATTATTTTAAGTGTATGAAGTGTTAGAAATATTATTTTACACTTTTTAGTTCGTGGTTTTTGAAGGCGGTTTTTTTTCGCAGATTTTTTTATATCATAATTATTGTCCCTTGTAGTACTATTCTCTCTACTTTATTTTCTTCATATTGCATGCATTATAAAGTATAAGGATTTTATTTTTAACCCCCGACGCAAAAACGATGGGGTGTTATAAGTTTGACGTGTCTCTGTGTGTGTGTGTGTGTCTGTGTCAGTCATGGCATCGTAGCTCCAAACAAATGAATAATAAAAATCGATCCAAGATGGCCGCCGTCACAAAGACACGGACGGTATGTTTTAACACAACTCCCACAATATGGGTATCATATAAAAGGGCTTGAGTAGCAGAATATATTTATTGTAACAAATTTCAAATCCAAGATGGCCGCCGTTGTGGGTTTTTTAAATTTTCAATTTTTATATTCAAACAGTGATATTTGCTAAGTGGATAACAACGTGTGCCTCAGAAACGGGAGGCTGTAGGTTCAAATCCACGCAAGTCTGGATTTTTCAAATCTGTCGTCTACTAAAAACCGGTGAGAAGCGTTGAAGGTAAATATCATGAGGAAACTTACACTTTTAGGATAGTTTATAAAAATGTAGAAGACCACAGTAGAGATTCTGAACATGTAACCACTTGGCCTAGTCCCAGTCTAAGGGTTGCGTATGTCAGACAGCATTCGCTTCATTAGATTATCGCTTCATTAGCATTCGATCTTTTAAAATTAGTTTCACAAAATAACCAACTAAAAGCACAAAAAGATTCTTAAGGAATAATCTGTGATTTTATTCCTTACTGTGACCTGGAATAAAATCACAGAGCGTCTGGGTTTACTGGGGTCAAAATGACGAATGTGCTGAACTACAATAAGAAATTCATTGAAAATAAAAAAATGCGTTATAATAATAAATACGTTGTAAATGAAAAAATGGTTAAAAAATACGTTGGAAAAACCAATTCGTTGAAAATAACAGCTGTGTTAAAAATAACCAATCCGTTGAAAATAACAAATATTAAATAAACTACTTTGTTAAAAATAACTTTTAACTTTCATTCTAACTTTTAATTATACTTACATGTTAATTTAATGGTTATAACTTTTAACACCCACCACTAGGACCAAGCGTACCCAGGGTTCAAAAGACTTTTGGACGCAACATGGATTAAATAATTATTATTATTTATTTAAGTACACACGGCGTCAAGTGGGATTACCCTTGTTGAACTTTGGGCCTTCCCTCTGCGAAACAAGTGCTATTTTTGCACTGCGGGGAGTAACTACCTGACGCCGTCTGTGCACAATTGAGCTCAATCAATATTTCTTATAACAATGACAATGTCAAACTGTTAAAGAACAATATTGTATAACAAATTAACTGAGTGATTGAAGGGCCTGTACGCCATTACCGAGAGAATAATTTTGCAGGAAAAATGAAATAATAACCGCGACGCACACTGAGCTTTCGAAAATTAAAATACACAGACCAATAAGTGTAATAACAATAATGATTTTAAACAAACGTAACGAAGTCTTGTCTATGCTATTTATAAAGAAATAATTTGTCTGTCACTAGGTGGGGCACACTAGTGACGCTAATTGAGTTAAATTTTTAGCAACTAAACCGTATATCCTTTTGACAATTTCTAAACTTCAGCCTCTCAGTAAACACTTATACTATTTATTTAGTACTTATACTTAACTTCTTGATCTGCTTTCGATTACTTTCGATTACCGCCAAAACCGGTCAATTATGACGTTAATCCAAATTTCGAGTACAAAAACAGATCAATAAGTTAGTAATGCACAATTATTGAATAAATAAACATTTATTTTGCTTTGAGACCGGAGCTCCGAAATGTTTAAAATAGAATCGGTTTAGAAGCTTACAATTCAAATCGATTGGTGTCGCTAGTGTGAGGTACCTGTCGCTTTAAGTAAAGCTATGAAATCGACACCCAGTGCCATCTATAATTACATATTGGATCTAATACGTTTAGCGGTAAGCAAATGTCCCGCAACAATTTGAGGGCGGGCTAATAGTCTATACTTTTTATAAAGAGGTAAATTCAATTAAAAATAGGTATTATGCTTATTGTAGGTTAGACGAAAAAATTAAGCACTAGCGCGATGTAATTAACGCCCAGCGTTGCATTGCGTTGCAATTTCCAAAACATGCTGAATTCCTCACGATGTTTTCCCCCCGCCACAGAGCAAATGGTGTAGAAATATGCATATGAATGCTCGGATTTGAAACTACGACCTCCCGTTAAGAAGGAGCATTTCTTTATTAAGCCATCATCGTTCGCAGTATTCGGGCGTAAGCCTTTCCCAGTACACGCGCACCTTAACAGACCCTCTGATGGAATTCTTACTGAGTTTTTAATAGAGAGGCGGCCGCAACCCTTTCGCTGCGATTAGTTACTGCATTTAGGAGGGGGGCCTCTCCCCCCATCCCACTCCCCCTATTGACAAAACTTCTCCGCCTTCGAGGGAGAATTAAAAATCTTGCGCCGAACGTAAAGGCGCGCATTCACGGTCGTGCAATAATACCTAAGACATTACTATGTTTGGAACCAAACGTCTGCCAAAAACTGGAAAGCGCAGGATAGGAACTTTACGGATCTTATGTTCTTAATTTCTATATTTTAAAATATTTTCTATAAATCACCACATGATATGGGTATTTACTCTATCTAATTTATTTCTAAAAATCGATATTTTCTATTTTTACAGCATTTTTTGTCCGCAACAGAATGGTTGCTTTTTTACCAATATTACAGGAAAATATTTAGATACGCATTGAAAGATGACAGCCTAAGAAACGAAACCCCAAATCTATGAGCAACATGATACAAAATGCACGTAAGCGGTTAAAAAGTGAAATATTCAGGTAGAGTTATCAATACTATTTATAATGACGTACATCTATTAACAACGACAAGGCTTATACTAAATTTAAAAGCGAAAACCTTCGCGACGCAATCCACACCGAGTGCCATCTATTGAAATCTTTACGAACAAATACATAACATAAGTCTCGAAACGAAGTGAGAGCGGGCCACTAGTTTCACATAATACAAATAAATTTATTTATTGATTACATTACAGATGACATGTTAATAAAAGATTTCTATAAGAAGCTTAATACAGAACTATTAGGTACGTAGTTGATATTTTTATAAGCAATATTTTGCAATTTATTCTTAAGTAACACACTTAAAAATTTCATCTCGTGTTCAGGCAGGACTCGAACTCACACCTTCCACAATCCGGGTGAATGTTCTACCAATTAAGACCGCTGTACGCGTTACTAAGCCGACGAAATTGTGCTTAATTCACCCGGATTGTGGATAATGTTGTTGATTGTACAATTACTAAACTACTATGTGATAACTGTATTTTAAAGTAAGATACTATTGTATATTTGTTTGTTATCCTCAATAAATAAATAAACACAAGATGAAATTTATAAGTGTGTTATTTACTTAAGAATAAATTGCAAAATATTGCTATAAAAATATCAGCTATTGATTTAGCAGTCTCATCTTAACTGGTGGTCAAATATTTGTAATAATATTTCCACTGGATATTGTAAATATACCTACAATATTCATGAGACTATCGACAGCTCATGTTGAATCAAGCACTTACAAATTTCGTCGGCTTAGTAACGCGTTCAGTGGTCTAATTAGTAGAACATTCACCCGGACTGTGGAAGGTGTGGGTTCGAGTCCCGCCTGAACACGAGATGAAATTTTTAAGTGTGTTAATTACTATTAGATACGTAATAATACCTCCTTGACATGACGTAACAGACAACATCAAATACATCTGGTATCACTAACCACAATCCAAAAATATTACCAGGAATAATAAATTGTTACACAAAAATGTTGTCTTAATTAAATTAACTATGAAATTTTTTTGTATTTATTATTTGAAAAGAGAAGTTATAACTGAGCAGTCTTTTCTACTAACAAAGTTTTTAAATATTTTTGTTTACTAATATTATTATGAGCGAAGCATGAAATAAATCAATTTTATTTTATATTTATTTAATTATTTTTCAATAGAAAACTGTATATACTCAAAATGAAGCATTTTTAACTGAGGGACCGTGAATACCCACCTTTACCAATTTATAAGATTTTTTGAAGCTTGACGGGCTCTCTAAATAATGGCCAGTAATTAGCTGAGGGGGTTTGACATCTTAATAAAAATGTTATGAGATTGTGAAGTTGGAAATTGATAAAAATGTTTGGAGGGAAAGGATTACAAGCTGGCTGGTCTTATTTTGATAATGCTTTTGAAGTTATTAATTTTATTAATTAATTTTAATATTTAATTTTTCTACAGTATAATCTTACTCTTTACCCTAGATGGGTAAAATGTGTCTGTGAAGTGAAAACTGAATTCAGTCAAAATGTGAGTTTTTCAATCAATCGATTGCTTAAATTAAGTAGCATAGTTGATTTAGTAATTTGATAGTTCAAATAATAAGCCGTGGGATTGCCACACTTCGGCATGAATGGGCCGGCTCGACCGGAGTGATACCACGGCCTCACAAAAAACCGGCGTGAAGCAGCACTGTGCTGTGTTTCGCTGCGTAAGTGAAGGTACCGGAAGCCTAATCCGGAGGAAAGGGGGGTATAAAGTTTTGCAGCGCACTTGCGACTCCCCTATTGTCGCGGGTGTCCATGGGCGGCGGCAATCGCTTACCATCAGGTGATCCGTCTGCTCGTCTGCCACCTACCACATACAAAAAAGTAGGTTTTTTATGTGATAGGTGGCAGACTTGCAGACCGGTCATTAACTGTAAAGCGATGGCCGCCGCCCATGGACACCCTCAACGCCAGTGGAGTCACAAGTGCGCTGCCAAACTTTAAGCCACCCTTTTCCTCGGATTGGACCTCACTACCCTCACTCACTTGGCGAAACATAGACATTGCTTTTCTGTGAGGTAGCGGTATCACTTCAGTCGAGCCGGCACACACATGCCGAAGCGTGGCTCTGCCACAGTCACTGTTTGCGAAGACCACCCATACCGAGAGAAGATGAAGAAGATCTCGCGACTTAGAACGTTAATCTGTTTCAAAATACCGCAGTTTATCATAACCCATTCGAGGGTTAAAAAACATAATAACCCGTACACAAATAGCGAGACGTGACAAGTGGAGCATGGGTTAATTATTTCTTTTTGTGCGAGCCCTCGGCGGGAGATTGCCGTGATTACGCGACTGCGCGGCGCGGCATAGAATCGCTCACTCTGATAGCACGCGCCAGGACATGCCGTATTAACATGCCTAAAAGGGGATGAATCTGAGAAAGTAACATTTATAATAATGCTACTGCATGGCGCAGCCTAAAATCGCTCACTCTGATAGTAGGCGCCAGGATGTGCCCTAGTTACATGCCTAAAAGGGGATAAATCTGACAAAGTAACATATTATATTATGGACTACGGAAATAGCAACGGAGGCTCAGTGGATACACAAATAGTGAGACGCGACAAGTGGAGCATGGGTTAATTGTTTCTTTTTGTGCGAGCCCTCGGTGGGAGTTTGCCATGACTACGCTCTGCGCGGCGCGGCATAGAATCGCTCACTCTGATAGCACGCGCCAGGACGTGCCGTAGTTACGTGCCTAAAAGGGGATGAATCTGAGAAAGTAACATTTATAATAACGCAACTGCGCGGCGCAGCCTAAAATCGCTCACTCTGATATTAGGCGCCAGGATGTGCCGTAGTTACGTGCCTAAAAGGGGATGAATCTGAGTAAGTAACATATTATATTTTGGACTACGGAAATAGCAACGGAAGCTCACTGGATACACAAATAGTAAGACGCGACAAGTGGAACATAGGTTAATTGTTTCTTTTTGTGCGAGCCCTCGGCGGGAGATTGCCGTGATTACGCGACTGCGCGGCGCGGCATAGAATCGCTCATTCTGATAGCACGCGCCAGGACGTGCCGTAGTTACGTGCCTAAAAGGGGATGAATCTGAGAAAGTAACATTTATAATAACGCAACTGCGCGGCGCAGCCTAAAATCGCTTACTGTGATAGTAGGCGCCAGAATGTGCCGTAGTTACGTGCCTAAAAGGGGATGAATCTGAGAAAGTAACATATTATATTATTGACTACGGAAATAGCACCGGAGGCTCAGTGGATACACAAATAGTGAGACGCGACAAGTGGAGCATGGGTTAATTGTTTCTTTTTGTGCGAGCCCTCGGCGGGAGATTGCCGTGATTACGCGACTGCGCGGCGCGGCATAGAATCGCTCACTCTGATAGCACGCGCCAGGACGTGCCGTAGTTACGTGCCTAAAAGGGGATGAATCTGAGAAAGTAACATTTATAATAACGCAACTGCGCGGCGCAGCCTAAAATCGCTTACTGTGATAGTAGGCGCCAGAATGTGCCGTAGTTACGTGCCTAAAAGGGGATGAATCTGAGAAAGTAACATATTATATTATGGACTACGGAAATAGCAACGGAAGCTCAGTGGATACACAAATAGTGAGACGTGACAAGTGGAGCATGGGTTAATTGTTTCTTTTTGTGCGAGCTCTCGGTGGGAGATTCCCGTGATTACGCGACTGCGCGGCGCGGCATAGAATCGCTCACTATGATAGAATGGAAATTTGCTCTCCGTCGTAGATCTCCTCTCCGTCGTAGATCTTTGTGTCGTACAGACGTGTTGTCGATTTTGTGCCGTTTAATATTATTAAATTTTGGAGCTGCGCCCCCCGAGCCTCCGTTGTACCTGTCGCTGCTAGGCGCTCTGCCCCTTATCAGCGAAGCACCCTGGTGTCCTGTGCTGCGTGGGTGAGCCACTTTTGTATTTTCGCGCACCCAAGCGGATTCGATCCGGGAACCACTGGAGCGGTGACCGCGCTCTGAGCCACTGTTCCAAGAAGACAGTACGCGGCCGCGGCAAAATAGGCAACTGCAACTAAACCACTGGATATTTACAAACGCCTACTTAATTGCTCCGAGCAATACGTCTCAGCTTTTCGTCGTTGCCAAAGTGTGCCTGCTACGAGCGTTATTCTACAAATTTTGATAAAAGTTTTTCTGTCTACTATTTCTGCCTACATTTGTGCCACTCACAATGTCGGTGCAGCGTTCACCGCCTAATCAAGCACCTACTCCAACGAGCATAATTGATACTCCGGCAACATCTGAACATTATGCTTCCGACTCTGCCTTGAACGATATGAGCTTGAGTGATGTCAGAGATAATTATTTTAATATCACCAAAAGGCCAAAGCGAACACTCCATTTATTCAAGAAAGTAGGAGAACAATCTGATCCTACGCTTCAACTAATAAAATCTCTTTTTATCGAATTCACGGAGCAACAAGATAGTAAACTTGAGGTAATAAATGCAACCTTAACAACTCTAGTGTCCCAGAATCAGGACATTCAAAACAATGTGGAATTACTCAAAAACCGGCAAGATGATTTAATATTGAGAATAAATAATCTGAAACAGGAAAATAGCGAGTACAAACAGCAAGTTACATCTTTAGAAAGCCAGCTGGATCAACTCGAGAGAAAGTTTTGCAGTGCCTCTATTGAAGTTAGAAACATTCCGAAGCTTGAAAAGGAAAGCAAAAATACGTTGATTACCATCCTTCAGAATCTGGGTTCAACCTTGAGCTTAGAAACGCCATTACAGTCCCATGAAGTCAAAAATGTCTACCGCTCCAAACCGGATACCATTGTTGCGGAATTCACCACAACGTTACGAAAGGAAGACATTATTGCTAAGTTCAGGTATTATAATAAAATGCAGAGGGAAAACAAGGAACCAGCACTAAATTCAAAAACTATAGATCACGCAGATTTTGGCACCCAACGACCAATATTTATATCCGAGTGTCTAACGAGGAAAACAAAACGATTATTCTTCTGTGCCCGTCAACAAGTTAAAGATAGAAAGATAGCAGCGGCCTGGACATCCTTTGGCAGAATTCATGTCAAAAAGGAACAAGACTCGTCCCCTATCCGTATCGTAGACGAATCTGATCTACTTAAACTAAGTATGTGACTAGTATTCGCTTGTCTGAATATCTTTTTTATGTTAAATAATAGACACTTTCTGTACTTTCATATTACTAGTAAGATAACAGGATACTTTTTGCAACTTTCTCTTTTATATTTTTGTTACATTTATTTTGTTTTAGCTTTTATTGAATTAGCATTACTTAGTACTACAACTACCTTACAAACATTTATCCAATATTTTATACGTACCATTAAGCCTAATCATACACACACAATCACACGCACACAGTTGCAAACACACACAATCTTTACACTTCATAAATATCAGAGATTTAATAAATGTTATATTCCCTTAACTTATCCCACACTGATGCGAATCTTAAACTCCTCTTTAATTATTGTAAGACGCGTGAAACTGGTAGGGCTCCGGATCTTAGTGTTATTTAATCCATACAAACCTATGCCATGAGTAGGTATACCGTGGCATTTTGTGAATTTTATTATTATTACTTTTTAGTCGTTCTGCATAATGAATAATATAATAAACTTAAACACGGATCTGGACTCTTTCTCGGTAGCTAAAACCGTCGTCTGCAACGTTGAAGATTTGCAAAACCATATAAGACACAGCAATAATACACTCAATATCATATCACAAAATATTCGCAGTATCACTTGCAACTTTCCTAATTTTACTACTCTTTTACAAAGATCAAATGTGACCTGGGACTTTATCATCCTTACAGAATGTTGGTTAATGTCATCGAAGTCCATACCAGAGCTTGATAACTATGATTTTGCCACTACTTCCAAGCACAAAACACAAAACGAAGGTGTCGCAATATATTGCAGAAAACAACTTAAAGTGGAGTTTGCGGAACCTGACATTAGCGACGCAAATTGTCTTTTAGTAAAACTAGACTCATACACTTGCATTATTAGTATTTATCGTCCCCCTAGTCAATATAATATCACTAATTTTTTAAACTCTTTGGAAATACTTCTCAACAGGCTTAAAGGCTATAAAAATATTATTCTATGCAGTGATATCAATATTGATATAAGTCCAAATGGCTCAGATAAACGAAATCATGAGTATTTAAATATGTTAGCGGGCCATTCCATGCTACCAGGTCATAGCCTTCCAACACATGGTAAGACATGTCTAGACCACATGGTCATCAAAACAAACGCCACAACTACTTGTTTTGTTGTTGAATCGTCTATCACTGACCATGAAAGCGTTGCCCTTACTCTCAATCATAAAATGCTCGAAAATGGTCGTAATTTATTGTATTACCGTATTGATTTTGAGCGCTTAGACAAAATCTTAACTAATCTAAATCTCCAAACTATTTTGGACTGTACCGATGTGAATGTAGCTGCAGATCGCTTAACCCACCTATTATCATCCGCTATAAGAGAGTCTTCCAAATTAATTAAAACTTCTAAACGGAAACATATCAGCAAGCCATGGATCACAAAAGGCCTATTGCGTTGTATGCGGAATAGAGACAATTTGTATAAAAAACATAAAAAAAATCCCAATAATGAAACCCTGAAAGTGACTTATAAACGCTATAGGAATTTTTGCAATAGCATACTAAGAAAAGTTAAAAGAAAATATCACCAAGAAGAAATTGCGAATGCTAGGGATAACAGCAAAAAATTGTGGGAAGTTATTAAAAAAGTTACAGGTTCAAACAAGCCTAAAGATCTCTCTCTGAAACTTTTGAAGACAAACAAACCGGTGGAAAGTGTAAATGACGTGAACCGTTTCTTTGCAAATGTAGGACAGAACCTTGCTGAGAAAGTTCTTAACTCTAATCGCTTCATTAATTCCGCCCAAAAAGTAGTTACTAATCGGATGCCTATAAAATCTCTAGTTTTATTGCCTACTGATAATGACGAAATCTCTACCATGATTCAAGGACTACGCAATAACTGTGCAGTAGGTAATGACCGGATCTCTGGTGGAATTCTGAAGAGATACCGAGATACAATCACACCTTATATTACACACATATGTAATCTAGCTATTTCTTCGGGGATTTTCCCTCGGGCCTTCAAAACCGCGTTAATTAAGCCTATACATAAAGGCGGGGAACCTAATTGTGTAAACAATTTCAGACCAATCTCAATACTGCCTACTCTTTCCAAAATATTGGAGCGAATCATGAACAATCGCCTCACGTCATTTCTTGAGGACAACAATCTTCTCTCCTCCAATCAATTTGGCTTCAGGCATGGCAAGTCTACCAACGATGCTGTACATGAACTTGTGCACTCCATCATATCAAGCTTGGATGAGAAAGGTAAATGTGTCACATTGTTTCTTGATTTGGCAAAGGCCTTTGATTCCGTGTCGATTCCTTACTTGCTGGAGAAGTTGGAGAGAATTGGTGTTCGAGGTCTTCCACTTAATCTTTTCGGGGATTACCTTAGTGAGAGAAAACAGCGTGTCAAAATCGACCAGACCATAAGCGATGAATTAACTGTCAGTTACGGGGTGCCACAGGGCAGCATACTCGGCCCGACATTGTTTCTGGTCTATATTGACGATCTGTGTAGGCTTCAGCTGAAAAATGGCAAAATTTTCACTTATGCGGACGACACCGCATTGTTTTTCAGTGGAAGCAACTGGGTTGAAGTCTTTGAAACTGCTCAGGTGGGTTTCAATTCCGTCTTAGAATGGTTACACAAGAATGTACTTACATTAAATGTTACTAAAACTAAGTACATAGCATTCAGTCCTAGAGCAAACTTACTTCCTCCAGTAACTTTGAATATAGCTGCGCATGACTGTAACCCAACAGTCCCGGCTTGCTCCTGTACTCAGCTTCAGAGAACGGATAAAATTAAGTACCTCGGAGTCATCATTGACCAGACGCTAAGCTTTAAGCCTCATATCGAGATTTTGGTTACAAGGCTCCGCAAGTTGATCTATATTTTCAGGAACATGAGACACATTGCCAATCATCAAGTCATCAAAATAGTATATTACGCACTTTGCCAATCACTTGTGGAGTATTGTATAACCTCCTGGGGAGGGGCCGCAAAGACTCTCTTAATCGAGGTGGAGAGAGCTCAGAGAGCTATCCTTAAGGTTGGTAGGGGCCACCCTTTTCGCTACCCAACTGATGCGCTGTACAGGGAATGGGACGTACTCTCAGTCAGAAAATTGTTTCTTCTACAAGTTGTTCTCAAAAAACACTCCCAACTTTATTACAACCCTGAACTGACTACGGAAAAGCGCAGGAAGGGCAAAGTTTGTCATGTGAAAAAATTCCGCACCAGCCTTGCACAACGCTTTTATTGTTTCTTGGGTGACTACATCTATAATAAGATAAACTGTGTCCTTAGTATCAATCCTCTTCATAAAACAGCCTGTAAGCGATCAGTCACTAAGTACTTAAAATCACTCTCCTATAAAGAGGTGGAAGATTTATTATGTATCCTAAAATAATACCCGAATAATAAAATAAACTCTCATACAAGGGCGGAATCACCTGTCATCTATTAATTTCTACACATTCCTCCTACACAAACAAAAATCAATAAACACTAACACAATCAAGCAATCTACACTGACACCCTTTAGCACACACATACATCACTCACATACACATGCACAGATTAACATATTTAAGTACTCAACATCCACCCATTAGGCTTATTTAATTTAATTTAATGTTTTATGTAGCTATAGTTTGTCCTTTTAATTTAAGTACTTTGTATCTTGTATTTGTACTATGGCTGCGGAGGGCCTGGTGACCTGTAGCACAGATTTTATTAAATCTAATTCAGGCACCAGTCCTTCACAAGGTCAACCACTACATGCACAAATGTACTTAATAGAGTAAGCAATGTACCTTGTGTAACCTTGTGAAAGGAAAATAAATCATTTATTTATTTATTATTTATTTAATGGAATGGGGGTGAATCTGAGAAAGGAACAAATTATGGAGTATGGACTAAACAAATAACAAGGGAGGTGGTAGGTTCGAATCCGAGCACGAATTCCGGATTTTTCAAATCTATGAGCGTATTTCCTGAAAACCTGCACGTTTCGGATGGTTTTCAGAACGTGTAACTATCTGCTATGATCACGCTGACTTGATTTCCCTGTCCATGAGTTGCGGCAAACACCTCATTGTAATTACCAGACTCACCAAGTCCTGAATCATGGTGCCTGTTTCCCGGGATCTCAAGCGATGGCTTAGGATTTTCGCTGAGATGATGATGAATGAAGTTTTCATCATAAACCTAAACATCCATTTTAGGCGACAGTTAGTGCGACGCCTCATTAATGTCTTGCTCTGTGTCGCGTCGCGTCATCGCATATAAATATATGGATAAGGTGACGGGTAAGGCACACTAGCGATGCCAATCGATTTTAATTTTTACCTACTAAACCGAATCTATTTTAAACAATTTCGGGATTACAACCTCTTGGCAAAAACTTATACTATTTATTAAATAACCATGCACAAATGTTGGATCCAACGCCTACGCGAAAAATTGATTCACGCCAAAAGCGGTCACTTTTGGCGTGAATCAATTTTTCGCGTACAAAAACCGACCCAACATTTGTGCATGATTCATTAATAAAAGTGTTTGCCAAGAGGTTGTAACCCCAAAATTATTTAAAATAGATCTAGCTTTTTTTCGACCTCATCCTTCCAGCGATATCTCGGACGGCCGACTGGCCTTTTGCCATTAGGACGTCCCTGATACGCTCGCATTACCGCGCGGACTCTCGGCAGATGACTGGCAGGAGGTGGCGCAGGATCGACCAAGATGGAGGCTCTTATTATCGGAGGCCAAGACTCACTATGGGACGCTGCGCCAACCTAGTTAGTTAGTTAGATCTAGCTTAGTAGCTAAAAATTAAAATCATTGGCGTCGCTAGTGTGCCCTGCCCTTCACCTTAATGGGGCCCCACACATGCGGTGAGGCCTAATAATGTTGCGTTAACGTTGTTGCGTAAATTATCCTTACTAATATTATAAATGCGAAAGTAACTCTGTCTGTCTGTCTGTCTGTCTGTCTGTCTGTCTGTTACTCTTTCACGCCAAAACTACTCAACGGATTTAAATGAAATTTGGTATACAGATAATCTAGACCCTGAGAAAGAACATAGGCTACTTTTTATTGCGAAAAGGGGGTTGTAAGGGGTTGAAAGGGGGGTAAAAAGTTACTTTTCCACGCGGACGAAGTCGCGGGCGGCCGCTAGTACCCCATAAAAAACAAAACTTGTCAAAAAATCCATGTCTCGCACTCAGTTATTCTATCGGTTATTGAATATTTGACTCGGCCATTGCATGAAAACACAACCGATTGCCATGTTAATAACCGACTTGGTAACATAGATCTCACAACTTTTCACGGTAGAACAACCGAGTGCGAGACTTGGATTTTTTGATAAGTTCTGTTTTTATGGGATATTATTTCTTTTTGTAGTCCACCTACTTTTTTTCTTGCCGGTACCTTCACCTTTAACTGCAAACGTTACTTTGTAATCCTATACATTTATATGAGATTACAAAGTTATTCATGCAGTTGGTGTATTTAGAAATTTGAACTGAAATTACAAAAAAATAAGTTTCCCCATTATTAAGACACTAAATTCTATTTGTATTCTAAATTTGAAGCTTCTATGTCTGCTAGAATTGCCTTGTACTTATGATGATCGGTGAGTCAGTGAAGAAAGAAAAAAAATAAATGTACCGTGTTTATACAATGCCAGATTAGTTACTGAAAATTCAGGCTTCTTGTTTTATCCACAGCGAAATTATAGGGGGGTCGAAAATAGCCTGAATTGCTTCGAGAAAAGGATGGTACGGCGTGCCGCTTTTTATGCTCGACTTGGCGGGGACACTGCCGTGCCCCCGGATGTATATGGAAAAATATAACACAATTCAAGCTACCTCAAAGCGATGGACATTATTATAAATAAAATACGGCTACCTCTAAACAAGGCTGCATTATTTAATCACCTTGGTTATTAGTATATATAATATTCCGGCGTTCCACAGGGGTCGGTCTTGGGCCCACTCTCACTTGTGGAACGTCGGATATGACTGGGTCCTTCGTGGACATCTTCCTCCGGGCATGAGTGTCATCTGCTATGCAGATGACACCCTTGTTACCGCCCGGGGGAGACATTTGAGACTGCTGCTGATCTTGCCTCAAATAGTGGCGACCTGGTGGTCACCCGTATGCGGCAGCTAGGCTTGGAAGTCGCACTTAGTAAGACGGAGGCAATTTATTTCTCCCCGCCTCGGCGGCCCATTTCTGTCGGGGGATACTCTATTGCAGTGAAGGCCGAGATGAAATATCTTGGCCTTATACTGGATGCGAAATGGCACTTTGAGCCTCATTTCCGAGCTATGCAGCAGCGCCTCTTAAAGGCGGCTGGTGCCTTCAATTGGCTCTTGCCAAACGTAGGAGGGCCAAACACAAAAAGCCGGCAACTTTATGCCGGAATTTTGCGGTCCATGGCCCTATATGGCGCACCCATGTGGGTGGATGCGCTTGTAAGAAAAAAAACATCGCCCTTTTAAGGATGACCCAGAAGGCGATAGGGACAGCGGGTTGCTAGGGCTTACAAAACTGTACCTAAGCTTTGCAGCAGCCTGTGCGCTAGCGAGCTCCCCCCCTGGGAGGAAGAGGCTAAGGTTTTAGCAACCGTCTATAAGCAGACGGCAGCCAAAAAGCAGGCAGGCGAGCCTTTCTGTTCGGTTGAGCGAGAGGCGGTGCGCAATGAGGCGCACCAGGACCTGGTCCGGAGATGGTCCGCCAGCCTGGGCTCTGCCGAGTTTAGCCGCAGGACCACAGAGGCTCTTGCCCCAGTCTTGGACCAATGGCTGAAGAGGCCACATGGGTTCCTGACGTTCAGGATGGTGCAGGTGATGAAAGGTCATGGCTGTTTTGGCGATTTCCTGCATCGAATCCAGCGTGAAGGGGACCCACACTGCCACGAGTGTGGCGCCGCTGAGGACTCGGCATATCACACCCTAGTAGAGTGCCAGTCTTGGACAGTTCACCACGCCACGCTTGCCGCAAAAGTGGGAAGGAACCTCTCGCTCCACAGCATAGTCCAAGCTATGCTGGTGAGCGAGGAGTCCTGAATCGCCTTTGCGTCCTTCTGCGAGGATGTGATCTCGCAGAAGGATGAAGGAACGTCGCAGGTGGTTTTAGTGGGTATGCCTCTGGCCGGCTTGTCATCAAGAGAAGCTCTCGCCAGGCGGAGAGCCCCACATAACCCATCTGCCCCCCGGTGGACGGGTATGCATAAGGAGGTCAGCCCATTGCACATAGGGCTGGCGGCATTTCCCCTGCGCCAACAAAAAAAAAAGGTTATTAGTATATATATGTACGCCACTTGCCTAAATGTATTTTATAGTCTGTTCACGGTTATTTGGCGCGTGGCAAAAGTCGGAACTAATGCTGTTTTGACATTTTCGCATACAGAAATTTTGTATAAAGCCCTCTTATCAATGTCACTATAGTGCCTTCTGATCTTATTGGGTCAGTACATACTGAAGACCTTATGTCATTTAAACAAACACAATGGTAAAAAAGATCCAACTAGAAAAGAGCTATTACAGTGTTAATGACTATTTATCTGATAAAACGCTATATAATTTAATATTTTGACAATAAAATAATAATCTAATTAAATTGTAAATGTAGGTACAGGTGTTTTGACTTAGGGACCTTCAAGAGAAGAGCGTACTCCTTTTTAAAAAGGCCGGCAACGCATTAGCGACCTCATTGATTTCGCGGAAGATAATGGGCGGCGATGATTGATTTCCATCAGGTGACTCGCTTGCTCGTTTGTCGCCTCTAGCATAAAAAAAATTATATGCTGAATATATCCCATAAATGTAAAGTAATAATTAATTTAATTTGATAAATATATTTTTCATAAACATTGACCCAATTTTGCGTGCCGTAATTGGCCAAATGTGACGAAACGATGTACAAAACTTGACAGCTTTTTATACCTACCCATATATTGCGAATAAAGAATTTTTATTTGAAAAATAATCATGGTTGACGCTGCGACGACGCAACGCATTAACGGGATCTCACTCTGATCTGTCCCTTCTGTACAAACTCGCAGTTGATATATGAAAGATGTTCCGCGGCGCTTTCACGCTCTCACAATACGCGATGCAGATCCGCAAACACAGTTTTAATTAGCGAGATTTGTGGAGCGACGCCACGCCGAACCTCTGAAAGCTGTATAACGGCTGTATGAATAGGCACTAGATGGAGTCAACATTATTACGAGCATACAAGACTTTAATCGCTCAGAATATAAATAATCTCTTATAATTTATTAATCTTTGGAATTCATATCAGAGAATTCCACAAATTTCGTGAAACGACTCCACGCCAAATAATCTTTGAAAGCTGTACAACGGCTAAGGGCGTTTAACAGTTTTATAGCTCGGAATATAAGTAGATAATCTATTTTAGGCTCGATTTGACCAATCTTTATCCGTAGATAAATTTATGGTATAGCGGCAGATTTGGATAGAATTAGTATCGGAATAAGATTGGTAGAATCGGCTGAGCTGAGCTCTAAACTCCAAATAACATTGGCGTTTATAAAGCTAAAGATTAATAAATTATGGGCTACTAGAGCTCTAATGCCTATTCATAAAGCTGTACAATAGCTGTATGAATAGGCATTAGATGGAGACAACATTATTACGGGCGTACAAGAGTCTGATGGCTCGGAATATATGTATTGTAGATAATTCATTTAAAGTTTTAGCGGCGCTACACCGCTACACTAAAATCTGTACAAACTAAACGGAGTCAACATAATTACGATGCGTTTGATAGCTCTGATAAATAATAGATAAGTAAGTAATCTATTTTACTTCATTCATAATTTGCATTTGTGGAGCGAATAACATCGAGAAGCTGTACAATAGCTGTATAATTAAGGAGGCACTACGGAGTCAACACAACAGCATGTATAGGCACACGCCTATACAGGGGGTAGATGTAGGCGCGTAACGGTATGCTGTTTTCTATAGCTACATTTTTTATTTGTACTTATATTGGTATTTTTAATTGTACAAGGCCCTCGCCACGTCTCCATACAATGTGTGATGTCACCTTTAAGACCTAAACAAGGCAAGTGCATCGAATCATACTGCGTCGTGAATACAGCCTTAAGCTGCTCCCGCTAATATATTCCATCACGAGGCCGGGGCGCTGCATTCACCGCGTTAGCCCGCATTGTGCTGCACTTATCTGTGCTCATTAAAGCAGATGACGTCCCCTTGTACCTCGCGAGGGAAAACAGCTCTAAATACCAGACCCTACGATGAAACCGGCCGTAACGAACGAGAATATACCTGTCACATCCAAACAAGACACGACATGGCTGCGACACATACACGCACAGCGCGTGTGAAATGGTCAGATGAAGGTGCGGCCCTGAATTCCGTTTCTTTGTAGACCTTCTGCATTCAAACGTGTTCCCTGGAATGGTTTCATGCGAGTTGATTGTGCAATTTGATAGAGAACTTTCAGTGCTGTGTTTAACAGACGGAATGATGGTAAACACACTGGGCCGCAAATAAGTCGGGCCATTGAGCTCGGTTGAAAGAACTACAATAATAATAAAAGGCATAATTTGCTTGGCTTTCTGGTAGCTTTTTATAGGCGGCCCGTATTTTAATCATTGATCCGGCCGTGTCATAGTCCCTGCATAGAACCAGTTACCCAGTATACTAACACCTCAACTCAATAGGCCAATTTGTTTAGTTTTCCATTTCTTGCAATAGTCCTACATCAACCGGGGACTATCCTTAGCTACACTTCCATAGTGTATACAGGGAGAGTCAATGAAATGAAATGAAATATTTATTTGCTTGCTAAGTGTTACATACAAATATTAGGTGTTTTTTAGTAAACAGGTACTTATAACTTAGCTACCTTTTAGGTAACCGCAAATGTGAGGGCAGCTTTATCCTAATAGCAATATTAATATAAGAATCTTAAGTAAGTAGGTACTATAGTAACAATCTGGTCACGACATAGACATTTTTTTTTAGTCGCCGGCTGTTGTCATATCATATTAGACTAAAATTGACAATCGAACGGGCATCTACGTCCCGTCCCGGACTTTTGCCGAAGCCAACACGGGCAATTATTAAGACGTTTTACAACCACGGGCAATTATTGCCCGTGGTTGTAAAACGACTGACAAACATAAAAAGAAAAATAAATGTAATGTGAATTTTTCTCTAATCTTTTTTGTAGGACAAGTGGTCATGTCCTGCGAAAACCGGACATATCCATAGATACTCCACACGTATAGGTTTGATGTATAGTTTCAGTTTCAAGTATGGAGACCCCCCAATTTTTTTTATTTTTTTCAATTTTTATGTAAAAATCGTAATGCGGATAACAAAATACATCTATTTACCAAGTTACAATAGTATAGTTCTTATAGTTTCGGAGAAAAGTTGGGCTGTGACATACGGATGGACACACAGACGGACAGACATGACGAATCTATAAGGGTTCCGTTTTTTGCCATTTGGCTACGGAACCCTAAAAAACGAGACAAATTGGTCATGGTCGAAAGACCATCCTTAGTTAACTATACCACTCACCAAAAATGCAGAACGGTTTACGAATTTAGTCACTTTTTGTATCTTTATCGACTGGTAAGGCTAACTTATATTTAGCCAGCAAAAGCGATGCCGTGCCATATGACATACGCCCGACGCACGTACTCGTACGTTTAAATGTATTTACATCCAGGCGGTGAGCCAATATAATGAAAAATCTAGCTAGATCAGTTACCTTACCATGAGTTTGAAATACTATCCTCGCTATCGAAAACTATCTCTTTGTCCCTTTCATTGTGGTGCATGTGAAAGGGACAGAGCAATAGTTTTGGATAGCGAGGATAGTATTTCAAACTCATGGTAAGTCCTCTTATCTAAACTTACCTGGGGCGTAGTCTTCTCAACCTCCTTAGGTTTAAGCCGTTGCAGGTGGTTCGGAAGGCGAATTTCCTTTATTTCTTGGCCGGCCGTACTGTCCCTGTTCTCTGTTGACTTGCGTTTGGGGTTCTCGGTAGGGTTTTTGTTGCTGACTCTATTCGCCTGGTATCAAATATTTTACATTAATATATAGCACAATATTGTATCAGTCTATATACTGTCCCACTGGGAGAGGACAAAGGCCTCCATCATAGAAATCAAGTTTTCGCTACTATGATGGGATTAGGCTTAATCACCACCCTTGCCTAGTGCGGATTGGTGGTCACAAACCCGGGCTATTTTCGTGAAATTCGAAACATACTTTTTGCTCGACCCGGGAATCGAACCCAGGACCCCGAGATCACGGCCCGGTACTTAAACCACTAAACCACATTTACATTAGTACGTGACTTTTAATAAATAAAGGCCGGCTTCAATATTCAATATCTAGTTAATGATTGACCTATCTTCTATGGTGGCCATTTATTTATCATCCCTAGTTTACGATCCAATCAGAACAATGAAAAATCCGATAGAATGGCGGTACGTAGATGTCAGGTCCATAGGCGGCAGCAATCTTTTACCATCAGGTGATTCGTCTACCTTGTTTGCCACCTATCGCATAAAAAAATAAGTTATTTATTTAATTTTAATATCACGTAATATAGTAAAAAATGTTTTACGTGCTTGAATCAGATAAAAAAGACCCTTATCCATAACTAAATGGCTAAAGAAAATTTTCTATTTCCACTAAGGCTAAAACGATAGATTGAATATAACGGCCTCAATCGATAGCAAATATTAAGGTAGGTGAGCTCCAGCTGATCGCTACGACATGTCCTTTTATAAACGAGGTTTGAAAAGAGTTCTTCTTTCACGGTAGGCAGCGGCATGACTGTGCGGCATTATTGGAGTCTATAAGCGGCGGTTACCGTTTACCATTAGATGGGCCGCAAGTGCATCTGCCTATTTAATGCAATAAAAAAAGAAAGGTACCTTTTATCCAATAGGCTGATAAAAATGTAGCATGAAAGAGATATGAGAATTTATTTACAAAAACATGAATAGAATAGAATAGAATAGAATAGAAAATATTTATTCAGCAACAACTTAAAACTAGTTACATTTATCTTAGAACTAAAAGAAACTTTTGTGCCGAAAAGGTGACCCTCAGCATAATGCCAAGACATAATAATGCCGAGGCGCTGGTTTTCAGGGGCACCTACGGTGGGATGACAGAGGCACTATGCATTTTGTGATAAACATGTTCATCACAAATGTGCAGAGGTCGAAATTAGGTAGTTATTTTAACACTTACACTGATTTCATAGCGAAAGTATGAAGTAGATATGCCTCAAATCTCGATATAAATTTTAAGAAGCTGAAAAAATCTCGTGATTTGTTGATTTAAAAAGTTACTTTTATGTGATAATCCGAAACATTGCCTGGACCAAGGATCAGACACAATTTCGGATTTTCAAAAGTGACATAGGTAGGGCGAGCTAATGGTAGAAATACGCACATAAATTTGAAACCAAAGGTGCATGCTCGGATTTTAACTATGATCCCCGCATGGAAGGCGTATTCTTATCCACTGAGCAACCGTTGCTCAAAATTGTGTGTCTGCAGTAATTTAAGAGACATGGCTAGAATGGACAATACGACAAATAATCATTTTCCGAAATGCAAAATACTATTTCTAGATAAGACTCATAGAAATGTAAGGAAAATAATTTTAGAATTTTTAAACAGATATTTATGTAGAAAAATCCTCCTTTGACGTCATCACTCGGAGTGACAAATTGATAACGCTTTTGCTACGTTGTATTTTTTTAAAAAAGTAAATTCCGTAGTCTTAAAATGACAAGACAAAATAACAAAATAATGACAGTGTCAGTAAGTGTCCTAAACTTTTTTAATGGGACATTAAGCACCGACATCACAAAACGTTGAGACTCAGGACTACGCCCCTTCCGGCATATTAATTAATAATTTAAAAAATAAATATATAATAAAAACACACATTTAATGATAACTAAAAACTATGGGTCATCTATTTCTCTTTCTTTATCCGAAAAGCGTATAAAAATTACGTTTTTTTTTTGTCGTATTGTCCAAAGACCGGGAAGATCCATGATGTATTAATATCTACATTTCGATGTTAGTACAAAAAAAAGTCTACCTAATTCCGACCTCTGCCGATGGCATATGACTGAGTTTTTTTTTATGTGATAGGTGGCAGAGCAGACGAGCAGACGGATCACCAATCACGGCAAGCGATTGCCGCCGCCCATGGACACCCGTGACACCAATGGAGTCACAAATGCGCTGCCAACCTTCAAACACCCCTTTCCCCCGGATTAGGCCTCCGGCACCCCCACTCACGGTGGGAAACACAGCACAATGCTGCTTCACGCCGGTTTTCTGTGAGGCCATGGTATCACTCCGGTCGAGCCGGCTCATTCATGCCGAAGCGTGGCTCTCCCACGGTCAAAGGTTACTCACCATTTCTTCATTTCTCTTAATAACTTCCAGCTGCTGTTCTCTCGCGATAGCTTGTCGGATGGGTGGCGGTGGTCTCAGCTTTTCTTCATTTCCTGTATGTTAATTTAAAACTTTAATTATAATTATTTATTGTGTTGATGGATTACAATATTTATCATTTTTATCTGTATACAAAAAAGTATTTTTTTTTTAATTAGAATAGCCATTTGGCCACAATCTCACCTGATGGTAAAGAAAGAAAGAAAAAAAATACATTTATTGGCCACAAACAATATACAATAATACAGAATGACATACAACAGCGGAAACATTTAATGGTGGATATTACATTTTGTAAGGAATAAGTTAAGGGAGTGGCCAATCAGGTCCCAGCTTCAGTATTTGCTACTACGGATTTATCTGCGATGCCGCAGCAGCGCTAGTATTCTGGTGGGACCTGGTTGCGAGTGAGTTAGGTAGGATCTAAAAAAAGGAATACAATATTTAATGCAGGTGGGAATAGACATATTATACACAGGATAAAGAATGGGATCAGAAATGGCCGCGCATCTATTCACTTCTCGCTCACACACTATTTGCGTCTATACTCGCACCCCACGAGTTCGTACGTTCGTGTCGCCATTTCTGATCCCATTCTTTATCCGCACAGGTAGAATATTACATATTAAAAGAAGTGTACAATGTGGCAGATATATATTTGAATACATAAATAAATATTAATACAGAAAGTCAACATTCTAGACCGAGACACAACAGGTACAATCCAAAGCATACAACAAAAAGAAAACAACAAACACGATACAATTTCTGGATGTGGTGTACAAGTGCGACACAGTGGCGCCACCACCGAGACATCAAAATGCGTCATCATCCCATACTTCACGGGATTTACGTTAGTTCCTCAAAAATCTGTTGCTACGACTTTCTTGACGCCGTGTACTGCACATCACACAACATCACTATACCAAGGCCAATGAGGCAATGGTAAGTGATGATGTGGCTGAGGATGGATCATGCCTGGCTAGTAACAGCCTATTCACTCTTTTCTTGAATAAGTTCAGATCATAGTGTTCAGATAAATTTCCTCCTAACTCGCTCTCTTTCTTTTATTCTCTCTTTTCCTTTTTCCCCTACCATACTACCGGAGCTAATATACCACTATAATCTTTTCAGAGTAGCATTTTATACGCGCGTTTTAGGAAGTGCGATCAAATTAATATTTAATTATCATACAATCGCGAGTCGCTCTCCATCTGGTAAGAACGCACATACATAGGTTATTATAGTTAACAAACTTTGTTTGTTAACTATATAAATATATATAAATTATATATAAATTTACCAAAGAAAGGAACTTTGTAAAAATCAGGCTCTAGTTGAAAGAGCCCTTCCGGAGTCCGCTGCTACATGTAGTTGCGCCCGCGCAATCTCTCGCTCTTTTCTTATCTTCTCTGTTCTTTCTTAATTTCTCTCTTTCGTCTTTTTACCTCGCTCTTTTTACTTACACTCTCTCTCATCTTCCCTCTCTCTGACTGACCTTTTCTTTCACTCTTTTTTTATCTCATATGTGGCAGACGAGCAGACGGATCACCTGATGGTAAGCGATCGCCGCCGCCCATGGACACTCATGACACCAGTGGAGTCACAACTGCGCTGGCGACTTCTAAACAGCCCCCTTTCCCCGGATTGGGCCTTCGGTACCCTCACTTACGCAGCGATACACAGCATAGTGTTGCATCACGCCGGTTTTCTGTCTTATCTATCTGTCTCACTCATAATCTCTGTACTTTCTTTTATCTCTCTCTCTTTCTCTGTTTCTCGTACTTACCAAAGAAGGCAACCTTGTAAATGTCAGGCTCCAGTTGAAACGCGTAGAGCCCTTCTGGCGTCCGCTGCTGCGTGTACTGCAACCCGTAGTCGCACATTGCGCCCGCGCACGTACGGAGTGTCTTGCGTTCGCTTTCACTGCATAACTATAGAGATATTATATTATCTATACTCTTTATAAAGATATAAATTCTACAAACAACAACCAGGCTTTTCGGTAAACCGAAAAGACGAAAATCTTGCGCGATGTAATTAATATACACCAAACGCTATCTATTGGTACAATTTGGAAATAAGCCCCGAAACTAAAAGAAGGCAGGCCACTAGTATTAAAAAAAATAGATAACCAAACGATATCCGACATCTGTTTATCTCTTTGTGTATTCTTTATCCACGATTCGGCATGAATGGGTCAGCTCAATCGGTGTAATACTAGAGCGTCACAGAAGCTTGGCGTGAAGCGACGCCTGCGCTGAGTGAATTGGACGCCGAGTGAATGAGGGTACCAGAAACCTAATCGGCCGGGAAGGGCAGTTTAAAGGTTGGCAGCGCACTTGTAACTCCACTGGTGTTAGGTAACCATGGGCAGTGGCAATCGTTTACCATGATATGGCAGACAAGCGGATAGATCACCTAATGGTAATCGATTGCCGCCGCCCATAGGGATGTTCAGCAATACCAGCCTATTCACAAGTACGCTGCCAACCTTTTAACCTCATTTCCCGCGGATTCGGACTCCAGTACCCTCACTCACGCAGCCAAACAGCACAGAGCATTCAACTTTGTTGTTCGAAAACAAATGTACGTATGTACACTTTAAGGTAAAATGCTAATCTCCTTGTGTCGATGACCTCAATTCTGAGGGTCGTCACCCCGAAGTAACACTTTTTCCAGGATTTTCTTTGACCTGTCTTCAGCGGCGTAAATGGCATCGCACACTGAGGCACTGATATAATCTGACCATCGCGTTGAACTTCTTCCTTTCGGTCTTTTCCCGTCAACTTTGCCTGTCAGAAGCAGTTTCTCCAGGTTGTCCCGTCTTTTCCCAGCGACGTATCGAAAAACTCGATGAAAAAAGATGTTGTATCGTAAGTGCTAAGTCTTTTTTTGTCAAATGCTCAGATTTTTTTGGTTCGAATGCTAAGATCCGGTGAATAAGGCCGGTTTGACACATTGACGATGGAGTGTTACCTGAATATTAGCAGACCGTAGCGTAGGTCCCAGCAAGTATGGGAGCAGTGGTATTAGATCCAGCTTGAGCGGCCGTTTCGCTAACGCCACGCCCGCCGAGCTGCCTCGCCACACCGACCAGATTATACTCTCCACTTCCGTCTTCTTACGGTACACCTGTTAACAAAACAAAATAAACAATGTTTTTACTAAACTAAACTGGTCGAGCGAGTTATTGAGATAAGATAAAAAAGGCTAAACCCCTACCAATTAGGTATTACCAGACTCACCAAATCCTGGATCATGGTTCAAGCGTCTCTCTCTCGCGCTCTCTCTCTCTCCCTCTCATCTCTCACAGTAAAAGCATGCAGGCGCTTTATTCGCGACCAATGACAAAGACAATGCGGCTATCATAAAGACGGTTCAAGTCGCTCGAGAACGCAGGGATTATGTTGCTCGCAGCGACATCTTAGAACCCGTAGAACCCCGAAGAACAAAACATTCTTGCTTCTAAACTAGTTGCCAAACTATTCACCTCTCTCACTTCTATGTATTTGTCTCTTTCTCTCCGATCTCTCTCTCTCTCTCTCTCTCTCTCTCTCTCTCTCTCTCCGCTCTCTCTCTCTAAGGATGAGCATGATGTAGGCGCTTACGGCAAATGACTTGAAGACGCCGAATGTAGCTAATGGTATAAAGATACACCTACCTCTTGAGCCTGAACAGGGAACCTCATCCTCTGCGGGGTCCTAGAGGCCAGCACCCTGTGGCAGCGCACCACGCACTGCGGCAACATCCCGTACAGCGAGTAGTTCTGCGTGCGTTGGGTCCAGGAGCTGATGACGTCATGCAGACGCAGCCAGGTGAGGGTCTCGCAGGCGATGACGAAGCGAGTAGAAAGGTAGGTAGGTACTTCTCGACTTCTACTTCCTACTTCGATGCTTACGCCATACTTGAACGGCCTAATTACCAGATTCACCAAATCCTGGAACATGGTTCAAGCCTCTCTCTCTCTCGCTATCTTTCTCTCCCTCTCTTCTCTCTCAGTAAGAGCATGCAGGCGCGTTATTTGCAACCAATGACAAAGACAACGCGGCTATCATAAAAACGGTTCAAGTCGCTCGAGAACGCAGGGATTCAGTTGCTCACAGCGACATCTTAGAACCCGTAGAACCCCGAAGAACAAAACATTCTTGCTTCTCAACTAGTTGCCAAACTATTCCCCTCTCTCACTTCTATATATTTGTCTCTTTCTCTCCGCTCTCTCTCTCTCTCTCTCTCTCTCTAAGGATGAGCATGATGCAGGCGCTAACGGCAAATGACTTGAAGACGCCGACTGTAGTTAATGGAATAAAGATACACCTACCTCTTGAGCCTGAACAGGGAACCTCATCCTCTGCGGGGTCCTAGAGGCCAGCACCCTGTGGCAGCGCACCACGCACTGCGGCAACATCCCGTACAGCGAGTAGTTTTGCGTGCGTTGCGTCCAGGAGCTGATGACGTCATGCAGACGCAGCCAGGTGAGGGTCTCGCAGGCGATGACGAAGCGAGTAGAAAGGTAGGTAGGTACTTCTCGACTTCTACTTCCTACTTCGATGCTTACGCCATACTTGAACGGCCTTATTACCAGACTCACCAAATCCTGGATCATGGTTCAAGCCTCTCTCTCTCTCGCTATCTCTCTCTCCCTCTCTTCTCTCTCAGTAAGTGCATGCAGGCGCTTTATTTGCGACCAATGACAAAGACAACGCGGCTATCATAAAGACGGTTCAAGTCGCTCGAGAACGCAGGGATTCAGTTGCTCGCAGCGACCTCGTAGAACCCCGGAGAACAAAACATTCTTGCTTCTCAACTAGTTGCCAAACTATTCCCCTCTCTCACTTCTATATATTTGTCTCTTTCTTTCCTCTCTCTCTCTAAGCATGAGCATGATGTAGGCGCTTACGGCAAATGACTTGTAGACGCCGAATCTAGTTAACGGTATAAAGATACACCTACCTCTTGAGCCTGAACAGGTAACCTCATCCTCTGCGGGGTCCTACAGGCCAGCACCCTGTGGCAGCGCACCACGCGCTGCGGCAACATCCCGTACAGCGAGTAGTTCTGCGTGCGTTGGGTCCAGGAGCTGATGACGTCATGCAGTCGCAGCCAGGTGAGGGTCTCGCAGGCGATGACGAAACGAGTAGAAAGGCAGGTAGGTACTTCTCGACTTCTACTTCCTCCTTCGATGCTTACGCCATACTTGAACGGCCTAATTACCAGACTCACCAAATCCTGAATCATGGTTCAAGCCTCTCTCTCTCTCGGTATCTCTCTCTCCCTCTCTTCTCTCTCAGTACAACCTGTGCGGATAAAGAATGGGATTAGAAATGGCGGCGCATCTATTCACTTCTCGCTCGCACACTATTTGCGTCTATACTCGCACTCGTGGGGTGCGAGTATAGACGCAAATAGTGTGCGAGGGAGAAGTAAATAGATGCGCCGCCATTTCTAATCCCATTCTTTATCCGCACAGCTGTAAGTTCATGCAGGCGCTTTATTTGCGACCCATGACAAAGACAACGCGTCTATCATAAAGACGGTTCAAGTCGCTCGAGAACGCAGGGATTCTGTTGCTCGCAGCGATCTCGTAGAACCCCGGAGAACAGAACATTCTTGCTTCTCAACTACATAGTTGCTAAACTATTCGCCTCTCTCACTTCTATATATTTGTCTCTTTCTTTCCTCTCTCTCTCTCTCTAAGGATGAGCATGATGTAGGCGCTTACGGCAAATGACTTGTAGACGCCGAATCTAGTTAATGGTATATAGATACACCTACCTCTTGAGCCTGAACAGGGAACCTCATCCTCTGCGGGGTCCTAGAGGCCAGCACCCTGTGGCAGCGCACCACGCACTGCGGCAACATCCCGTACAGCGAGTAGTTCTGCGTGCGTTGGGTCCAGGAGCTGATGACGTCATGCAGACGCAGCCAGGTGAGGGTCTCGCAGGCGAAGCGAGTAGAAAGGTAGGTAGGTACTTCTCGACTTCTACTTCCTCCTTCGATGCTTACGCCATACTTGAACGGCCTAATTACCAGATTCACCAAATCCTGGATCATGGTTCAAGCCTCTCTCTCTCTCGCTATCTTTCTCTCCCTCTCTTCTCTCTCAGTAAGAGCATGCAGGCGCTTTATTTGCGATCAATGACAAAGACAACGCGTCTATCATAAAGACGGTTCAAGTCGCTCGAGAACGCAGGGATTCTGTTGCTCGCAGCGACATCTTAGAACCCGTAGAACCCCGAAGAACAAAACATTCTTGCTTCTAAACTAGTTGCCAAACTATTCACCTCTCTCACTTCTATATATTTGTCTCTTTCTCTCCGATCTCTCTCTCTCTCTCTCTCTCTCTCTCTCTCTAAGGATGAGCATGATGTAGGCGCTTACGGCAAATGACTTGTAGACGCCGAATCTAGTTAATCGTATAAAGATACACCTACCTCTTGAGCCTGAACAGGGAACCTCATCCTCTGCGGGGTCCTAGAGGCCAGCACCCTGTGGCAGCGCACCACGCACTGCGGCAACATCCCGTACAGCGAGTAGTTCTGCGTGCGTTGGGTCCAGGAGCTGATGACGTCATGCAGTCGCAGCCAGGTGAGGGTCTCGCAGGCGATGACGAAACGAGTAGAAAGGCAGGTAGGTACTTCTCGACTTCTACTTCCTCCTTCGATGCTTACGCCATACTTGAACGGCCTAATTACCAGACTCACCAAATCCTGAATCATGGTTCAAGCCTCTCTCTCTCTCGGTATCTCTCTCTCCCTCTCTTCTCTCTCAGTACAACCTGTGCGGATAAAGAATGGGATTAGAAATGGCGGCGCATCTATTCACTTCTCGCTCGCACACTATTTGCGTCTATACTCGCACTCGTGGGGTGCGAGTATAGACGCAAATAGTGTGCGAGGGAGAAGTAAATAGATGCGCCGCCATTTCTAATCCCATTCTTTATCCGCACAGCTGTAAGTTCATGCAGGCGCTTTATTTGCGACCCATGACAAAGACAACGCGTCTATCATAAAGACGGTTCAAGTCGCTCGAGAACGCAGGGATTCTGTTGCTCGCAGCGATCTCGTAGAACCCCGGAGAACAGAACATTCTTGCTTCTCAACTACATAGTTGCTAAACTATTCGCCTCTCTCACTTCTATATATTTGTCTCTTTCTTTCCTCTCTCTCTCTCTCTAAGGATGAGCATGATGTAGGCGCTTACGGCAAATGACTTGTAGACGCCGAATCTAGTTAATGGTATATAGATACACCTACCTCTTGAGCCTGAACAGGGAACCTCATCCTCTGCGGGGTCCTAGAGGCCAGCACCCTGTGGCAGCGCACCACGCACTGCGGCAACATCCCGTACAGCGAGTAGTTCTGCGTGCGTTGGGTCCAGGAGCTGATGACGTCATGCAGACGCAGCCAGGTGAGGGTCTCGCAGGCGAAGCGAGTAGAAAGGTAGGTAGGTACTTCTCGACTTCTACTTCCTCCTTCGATGCTTACGCCATACTTGAACGGCCTAATTACCAGATTCACCAAATCCTGGATCATGGTTCAAGCCTCTCTCTCTCTCGCTATCTTTCTCTCCCTCTCTTCTCTCTCAGTAAGAGCATGCAGGCGCTTTATTTGCGATCAATGACAAAGACAACGCGTCTATCATAAAGACGGTTCAAGTCGCTCGAGAACGCAGGGATTCTGTTGCTCGCAGCGACATCTTAGAACCCGTAGAACCCCGAAGAACAAAACATTCTTGCTTCTAAACTAGTTGCCAAACTATTCACCTCTCTCACTTCTATATATTTGTCTCTTTCTCTCCGATCTCTCTCTCTCTCTCTCTCTCTCTCTCTCTCTCTCTCTCTCTCTCTCTCTCTCTAAGGATGAGCATGATGTAGGCGCTTACGGCAAATGACTTGTAGACGCCGAATCTAGTTAATCGTATAAAGATACACCTACCTCTTGAGCCTGAACAGGGAACCTCATCCTCTGCGGGGTCCTAGAGGCCAGCACCCTGTGGCAGCGCACCACGCACTGCGGCAACATCCCGTACAGCGAGTAGTTCTGCGTGCGTTGGGTCCAGGAGCTGATGACGTCATGCAGACGCAGCCAGGTGAGGGTCTCGCAGGCGATGACGAGGCGGGCGTCCACTCGGGCTGAGAGGTAGTTCTCGAATATGCCGTCTATTAATCTAGAAACAAAGTTAGGATTGTTTAAAAGACTAAAGGAAAATTTGACAGGGCATTATGCTTTTACTAAGAAAAGGGAGATGAAAAATGATGGGGGAGAGATAGATAGATAGATAGATAGATATTCTTTATTGCACAAAAATAAAATACAAGCATGATACAACAGCAACAGACAGTACAATAAGGCGGTCTTATCGCTTGTAGCGATTTCTTCCAGACAACCTTTGGGTAGAGGAAAGAAATATCGTATTCGTAATAAGGGAAGGCAGTGCAAAGTAATTTAACAAATGAAATTGAGAATGGCAGAAATATACATTATTTTATATATTAATATTATGACATTACATAAATAATAATAAACAATACATACATACCCAATAATATATACATAGATAATTTAGATTTAATAGAGATTTTTCTATTATGCGATATAACAGTGAGATATTTTTCTATTATGCTAGAGGCGACAAACGTGCAAGTGGGTCACCCGATGGAAAGTAATCGGCGTGAAGCAACACTGTGCTGTGTTTCGCTGCGTGAGTGGGGGCACCGGAGGCCCAATCGGGGGGAAAGAGGGGTTTAAAGATTGGCAGCGCACTTGTGACACTCGCGACACCAATGAATGTCGCGAGTGTCCATGGGCGGCAGCAATCGTTTACCATCAGGTGATCCGTCTGCTCATCTGACACGTATCACATAAATAACAATCTACGCCGCCCATGAATATCCGCGAAATCAGTGAGATCGCTAATGTAAAATATAAGAGAGAGAGAAGATGGAAAGAGACAGACAGAGATGTTTTAAGGTTGGCAGCGCACTTGTGACTCCATTGGTGTCGCGAGTGTCCATGGGCGGCGACAATCGCTTACCATCAAGTGATCCGTCTGCTCGTCTGCCCCTACCACTTAAAATCAGCGAGCAATTTAATACCTATCGTATTCTCCGGCGGCTTGCACCGTCTTCATGATGGCCGCATCGTCTTTGTCGTTGGTGGTGAACACGGCCGTCAGAGCCTGCATCATGCTCTTACTGCAGTCCTTGGTGCCCACTGATGCGTTCTCTACATCTTCTATTTTCAACTAGAAAAAAAATGTTTTTTTTAACCCCCGACGCAAAAACGACGGGGTGTTATAAGTTTGACGTGTCTGTGTGTGTCTGTGTGTCTGTCTATGGCACGTAGCTCCCGAACAAATGAACGGATTTTGTTTTTTTTTTTTTTGTTTAAAAGATGAATAAGGAGGGAGTGTTCTTAGCTATGTTGGATAAAAATCGATCCAAGATGGCCGCCGTCACAAAGATTTGGATTTTATGTTTTAACACAACACCCACAATATGGGTATCATGTAAAAGGGCTTGAGTAGCAGAATATATAAATTGTGAAAAATTTCAAATCCAAGATGGCCGCCGTCAGAAAATGACGAATAACCTATTTGTTGTACTAACTGCCTCAATATAGGTATCAAATGAAAGAGCTTTAGTTGTGTCGGGGGTATTTTAAATTTTCAATTTAATTTCATATTATTATAACCACTAGTAAATGTTGTTGTTAATAGGAAGGGTACAGGCAGCGACATCTTTTTAGTGCCTAGAAATAAGTATTAGATATATTTTTAACAAAAATGCCATGTTTGCATGCCGTGATCTCGGGGTCCTGGGTCCGATTCCCGGATCGAGCGAAAAGTATATTTCGAATTTTTCGGACACAGCTCGGGTTTGTGATCACCAATTCGCATTTGGCAAGCGTGGTGTTTAAGCTTAGTCCCATTATAACAGCGATAACTTGATTTCTATGATGTAGGCTTTTGCCCTGCAGCGAGACAGTTTATAGGCTGATACAGTGTTCCCATCCGTACAATTTTAACCTGTGTGTGTAAAAATCTACTGTGATACCGGCTTTAATCCTAAACTAGCAAGTTCATTATTAAGGATAATGTTAGTTCTTAAATTTTTATTACAAACCAACTAACCATAGACCACTCAGTACCGGTTAGTGTCAAAATTGATCAAATCATTCAATCATTCGTTCAGTGGCATTTCATTTTTTATCGATACTGCTTTAGCGTATTTATCTACTGTGATTATGGTCTTAGCCTGCTCAAGCAGTCAATGGACAACATTTCATATTTTTAACATGTCCAAATTGGTTTTTTATATGAAAATAGACATAAAATGAACAGACCCATATTTTTTCTTTTTTCAAAATTTGGCCATTTTCATGCATAAAATAATTATTGAAATTCTTTATATTCTTAATAGACGTAAGCGCCAAATGACGTCATCGGACGGCTGAATCAGCGATATTCCTTTGCTTATCATTGTTTTAATAAAAAAAAAGGTACTACTGTCAAAGGTAAATAATACTAGTGTCAACATTGTCAACGTCATTTATACATTCAACGTTGACAAGTTGTCATTTTTTTTTGACAGTTACATGTCATGGGTTTGGCATTTCATAAATTTAAAACTATAATGTGCTAAGCAAAGAAATATTTTATATTCTGCCGTCCGATGACGTCATCTTACGTTTTTTAGTTTTTAATTTTTTTCTCAGTAAATAAGCAATATAAAAAATTAATAAATATATATTCGAGCAGCGGAAAAGTAAACAAAGAATTGGTATTTTTTGTTTCAGAGCTTAGCAATTTTGAAATGTTGTCCATTAATTGAAGTTTTAGTTCATCAGAGTCTGTTGCAAGTAATTCAGGTAAATGTTGCGAGTAAATGATTCATAGTGACCTGCGCCTTGGCCCGGGCCTTGATGAAGCTGAGCACGTGTATGGCGGCGCGCACGTCGCCCGCCACGCGCGCCGCCAGCGCCGCCAGCGCGTGCGGCATCACCGAGAGACCTGCGGCACACAAATAATAATTATAATAATAATTCTCACAACATCTCATACGTTGACCTGATTCCGTACTAAGTAGCTTAAGCACTTGTGTTACAGATATCAGACAACAGAGGAACACAAATATATACTTAAACACATATATTACACCCAGACACCGAACAAACACAAGTGTTCATCGCACGAATGTTTGTCCAGGGTGGGGATCGAACCCACGACCTTTGGCGTAAGAGGCAGGGTCACTACCAGTTGCGCCATCCGGTCAGTCATATTCGTTTTGGGGTTAAATGTTATTTCTGATTAACATTTTAATCGTTATAATGTTAAAAAATATATGTTAATTGTTATTAGTTATAACTTTTAATAGTTGATGGAGTTGACGGGAGGGGGGAGTTTGTTAAAGTAACAAATTCGTTGAAAGTGAAAAATGCTAGTAAAAGTGTTAACATAACAACTTTGACAAAAAAAATCAATTCGTTGAAAATAACAAATGTTAAAAAATTATTTATTTAATTAAACAGGCTGCAGAAGCCGGCACCTGGGAGCACACATGATCTCAGCTGACGAGATCAAGAGCTCCCCCATCAGCTCCATTCTCGGGTTTATCCTGGAACTGGAGCTACATGAGGTGCTGTAATAGGTTACGGGGCTGCCACAATAGATCATCTACTGGTCGCAGTGGCTATGAGACGCAGGGCTCACCCAATCCTATCAAATAATAATAATAATGAGCCGTGTGGTCCCCGGCAGAGTAGAATAGACCACCCTTACTCTTACCGAGGTGTCGTAAAAGGCGACTAAGGTAAAGCTGCTGGCATGATCATCAGCGCCCAGAGAAGGAAAACTCTGAATTTATATCAAAACCCTCGCCAACCCGTCTGCCAAGCGTGGTGAGTATGGCAATTACACCTCATGTGATTGAGGGGGAGGGGACTTTGCTAAAGTAAAAAATATTAAAGGGTTTAACATTACAATTATAAAAACAATAATCGTGAAAATAAAACTGATTAAAAATAAATTGTAGTGTAATTATTTTTTATTAATTACAAGCGCTCCGAAGCCCTGCCCCTGGGAAAATATGCCAGCTGGAGGATCCGAGTCACCATATGTCCGTTCTCGTTCTAGACTGAGTACATTTGTTATGTAGACTCGCAACCATGGCTGACGTCGAGGTTGTTGCGGCGACAGCTGTATGTCTGCTTAGTGTAATGAGTTTTGAAAATAAAAGGGAACTATATTTTCAGTCACCAACATTTATATTTGTCATCAAGTTGTGCGGCATGGGGCGATGGCTAGAGTGCGCAGAAACCAACTCCAGTAGAAAGACTTCTTTGTAACAAGTGCACAAACAAACGGTCATTGCTATTATCTTATGCCGCCAGCTACAGCTATACCTACTGTTATCAGTTAATTATGTCTTATGTGAGAGAAAAATAAATAATGTTTGATTTGATTTTTGATTTGATCAAGTTGTATCACCAATTAATGAGATATTTTCGTTCTCAGATAAACAAATGTGTTCCCTGGTATGAATCACCAAATTAATGTTGTATAATGTGTAAAATAAAAGATGGATTACCAAATAAATTGTAGTGCATTGATTGAATTTATACTTCGCTCTCGAAATAATAGTTTTGTTACTTATATAATAGGTTTGTACTCAAAATGGTAGATCTGTCACCAAATAAATCAATTTTCGTTCCTAGACTATGAGTCCCTTTAATTTGTTATTTGTCATCAATACAGTGGTAACATTTTACTTCATTAAGTTATCAAAATATTATTGTTCACTACCAATTTAATACATTAATTGTCAATTTGAATGAAAAAATATTCAAATAGGCGGAGCCAAATTGACGTGCTTCAAAAATTATACGTGGAAACATAATGGACAATACGACAAAAAATCATTTTCCGAAATGAAAAATACTATTTCTAGATTAGATTCATAGAAATAAAGACGCTATCGCCTATACTATACTATACTTGAACTGAAAAAAGCAACACGTCCTTCCGTTTAAAACGTCGGGCGACAAGTGAGCGAGAGGGCTGAATGTAAACACACGCTGCCACTCGCGCTGCCAGTCCTTTGACTCCCGCACGAAAAACCGACAATCAAGGGAGCGCCGGGCAGCACGTGTGGTCCCCGGCAGAGTAGAATAGGCCACCCTCACTCTTACCGAGGTGTCGTAAAAGGCGACTAAGGTAAAGCTGCTGGCATGATCATCAGCACCCAGAGAAGGAAAACTCTGCATTTATATCAAAACCCTCGCCAACCCGTCTGCCAAGCGTGGTGAGTATGGCAATTACCCCTCATGTGATTGAGGGAGGCCCGTGCCCCAGCAGTGGGGACTTCAATGGGCTGATGATGATGATGATGACGGGCAGCACGAGTGGCAGCGGCAATGTCATGGGAAGTATCGTATTTACACTCTTGCGCTGCTCACTTCCCTGCCCACTCGGGCTGAGTGTAAATTGGGCATTATATCAGGCGTGACTCACTTCGCGATTCAGCCGATTTGTTCGCCTACAGGCCGCACACCGCCTGCTAATATTTAGTCGGTTGCCTCGCGCACTTAGAAGCACACGTGCGAAGGAGTAGCTGGCGCGTACCTTGCCGCTCTCCATCCCGATATTTTTTGTTGTTTACTTGGTACATACGGGTGAACTGTTCAAACGTCACCTACCTAAGTGGGTTGAAATGACAAATATACTAATGTTAAATTAGGAAAGTACCTATTAACAACAGTAACAAATTAGTGATTTGTGTGAGATTGATCGTCAAATAAACCAAGAAAAACCAAACATATTTTGTTATAGGTATTGTGCCTGTGAGATTGATCGTCAAATAAACCAAGAAAAACCAAACATATTTTGTTATAGGTACCTAAATGAATAATACACAGAAGATGTTACCTATCTCTACCTATGCGGATATACATGTGAAATTCAATAGTAACAAGATACCTATTAACAACAGTACCTACTTGTAAAACAACACATTTACTTTTTTTTAATAGGTAGGTCAATATGGCAAATTCATCGTATCACCAATGGCTAGCCCTGTGAGCTACTGTGAGCGAGCAATCGCTTATCGGAAACAAAATGGCGTAAAGTGCACAGTTAAGGCGCGCGCAGTTAGACCACATTATACCGTAACTCTTTAGCGAAAAGTTCAAGTTTACAATGGATACGCACCTCGCGATCGCAGTAGGCAAGCGCGCAGGAACGTGCTGTTTTAGACCAAATTACCGGGCGGCGAAGATATATATTTTATTGCAGGCTGTGTCGGAAGTGATTCTTCTGTGTCCTATATTTATTCTGTGCTTACATTACAATATACTATGGAGATCTATGCGCAGTGTTCTTCACAGAAGGACTGGCATGTGGACACTATATTGTGCCACGGATCTGCATTAAGATCACAATGGGGTGGTAACGCAGGAGCGAAAATTAAAATAGCTTTGTTAAAAATAACTTTTTGCTTTCTCTCTAACTTTATATAACTCTGTTAAGTAATAGTTAATTTATTTAGACTGTCAAAAAATGAGACACTAAAAAGCTTGAAAAAAAAATTTGGTGCGAAAAACAACCGCCTTTAAAAACCACGAACTAAAAATGTGTAAAATATTATTTAATTAACACTTTATACACTTCAAATAACATTTTAAAACAGTACACTCGAGAAAAGGTTTTATCGAAGTCGCGCTTAATCCCTGTTTAATAATTGAATGTTGTAATAAATTACAACATAGTATTGGGCGCCGTCTTCGGTAACACCTTTTCTCGAGTGTACTGTTATAAGATGTTATTTGAAGTGTATAAAGTGTTAAAAATATTATTTTACACATTTTAGTTCGTATTTTTTGAAGGCGGTTTTCTTTTCGCAGATACTTTTAGTGACATCTCGGAGAGTTTTATGGATACGGAATCATTCTTACACGATGTTTCTACACTACGACTACTACGGCGAGCAACCAAATCGAGTCAAGACCAAAATTTCATACAAACATGCTCAGTTCATGCATAGAACAAAATTCGAAGAAGAAAATAAAATAATAAACCCAAACTTTATATGTTTGCACTCTCTTCTCGTATCGTCTCTCTTTCTGTGTTGTGATGGTCAATAAATGTATTTTCTTTCTTTGAATTACCTTCGCACTCACAAACACGAGCTAATCTGGACGTCAGGCCGTGGCATCGACACTCCGCCCACTTGGATCACTAAAGACACCGGCCTGAAAAAAATGATAAGTAATTAAACCTTCATTCTGTACAGTCAACGTCAGATCAAGTTACCCCCCTACAGTGGAAAAAAGCACTTGTGCCGAAGACATAAAGACGGTCCAAAGTTCAATAAGGGTAACTTGACGTGACGCCATCGTACAAAATATTATATAGCGACACCTTAAGGTGACAGGTAGGGCACACTAGGGACGCCATTTGATTTAAATTGTTAGCATTTAAACCGGATATCTTTTTAACGATTTCGAAGTTCGAGAATCTCTAAAAGAACTTATACTATTTATTCAATACTTATCATTAACTTTTTGGTCTGTTTCCTACTCGAAATATGAATTACCGCCAAAAACGGTTACTTATCGCGTTAATCCAAATTTCGAAATAAAAATTTAATTATTAGTATTAAATAAATAGAACATATTCTTTCCGAGTAGCTCGAACTTCGAAGTTGGTAAAAAGATATCCAATTTATTTGCTATCAATTTAAATCGATTGGCGTCGCTAGTTAGGGCCACCCGTCGCCTTAACCGTATCAATCATGCATGTGGTGGTTCCTTTACTTGTCGGCATCGCCGCGAGTTTAATTTGTCAATGAGTCATTCTTTATAGAAAGAAAGAAAATATTTATTATTATAGACATCACAACACAGAACATATAGCAATTATAAACAGAACACAATTTGGCACAAACAGAAAACAAAACATAAAACAATTAAAAATACATAAAAATAAAACAAAAGGAAAAAAAAACAAAACTATATTCAATCATGTCCAGACAGTGCCAAATGAATATTATGATGTGTTATGACGTCTAGTATAAATGGCCCTCACTCAGCTTATGTCACAGCCCAGAAAAAGGCCATGACGCTGGTTTTCAGTGAGACCAGCTGAATGAGTGCCACGGACGCTTGTCTAGTGTATTTTATGTACCTAACGTGTATGTGTAATGTGTTATACTGTATCATAGTTTTAAAGAATAAATCAGTGTGGCAGCAGCAATCGAACGGAGCGGTTTGATTTATCATCCCCAAAACCCTCTCATCATCATAAAGGTATCACGTGGTACACACATTTTCATTACAATTTCAGTCCGGGGTACGCTTAGACCATGTTTCAGAATTTGCGAAGTCTGGAATAAAGCGACTGCCGTCTGACCTTTGCAACCCTTTTACAGTAGGGACCAGACCAACTGAATCATGATTACACGTTTCAGAAACTATACGAATCGTGCAGGTTTCCTCACGATGTCTTCCCTCACCGCTGAGCTAATGGTAGAAATTTTCAGCTCATGGCAATAAAGCATCACAAAAAATCATCCACTCACTAGCGCTTTTGCTAGTCCGAGACAAGTTGTGACAGGTCGTGGATTCAGGACCCACCTGAAGAAGCGATGAATCCATGATGATGATGAAGACCTCAGCGCATGATTTACCAGCCATCTTTTTCAAACCATGGTTGATATTTTTTATAGCATTCTTTTGCAATTTATTCTTAAGTAAATAACACACTTAAAAATTTCATCTCGTGTTCAAGCAGGACTCGAACTTACACCTTCTACAATCCGGGTGAATGTTCTACCAATTAGACCACTGAACGCGTTACTAAGCCGACGAAATTTAAGTGCTTGATTTGACAGCTCATGTCGAATCAAGCACTTACAAATTTCATCAATCCATGTTTCTTCTCTTATCATTATACGTGGTTTAAATACGACTACATATTTCTTGTATAGGTGAACCAATTAAATGCTTCCTACCTCAACGGTCTTAATGAAGTGGCATACAAGTCGTTACATATAGCAATAACGGGCCTCCGCAGCGGTTGGGACTTGGCCTTCTTTTTACCGCCCTCCGTGGCGGTCGCTGTACACCATTTGACTAGCAACTCTACTGTCGGTAGAGGCGCTCCGTCGATTTCGTCTGGAAAATAAAAAGGTGTTTGTGTCGATTATTAACTTACCAGCGATCACCCGCGGCTTCACACGCGTGGAATTCGGTTTGCCACAAAATACCCTCTGTCTCTCTCCATCGCAATAAAACCAGAGATGGTCGCACAGCACAGACTGCAGGCAGTCAAAAATAGAGATGCCAGCAATAAATCCGCGACTCACAAAACGCCTCAAAAATCTCACGAGAAGTAATCTTAAAATAATGGTAGGGACAATCACGGGCCACCGCCCCTTAAACAAACATTTGTTCATAATAAGCGTGACAGACAGCCCTCTATGAAGAGGGTGTTTCAACGTGGAGGAATCCGTCACAAACGTAATCCTGGAGTGTGATGCGGTGACTATTCAACGCGACAAATCCTCGGATCGGTGATGTCGCTCCGCGAAACTTGTGAAGCTTCTAAGAAACTTCTGAGCTTCTGGGCGGAGATGGGCTGGCTTCTATAGTAAGCTGTAAGAGAGTCTAAGTGCGGAAAAAGGAGTCCACCTTTCATTTCATTTCACTCTCCATCCGTGTATCCGTGAAGCATTTACATTCCTTTAACTACGTATTGTATCAACTATTATGAACAACATTTGTTCTATGACTTTTGGAAATTTGCCTTAAAAAAATTCAAACTTTCATACAAAGTCGGTCACGTGACCTGGTCATTTTGTATGGAGAGTCGAAAAAATGTTGGACGTATTTCGAAAAGTCGTAGAACAAATGTTGCTCATAATGGTTGGTAGAACACGTAGTTAAAGGGATGTTAATATCCACAGATACACCCTGTATAATATAAGTAAAGATTTGCTGCAGTATGGAGGCTTCTGTGAGCTGTTGAAAAAGAAAATTAGTAAATCAGGTTGAGCGGTGTGCGATAGGAGAGGAAGAATACAAGGTGTATCGGTCAGCAGGCATATTCTTCTAAATACTTCTCCTACCCATTATTTCAAACAAGTTTTCAGCAAAAAGATTTCTAAAATTAATAATGCCTTCTAGTCTCTATAATACCAGCTACAAGCTGAGAACAGAAATAAAAAGATAAATAATAATAATAATTCTCACAACATCTCATACGTTGACCTGATTCCGTACTAAGTAGCTTAAGCACTTGTGTTACAGATATCAGACAACAGAGGAACACAAATATATACTTAAATACATATATTACACCCAGACACCGAACAAACACAAGTGTTCATCGCACGAATGTTTGTCCAGGGTGGGGATCGAACCCACGACCTTTGGAGTAAGAATCAGGGTCACTACCAATTGCGCCATCCGGTCAGTCGTTAAAAATCGTTCAGGTAAAATTAGTTAATAAATCATAAAACGTTTATTCCCTCCACCTCATTTTAGTGTGTAGATCCCGGTTGTGTCCAAAGATATCGCTTTGTAGCCCAGGGTGCACTTGGACAATAATTCAGGGTTTGCGGCGACCGGTAATTACAATGAAGCTACTACCGTCTGACCTTCGCAACCCTTTATAGGTGGAACCAGACTTACTGAATCTGAACCAAATGGTTACAAGTTTCAGAAACTATCCGAAACGTGCAGATTTCCTCACGATGTTTTCCCTCACCGACGAGCTAATGGTAGAAAATACGATGGTAGAAAATACGATGGTAAGACAGTCAATTTGTATAGAGAGCGCAATTTTTTTGTTTGAAAACAATTTCCGAATTATCTAGCCGATACATCCTGGACATAGGCTGGTGATGAATTAGGGCTGAAAATAGTTTTACCTAGAATAAGGCAGTTGGGCCTCTTCTCGACGTCTATCACCGACCGCATGAGAGTGGCGCTCTGCAGCGCCGTGCGGAACGCGTCCGTGCTGCGCTCGTCCGACGCGTTCAGCTCCACCGGCCTGTAGCCTGGAACATTACATTACCGTGGGAGAGTTACGCTTCGGCATAAATGGGCCGGCTCGGCCGGAAAGATACCTCGGCCTCACAGAAAACCAGCGCGAAGCAGCACTGTGCTGTGTTTCGCTGCGTGAGTTCTCACTCACGTACCGGAGGCCTAATCTGGGGGAAAGGGAGGTTTAATGGTCGGCAGCCCACTTGTGATTACTATTGTTGTGGGTGTCCATGGGCGACCGCAATCGTTTACCATTAGGTGATCCGTCGTTTGCCACCTAGTATCACATAAAAAAATCATCAACATGAGGTCAAGTGTTTTTATGGTTTACGTAAATATTTTATGAATGAACTCACTTCGTTTCGGGATATTTGTTCTATTTCGTACTAATAGATGGCGCTAGGTGTCGATTGTGTCGCGAAAGCGTATCGCATTTTACCTATAAGCGTTGCCGCTGTCTGAAAGATTTACCTCTTAAAAAGTAAAGATAAATAGTAAGGATTTTCAATAAAACCTTTAAAACTATATTGAAAGAAGAAATGTTTATTTGATAACCGGTACTGGAAACATGGGGATCTAAAAACATATACTGCATTCATCTCGAGTACCCCTTTTAGGGTGGTTTTCCAAAAATGCTAAAAATAATAACTTTCTGTCATACATAAGTCAAAATATCACATTTCTGATAGACACTCATACAATCTTAAAGCACCTTAAAGCGTTGAAAATCCCTTCTTAATAATCTATCTAACAATGAAAGTTTAGACTCACTTTCACTATTTAACCAATTTCTACGTTGAGTAGTTTGGGCTGTGCATTAATAACCCGGCCTGTCAGTTGTTCAGTCATTTAATTTGTTTCTCCTTTTTTATAGATTTGACGATCGAGGCGAACATAAACTAAATCTTGTACTATACCAGCAATCCTCGCCAACAGATGAGCTAGCGTAGTCTTCCCCACGCCCGGAGGCCCGCACAGCAGCGCCACCTTATGGTGCGGCCTGCCATCCTCGTCCATTTCCGGCTCCGATTCTTTCTTGCCTTTCCACTTGTTGGTAGTTTGGAACTGCCCCGCACGCTTGCTGAAACTGGTTCGCTGTTGTGGTTCCGAAGTTTTCACTTCTTTTTTGAAAACCACCTGAAATTAGAACAGAATAGAATATAATAATGAACAATAACTAAAACTCGACAGTGAGGTAAAACATGATGTGGAACCTTGTACTTTTTGTTATAGTTTCTCAGTGTTAAGACATGGCGCCGAATTTTCGTGCTCGTGATATTTTGAAAACATGGCGGATATCACCTAAAAACCATACAAAAAAAACTATGTTTTAGTGATATATGTTGTATGAAAATAAATGTCACGAGCACGAGAATTGGGCTCTAGGAACGCAACCTAACTCGTTTTCTAAAACGCCGCTAGAGGCGCCACCTAATGTCACTTCATTCCTTTTTCCGTCTCTCCACTCCATTGTTTTACACGTTATATTTTAGTGAGAATAAAAGACATTTTGAAAGGATATCAGAAGCCCAATTCTCGTGCTCGTGACATTTATTATCATACGAGATATATCGCTAAAACATAGTTTTTTTGTATGGTTTTCGGGTGATATCCGCCATGTTTTCAAAAATGTCACGAACACGAGGATTGGTCTCCAGGCTTTTTCTACCATAGATCCTTTACTCTGTGGATTGGGTATCCAGTCAGAAAATTATTCAAATAATAATTGTTTAGTAACCTTTCAACATCTTGACAGTATTATAAACACGTCGTGCGGAGTGTTCAAATATTTTACTCTTTATCATCATCATCATCATCATCATCAGCCCATTTAAGTCCCCACTGCTGGGGCACGAGCCTCCCTCAATCACATGAGGGGTAATTGCCATACTCACCACGCTTGGCAGACGGGTTGGCGAGGGTTTAGATATAAATGCAGAGTTTTCCTTCTCTGGGTGCTGATGATCATGCCAGCAGCTTTACCTTAGTCGCCTTTTACGACACCTCGGTAAGAGTGAGGGTGGCCTATTCTACTCTGCCGGGGACCACACGGCCAACTTTACTCTTTATAAAAAATAGTAAAGGCGTTTTTTCTCGGCTATTTTTGCTGACAAGGGTGGTCAATTAAATTATGTGCTTACTTTACTTTTTTTTCATTTATTTAACAAAAATAATAATTAATAGAATATTAGTAAGCATCACAAAAACCAGCTGTCGGTTTAAATAGATGCTTAGAGTTACTTAAACAGTAAGAAATAGCGAAGTTCCATAGTTTAGTAAGGTATTTCATGTCATGTCACGAGATACAATAGTCACGCGTCACCAATCAGAAAAGAAGAAAAGAAAAAATATTTATTTGGACACTATTTAAAATTACAGGTACATATTAAATAACACAACTTAAATATTACAGTAGGCAAACGCCGTGTGGTCCCCGGCAGAGTAGAATAGGCCACCCTCACTCTTACCGAGGTGTCGTAAAAGGCGACTGAGGTAAAGCTGCTGGCATGATCAACAGCACCCAGAGAAGGAAAACTCTGCATTTATATCAAAACCCTCGCCAACCCGTCTGCCAAGCGTGGTGAGTATGGCAATTACCCCTCATGTGATTGAGGGAGGCCCGTGCCCCAGCAGTGGGGACTTAAATGGGCTGATGATGATGAGGCAAATTAATTACCGTAAATACAGTAGACAAATCAATCAAACAATCAGTTATTTATTGCATAATATGAGAAATACATAGATCTTAAAGTTATACATAGCTCATCAAGTCGGCTATAAACTAGTTAAGCTAATTTGAATGATGTTTAGTGATAAAAAAATAGAGTAAAATACTAACTTTGTCCCACAAGTGCAGCCAATGTAGCAGAGCCCTGTTGACTGGCTCCTCAGAGAGAAGATCCAGATAAGAGTGAGGCCGGTATTTATCCACCCACAAACTGTTGCCGTTGATATCTGTATCCATGTCTGGGAGAGCCTCTTGAGATTGCCTGATTTGCTCTTCTTCTTGTTTCTTTTCAAGCTGAAAAAATATACGAGTCGAATTGAGAACCTCCTCCTTTTTTTAAGTCGGTTAAAAATATTGATTTATGTAATAACAATGTGCTTGATATATTGAATGTTATCTTTACATAAGCAGATTTTTTTATGTGATAGGTGGCAGACATGCAGACGGATCACCTAATGGTAAGCGATTGCTGCCGCCCATGTACAGCCGCAACACCAGTGGAGTTACAAGTGCGCTGCCAACCTTTTAGCCCTATTTTCCCCCGGCTTTGGGCCTCCAGTATCCCCACTCACGCAGCAAAACAGCACAGTGCTGGTTCGTTGCTTGGCGTGGTATCACACCGAGCCGGTCCATTCATGCCAAAGCGTGGCTCTCCCACAGTCTTCTTGCTTTTCTTGTGTTACAATTTTACTTGAATCATAATTTAGTTCTGCATGAAGTCTTTTTTTTTATTTTAGCACAGTTTGTAGTGCTTTTTTTGGTTCTGATACCGATAAGACAAGTACTTAATTTACTTTGGAATCATAATTTGATTTCCAAAGGCACCAATATTTTTATTATTATTACTGTAGAATGACTATATCTTACAATTTTCCTGGCTTCCTCCCATGTTTTGGTAAACATTGACTGCAATGTGGGTAGCTCAGCTGCTGAATCTAAAGATTCATCCCAAGCATTCTCGGATTCCAGTCTTACATAGATTCTATCTCCATCTGAGTTAGTTAGAGGCAAGAAAGCCCACCTGGAAAATGGTTGATTAGGCATTTAAATACTTTGAAGCAATACAATGTCAGGTACGTACCAACATACCTGACATTTTATCTGTGTCAAATATCAAGAATCTCTTGAGCAGTTACACCCAAAAAGCTCTATATAGACCTTACACACTTACACCTTAAAACCTAAGACCTGATTGACTGATTTAATTAGGTTGCAACTTTTTTTTTATGTGATAGGTGGCAGACGAGCAGACAAATCACCTGATGGTAAGCAATTGCCGCCGCCTATAGACACCCGCGACACCACCTTAATCAATTAAAATTGGCGGAATTAGTGACACACTACAAGCCATAAACCAAAGAAAAAGTGGTTAAGGCGACGGGTAGGGCACACTAGCGACGCCAATTGATTTTAATTGTTAGCTACTAAAACAAATATATTTTTAATAACTACGGGGCTTCAGTCTCTTGGCAAACACTTATACTATTTAGATAATTGTTGGGTCTGTTTTTGTACTAAAAAAATTGATTTACGCCAAAAGTGGCCGCTTCTGGCGGGCCAAAACCAGATCAAATAGCTATTTATAACTATTAAATAGTATAGCTGTTTACCGAGAGACTGAAGCCCCCAAGTTGTTTTAAATAGATGTGGTTTAGTAGCTAACAATTAAAATCAATTGACGTCGCTAGTAGGGTATAGCCTTCACCTTAAGGTGACGCATCGACGTAACTAGCGCCGCCAGTATATTTGTATTAATTGTGGCAATTACGAGACATTTTTTAAAAAAATACAACGGTGAATCCTTAAAGGAAAGTATTTAGATTTTTTTGAGATGTACTTGTCTAATATTATCTTCGTACAAGTAAAGTAACTTTGAGGTTAGCATGCTCATCTGCAAGTGGATGCATGAAAACGGCACCCACGGCCGCAGTGGAATTAGCCTTGCAAATAACACCGCTGGATCTATTCATACAGCAGGAGGCGACCATGGCAGCCGTCAGACTGGTGCACCTAGGTCTTTGGGGTAAAAACGCCAAAACAGCCCACACACCACAATACTAAATAAATATAATCCACCAACCGCTCATAGTAGCACCATGTGATCGAACACCGATCCAATACATTTTCGAAAAAAACTACGAGGTTGAACTAAGAGAGGAGGAGAGGGATCAATCGACGGTAAAGGAAGTGCGCATTTACACGGATGGGTCTAAAACAACACTCCCTCGACCTCAATATAAACACCCACATAACTCTAGGCCTACATAGTTTAATATTCCAATGTGAATGTGTGGCCATAACAGAAGCAGCTAAAGCCGTACACCGGCGCTGTCTGGAAAACTACCACATAAAAATTATATCGGACAGCGCGTCAGTTCTAACGGCCTTGAAAAACAAACATACCAATTCAAAACTAGTGCTGGAATGCCACCGGGCCCTGAAACAGATATGCAACACAAATAAAATTATACTTCAATGGATCAAGGACATAGTGGATCACTAGGCAATGACGCTGCAGACGCGCTCGCTAGAAGAGGGTCAGAGATGGAAGTGGAGGGCCCGGAGCCACTCCTACCCCTACCCTTCTCGCAGCTACGTACCTGGATTCGCCAAAGATCCACAGCACAACAAAACCAGAGATGGTTGCAAAACGCAGGCTGTAGGCAGTCAAAAATAGCGATGCCAGCAATAAACCCGCGACTCACAAAAGGCCTTAAAAACCTCACAAGAAACAATCTTAAAATAATGATAGGGTCAATCACGGGCCACTGCCCCTTAAACAAACACTTGTTCACAATAGGCGTGACAGACAGCCCTCTATGCAGAGGGTGTTTCAACGCGGAGGAATCAGTTACACACGTAATCCTGGAATGCGATGCTGTGACCACCCAACGCGAACAAATCCTCGGACCGGTGAGGTCGCTCCGCGAAGCCTGTGAAGCTCCCAGGAAACTTCTGCGCTTCTGGGCGGAGCTGGGCTGGCTTCATTAGTCAGTCGACTCATCACGTACAATGGACCGAAAGAGAGTCTAAGTGCGGAAAAGGGAGTCAACATTACATTACATTTACATTACATTACGTACAAGTAACCATAATTCTTATTATTGCCTCAAGTAGCAACTTTTAGCAATTAAAAAAAGTAAGGTTATTTGTAGAAAGTAATTATAACATGAATTAGTAATTTATAACAAGCAGATTTTTTTGGAATGTTAACGTATTTCAAGCACTTAAAAGAACAGAATATTTGGTATTCATTTCGAGTCCAGTTCTTCGGTAGCTAGTCAGTACAGAGCAGGTTTCTGTAGGCTGTTTGAAAATTTGCAGCCCCTCTGACCTCTGCCATTCAATATACTGTAAAAAAATCTTAATACTTACCTTTGTGGATTCACTGTTGTACTTTTTTTTAAATGTCTCATAATCGCTACAATTAGTACATAACGCCTGGCGGCGCTAGTTCCGTCGATGCGTCACCTTAATTACATAGACTAAGTAGATGACCCAAAATCTGTACAATAATACCTTGGAATATTCACAGATATATTCTCCTTTGAGTTAAATACGGGTTTGACATCGGCCTGCAGTCTAGAAGGTTCCAGAAGCAACTGCCTCATTCTTCTTCCCTCTAGAATTTTGTCTATTAACTCCATGTCATTCTCCTCATCTGTTTTTTGCTTTTTAGTGGGCATCTCCACATTATCAAAGTCTATATCGCCGATATCTCCAAACAAATCCTCAGCGGTTCTTTTATTACCGTTTGTGACTGGTGTGAGCAACTCCTCCACAGGTTGTAGACTCTGGGAAAAGGAGATCTGGCTATTGCCTGGAGGAGGCTCAGATTGAGTGATGTGATTTGAAGGCGTTTTGGCAATAGGGCTGGAGAAGTCCAAGCTTCTTTTGGCTGGCATTGGCTTCTTTTTGATGACATTTGGCTCTGAAAATGTTTTCAATTTGTCTTAATATTTTATTATAAACATAAGACTAATCTACATTTATGAATGATATTGATGATATCAAATAACCCTATTATCATTCCTAAACAACACAATATTCCAGCCAATATTGTGTCAGTTGTAAAAAAGTTAAATGGAACAGTTTGACTTCTCTTTTAGGCACAAATTTTGAACATTGAACAGTGGGCAGAATTGAGATCTATACATTTTTTTCAGGGCAGCACCCACAAAGTATGGTGTGTCAACTACAATGGGTTTTGAAATGAAATTAAATGCAAAATAGTTTATTCAATTCTGGTCCATAGGGAACACTTATGACATTTTCAAATACAAGTCAGCAAGGCTAGGCACAGTGTTTTGTATTCTAGTCTAACGGAGTAAAAAATTAAATATCCTAGTTTTATTTGCGTTTTGGTTACACATTTGTATAAACATTTATTTTAGTATCTGGGTGTTAAAAGTAAGTAACATATTTACTATTTTCCTCAATGCCCCATTTTATGTAAGTGGCAGACGACTGAGTCTACAACATAATAACAGAAAAGCTAAGGCTTACTATTGGGTTCTGGTGAATCAATGTTTAAGTATGATATTTATTGGGGTATTTTATTTACTTATACTTACTTTTGTTATGCTGTTTAATTTACAATAATTATAAGATGGTTATAATTACCTATGTTATCATCCTGTTCATTAAGTAATTCGAGTTCATCGGCGTACATGAGCTCATATTCTTCTTCAGGATCTGGGTAATCACTCATTTTGCAGTAAAACACTTGTTACTTCAGTACCTAACTAAGGAATAATAAAATTTGCTTAGGTTACAGATATAAACTTCACTTTTCGAACTTAAATTGATACAAAACATAAAATCACAAAATATTCCGGTACAAAAACGTAAACATTAAACATAACCTCACTTTAAAAAAACTGACAATATAAATGTCAACTTGGCATTAAAAGAAACGTTCAGAAGCAAAATTTTATCATAAAAAACATTAAATAAAAAAAAAACAAAAAAACATTAAATGTACTTTATGAAGGAAACAAAAAGGTTTGATTAAAAATATAACAGGTAGCGCTAGTACAGAATCCGTGCCACCAAAGAAGTCTCGTGAAAAGCGCGCTTGAGTTGCCTATTTGCCAACAACATTAATTAAATTTTAGTTCCGTGTTTTTCCGCGGGACTTCTTTCATGGCTCTGACTTTATTGATGGCTGTTAATTTGCCTACTTTTTTCCCTATATTTGTAGGAATAAGTACAGACAGCCCCACATCACGTTTGGTTCAATATCTGACAGATTGTAGTGACCATCTGTCAGATATTTAACCAAACGTGTTTGACAATAAGATGAGATCGATTGAAATAAAAATCAGAATGAGTAAAATATCCTTACACCGGTCAATTTCTGATTAAAACGTGTCTCTTTAATCACTCGACATTGGCAGAGTTATATAAGTGTTCGCCGTGGGCAACACAGTAGCAGCCATAATTAAAAAAAAAGAGATCGATTGAAGGAATTATTTGTTTACATTGATATGGAGCAACCGCTTCTGATACGGATTACTGCTTTTTATTTGTTTTAGATGCTGGCCCTAACAAAAGAAGACCTCAAAATAGATCGGAAATCTAAATCATAAACCGGTCAATATTTAAATATGTACGTGTCTCCTTAACCACTTGACATTGGCGGAATCACACGTGCGGCCGTCACCGTGCGCGGGATTAGGCCCATAAAAAAAAAAAAGATACGGATTGGGTAAGTAAAAATAATAGGAGTAATTTTGGCAATGGATTCAGAAAACCAGTAAAAGTAGGTAGGTAAGAATACGTGCCATGTGTGACTGAATGTCATAATGTCATGTAGGACAACACACCATTGATACATTATCTGCGAGATTGATGCAATTAATGATTTATTTTTTAATCAAAAAATTGTTTCATTTCACTAATTCAGGCGGCTTAATTTAAAGCCGTCTCGTGACGATAACGAACGATAATATACCTGTCACATCCAAACAAAGGAGACACACAGCGCATGTGAAAGTTTCGATTCGGTCGTAACGTCTCTGTTTTAAATTAGGCCCTTTGGAATGGAACCCAGACTAAAACAGATCTCCGGCTCATAAGTCAAACTTTGTTATAAATGGCGCCCAACGTGGTGGGCTTGTGTATAAGAAGTGTAGGAAATGAAATACAATAAAATAAAACAACAAATTGTATATACGAAAGTTTTTTTTTAATAATTGGGTATATTTACAATAGATTAATTAACAAACGTGAGTTACATGAATAATGTTAGAAGAGGTATCGACCAGTGGCCGTACCATCGTAATGCACATTCACACTCAATATCAAGTATACTAAATATCAGAGATCAGCAGGACCGGACTGTTATATGGTTCTGGAATGTAAGCCTGTTCCAAAAACTTTCCATCTTAAAAATCAACAAAAATATATAACCACAAAATAAGTAACAATAAATACAATAAAAAATCCTTCGATCAATAATTTAGAGCTACATACATAAATAAAACGAGTCAAATTCAAATTCAAAACAGCATTGTGCTTTTACATAATTCATGGCCTTCACAAAGTTAAAATGTAAGCCCATGTGGGGACTTGGCAGTTAGAGTCTTATCCCATTAGAAATATCTCTGAAACTAGCTTGGCAAATATAAGACTGAGGTCTTCACCACGAGGCCTGTGACAGGTCAAATTATTTCTATATTTCTGATCGAAGTTAAAAATAATATTTAATTCAAATTGAAAAAAGATAATTTTAGAAGAGTTTTTAGTCACTATTAGATAAGTACAGTACAGACGGCATCGAAAATGTTATTTAAGGTGACGGGTAGGGCACACTAGCGACGCCGATCGATTTTAATTTTTAGCTACTAAACCGGATCTATTTTAAACAATTTCGGGGTTACAATCTCTCGGCAAACCCTGCAGTGGGACAGTGTATACTGTCCTACTGCAGGGCTAAGGCCTCCATCATAGAAATCAAGTCATCGCTAATATGATGGGATTAGGCTTAATCACCACGCTTGCCAAACGCGGATTGGTGATCACAAACCCGAGCTTGTTGAACCCGATGTTCGAAAAATTCGAAACATACTTTTCGCTTGACCCGGGAATCGAACCCAGGACCCCGAGATCACAGCCCGGTACTTAAACCTCTAGACCAACAGGGCATTCACAAATTTTTCGCGTACAAAAACGGACCCAACATTATTTTGTGCATGGTTATTTAATAAATAAAATAAGTGTTTGCCGAGAGGTTGTAACCCCGAAATTGTTTAAAATAGATCTGGTTTAGTAGCTAAAAATTAAAATCAATTGGAGTCGCTAGTGTGGCCTACCCGTCAACTTAATCCGAAAGGAACCTATCAGAAATCGATTTTATTGCCTTATTCATCCTAACCATCTTAAATTATGTCTTAGATTATTACAACAATCACTGAGATAAAGTAAATAACAAATAAATAATGTGTGTCACCAACACAAAGCTAATTCAATAAACATCACAGACATCTACATTACCTAACCGTAAATGACTTGAACATTAGTGAGATTACGTTTATATCAGTAGATACTTACAACTTCCCATTAAACTCACTTGACTAGACATTTCACTTAACTATGGCACTCGGACTCAAGCATAACCTCAGCTTAACCAGGCTTAAAAATAACATCATTATCTTTCCGGCGTATTCTTGCCTTCAATGTACTTTCTAAAGTTTTTGGGTCTTATTCATAAATGTTTGTTAAACCTTTTCTAACTAATATGGTGTTAAGCAGCTTTCATTCTTTTTTCGAATATATGAACATTTTTCGAACGTTAATACTGCTCTATAGCACCGTTTTAGCTAACAAGGGTTTATTGAACGTTTATGAATAAATAAGTTTAAGTCTTATTTAAGTCTGTAGACCAGGTTTAAGTAAATTTAAGTCTGTAGACCAGGAGTATTGTTTCACACATGCTTCAAAACAACATAAGTAATTATTTTACAATAAAAAAATCTGTTGCGAAACACATCTACCTTATTATTACAAAATGCGATCCTAAGTTATTACCGTACTAAATCCCATGCTATTTCATTCGAAAACCCGATGATAAAAAGGTTTTAGTTCCAGTAGTTCCAGAACTATTCTTAAATCGCATTTTATAATAAAGGGGTTTGCGTTGTCTCTTCGCATACTGAGCAGAACCTGATGGAAGTACCTAATTCCTATCTATAATTTTTATTATTTAACCTTAGACACAAAGGAATAAAGCGGGGTGTAGTTTGACGTATGTGTCTAAGACCCAATAAGTCCGAAACCAATGAACTAATTTGATAATGAATGTTCGTTTCGTAGCTAGTTCGTAGACGTCTCGTAGCTAGTTTCGTAGCACTGGATTTAACTACATATTTCGTAGCGTTCTTAGTAGAGCCGTAGTCATTTACATTTATTGTTTTTACTTACTTAATTATTTAGTTATTTTTATTTGTGTTGCTATACAAAAATGCGAAAACATAAACCACCCACACAATGTTAAGCGAATTCGTAACGATAAATACATTTATATTTTTTTTAATTCTCAGATTTTCTACAAATAACTTTGATATAATGGAACCACCATCCAAAATATAACAACCTAGCTAATGTAGGAAAGAGATCAGAATTTCATCCTTTGAATAAAGCAAATACTCAAGAGAGTCTTAAACGAACGAATGAGTAAGTGATCCAGGTTTTCAATATAGTGAGTTTGCTATTTAATTTTATTTACCAATAAATCTAAGATCAATCAAACCATCTTGATCGCGTGTGGGGCTTCAAACATGCTCGCCGAGTGCCGCCAATCCATTTCTCTAAACTATGCTATAGACTTAAACTGTAATATTTATTCGGTATTACTGTACAAAACGCTTATTCATTCGCAAAATTTGTCCTATTTGTTAATAATATTAAATACCAATGCGACGAACAATCTCGAGCTTTGAGCCCGCTGTATTTACGTACACTCTGAAGAAGGGCATACCGGTGTCATGTACCTGGATAACCTTATTGCACCCTCCCGCCTGCCAGACATTCGCTAATATCATCTAACTATATGGCAATACGATCATTTCACTACTGTTACGAAACTCTTATCTTACTAACTAACCGCTGTTCTATTGGACTAAACCTGTCGCGACAGCGTAAGAACATAACCTGACGATCTACGCACGGACACAAGGTGCAGCGTGAACTAACGTGATACAACACATGTACCACGGCTTGCCCTAGTCAACTCAGCCTATTGCATTATGCTTTCCATCACTTAGTAGAGTCCGCGCCACCAAAGAAATCCCGAGAAAACTGCGCTTGAGTCACCATCAACACTCAAATTTTAGCTTTATGCTCATAAACACAAGCAATCTCAAACTTTACTTCCGTATTTTTCCGCGGGATATCTTTCGTGGCGTGGACTCTAACCACCTTATTCTAAATCGCGATCTTAAGTTACTACCGTAATAAAGCTTATGTCATCCCGTTCCAACACGCAATGTTAAAAGGGACTGGCACTAATTTTGTTCCGGGAATATCTTTAGCTCGCGATTTGTAATAAGATGGTAAGTAGCTATTATTTCAGCATTGATTTTTGTGAAGGGATGGAAAACAAACAGTCGTATTTGAGCCTATTAACGGCGCTTTAGTTGCTTTTCACTCATCTCTACGGAACGAACGGCGAGAGGAGCGATCCGTGTTCTCAGCCAATGCGGTGATTCAATTTGAATATTCAAAATGTGAACCGGTCCGAATTATTCTGAAGAACATTATAGGGCTGAATATCAATATCAACTGAACTACTTATAAGGAATTCCTCGTCATCTTATCACTTTACTCTAAATACGAAGACTGCAATCCGTTCATTATGTAAATTGCAAAATCACCACGTTTTTTGGTTCTGTTATGCCTTTGTTATAATTCTGACTGTCATAAGTTCTTGGTCAATCATCATGTAATCGGTCATTATTAATAATTGATGGTCATTGAGCAAGATTAATTCTATATTTATGCGTAATCGTCTCTAAAGTAGGCACCGGCGTGGCGCGTATCTCACATTATTATGAAAATATCAAGCTGGCTACTTAATTCGGACTCGACCGTCCATTTTTATTCGTTAAAATGGTGGATACTCCTACTTAAATAAGTACCAAAAGTAAACCTTGTCTACTTATTTTACTAAATTCGTTACTACTTTATTTAATAGAGTTCTCGATTTATAGTCATGCAGTTTAGTTTTTCACGCACTCGACCGCCCCAAACTCTCTGGAAAGCTTGAAACTAATGTTATGTATCCAAAGGTCACCTGACCTCTATCTCGAATCTAAATAACACAAATGGACCTTTAACTAGAACTTAACTTTAATCAAGTCCAAGGACAGCTGAAGGCATTCCATTCGCTTCAATTTATCCACCTGTCTCGAGACATTACTCTTGAATCCAATTCCGATCCGCTAGCCGAGTGATTCTTTCCCTTTATTTCCGTCGTTTTTCATCCGAAATGAAAATCTCTAAAAAATTAAGTCATCACCTTTAATTTATTAAAAAGGCAGCAATGCTCAGAAGAGCCTCAGAACGCTTTTTCACCCGGGTAGTGTACATTTAATACGTTTCAGCCACTTTAATTTGAGGTAATTAACTCGTATTTTGCGCATAGTATTTACGTACCCTAATCTCATTTTCAAATATTATTTATCAGATCGGGCTAGCATCTAGACTAGCGTCTTCAAACCCTTTTCTAGATAGCATAAGACATTTTTCGAAAAAAAAAGTCCATACCATTCCTACAAACTACACAGTGCTGGTCACTCCCTCTCATTTCGATGATTTTTAAAAGCTTTTTTACTAAAACCTAGGCTCGGAATATGATGATGAAAACGAGAAATTCTAATCGATTTTAGATTGATTCAATTTTACGAAAATATATCAGAATAGAGAATTTTCTAATCCAACTAACAAACTCTTAACTCTCCTAAACTTCATGATCAAAGCTTACGTACAAAAATCACCATCTTTAACATTTCACGCCTAGTGCAGTTAAGAATTATAGGTCAAGTACCTACTTAGATACGGCTTATCCCCGATCACTTCAAATTAATAAGATGACGATTGATCAAGCACTTCAGTCATGTAGAGCCGACATCAGACCCTGCTGGGGCGGTCAGTCAACGCCAACCTGAGGACCGCGACTTCTGTATGTCAGGCAGCGGTGAGGGCGTGCGGGGGGGCTGGGGCGGGGTGCGGCGGCGCCGGCGGGGGGCTGTCGACGACGCCGCAGGCTTTTAGCTCGGTGAACACCTCAGTGAAGAATCCTGGTTCCGAGTTGATCCTGAGCATGTTGAAGCTGAGGCGGTCGACGATGAGGAGGCAGCGGTCCCAGAATTTGTCTTTGGAGTCTTCGACGAGGAAGGGCTTGAGGGGGTAGGAGATCTCGTTGCCCATGTAGGAGTAGGAGAGGTAGAGGCAGGTAAGGACGACCGCCTGCAGGTCCTGGGGGCGGCCGATGCGCTCGCCGTCGACCAGCTCGCGGACCAGCATATACACAAAGACTACGTTGGCTGGATTGATGAAGGCCACGTCCTGGAAAGACAAAAATGTCGAGTTAGAATGTGATATTTTTACAACGTTGGGTAACCTAATTGACCGAATCCGTATTTTGGGCATGATACCATATGTTTATAACATAATCCAAAACTCTCGGTAAACATATAGAGTCCTAAAAGCCAAATGACGTGACTATTAGCGCAAGATGGCCTAGAGGACGAAGGAGCGATCAAACAAGCAGCGAACATTTAGAATGGCCTATTTTCAACAGGAGGTTATGACAAGCAGATGACGACATAATTGAAATCGGAAAAATCCTATTCCGCCCTTTACGATGTCGCAAGATGTTGATGAAATCAAGTTAGATTGGACTGATTTGGAATGTAAATGTTATTTTTAAAGGATCCTCATACTTCTGTGCTGAATGAACGAAAATAAGAAAATACCTTCTTTCCGTTCATTTATCATAATGGTAGTCAAAGGTACATCCTTCAGAAAATTACTTGATATCAAAATGTATTTCAATAGATCCATTTAGTCTAAAAATATATTTTTTCCTCAAGAAATGTTTATTAATATACCTTAATACTTAAATAACTACAATAGGGTAATAATAATAAGCTACTCTCCCGAGAAAACGATTTCCTCTGAAATCCATCGCCTAACGAGATTTTTATGTAACCGGAATCAATAGGCAAAGTCCGCCTCAGCAAATCTTGATTACTGGCGAGAATTTTCAGGCTAGAATATAAAAGAATCCAATCCATCTAATTGCGAAGAGAAAAGTGATTAAATTATTGCAAATAGATTTTTCGCTTGAGTAGTGAAAAATATATTTAATCATGATGCAGTTAAGGAGTTAATTTCAAAAATAATTAGAAGAAAGAAAACTATACGTTTCATAATCGAATGGTACAGAAGTGTGAGAAATCTGTTATGTTCGATGGCAAACATTGGAACAAATGGTGTCTTACGAAGTATCAGATTAGTTTTTTGTCAAATAGTTAGCAATTCCTCTTAAAACCAGCGTCTGCGCTTGCCTTCGGCCAGTGACGACAACAGCTGAGCGGTCACCTATTTGGCACTTGTAGTATTGTATTGTGGAATGTGTAATTTTTTGAAAAACATCACTGCGTGTGAAAAAGATCCAACCGGCCCTGACGCAGATTCTATACGGGTGCGGTAGAGAAAGAAGGTCACCCAGCACGTCACCCCAGTACAATCGACTTCGCGCAGTATGGCTTTGTAATATGAAAAGGCACGGCCTGTTTAGGGTAAATGTCTATGGTCACGTGTATATAAATGTTTTTTTTAGTAAATTGTAAGTATGTGTTTTATTTACTGTATACTTTTATTTTTGCTAAAAAAATTATCAGTACAACTCCCTCTCTCTGTATAACTTTTCTCTGGCTTATTTCATTACGCTCCCATTAGCATGATCAGCAGGGTCACAAAAGACACTGAGGGGGCTGGTTTATTTTAGTGCTTCCGTCCCCAAAAATCTGTGCAAATAAAACGACTAACCCCTCTAGTGTCTTTTAGTGCTCTCACCAATTTTTTTATGATCCCAATTTGATCAAGCAAAACTAAAGGGTTGTAAGTAGGTAGTTCATAATTCTTTATTGCACTATCACATGTATATGATTGGAATAAGTCATTTTCGAAGAAAAAAACCTTACTTGATATCCACTGTATTGAAAGTATTCAAACATAATGTTCACTTGCACACAAAACAGTGGTCACAGGATTGAACGATTCCCATTAGGTATTTATTGATTACAGCTGTAATTTGCTAAACGTCGCATTAATCGAGTCATTTTTATTGACTGAAACCACGTGCTGTACTGTAACTTTCAACTGAATGCGTCATCAACGAAGTACTATATTTATGAGTCCCGTGAATGTCTATAATATTGGAAATAATGTAGATATATTTAGGTGCTTTCATGAGAATTTTTAATACCGGAGTTAATGAAATTACGTTGACATTTGGTGTTCCTCGCCGCTGACCAAGGTCAAGGCGATGAGGTTCTAAATACGTTTTAAGTAAGTAATGGTTAATGGTTATTCAGTGGTAATGAATAAAAGATGTTTATCATTCGTATTAGTTGCTCGATAGCCACGCAAGGCTGAGATCCCTAAATTTGGAGTAACGTGAATAAAAAAAGCTTTGATTTCATTTTGATGGGCCCATTTTACCTTACAACCTTTAACTTTAACGATGAAATTAACTTATAATATAGCAAAAACTAAAGGGTTTCTAAACCCCACGTTGGGCGCCATTTCCAGATTTGACACCCCAAAATTTGTGCAAATTTTAAATAAGTTCAAAAATATGATGTAAATTAAATGCTAACATTAAAGTACATTTCCAAAATAGGTTCTTTTTTATTTCGCAATGGGCTGACTACATACATAACGCTAGAGGATTATCGACGTTGGATGGAGAAACTTTGATTGTCGTAATAAATATCTACGACTTTGATAAATATAGACACCATGACCTACAGGCCTAAAATTCATTGAAGGTTCAAACTGAGGAGCCGGAAATAGATTGTGTAGGCAAGTAGATGCTTAAAGAATGCCTCAATTACAATGAAACATAGTAGTTCGCACGACGTGTTTAATAAATGGTTATAACAAGCCGAAATTCATATGATATTATAATCTAAGAAAATCAATAATGACGTTAGGGAAATCTTCAATGAGCTCCTTTAATATATTTATAAATTAATTTTTTTTTTCAAGTAATATTGTACAAACGGACAGAATGATGTGACGAATTTGACAAGAGATAAAATAATAATTAATGCTACGAAGCTAAAGCGATTCCAGCGCGCAACAGCCTGGTGGTGTCCTCGGCAACACATGAAACAACTTCATGTGTGTTGATGTTTACGCATTGGGGCGCTAGATGGTGCTGTTCCCAATAAAAGAAATTGCTAAATTTTATTTTGGATTTGGAAATGTGGTGTGTAGTTTTTTGAAAGCGATCTCCTTTTTTTGAAATAATTTTCCCAAGACAAGTGAAATAATTGGTTAAGTGGGTTATCGAATCCAAAAATCTTAAGGTTTTTCCGGATTTTTTGATAGACTTAAGGAAATCGTAGATTTCAAGTCCAAAGTAAGTTTTTTTTATTATTTTAGATGAACTAGCTCTTAGCTTCACACTGAACCCTAAAGTTGGGAAGAAGCTTATGATGGAGCTAGCTTACGAAGAAGAAGCCTATCCACTCTAGCTTTAAAATAGTTGAAGTTGTAGGCAGTAAATAATTGTTCACAAAACAACTCACCCGACTCACAATAGTAGTGGTCAGAGTAACAGTTCAATTATCCATATCTACATTAGTCACTTTACGGCATTTAACTACACAAGAAGACATCAAATGTATTTGTGTGGACCCCGTACCCAAAAACTGTAGCATTCTCTCTAAGCTCTACAACCTGTGCGGATAAAGAATGGGATCAGAAATGGCGGCGCATCTATTCACTTCTCGCTCGCACACCCACGAGTGCGAGTATAGACGCAAATAGTGTGCGATCGAGAAGTGAATAGATGTGCCGCCATTTCTGATCCCATTCTTTATCCGCACAGGTTGTAATTATTTTATATTTTGTTGAATGGCGGCAACATTGCAACTCGAATAAAAGTTTTTGAACTTTTAAAGAGCATTTATTTTCCTTTCGATTCGTAAGCATTTTCCTGATTTGTAGCATTCTAGACTAATTCATTTAATTTTTTTTCTAATTAAATAAACCTTTTGCTTACTAAAACGGTATTATAAAGCAGTTTTTTTTTTAATTTTGTATGATTTTTTTTTGTTTCAAACGTCAAAACGGCTCTAAAACACCGATGTAACTAAGCCCTAAGTTTTTTTTTTAAATAGAAGTGACTTAAAGAAATTGGTTCTTAAATGAATGAATGAGTTAAAGAATGAAATTGCTACAGCTTGGTTACATTATTTATTACCCATGTTTCTTTGTACACTAAGGAACTATTGAATAAAACTGCATTAGTTGACATACTTGGTTATTGCGTGCTAGCCGACCTCACACAATACGTACCTATGCAATGCATGTTTGAGCTTCGCACGTGTAAACTTGTTAAACCAATTTCAGCAAGCACTTTATATAAGCATGTGTAGGTAGGTATAGGCGCAGTATAACAAGCGCTAATTAAAGCTCTTTTCATACCATGGTAAAGGTGTATTATAAATCCTTGTTACCAAATAATTGCTTCGTAAGTTCACGTATATTCTCGTATATGCGTAATTTTATTTACGCTTAATAGAAAAACCAATATAAAGGAAAAAAATACCCCCAATAATAAAGTAAGCCGTTTTGTTCACCCCGAAAAACAATCCTACCATCAAATGACCTGACAGTGTTTCGCTGCGTGAGGGAGGGTACCGGATCTAGGGGAAAGGGGGATTTAAAGATTCACAGCGCACTTGTGACTTCACTGGTGTCGCATGGGTCTATGGGCGGCGGCGATCGCTGACCATCAGGCGATCCGTCTGCTCGTCTGCCACCTGTCAAAAAATATCGAAGAGTTCGTTGAACTATGCGTTACTAGTATATCGTATCGTGTCTCTTCCTAGGAATGTCATTAATTAGTTTTTTTTCTAGCTCAAATGCTCCTAATGCTAATAGCCTCCACCCCCTCCCCTAATAGCCTCCACTGTTCCCTATTCATTACCAGCGTTTGCCAGTTACGGGAGGATTGGTCCAGCTCGTCGCGCCATCTCTTGTTCGGCCTGCCTCTTGGGCGACGGCCATCTACAGGCTGCCATTTCAGGACAACATGGGTCCATCTCTCCGGGTGCATTCTCACAGTATGTCCAGTTCCATTTCAGCTTTGCGGAGTTAATTATGATTTAAATTAAATTATTTTAATATATTACAATCGGTTCAGATGTATTAAATTAAAAGAATACATAAGTGCAAATGTCAAAAAAATTCAAAAAGTAACTGTAGTAAAATTTTTGTAAATATGTAAAAAAATTATTCAAAAAGTAACACTGAATAATAAAATTTATCAAAAAAATAACAGTTTTAATTTCTTTTTAAATAAATGCAAGTACAAGACCGCCAACTCTCAGACTCCGGGCTGACACTGAGAATTTCTTAAGGCGACGGGTAGCCCTAACTAGCGACACCATTCGTTTTTAATTGTTAGCTACTAAACCGGATCTATTTTAAACATTTTCGGGGTTACAACCTCTTGGCAAACACTTATACTTTTTATTAAATAACCATGCACAAGTGTTGGGTCCATTTTTGTACGCGAAAATGTGGGGTATCCAATAAAATAGCTTTTTTAGCACACTTCAAATATGTAATTTTATTTACATAACTATACATAAGTTTAAAAACTAAAACCCGACTACCAAAAAACACGCTCTAAAAAGTACGAACCAGGAAAATTTTCTCTTCTGAAATTATTATGCCGTGTTGCCGTGGTCGTATGCCACCTACTGTAAAATCAATGTGGCATACGACCACGGCAATACGGCATAATAATTTCAGCAGAGACAATTTTCCTGTTACGTACTTTTTAGAGCGTGTATTTTGGCAGTCGGGTTTTAGTTTTTAAACTTTATTTTTATACATTGTTAATGTAGGCATGTAACCGGTGATTGTATGTGTGGTTTCGCAGAATATCCCGATTCGCCGAAAAGCTCCTTTCACTGTAACGCCCATAGAGCTTGCCTAAAGAAAGAACAGTTACGCGGAATCACGTACTACACCCAAAAAGTGTACCTATGTCGTAACACGATATGTATTATAACGTTGTGGAATTATTTATTCTTGTACTTGCACATGTTACATAAAGTATTAAAACTAAATATTCCAATTAACCTTCCGAAAGTTATTGTACAGGGTGTGGAGCGGAATTGTATTGTATGTGATATTGTGAAATATATTTATAAAAAAAAAATCCACGTGTAGAGCATCCCTAGGGCCACTCAAAACACTCCCATGTACAACAAGTGCGGATAAAGAATGGGATCAGAAATGGCGGCGCATCTATTCACTTCTCGCTCGCACACTATTTGCGTCTATACTCGCACTCGTGGGGTGCGAGTATAGACGCAAATAGTGTGCGAGCGAGAAGTGAATAGATGGGCCGCCATTTCTGATCCCATTCTTTATCCGCACAGGTAGTATTGTGTTTTACGATTTTTTGTAGTCAGTCAAATGAAATGTTCACAAATTCGGGACAACGGATGTTCGAGGAACGTAAACGTATAAATAGACGTATGCGACATCAATGGCGTTATTATTTATTTTCACGACTTCATTGTCAAATTATAAGTATTCTGCGGTCGGCCGCGGCTTCGCTCGCGTGGATTTCGGTTTGCCACAAAGTAGCCTATGTCAGTCTCCATCCCTACAACTATCTAACAACAACAACAAGTAAGTTTGTAACAAGTGACCATGGGCGGCGGCAATCGCTTACCACCAGGTGCTCCGTCTGCTCGTCTGCCAACTATTACATAAAAAAATCTCCACTTTAAAAAAACACGCTCCGTTTTGGCTTGAAAGACGGACGACAGACATAAACACTTTCACGTTTATAATATTACTTTTTTTGTGATAGGTGGCAGACGAGCAGACTGATCGCCTGATGGTAAGCGTTTGCCGCCGCCCATAGACACCCGCCACACCAATGCAGTTAATGGGAAAGGGGGTTTAAAGATTAATGATATTAATCTTTAAACCCCCTTTCCCCTGGATTGGGCCTCCGGTACCCTCATTCACGTAGCGGAACTCAGCACAGTGCTGCTTCACGCCGGTTTTCTGTATCACTACGGTCGAGCTGGCCCATTCATTCTGAAGCGTGGCTCTCCCACGGGCATTAATATTTTTTTTTTTTCAATTTATTTTGGCACAAACAGTCATTACAATATTATTACTAAAACTTCTATGTACTAATATTAAGACAAACAGTGCCTAAAAATATTATCTATTACATGAATTACAATAGGCTTGTTGACAATAATAATTATGTAGGTAAACACCAACACATAAGTACCTACCTATTTGTTGAAAATATTACTAACATAACAATAGGTACAATTTATTAATGTTGCATTACGTAAATTACGTTAGAAGTGCACATGACACTTTCGACTTAAAACTATTAAGGGAGTATCTAAATAAGTCTATATGAGAAAATTGAGCGTTATACAGATTAAGACTGCGATTAAAATAATTATTGCGTGTGTATTTTTTGCGAACTGAAGGCGGAACAAACATTTTCATATTACGTGAGGAACGTGCAGGTAAACGGGCTTTTGCGATGAAATTTACGTTTGGCAGAAGTTTAGGCGATTCTATGTGGCCGTTCAACAATTTAAACAGAAAGACTATATCAAATTTCTTCCTGCGGCTTTGTAAAGATAAAAGTTTGTGTTGTTTAAGGGATTCTTCATAATGATTTCCATATGTGTTGCAGCGGTAATTCAACATTCTGAGAAATTTTTTTTGGACTCTTTCAATACGGTCCAAATCTTGTATATGATAGGGGTTCCAAACTAAGCAACCAAAGTCTAAAACGGATCGTACGAAGCTGTAATAAAGAATTTTAAAAGTAGCAAGTGTTTTGAATGGCTTAGTAATTCTATTGATGAAACCTAAATTTCTAAATGACTTTTGAACAATTAAATCATAATGAGACTTAAATATAAGTTTATTGTCCATAAGTATTCCCAGATCTCGTATCTTATCTACTCTTTTTAAGGAGCTATCATGCAATTCATATGAATAAATGACAATAAATATAGAAAATAAGTAATACCTACATTTAAGTAAGTACTGAAATATAAATAAAATATAAATATAAATATTTCACGTCACATACATTGATCTGACTCCGAGATAGGTAGCTCAAGCTCCTGTGTTACCTACTGATATCAGAACCAAACCAACGAAAGGAGGGTTTAAATGTCGGCAGCGCACTTTTGACTCCACTGGCGTCGCGGGTGTCCATGGGCGGTGGCAATCGCTTCATCGTCAGCCCCCACTGCTGGGGCACGGGCCTCCCTCAATCACATGAGGGGTAATTGCCATACTCACCACGCTTGGCAGACGGGTTGGCGAGGGTTTTGGTATAAATGCAGAATTTTCCTTCTCTGGGTGCTGATGATAATGCTAGCAGCTTTACCTTAGTCGCCTTTTACGACACCTCGGTAAGAGTGAGGGTGGCCTATTCTACTCTGCCGGGGACCACACGGCATCGCTTACCATCAGGTTATTCGTCTGCTCGTCTGCCACCTATGACATAAAAAAAACACAGAAAAGACTTATAATATAGTATATAGGTATACATTGTTATTTATGATCCAACGATACCTGATTTCCTACGATCCATCATCGGAAACAAAAGTTATGGCAGGGAAAAATCTTCAGCGTAATGTCTTTTTGTCTGTACTTGTTTAGAAATAGATAGAACCACGAAAGTTTGTGTGTCCCGAGACCTGCCGCCGAGGTTTAATCAAAAATTATTGTTCCTTGGATGTCTATAAAAACATGAAACCGTATTAAAGTTTGTCACAGAATTGCCCAACTAACGTGACTGGGAGTAACTTCGTTATTGAAATAGTTAAGTGGGACCTATCAGATTTGTGATCTAGTTACCTACAACCTGTGCGGATAAAGAATGGGATCACAAATAGCGGCGCATCTATTCACTTCTCGCTCGCACACTATTTGCCTAGTCTATACTCGCACTCGTGGGGTGCGAGTATAGACGCAAATAGTGTGCGAGCGAGAAGTGAATAGATGCGCCGCCATTTCGCGTTTTCGCGTTTTGAAGGTCTGGTAGAAGTAATTCTCACAACATCTCATACGTTGACGTGATTCCGTACTAAGTAGCTTAAGCACTTGTGTTACAGATATCAGACAACAGAGGAACACAAATATATACTTAAATACATATATTACACCCAGACACCGAACAAACACAAGTGTTCATCGCACGAATGTTTGTCCAGGGTGGGGATCGAACCCACGACCTTTGGTGTAAGAGGCAGGGTCACTACCAATTGCGCCATCCGGTCAGTCAATTTCAATTTCTGATCCCATTCTTTATCCGCACAGGTTGTACTTACTTAGGCTTATAATATCTGTTCTTATGAAACAAATTCGGAATGTCTCAATGGAATGGAAGGCCTCACAGAAAACCGGCGTGAAGCAGCACTGTGCTGTGTTTCGCTGCGTGAGTGAGGGTACCGGAAGGTCAATTCGGGGGAAAGGTGGGTGTAAAGGTTGGCTTGTGACTCCACTGGTGTCACGCGTGTCCATGGGCGGCGGCAATCGGTTACCATCAGGTGATCCGTCGGCTCGTCTGCCACCTGTGACATTAAAAAAAATGTCATGGAAGTATTAATGAAATGAGAAACGTACGGGAAGTTGAAGCGACAAAGACACGTGTAGGTAGACCAATAGATTTCAAATGATATCCTTTTGTTTATGCTAGAAACGACAAACAAGCAAATGAGTCACCTGATGGAAAGCAGTAATAATAGGCTTAGGAAATTAAAGGGGTGCACTCAAAATACGAGTAATGAGATAAGTTCTCGTATATGGCATGTTTATCCCCATATATATACCTTGGCCATACCTTGGCCATAAAGGTCATATTTGTGTCTTAGCAAGATTAAATTGGACTAAGTAAAGCTTAAGGTAAAGCTGCTGGCATGATCATCAGCACCCAGAGAAGGAAAACTCTGCATTTATATCAAAACCCTCGCCAACCCGTCTGCCAAGCGTGGTGAGTATGGCAATTACCCCTCATGTGATTGAGGGAGGCCCGTGCCCCAGCAGTGGGGACTTAAATGGGCTGACGATGAAGTAAAGCTTACTCCAGAGAAAACTAAATTTCGCACCCTCACCTGCCCAAGCCCACCCCACCCAAGGTATAAAATTTTTGGATATGGCATTTGAACAGTAAAAGAAAAAAAATCATGCAACTGCGCAGTGCTATCTATTGAAAGTGCGGGATCGCTGGCTCAGCTATATAGCATTACTTTCACAATTGGCCCGGTGACGCATTTTTTAGTTAAATTATCAGCCCATATACTATCCCACTGCAAGGCAAAGCCTTCCATCATAGAAATCAAGTTATTGCTACTATGATGGGTAGGCTTAATCACCACGCTTGCCTAACGCGGATTGGTGACCACAAACTCGAGCAATGTTCGAAAAATTCAAAACATACCTACTTTTTGCTTGACCCAGGAATCGAACCCAGCAAACCGAGATTCCGGCCCGGTACTTAAACCACTAGACCAACAGTGCGTTATATTTGGTAGTGACCCTACCTGATACGGCAAAGGTCGTGGGATCGATCCCCAACCTGATCAAACATTGGCATGACGAACTATTGTTTGTTTATTGTCGGCTATATCGGTTCTTCATAAAAGTAGATTCCATTCAAAACTATGTCTTGCTTTAACTTAAAAACAATTTTAAATAGTAATAATAGGTTCAACAAAAGAAACCAGCCAAGTAATAAATCTCGTAAAATGTTGTCCCCCTTATTACAAATCGCGTACTAAGGATAGTCCCGGAACAAAATTCATGCCAGCCATTTTTAACGGTGCGTATTATGATATGAGCTTTAGTACGGTAATAATTTTAGATTGCGAGGTATTAGTTTTCATCAGTAGAAAATATATTAAACGGTGACTAGAAAGTCTAGGAAAATTAATAAAATACTTCATAGTACAACAATGGTGCCATAAAATAGGACAAAGAAAATCCTGAAAGGCCGAGTCAGTCCCCCGGTGAGCAGATAAATCTAAAATTAATGACGAAAAGGTCAAGCACGGTCATAATCCGCGGTACCTAAACTAAGATTAATGACCCTAAATAAAGAGAATGAAGACTTCGCAAAAAGGACGACAAAATTTTAAAAATGCTTCATAAGATGCCAAGAAAAGTTTAATAAAACGAAGGAATTAATAAAACAATGTTTATAAAGCCCTAGTCATTTCTTCGCCTTTCAGGAGTTATGTACAAAATTACCTATTGAAAGGCGACAACAAGTCCAAGATTTATGTAGTAGTAGTAGCAGTATCAGGCTATATACTGTCCCACTGCAGGACAAAGGCCTCCATCATAGTAATTAAGTTATCGCTACTATGATGGGATTAGGCTTAATCACCACGCTTGCCAAATGCGTGTTGGTGATCACAAACCCGAGCTATGTTCGAAAAATAAAAAACATAATTTTTGCTTGACCCGGAAATCGAACACAGGACCCCTAGATCACGGCCCGGTACTTAAACCAGGCCGTGTGGTGCCGGGCAGAAGGCCGTGTGGTGCCCGGCAGAGTAGAATAAGCCACCCTCACTCTTACCGAGTTGTCGTAAAAGGCGACTAAGGTAAAGCTGCTGGCATTATCATCAGCACCCAGAGAAGGAAAACTCTGCATTTATATCAAAACCCTCGCCAACCCGTCTGCCAAGCGTAGTGAGTATGGCAATTACCCCTCATGTGATTGAGGGAGGCCCGTGCCCCAGCAGTGGGGACTTAAACTGACGATGACGATGACTTAAACCAGTAGACCGACATGGCGTTGGTATTATGCCACACTGTTAGTATAATGAATCAAGTATTCACCCATTATTGGTTAGCCTATTGTAGATGTCTACAGAACACAACATTAAAAATTGTCAGTACTGACAGCCATCAGGTCACAAAATCCATAAAACTAAAATATCCAAGCGAAGAGTTCCAGCGAACCCTTAAGTAAGATGCCATTTTATCGTACATTAGCCCCGCCGCCATTACCGGCGGACGCTAAAAAACACAAAATATGCAATTTGCGAAACAGCAGCCGACGCGACTGCACGCACACCCAAGGGTGTTGCGACCCCAAAATTCGTCGTCTCTTTCTAAACAAACCCAATTCATGTCTTGTTGGCTAGCCTCACTTAGAAGCTATCGATTTTTCTCACTGACGTACGTTTTAACCCGACTTTATTGAATGGAGCAAGACTTGTTTACTTAAATGTTAGCTAAGTCAGGGTTGCCATAAGTGATGTCACATCACTCATAGCAACCCTGACTATAATAGATAATAGAGAGAACTTGTGAGATATCATGACAATTAAGTTTAAGTAAGAACCTGTTGTATTTCACCAACAGTTTGTGTCACACAGTCAGTATTTAGAATGATACGTACTGCAGCATTTTTTTGGCACACTACATTATAGGCCGATAAAAAATGGCACCGAACGTGGTGTGGTATAATTAAATTTTATATGCAGGAAATAAAAGCCTTTGGAATTTATAATTTTTTTGCTTTTTATAGCCAATGTTGCTGAAATCACAAAAATTGCGAGTAGCATTTGATGATTACAATATTATTGCCCACTATGCTTTTTGAAAGAATCGTTTAATCATTAAGTCCAGTTCTTCCACAACAAAAATAGACTTTATAAAACAAAAAAAAATTAAGATATCTGAGATCAGAACCATGATCTTGATAAGTAGGTTGTGCATCAAAGAAAATTTTCTTGCGTAAAATTGTCTGAATTAAAATCAAAATATAATAGGTACGGTTTATTTTTAAAAACTGTTGGTTTTTAAACATTTAATTATTTTTTTGTGTATGTATAAGTGTTTTTTTTATATTTTATATCTGTATTCGTACGAATTGTCACTGTGCATGTTGTGTTTATCTGTAAATCTATTGTGCAATAACTTGATTCCTACAAACATGTGTCCGCTAGACTTAAGAGACATTGTAACAATAGTTGATAGACCTAATAAATAAACAAAAAAAAAGTGCCTGACCTAGTAATCATAGTACAAAATATAACTAAAGCTACACCATGTTTGGACGCCAATCTCAAAAGTGGCACCCAACGTGTAGTCAACATAAACAATTCAGAACACAACAGTCTTAAATATCAAAGAGAAACTGTATAGGTACATGGATTTATGAATAATGCATGTAGGTTTTTAAATTAGAGTACTGACTGTTATCAGTATCAGCATTAGGGTCTTGAAACTTGATGGCACCCCTGAGTTGCGGAGGTGAAATATGTCGACTCAACGATGAGAGATTATGCTTTTTGCTCGAGTGACTCGGGTTTTCCTCGAAAGGAAATGCGTGGAACGCGCATTTTACGATGTTTATTAATATAAGCTCATGTAAGACCCTAGAGGTTTGTAATAAAACATGAGTTCGCAAATCTTGCGGAGAAAATAAAATTTATAAAGATTTGAAGCGATTTGTGTAATAAATGTTTCTATCAACAAAAAGATACTTTAAGTGCTTACTTTGCAGAAATGTGTAGGCATCAATTTCCATTGAATGATGTTATTACGCCGTGTAGTCCCCGGCAGAGTAGAATAGGTCACCGTTACTCTTACCGAGGTGTCGTAAAAGGCGACTAAGGTAAAGCTGCTGGCATGATCATCAGCACTCAGAAAAGGAAAACTCTGCATTTATATCAAAACCCTCGCCAACCCGTCTGCCAAGCGTGGTGAGTATGGCAATTACCCCTCATGTGATTGAGTGAGGCCCGTGCCCCAGCAGTGGGGACTTAAATGGGCTGATGACGATGTTGTTCGATGATTTTAAGTTAAGTATTCATAAACTATTTGGTAGAAACTGAAATCAATTAATTATGATTAATTTTGTAAAAAACATCCTCCTCCTCGTCTTTACAGAGCGACCTCTGGAGCTCGGAGTACGCTCAGTTTCAGAAACTATACGAAATATGCACGTTTCCTCAAGCTGTTTTTCCTCAAAGCCGAGCTAATGGTAGAACTATGCACATAGATAGATTTAAAAAACCCAAAGGTGCAAGCTCAGATTCGAACGACGACCCCATGCATGGAAGGCGCGTTCTTATCCACTGAGCTACCATTGCACTTCAACTTTTGTTTAAAACAGCATCCCTTTAATACGTTGTGAAAAAGTAAAGAAAGTATCAGCCTATAAACTGTCCCACTGCAGGGCAAAGGCCTCCATTATAGAATTCAAGTTATCGCTACTATAACGGGATTAGGCTTAATTACCACGCTGGCCAAATGCAGATTGTTGATCACAAACCCGAGCTATATTCGAAAAATTTGAAACATACAACAGGACCCCGAAATCACGGCCCGGCACTTAAACCACTAGACCAACAGGGCGTCCGAATGTATGAAAATGTAGTAAAATACGTTTTACATTGTTACAAGTCTGGTTTGACCAAAAATGTAAATAATGATGTCTTCTTAGGAAGTACATACATATCATACATAAATAAAATTAGAGTAGACTGATTGACATTCATGATGATGACGATATAAGTGACGTAATATGATATGTGAGTGACACTGCGTTTGACCTTCCTCTATGTCAATGACATCAATTTATATACATAGACTTGTCGCAATGTGGACAAAAAAAAATAAATAAAAGAAGCCGGAGTCATTGACACATTCATAGGTTGTTTACCACTGCCTAATTTTTCCTAATGTGTCACCTATTTACTACACCCATGGACCCCAGCACTAGTGGAGACACAAATGCGCCACCAGCCTTTAAACTGGGCCTGAGATCCTCACTCACTCTGTGAAACACAGCACCAGCGCCGCATCACGCCAGTTTTATGTGAGGCCGCGGTAACTATCTGGTAGAGACGAGGCGACCTATACATGCCGAAGCGTGGCTCTCTCACGAACGACATAAATAATATAGTAAAAGAAGTTAATAACACATTTATCGGTTGCTGACCGTTACTCGTACGTGTAGGTTCATTGTTAAAATATAGCTTTACTAAAATAATAAGTACTTAAAAAGTAATTAGTAATTGGCATTGGTATGGATTATGTAGCTTAAAACTTGACAGTCATCGGCCTTAAAACTGGCCTTCTGAAATTAATTTTACGAGTGAGCCAAAAGCTGGAAGCTACCTCGCCCAGCGAATTTCCATCGCGATCCAGCGGGGTAATGCTGCCAGCATTTTGGGAACATTGCCACGGGGACCTTTTTTCTTTTAATTTTCCTTTTAATTTACTTTTAGTTTATTTTAATTTCTCAGATATTGTCTTAATTTGCTTGTGTTTTTGTTCTTCTGTGCAATATTTTTTTTCTTCCTCCTAAAAAAAACTATGTTGTAAGTAAGGTAGAAACCAACTAAAGATAAAAGCAAAATTATTGCTATAGTTAGCCCTACCATCTTATAATCTAGAGAGATCAAAATAATAATCAGTCCACTCGTGACCACGGCTGCTGTAACGTAGCCGAAACGTCGAGCAAAATATGTGAGTACACAATGTTGTATCACATAATAAATATCGTGTTAATTTCCGTCTTGATAAATTATAATAAAAAATAAACATAAAATCTAACAGAATCCACAGACCCTTTTTTAATCGCAAAAATCATTAAAAACCATTTTTTTCTCAGGGGAAACCATCATTTTTAAGGGAAACAAACAGTAATCTTATCACATGTAGGGAACAAGGTGGTGTGTGGAACTCCAACCCTACCCAAAACTCCTTGGGTGTCCATCTCTGCGCAATCACAGTCGGAAACCCCACAGCCGAGACTGGACCGTACCACTAAACGCGCTCTCCACGTTAGCCATCTCTTCTTTGGTGTAACACCAGGACACCCAGTAACGCCCATACCCTGCGGAATCGTATGCTAAGCAAGCCACTCATCAGTACAGGGCATGCTCAAATACTCCGACGGCTCCATTAGTCGCCTCTTACGACAGTAAGTGTAACTTAAGACTTTATTATGGCACAGCTTTTAACCTGAAATGCATGAGACGAGAGCCCCATATGGGGCCCATATAGATGAATGCCTATCTAAAAAAAATGGGCAGGACAAAGAAGACCATCATATGACCTCTTGGATGACGACAGTCTAAAATGACTCCATGGAGTACTGCGAAATGGGCACAACTGCTGCCTGATTGCGGAAAAGCCCGCACGAAGAAGAAGAAGAAGATCAACTTCCGCAGTGGTATTTTCAGAACCGGTAAGACATTTAAGATCTTCTAGAAACGAGCCTATATACCTTCCTAAAAGGTAGGCAACGCATCTCCACTCCCTCTGATGTGGCTGATGTCCATCATGGGCGGCGGTGATCACTTACCATCAAATATCTCGCTAGCTCGTTTGCATTCCTTTCTCTTAAAAAAATGACATGAACGAACATCCAAAGCATACAGAAAGAAGACGCTTTCAACAGAACAGCTTTCTCCTCCCTAGCGTGTAGTTCCCGGTTGCGTTCAAAGCTGTCGCTTGAGCTCAAAGTACGCTTAGACCATGATTCAGGATTTGGGGAGTCTGGTAAATACAATGAAATGACTGCCGTCTGACCTTCACAACACTTTAGCAGGGGAACCAGATCCACTGAATTTACACATTTTCAGAAACTATGCGAAACGTTCAACAGAACAGCCTGGAGACTCAAAATGAGGAAACCGACCCAATATAATCGGAAAAAGGCTAGGAGGAAGAAGAAGAACACATTATCATAACCATCATACTCACCGTGTCTCAGGTTACCTCTGGTCATAGCCAATGGTCAGGGATCTAATACTATGTAAGTATGGTAGTTCCTCAACCAAAAAATTTTGCTCAAAACTTTTAAAACTGTGATTCCATAATAGCGATATTGATATTTATAGTGACAAAATTACCAACTTTAAGAAATGTATCTTAGAATATTTAAAAAAATCTGTAAAATAAGTCGTATTCGTTTTTAATTTTCTTTATAAAATTGTTTTTTAATATAGCAATGTTGTCACCTTCAAAGTTTTGGCATTTGAAAGTTATTTTAATACATATTACCTGTATGTATTTAGTTGGTAAGCCTTATCTAATAAATAAATAAAACCTACCAAAAAATGTCAAAAGACAACATTATAGCAGTGTACGGCAAAGTGCATTTTTATTTGCTGTTCGAGAACAAAATGAAAACAAATAAAAGTACACCTCAAATATATAAAATGCTCAGATATTTTTGGTACGTACGAACGCTAAGATGATTTTGACGCTGAGTGTACCTATCTCAGTGGTACAAAATGCACATCAATTGTGCGCAATTCCGAGATATTGAATTTATACATTCAGCATTTTAGAATGTTACGTACTGCAGAATTTTCGGCACTCTACGCCAGTAGCAGATAAAAAGTGGCGCCCAACGTGGTGCAGATTATCAGAAATAAGCTATTGAAAATGTATGTTGAATCATTTGCTTCAAAAACATTTTGTAAAGTAAATGTTTCTGGGATCACAAACACTTACGATCAGTTTTATATTTTCACTATCAGCATAATTTTGACATATCATATCGTAAGGGTATTAATATACTATCAATTTTCTTCATCCAACTCGCACCTTAAAGTCACACACATGGTACATTATTAATTGAGATATGACAAATTCTAATAACCAAACGTTTGGTTGCCTGTGCATGAACTTGTTTAGTAAGTACTGGTCATAAGCATTCCCCTGATTTTTCCTACGATCTTTATGTAGAAAACTTAAACACTCTAAGTATCAACTTATACGAGTATTTGACCCACTTTAACTATACGATCCAACGAATTTTAAAAAATGTTCTAAAAATGTTGTTTCTAGAGATATGTACATATCTGAATAAACCAATCAATAGATATCTGAAATAACTAAGCATTTTTGTAGACGGTTATGATGAAGAGTTTAGAAAGTAGGTACAAGCTGAGTAAAGAAACAGTAAGTACCAATAACATTCGAAGAAAAAACTATAAGACGGCTTGTTATACTGCCATTTTGTTTTGTACCACAAAATTGTATTGCAGGTACAATTTACTTTTGTTATGCTGTGATAGGAATTACATCTTAGATTATAATATTAATATAAATAAATATTTCACAACATCACATACATTGATCTGACTCCGAGATAGGTAGCTCAAGCACCTGTGTTACGGATATCAGAACCAACAGAAGGATCACAAATATTAACATAATACTTTTCTTTTGTAAATATTTTCTTTAAATACATAGAAACACCCAGACCAATTCAAACAGTAATGATAAGAGGGAATGATAAATCTAACCACTCCGTGCGAGTGCCGGTAATAACTGTTTATTGATCTGATACGATATTATAAAATTGTTGTACTACAAAATAAAGAGCATGTATACACGAGTATACATACTACCAATTTTATTAGGTACAAACCTACCTACATGTATTTTGTTGTGAGTTTTCAAATCAAAACTCCGTAACTTACAATGTCAAGAATGGTTCTATGAATCATACCACTTTTCCTCGGCAAACCTTTGAACTTTGAATGTCGGTAACTACCTAAGCCTATAATCAGAATTGGAGTTGATTTACGCAGAAGCAGTGGCAGAACACGCAAAAGAATCATAAAAACTACCGATCGATCGGCCCAACCACGTTGTTCCTTATGTGAAGCTCTATGTGCAGATATTGTTATATTAGTAGGAATAAATCATTTCCTATAGGTACTGGGGAATATTGGTTACAATCGGGTTTTGAAAGGTTCGTTTGATTTATTATTTATGCAAAAGCTGTGATCTTCTATGATTATAAAGAAATAAAAGTATTATATGTGCATAAATAAATAAACATTTCACAACATCACATATGTACATTGATCTGATTCCGAGATAGATAGCTCAAGCACCTGTGTTACGGATATCAGAACCAACTGTGGCATTAAAAATGTATACATACAATACTTTTCTTTTGTAAATACATACTTGTAATACATATAAAAACCCAGACCAATACAAACAGACAGTTCATGTACACAAATGTTTGTACTGTGCGGGGATCGAACCCGCAACCCTTGGACCAAAGGCAGCGTTCACTACCACTGTTCCAAACGGGTCGTCAAAATGTGTATATTTGTAATCCCACTGTTGATTCTGATATCCGTAACACAGGTGCTTGAGCTACCTATTTCAGAGTCTGTTATATGTAGGTATGTGATGTTGTGTAATATTTATTTATTTATTATAGGTGCACAAGAGCATGTATTCTTGAATTTTTAGTTTTATTTTTAAGGTTTTCCTGTAATATTTTTTGAATAATGAAATTGATGCCGCTTCCGTTTACCCACTTCAATTTAATTTCGTTTATATAATACTTGGTGACCACCAATATGCTGTTTCTTTCCTCTGGTCTGTGAGTACAGTCAGTTGTTGTTGTAGTATTGTATTGTTTCTGTACCAAAAAGAATACATAACTACTTGTCATATACTTTAACTGTAGTAGGTAAAGTATACTCTTTTGAACACCTGATTTAGATGGTAGGTATGTTTGGTTTCAATACCTGGTAACTCTACAAAGAAGTTGGTTAGGCCATCTAGTAATCTATTGTTGTATGTAGTTAGGGAGGATTTGCTTCACAATTATTAGTTTAAATACTACGAGTAGGTAGGTATATTAAAATTATGACCGACACTCTGTATGATAAAAATAACAACAAGGACAACATTCATTGGGTAAATAGGACAAACGCCAATAGAAGTAACACATCGAAGCTGGCCGGCTCAGGGCCACTGCAGGCGTGTCATGGACGCGTCTCAATAATGCACACTGCAGATCCCAGCCTCACCGCGAACAAAGCGCGGACACAGATGGCGCCACCAAACATAGACAAGTTGTTTACCTGCCATCCCTGCAGCAGCAGCGACCGGTCCACCGTGCGCAGCCACATGACCGCGTCGCCCGCCTGGAAGTCCCGCAGCCGGTGACACCGCGCGTGCAGGAACATGCCCAGGCACTTCAGCAGCTCCGACGTCGACGCCTGGATGACGGTCTTGCGCGGCGCGACCACCGGCCCCACCACGCTCGTCGGCAGCTTCTCCGAGTAGCACACGTTGTTATTGAGTGCATTCGCCCGCACCACGTCCGAGGGCGGCGGCAGCGGCGCGGGCACCGGTGTCGGCCGCGCGTACACCCCGCCCTGCACGCTCACATTCTTGTTCCTGTCCAACGGCGCATTGTCCGTCAGCGGCGCCCGGAACGTCGCTACACTCTTGCTCTTGCATTCTAACTTCTTCTTATTGTTGTTCGCCGTCGAGAACCGCTTCCACGACAGCGCGTTTATGAATAACGAGTGTTTCTTCAAGTTCTTTTCTAGAGCAGTTTTTTCGGAGATTATTTTGGCGGCGTCGTCGAGGGTGGCGCGGCGCTCGTCGCGCGGCAGGTCGCGGTTCTCTCGGTTCTTGGCGTTGTTGAGCCGCTCGTAGGAGTAGGCGAGCGCGGCGCGGTCGGGCGGCGGCGCGGCGGCCGGCGGGCGCCGCTCGCGCGGGCTGAAGCTCAGCACGGTGCCCATGAGGCCCGCGCGCGTGCACCCGCTAAGTCCCATGCATGACGTGCGCGGCCGGCGGTGGCGGCCACCCGTTTGGGCTCGATAGCCGCACGCACGCGCGCCCGCCCGCGCGCTATCGACCGCGGCGCGCGCAGCCAGCTGATGCGCCCTAGACGCACCCGCCGCCGCCCCACCCGGTAAACAAACCCTCGTCTTAGCACTGCCTTACTAATTCGAGATCGGTTTATTAATTTCAATTAAGACTAGCCTCGACGTTACCACTTAATCGATACGGTGATTACTCTCGACCATCGTATGTTGATGGCGGTGATGTTACATAATCATGCGGACGATAATTAAATCGAGGCTCCTTCGATTGACGGCGGTTTCTCCCGCTGGTCCCGAGAATGTAGGTTGCTCCCGCCGACCTGACCTGAATACAATTTTCATTAAAAACACCGACGCTATAATAAAAGCTTCCGCGGTTGGGAAGCTTAAAAGCTTTCTGGTCGTGACTTTTAGTCCCGAACCGACAATACATTTTAGTCTCTATTATGTTATCTTTGTAAACATTTTTCATCTAAACATCATCAATTAGTTTTTGAACCAAATTAAAACATTTTATCTTTGGTGATTACAATTATACTTATTACATAGGTACACTATATATACCTCATGGAATACGATAGACGATATTTCATAAAATCTTTGCTCATATACCGTGGGAGAGCCACGCTTCGGCTCGACCGGAATGATACCACGGCCTCACAGAAAACCGGCGTAAAGCAACACTGTTCTGTCTTTCGCTGCGTGAGTGAGGGTACCTGAGGCCAAATCCGAGGGAAAGGGGGGTTTAAAGGTTGGCACTTGTGAGTCCACTGCTGTCGCAGGTGTCTATGGTATCATCTTATGGTAAACGGTAACCGCCGCTCATAGACATCAACAATGCCGGAGCACAGTCATGCCGCTGCCTACCGTGCAAGAAAAACTCTTTTCAATTTTTTTTTCAATTTCCCACAAACCAGCGTGAAGCAGCAGTGTGCTGTATTTCGTTGCGTTAGTGAGCGTACCGGAGGCCCAATCCAGGGGAAAGGGGGTTTATAGATTGACAGCGCACTCGTGACTTGACTAGTGTTGCGGGTGTCCATGGGCTGCGGCAATCACTTTCGAAGGCAAATCAGGCGATCCGTCACTTAAAAAACCTAAACATTGCGATATAATAAACTGTTTGCTGGTAAACGTGGTTCTGTAAGCTTTTATAACAGGCTCATTAGGCTCAAAACCAACGAAAATTGCGGTTTCAACCAAAATGAAGTTGGTGTTGTCAGAATGGTTGGTACCAGGGATTAACCTTTTAATTACTCCCAATTAGACCGTCACTCTGTCCTTTAATTAAAACTTTGTTTCAGAGTTTTGGAAAAGGCCCGAGCGTGTAGGACAGCCATTATTATAATTGACTTATCCATACCAAATGAGCCGAACACTATATTTTATGGAGAACTTTACTATTTTTTTTTTGCGTTGGGGGAATGCCGCCGGCCCGATGTTCAATGGGCCGACGTCGCCACCTATCGGCGGCGCCTTAGGTATGCATACTGCCGGGGGGCGGACGGGTTATGTCGGGTTCTCCTCCAGTAAAACTGAGGCCTAACGAATAGACCCCAACGGCGCTTCTTCGCCAGTGTGGGTAGTAAACATGTGTACTAGTCAATGAACTCTGACTACACGTTCCTTCCCAGGCGTTAGACCGCTTACAGTGCAGATCCTCCAACGCCTCTCCCAGATGGGCTGGGGCTTGAACCACACTACCTAGCTGGAGTCATTTTCAACATAACTTTAATGACGTTTAATTTAATTCATGTGGGAGAGCCACGATTCGGCATGATTGGGCCGGCTCGGCCACAGCCTCATAGAAAACCAGTGTGAAGGAAAGGCCCGTAGTGCAGTGGGCCGACGTGGCCTTGTGCATGGGGGGTGGACGGGTTATGACAGGCTCTCCTCCGGTGAAGCCAGAAGCATACTGACTAAACCCCCGACGGCGCTCCCTTCTTCGCCAGAGTGGGAAGGAGACATGAGTGGGGGGTGAACCACACTACCTGGCTGAACTTGTATTCAACATAACTTTAATGATGTTCAATTTAATTCAACGAAACGTTTCGGCATGATTGGGTCGGCTTGGCCACGGCCTCATAGAAAACCAGCGTGAAGCAGCGCCTACGCTTTGTTTTGTCAAGTGAGTGAGGAAGTACCAAAGTTATAGCAAAATTTGAACCATAACAAATCAATGAAAGAATAGACCAAAAATAAACATTGTTTTACGCAAGAAATTGTACAATTTCAACTTAGCAGAAATGTTGAAACAATTTCAACAGAAATTATTTGGAAAACAGCTTTTATAAAGTTAGTAGGAACGCGGATATTGCGAAAGAAGGTGCACAGAAATTATTATTAGAACAATACACGTGAAAACTTTGACGTTTCTTGTGGTAAAAAGGTACTTGAAAGTAATTATAATATATTAATATTAATATTTTTACAACATCACATACATTGATCTGACTCCGAGATAGGTAGCTCAAGCACCTGTGTTACGGATATCAGGATCAACAGTGGGATTACAAATATATACATATAATACTTTTCTTTAGTAAATACATACGTATAATACATAGAAAACACACACATGTTTGTACTGTGCGGGGACCGGACCCGCAACCCTTGGGCCAAAGGCAGCGTTCAATACCACTGTTCCAAACGGGTCGTCAATTAAGGGAAGCAAACGGACAAGACGTTGACCGTATGAGAGCCGGCTAGACCGGTGTGAAACCGCACTGTGCTGTGTTTCGCCGCGTGATTGAGGGTACCGGAGGCCCAATCCGGGGGGTTTAAAGATTGGCAGCGCACTTGTGTCGACGGGTGTGCGGCGGCAATCGCTTACCGTCTGCTCGTCTGCCACCTATCACATAAACCGCATCATCAGTTTCTCAGGGGTGACAGTCGACGTCTACAAACATACAAACATTACATTTTCGGAGAAGAGAGCGTGTATAATTTTAACTACAATTAATTAAGACGGGGATAAACACGAAATTTATTATGAGATACAACATTATCCATACATATTATAGAGTCCACCAATTTCTCTCTCTTTTTCTCATTTCCGCTTCAACCACCAGTCGAAGAAGATCCTTTGTAATTTCTTTAACCCCTTCGGGCATAAAAAAAGAGGTTCTCAATTCGACATGATCTGATGAGGATATCAGGATTTGATGATGGGATCCTGGAAAAATTGAGGGGAATAGTTTTTTAGATTTTCGCGTTGCATTATAACTATAATGTTATACGGGGATTAACACGATATTTATTATGTGAAACAACATTGTGTACTCACATATTTGGCTCGACGTTTCGGCTACGTAACAGCAGCCGTGGTCACGAGCGGTCCGCTCGTGACCACGGTTTCACATAATAAATATCGTGTTAATCCCCGTATTGATACATTAAAATTGAGGGGAACTTTCAAATTTTATAGGAACACGTAATGCTTTGGTATCTTTTTTAAAAACTGCACCAGTGTTTACGGCTGATTGTATTAATTTTATGGCTCTGCTGATGATGGAAGGTCAACTCCTTAACTGTGAGGATTTAAAGGATAACTCTTTCAATACTGTGCTCACAATTACTTTAGTTATTTGGCGGGGGTGGAAACGGAGGTGGGGCTAAAAAAATGAGAACCCTCAAATTTTTAAAAGGTCTTTTTAGTGTCTCTTTTTTTAGCCAAAAAATGAGACACTAAAAAGCTTGAAAAAAAACCGCCTTCAAATACAACGAAATAAAAAGCGTCCGCTTCCCTTCATAACGCTAGAGGCCTTTTGATAAAGAGCCTGTGCCTCAGTGGTCCGGGAACTGTAAACTTTCGTTGTTGGGCCCTTCTGGGACATGGTGCTGTTCGACGAGGTTGGGGACTTTTTCTGCTGCTGCTTCTCTTCTTTTTGAAGCGTAATGGTTTTGTTTGCTTGGGTGGTCGTCTTTGGGTTTGCCGGTGAGGTGGACAAACGTATCGCTGGTTTCCTGTACCTTTTTGCTGTTTTTTCTCCCGGAAGGGGTGAGCGGTCCACGTTCAGGTTCAGGCGCAGTTCCATCTCGCCAACGCTTCTCCTCACCTGCCCCTGAGGAATGATGGGGGACCCGTCCGATTTGTCTACGGGCAGGTCATCTGCCGGTGGTTCGTTTATAGACGATCTTAGGTGATTTGTTTATAGACGCGTAGACGGTTCGTCGTTGTTCCGGTAGATGGCACTGTGCATTTTTTTTACATCGCGCAAGCAAAGCGTGTCACCGGGACAATAATCCCGGGCCGCCTGCCCTGCCTAGGTTTGACAGTTCAACAATAAAAGTAATACGCAAGCCCTCAAGACGGAACTGGTATTTTATTTCTACCGTCTCCCTGCCTGAGCTCCGAGGGTGTTCTACAATCTGTGACCCACTCATATATTTTGCTTGACGTTTCGGCTACGTTACTACAGCAGCCGTGGTCACAAGTGGACTGGCGGTGCACGGCGTTGTCTGCTGGGGCCGGGCTGTGAATGTTCGGACACCCTCACATTTTCAGATATCAATTCGCCACTATAGATGAATTGTCAGTAAAGTTACTCCGACACACTACCACTATACTAACAGTATTGGGGTTTGTTAGCGTTAGTAACCCGTCTCAATTAATTATATTTATAATGCAAGGATATTGTCTTTGTTATAAAGCGACGCGACATTTAAAAAAAACCTCTGTCTGTTTTTTTTTTCAGTCAGAAGCAACAAACTCGCAAGAGGATTAACTATTTGCATGCGCAGTATGTTACCTACTTATAATTATCGCCGCCCATGGACAACTGCCCATGGACAACATGTGCCGTGTGGTCCCCGGCAGAGTAGAATAGGCCACCCTCACTCTTACCGAGGTGTCGTAAAAGGCGACTAAGGTAAAGCTGCCGGCATGATCATCAGCACCCAGAGAAGGAAAACTCTGCATTTATATCAAAACCCTCGCCAACCCGTCAAGCATGGTGAGTATGGCAATTACCCCTTATGTGATTGAGGGAGGCCCGTGCCCCAGCAGTGGGGACTTAAATGGGCTGATGATGATGGACAACTGCAAAATTTGAAAGATCGCTGATGCGTTGCCGGTCTTTTAGAAAGGAGTACGCTCTTTTCTTGAAGTCTCTTAATACTTCTGTACTTACTTAGGTACATAATAATAATATCCTTCGACATATTTCGGCTAAGGCGGCCAAACTCGACGATCAGTTAAGTGGCGTGAGGGTGGCAAGTTTATCCTGCGTAAGTACAAGTTTTACCAATTTTATAAGTTACACCAATGTACCTGCTCAGTCTTAGTTTCGAAAACTGCGAAAAAATCTTAGCCAATCACAACGCTCCATTTACGCGCGCCAAAAATTACAATTTCTTATTGGTTGATGCGTCAGCGCCATGTTCTGTGGGAGTGGGGTTAAGGAGAGATAGCATTCCACTCAGGATTTATTGTATTAAATCTTAGCGTAATGCAATAAAGTCTGTATTTCGACTGCTTTCGTATCAATCGGATTTAACTTGCTCTTCTGCGTAGACGAATTTTGCCGATGTAACTTATAAACGTGGTACAACAAATTATAGTACTCAAGTGTGTGCGCAAACACAAGTGCACTCTCTTTTCCCTTAATAATCCGATGGGACACTCATGTGACTTGACCGGAGAGGGATCGGACGCAGGACCATCGGCTGAACGTGCTTTCCGAGGCACGGGGGTACAAGACCGCCAACTTTCCAGACTCCGGGCTGACTACTAAGAATTACTTACCGAAAACTTAGGTTAATTTTGGCCCGAGCCGGGGATCGAGCCTAGGGACCTCTTGCGCAGCAGTCGCTTTTGAGTGTGACATACTACCCACTGTCAGGTACATAGGAGTGAATAAGCTGTTAATAGTCAGACCTACAAGACCTACAGGAGATGGTGAGCAGCCTGGCTGAATCTTCCAAACACATCGGTCTTCGGATGAACTGAGATAAAACCAAGGTCATATTCAACGAGCTCGTTGATCCGGGACCGGTCGCTGTTAATGGAAGTACCTCTCGAAGTTGTTCAGGAATATGTCTATCTAGGACAAACGCTCCAATTAGGCAGAAACAACTTCGAGAGAGAAGCCAATAGAAGAATTCAGCTAGGCTGGGCAGCACGGCTGGACTAGTCCACCGGTTCAAAGTCGCTCAAAGAGCTATGGAAAGGGCTATGCTCGGAGTATCTCTGAAGGACCGCATCAGAAATGATGTAATCCGACAGAGAACCAAAGTCACCGACATAGCCAACCTGAATTAGCAAACTGAAGTGGCAGTGGGCTGGTCATATTAGCCGCAGAACTGACAGCCGTTGGGGCCGTAAAGTCCTTGAGTGGAGACCGCGACTCGGTAAGCGTAGTGTAGGACGCCCTGCGATAAGATGGGATGATGACATTCGAAGGCTGGCTGGTATGGGCTGGATGAGAGTGGCCGAAAATCGGGAGCAGTGGCGTGCATTAGGGGAGACCTATGTCCAGCAGTAGACGAGTGTGGGTTGCTGATGATGATGATGAGTCAGACTTGACGTACCGTCACACGCATCATGACTTTCCTTCAGGTCAGATAATTATTGCCACCATTATCAATCAATCAATCAGCCTATCGCCGTCCACTGCTGAACGTTGGCCTCCCTCAAAGAGCGCCAACCACGGTCCAACACTGCGTTTCCCCACGTGGCGACCACACCACTCCAGTACACGTACGTACGTGTCATCATCTTTCATCACTACGTTATGTTTTATGAAAATAACGAATCGTTATCCAGTGAGAAGCCAAACTCCAAAAGAAAATTGTCTGTTCACAAACTTAGATTTTTAAGGAAACCAGAAACAACGAATGAACCAGAAACACCCAGACTCAACACACTATTTCTAAAAAAAATCAGCAACAACAGCATTGCAGCATGCTAAACAGGTGGAAGAGCCACGTTTCGGAATGAATGGGCCGGCTCGACCGGAGTGATACCACGGCCTCACGGAAAGCCGGCGTGAAGCAGTGCTGTGCTGTGTTACGGTGCGAAAGTGAGGGTACTGGAGGCCCAATACGGGTTTAAACGGGTCGGGTTACGGGTCGGCAGCACACTTGTGACTCCACTAGTATCGCGGGTGTACATGGGCGGCGGCAATCACTTACCAATCAGGTGATCCATCTGCTCGCCTGCCACTTATCACATAAATAAAAGGTCGCCAAAAATATCCGAGCGTTTTTGCCCTCTTGGCTCTAAAGGTTGGTTTCTCTCAACGCATCAAAGACTCCCTATTTAGTATTTATTTACTGCGTCTTTTAATTAATTCTGAGGTTGAATATAAAAGTGTGCATGCTAACATGTCGCCGTACGAGGCTGGTGGCTTAATTTAAAGCCGTTCAGTAACGAATGAAAATATACCTGTCGCATACAGACAAAGGAGACACACATCGCGTGTGAAAGAGAGGGAAACTCCGATTCGTAATGTCTGTTTACATTAGGCCCTCTGGTTTCAGTGCAGCTCGCTCGGGCGGAAACGAGGGAGTCTGCCGGCACCCCTTGCTGGGGAATCTAGGTCCGAATAAGAGTACTTAGGTATCAACCCTTACGTCGCTACCTGTCTAATACTTAGCTATACTGCACTATAAAGCGAAGGCTGCGTAAGAGGTCCCGGTTTAGATCCCCGGGTCGGTCCAGAAATTTGTACTTAAGTTTTCGGTAAGAATTTTTTAGTGTCAGCCCGGAGTCTGGATGTTGGCGGTCTTGTACCCCCAGGCCTCGGAAAGCACGTTAAGCCGTTGGTTCTGCACCCAATCGATCTCTGGTCGTGTCACGATGTCCTATCGGAATATAAGGGTAAAGGAATAGAGATTGCACTTATGTTTGCAAAATATATTCTCGGAGGCAATAGACAACAGACAAGGATGCTCATAGGAGCGTTAACAGTACATTATGCAACGAACAAAATGCTGATGAAGATGAACATGACATCGAACAGCGACTGCAGAGCATGCAAGGAGTAGACGGAAACCATAGAACATCTTTTATGTGAATGCGACTCACTAGCCAGAGGCAGAATGTGTCTTCTAGGTAACGCTTATCCTAAACCAGGAGACTACAGGCACTTCAATCCGAAAGACATCGTGATGCTGATGAAACGAATCTTTCGTGAGTAAGAGCGCAACAGAAAGAGGAGGTACAAAAGATCCCTTAGGGTCGACGTGCCCCATGAAAAAGGACCCTAACAGATAAGATAAGATATGTTTGCGCACACACTTGAGCACTATAATATATCCTGCGTGCGTGGATGAACGTTAAGATTGGCCTCCGTAGCCGTAATCGGTTGGAGGATATGCGACGGAGTAATAGTAGCTCAATGGTTAAGAACGTGATCCTTAACGGGAGGTCGTACGTTCGCCTTTTACCTCAGCGGTAGGGTTGCCACCCGTACTGTATAATAAAGTATTGTACGTTATTTCAGGTGATATTGTGTGTGATGTTTCTATACTTTATGAGAAAAATAAAGTACGCCAAAATACTTTGATTCGCATGATTGCGTTAGAATTTTTAAAAATGTAGTCGTATTTATTTTCCTTAAATGAAATTGATTGATTCAAAGATGGTGATAAACATGTCGCTGAAAGTGCCGCATAACTTATTCTTTCGTTTTAATAATTTCTGAACGCAACAAACAGCAAAAAGTAATATAAAATATGTTTTTAAATATAATGATAAACAAAAATAATCGGTACTTTACTTTGATACTATGTACTTTTTTTCCTTACCGTTAGTAACGAACGTACATTATCAGCAAAAAAAAGGTGGCAACCCTACTCGGCGGTCTCAACAGCTTCTTTCTCTTTACACGCCGTTCAACAGGCAGCCTATCAGCAAGGCAAAGGACTTATATTGGATTGTTACTTACCTACTCTGTCCACTGGGACCGTGGGAGACCGTAGGGGACCGTTGTAACCGTGAGCCACGCTTCGGCATGAATGGGCCGGCTCGACCAGAATGATACCATCTCTCAGAAAATAGGCGTGAAACAGCACTGTTCTATGATTCGCTGCGTGAGTGAGTGTACCGAAGGCCCAATTTGGGGGAAAGGGGGTTCAAAGGTTAGCAGCGCACTTATGACTCCACTGGTGGCACGGGTGTGCAAGGGCGGCGGAAATCGCTTACTGTTCTCGCTTGTCTGCTCATGTGCTACCTTTAACATAAAAAAAAAATTTAATCTAGTTTTCATTGTCTGCCACCTAGCGCCGAAATTCTTACGACCGTCAATATGCCGTCAACATAACGTAAGATACCTTGGCTGAATTAATAAATTTCACGGTAGAATGAATCTAATGCAAAGTATGTATGAAGGTAGTGGGTAGACTCGCTCCTTTTTTTCTCAAACCAGTAAAAAATATTATGCGGTCATAAAGATGGCGCCAGCATCTTGCCGGGAGATGGCACAAAGCCCCAGTCGTGGACATAGCGACACGTACAGACAGAGCCGCAGACAATTGCTGAGACGCGACGGACATTCAGGACATATTATATACTGTCAGTGCCTAATGCGCCGAGAATTTAGTGACAATGAACTTTTGAAGAACTAACGGAGTTATGCCCAGCCCAAAGGCAGTGGGGTTATTTATTTTTATTTATTTGTTTATTTTATACACATTACAGATTACAATTATTGCGAATCCTAGACATACAATTAAAGGTTAAAATCTAGATTATAATCCAACAATATGTGTATTTTAGAAAGCAGTACGCAAAAGAAGAAACAAAAAAAAAAAAGAAAAGCTTTAATATAATTATAACTAGTGAAAAGAAAAAATAATGATCTTATAAGTATTCAGCAGGCATGCCGACCAGACCCAGAGCCGTAGCCAGGTCTATCGAGTGTGGGATGGAGGATATCAGTCACTTTTTTAATATAATTTCTAAACTTTGATTCAAAGACGTCAAGCATGGGATTTTCTTTTGCCGTCTCGTTGTACTGACGAGCCATTCTGACTAGGGGGCTGTAAAACGAAGTATTGTTTTTAAAAGTATGAAGAACAAAGAGATTCGTTTTATTAGATCTACGACCACTGTGTTTCGTGTTCAAGGACATTTCATAAAGTAAATCAGGAGTATCTATGATTGAATGTAAAATCTTGTATAAATATATAAAATCAAAATATTTTTAGCATACCCTTATATCCTACGACGTAAATGTCAGTGTCGCCAACATTATTTTTTACGACCTCATTGTCAAATGCCAACCTTCCTTGATTCTCACTACTTAACTGGCTCGATTGCATTTTCGACAGCATCCTGCAGCCCTCGTATTATGTGGAACTGCTCTGGCGAGAACTTCTCCTGGCGAAAATTCGGTCATACCCATACACATTAAACCTGCCTCACTTCACGATATTCTCAACCTGTTATTGATAACCCAAGTATTATAAAAACTCGACTGCCTCGGAGGCGCAGTGGTTTGTGGATCGCAGTTTAAAGCGACGGCTGCGCTTGGGGTCCCGGGTCGGGCCAAAATTTGTACCTGAGTGTTTCTGTTAAAAAATTGTTAGTGTCAGCCCGGAGTCTGGAAGTTGGCGGTCTTGTACCCCCGTGCCTCGGAAAGCACATTAAGTCGTTGTTCCTGCACCTGATTCCTCTTCGGTCGTGTAACAGTGGTGTCCCATTGAAATATGAGATAGGGAATAGAGAGTGCACTTGTATTTGCGCAAAAACTTGCACTATAATATGTCCTTTGTCGATGGCCGATCTCTGAGATTGACCGCCATGATCGATACATCGGTTTGGAGGACATTACTATCTATAAAAAGATAATACGATTTTTGAAGGAAAAGTAAAGCAAAAAGAAAGATCCACTCTATCAGGTAACTTTTTTATTTATGATAGGATACGGCTTCATACTGAATCCTAGAGTTCAAAAGTAGCCTATTCATTTTGGCTTTAAAGAAATAGAGTTTGTAGTCATTGGGAAAACAGGCGCATATAGGGTGTTCTACTCCCTGGCTGGCAGTGCGCATCATGAAAGAAAAGGAAAAGCTCTTTGTACGCAACCGAGAAATATTCATCAGAAGGGATGATATACCGTAATCACCAGCCCTCTCGATTGAAGAAAGAGGGTGGCGAAATAAGTTCATGCAGCTCAGCAGCACACTCTAAGAAGTTCATCCTGTAAAAAACCAATATGCAAGTTATTTTGTGTCGATGGGCTAGACTGTGAATTATTACTTGACTGTACAATAAGAGTTAAGATTACAACCTGTAGAGCCAAAAGAGTTTCGCCAAAACCACTGTCTATGAGATTTGGAGGAGGCTCCACGTCGTACCGTGATGACATTGGAAGCAAAGCGACGCGTCGTCGAGGCCAGCTCTAATGTACTTAGCGAAGCCCCGCGCCAGGCGTTAAGCCCATCCGCGCACCAGTCGCGTGATACAGCGCTGAGTGGGCAAACAGGCGGGTTTCAGGCTATTTTCAGAGGGATATCGAAATATGCAATGACTATTTCTAAAAACTTGCAAATAAACTTCGGGGGGCAGGCTCCAGCATAAACAGGCCGGTTCTTCCGGAAAGATGCCACGGCCTCATAGAAAAAGTGAATGAGATTACAGGAGGCACAATCCGGTGGGAAAGCGAGTTAACTTGCGATTCCACTGGTATCGCGAGTGTTCATGGCAATGCTTACTATCAGATGATACGTCTGCTCGTCTGTTAATTATTGCGTAGAATCTCTCACTTAGTAATTATGGCGCGACTTACAAGGGGATGATGTACCTACTTATCGTCAAAGAGACAAATCTGTTGTAATTACAACGTGGCCTCTCCTCTAGCTTACCATCAGGCTGAAGAGAGCCAAAACAAAGCAAATTATGAGGTGCACCGAAGCAGACCCAGTCCCCAAAGGTGGCATATGTTCACAAGTAGGTAAGGTAAGTGAGTATAATGTATGTGTCAGCTATCATTTCTCTCATACCGCCACCTTATAACTTTCTTAAATACATGGTGTATTATGAATTTTTACATGCTTTAAACTTTTAACATAATAATAATAATAATTCATATATATTCTAGTAATTTTAATCTCATTTACATTTTCGATTACAAACTAAATTACAAATATTTAAACTAATACAATTAAATAAAATAAAAATCATTAGACACATTACATTAGATTAAATTACATTATCTACATTAAAAATTACCAAATTAAAACAATGTCACATCCAATTACGATTTCGATCATTAGTGTGTCTGTATTCAATGTGCAGTTTGCAGCAATGGGTTTATACGGACAATCATACCTCCGCCCTGTTGGTCTAGTGGTGTAAGTACCGGGCCGTGATCTAGGGGTCTTGGGTTCGATTACCGAGCAAAAAGTGTTTCGAATTTTTCGAACATAGCTCGGGTTTGTGATCACCAATCCGCATCTGGCAAGCGTGGTGATCAAGCTTAATCCCATCATAGTAGCGATGACCTGATTTCTATGATGGAGGCCTTTGCCCTGCAGTGGGACAGTTATAGGCTGATACTTTACTTTTTATAGCTTTCCACAATCGCAGCCAGCATGCTGTTAGGGCTCCCCCGCACGCGTCGTACCAGCGAGGCGGCTCGCTTTCGCATTGTAGCGTAGAAACAGTCAACGTGCGCTTCCGCGAACATTGTTGACGCAGGCACGACTCCGCAGTCCGCTCGTGACCACGGCTGCTGTAACGTAGCCGAAACGTCGAGTAAAATATGTGAGTACACAATGATGTATCACATAATAAATATCGTGTTAATTCCCGTCTTGATAAATTATAGTTACAATGCAACGCGAAAATTTAAAAAACTATTGTTGACGCACTTCAAACTTTAACGTATTCTATCATCAACTGTCCTGAACAAAACTTGTTCGACGACTTTTCGAAATTCTTTGAATTTTTTTTCGAATCTCTACGAAATGACCAAGTCACTTGACCGACTATCATGTATGAAAACTCCATTTTTTTACGCGAATTTCCAAAAGCCATAGAACAAATGTTGATCAGAATGGTTGGTAGAACACGTGGTTAAGGGGATGTAAATGTTCACAGATACACCCTGTTTAGACCAAGCTTCAAGTCGACTGACTTCTTTGACTTATTTACTACGACGTAACCTTTACTCGTCGTTCCTTAATTTACACGAGAACCGATTATTTAGTCATACCATTATCTTCATTAACCTTCAAAACGCTCCAGTGCATACGTCAGCCTACATTATCATCGGGGTAGTTCGTACCAGTCAAGTATCAAATAGTGACGAGAAAAGATCAAAATCACTCCAATTATTTTCTATGGAATATTATTGAGTAGTGCGTGGGAGAGCTTAATCGATGTGAATAGGCCGACTGAACCAGACACCGGGATGATACCACGGCCTCACAGAATTCAATGAAACAGCGCCGAAACAGCGCAGTTACCGGGGACATAATTGTTTTTTTTTCTATGTACACAGTATATTAGCTCTCCTTAGCCTGATGGTAAGCAAGAGAAGAACCCACGTTGCAATTACAACGGAAGCGATGTCAAGGCATCACCTCCGTTGGGACTGCCATAATGTCCCGCGAGATGCTTCTTCACACATCGTTAGAAGGAATCCATATTGTAGGGATATTCGGGGTAAAAAGAAAAAGGTTGGCAGTAAACTTGTGACTAAATTGGTGTCGCAGATGTCCATGGGCGGCGGCAATCCCTTCCCATCAGGAGATCAGTTAGTTCGCCTGCCACCTATCACATAAAATATACTTACATTGGTATCTATTAGGTAGATACAAAGGATACCAGCGCGGTAGATGATATGTGTATTTTGAAATTCATAAGTGTTCTGTATGGACCTAAATTGAATAAAGGTTGTTTGATCTTTATCTTTACCTATTGCGTGTTCATCATCATCATCATCATCATCAGCCCATTTAAGTCCCCACTGCTGGGGCACGGGCCTCCCTCAATCACATGAGGGGTAATTGTCATACTCACCACGCTTGGCAGACGGGTTGGCCAGGATTTTGATATAAATGCAGAGTTTTCCTTCTCTGGGTGCTGGTGATCATGCCAGCAGCTTTACCTTTGTCGCCTTTTACGACACCTCGGTAAGAATGAGGGTGGCCTATTCTACTCTGCCGGGGACCACACGGCTTGCGTGCGTGTTGTGTGGGACAATCATTTCCTAAGTATAAACTCGAAAGCGAATAAAAGTCACCGGCAAAATTTCCGAAGTCACTCTTAAAAGTCTAGTCGAGTCACATCACAAGTATCAAAGCGATTAGATCCAGACAGATTACACCACTCAGTAGGGAGAGGGTGAAAGGGATTGAGTGATTGCACAACCCCTTTCAACGGAAAAACCAGCCCAACCACACCCCGATAAGGTTCAAAGTGAAGTAGTGCGGGCTCGTGATAGATTTGTGGAATAAAACAACATGAGGTCAACGAACTTGATGGAAGGCTTAATAACGGACTAATCAAGGGGTGGACTTGACTTTTGCAATGGCTACACTGCAATGTATTGTTGTTGTCTTTGAATGCAGGTAATGCACCGTTATTTTTACACCGTTTTAATGCCAAAGCCCACTTATAGGTATCATGATTAAAGCCCCTTTTCATGTAAGATCAACATAAGGGAAAATCAGATATTCCATGTAAAAATATAAATATTTCACAACATCACATAAATTGATCTGCCTCCGATATAGGTAGCTCAAGCACCAACACCGTAACCTCCTAGCTGTTACAGATATCAGCATCAACAGCGGAATTACATATTTACACATATAGTACTTTTCATTTCAAATACATACTTATAAAACATAGAAAACACCCAATACAAACATACATGTTCATAGATACAAATGTTTGTACTGTGCGGGGGTTGAACCCACAACCCTTGCACCAGAGGCAGCGTTCACTACCACTGATCCAAACGGGTCAATAGAATTTGCACTTCTGCAATAATGCATAGAAGAGCTGTTTTTTTCTTTATCTATGATACAACTAGGCTTGCCAGACCGCCGGGAAATCCGGGATTGTCCCGGAATCTTGTCTCTTGTCCCGTGTCCAGTAAATAGCGCTTATTGTCCCGGATTCCGAAAAGTTATTATTTTTTAAAGAAAATATACTGACCGCTGCCTGACTCTTTCTTTCATGTTTAAAATGTTTGATGATAGCGTCTTATTATTACTCTTTTTTTTTCTTCAGTTTATTATTATTTAATTTGTTATTTAGTTTCCATTGTCTACGAAAGTTTTAATTTGCTAATTTAAAAGTACTCAAATCTATAATAGTTTAACGTGTGGTTTACTAGCACAGTGCTTCATCTTACAATTATAACTGGCGGTAAGTACCTTCTAATTACATACCTACTTCTAATAAAAGTAGGTATTTGAAAATAAATTACTTTTAAATGAATCCTTTGAAAAAATATATAGTTTCGATTATAGCCACGACCCGACATTTTTCTATTGTTTTTCTAGAACTGTCCCGGATTTGATAAGTTACTATCTGGCAACCCTAGATACAACTATAAACGCCCTGTTGGTCAAGTGGGCAGTGATCTCGGGGCCTGGGTTCGATTCCGGGTCGAGCTAAAAGTATGTTTCGATTTTATCAAACATAGCTCGGATTTGTGATCACCAATCCGTATTAGGCAAGCGTGGTGATTAAGCCTAATCCCATCATAGTAGCGATAACTTGATTTCTATTAAGGAGGTATTTGCCCTGCATCAGTGGGGCAGTATATAGGCTGATACTTTACTTTGTTTTATAATTATGGCCATGGTTTTTATAAATCTACTAAATAGATGAATGTTTTACATCGCAAACTTTGACTGCATTCTTTAAGTTTTTTTTACCTTTGTATGATATGCGCATTAAAAGTAATACATAAAATAGTATGTGCCTTGACAATATAATGTTTTTATTTATATTGAGATTATCGTAGCACCTCGTAGCTCGTAGTCATAGCGGTCATAGCAAAGCGTAGATATCTGTAAGGCGAAAACAATACACTATCTTATAAATAATAATAAATATTTCACAACATCACATACATTGATCTGACTCCGAAATAAATAGATAGATAGATAGATATTCTTTATTGCACAAAAATAAAATACAAGCATGATACAACAGCAACAGACAGTATAATAAGGCGGTCTTATCGCTTGTAGCGATTTCTTCCAGACAACCTTTGGGTAGAGGAAAGAAATATCGTATTCGTAATAAGGGAAGACAGTGCAAAGTAATTTAACAAATTAAATTGAGAATGGCAGAAATATACATTATTTTATATATTAATATTATTACAGCTAGAGATAGGTAGCTCAATACATGTAAATATATACTTATAATACATAGAAAACACCCAGACCAATACAAACAGACATGTTCATGCACACAAATGTTTGTACTGTGCGGGCATCGAACCCGCAACCCTGGACCAAATGCAGCGTTCACTACCACTGTTCCAAATGGGTCGTCAAAATCATATATAGATAGATACTATTTATTGCACAAAATTTTACAGAACTTATTGCTATGGTCACTGGTAAATACAATCTCGGCGGTCTTATCGCTAGATCTCTTCTAGACAACCGTAGGGTAAATGAAAAGTACCTACAACGAGTGGAAACGGGGTAAGACAATGCAAATCTGGGATCAGAATTTCTACTGGGATGACGTAAGAATATAAAATTATATTAATAAATGTATATACTAGTTACTATAAATCATAATTAAATAAATAATCAAACATATAGTTTACACATTCCGACGCTCTCGCTTTCTTCCGTGACTTAGCTAAGCTTCTAGTCGAAGTCACGGGAGAGCCAAAAGCTGGCAGCTACCTCGCCCAGCGAATTTCTATCGCGATCCAGCGGGGTAATGCTGCCTGCATTTTGGGGACACTGCCACGGGGACCTACTTTGTTTTAACTTTCCTTTTTATATACTTTTAGTTTAATTTTATTTCTTAGTTATTGTCTTACTTTTCTTGTGTTTATGTTTACACATTTGAATTTTGAAATTTCATTGACCGGGGGAGAGCCATGCTTTGGCATGAATGGGCCGACTCGACCAGAGTTATAACACCGCATCACAGAATACCAGGGTGAAGCAGCTCTGTGTTTCGCTGCGTGAGTGAGGGTACTGGAGGCCCAATCCGGGGGAAAGGGTGGTTTAAAGGTTGGCAACGACTCCACTAGTGGCGGCGGCAATTACTTACCATCAGGTGATCCGTCTGCTTATTTGCCACCTATCACATAAAAAAAACACTTTCAGAACTAAATACACGTGAGTATTTAAATAGGATTTAATCAGATAGACAGACGCTTTACCAAAAGCCGGGTGGAGAGACAAGGAGAGCACAGGTTTTAGGAAGAATGGAAGTGTGATTTGAGTTGAGGCTCTATCTTCTCTTCTTCTTCGGGTGCCTCTTCAGTTTTGAAGGTTGGCCGCCAGTTTCTTGAACAATCTTTTTCTTTTGCGGGACGGAAACTTCTTCCACGCTGGTGATCCCAATCCACTCGCCGTATGTTTCGCAACCATAATTTTTTCCTACGACCAGGACGTCGTCCCCTGAAATTTTCCCATCATTATGAATTGGAGTAAACAGAAAATATATCGCGCTTCTGCTACTACGGATGTGGAAACTGTTTTCCCCTATTGCCATACTTTCGAGTACCCGACATTGAAGTTAGAGATTTGTAAAGACAAATGTACTTATCATCATCAGCCCATTTAAGTCCCCACTGCTGGGGTACGGGCCTCCCTCAATCACATGAGGGGTAATTGCCATACTCACCACGCTTGGCAGACGGGTTGGCGAGGGTTTTGAAATGCAGAGTTTTCCTTCTCTGGGTGCTAATGATCATGCCAGCAGCTTTACCTTAGTCGCCTTTTACGACACCTCGGTAAGAGTGAGGGTGGCCTATTCTACCAGATACCAGAATGAATACATTTAATTTACTATCTACGTACATCTATTAAAATTTCATTTCTTGGGCTACTTATATCTACACCGTTATTTTAGCGAAAAACAAAATCAGCTGTTCCATACAAATTAGAATATCCACCCGGCAATAATGTATGGAACAGCTGACTTTTTTTCGCTTATTTTGTTGAGCTAACATGCTAAATGGACTTTATTCACGATACCTATTTTGACGGGAGGTAAACGATAAAAAATAACGGTGTATAGGTTTACCCACAGATCAATTTAATCGTACCTATGATACGAATAATGATATGAATGATCTCTGGATTTAACATTAGCGTATTTTATTAGAAGTATGTTTATTGTCTGGTATATTGACTGACCGGATGGCGCAATTGGTAGTGACCCTGTCTCTTACGCCAAAGGTCGTGGGTTCGATCCCCACCCTGGACAAACATTCGTGCGATGAACACTTGTGTTTGTGCAGTGTCTGGGTGTAATTATATGTATTTAAGTATATATTTGTGTTCCTCTGTTGTCTGATATCTGTAACACAAGTGCTTAAACTACATAGTATTGAATCAGGTCAACGTATGAGATGTTGTGAGAATTATATATTTAATATTTATTGTATGTGTATCATCTGGATGGGTGGGGCGGTCCACCTTCGTGCGCTTAACACGACATTTTCTGCCACGCCCCTCATTATTTAATCAACTTCCCGCAGCGGTATTTCTAAATCGGTACGACATTGAAATCTTCAATAAACGAGTCTATTCTATCTCCGGTATTAACTCAAACAACTCTTCGGATCACTCACCATGGTAGAGGCGGTAAAAGACACCCACAGAGAGGTGTAAGCGATCAGTGAGATTCTCGTCGTAGACTATTCGAGTTGCACGACGTTGAACGCGGTTGACAGGGAGGAGCTGATATTGCGGTGCTCCGGCCTAGAGATGGAAGCAGTACTCCATGTGAGATCGAACTTGTGCCTTATAGAGCTGAAGGCGGTAGGTTGGCACTTTGATCCTAAATGCACGGTATAGGCCTCCTGTGCTCGGCACTCCCCCACGGTTCTGTGCCAGCCTTATCCAACTGGATAGGAACTCCTACCCACCGCTCTGTCTATGTCGTCAACCCATCTGTTTCATGGGCGTCCTCTTTTTCGTTTCCCTTGCTTTAGCCACCAGTGCGTTACGGATTGGCTCCACCGTAACCTCGATGAGCCAAGTGCCCTGCCCACTGCCATTTGAGTGACATTATCCAATATCCACCACCTTGATTCGTAGTCTTATCTCTGTATTAGGAATGCGGTCTTGGACCTTTTTTACGTATTTAAATTATGGTGTCGAAATCCCATGACATCAAAAAACATCCGTGTTTTAGCTTTCGCTGGGTAAATAGTTAGTAGGATTAAAATGAAAACAAATCAATATTTATTCATTGTTTTATTTGTTTCGTAATTATACTGGCAGTCGCATTTCATCGTAATACCAAATACCAACAATTTCATTCATTTGCACGTACCTACTTTCGTAGCTATATAACATTTCATATACATCATCCGCAATAGTAAGAGAGTCGATTTGACGTGTACTTTTGATTTAAAATATTAAATGCTTTGGAACTACATTAGCCACTCATACAAAGATTAAACACTAATTTTATAACAAGGATAATACGAGATTTTGGACATAAAATACAAATTTAGCAACGTTTATAAAAATACATTTGAAAGATTTGACTTTAAACATTGAATACATTTTTGAATAATTTGAGTTTTATTAATATTTAAAGGTTAGCTTTTATATGGTAAACTATTAACTGTGACCAAAATGTCATCATAAAATTGTCTACCTTTTTTTTATAAAGACATTGAATTTTAATGAAATACAATAATATCATAAGTATCTACAATTAGGTACTTTATCTCAAATTTAAAGACGAAAAAACAAAGTCGCATTAATTTGAGACTGCATAACAATGATACTCTTAGCAATACCTTAGAGAAGAAAATTATTGACTAAATTTTCTTCTTTTATAATGGCACTTGCTTTCCTTATTACAAACGTAAATTAAAATACTAAGCACCTATTGTAGTGTGCGTCAAACGCCTTAAAAATAATAATATTTACAAAAACCCATTGCCACGTTTTTAATAACATCAACATATCAACACATCCATTCCATTAAAAATTTGGGTTTATTTTTTTGTATTTTGTATGGATTTTATGTTTTTTTTATTTTTTGTCGGTTTGTGGCAAGGATTGCGTTTTGAACGCGTTTCAGTCGCGCCATAAAACTAATCTTATCTTATTTTGTCTAGGCCATAATAACTTCCAGCAGTCTTCGGGACAAAAATGTACTAAATACCTAATAGATATTTTTGGGACTATTTACGCCATTAATTATAGGTATATTTTATATCGTGGGTACTTTTTTGTTGATATTTCGGCAGTAGTTACAACTTGTGCACTTATGACACGGCCAAAAAGTCTAGAACTAACAAGTACTTATAAAAATGTAGTGCGTTTAGTCCCGGTAATATCTATTATATGTATAAAGCAACGTGAAACTCTATAAAGGTTATACTATCTCGGCCTTATATTACCAAAACAAATGCTTTCTGTGTTCATTGGCAGCCATTTAATCGTGTACGCGATAAGAAATCATACATTAACATATCTTAATTTGTATTTTTAAATGAAACTGTACATTGAGTGCTAATTTAGAAATTTAACTTTGTATGTAAATCGAACAATGAATTCCTTGACAATTTAATTAACTGATTTGTGACTATTTTTTACAGCAACCGTACACGAAAAAAAACACACAATTAGCACAAATTTTGCATTCGTTTACAGAAAAATACATGAGTAACAAATCTAATCAGAAAAACATCGGGTCATGAAAGACCTTTACATGGACAGAATAATGAGATGCAAAAAAAAATTCTATGATAACCCCAGAGGACCGGCAGAGGAACAGAGGAATGTCAAACTGATCACATCAACATATGGTTTCAGTGTTCATAATTTACTCTCATCTCTTTGTCTCTAACACTTTGAATAATAGCCTTATGGTGTATGTAAAGAAAGCATACCATGGCCGACAAGGGCGGGTCGACGCCGATGTGTATCGCTGGAAATACGTCGAGACTGATCTGCGAGAACTTCAGGTCTTCAGGACCAGCAAAAAATAGTGAAGTATCGACCAAAGTTATGATCTCTTGTTTCGGAGTCTAAGACTCGGTCGGACTCTACCCCTTCTGCCAGGAGCCGGCGGTGGTAGCACGGCCAGACCACTGTATGATGTTTTACGTGAATAAAATGACTCCTCTTATAGTTTTCAACCCAACCCTTTTGAATACCGCAGAGTAAAATAAAGATATTTTTTTTATAGAAAGGCCAATCAGGATGACCTCACTCCGCCTGATGGTAAGCGGCCGTAAAATCCAAATATGATGTTGACAGGCACAAAAGAACTAACAAAGTACCCATCGTGTCTGCCATCCTCACCCTAATGGGTTGCTGAGATGCTAGACTTAGGTTATCACTTGGAATTTTTAAGCTAGTATTCTGTGTACCACTTCTCAGGGACTCGATGCTTTCTGTACAGATCCATCCCTCACACTAACCTAAAATTAAGTACCTAAACTAATCTAGAGATCCATACTGAACGTCTCCTGCGACTCGTCGAAGGAGATAGAATTCGAGCGCGTAGTTCTTCGCTGATGAAGACGTGTCCCTCACAGGGACAGAGCCTGGGTTCTTCAACAGTGCCGCTGGCAGCGAACACTTCGGTGGGGTCTGTGAGATTGGAGACTGACGTAGAGACATCATGAACGACCGTTCGTAGACGATTCTGGTGCCTGGAAAGAGGAGAAGTGATTGGTTAGGATTGGCAAATTATACAAATACATTAGAGTCTTTTTTTTATGCTCGTGTCTTGTCACCGACAAATAACATTTGGCAGGCAGGTATAATCACCGCCACCCAGGGACATCCGCTACACCAATGCGGTTACAGGTGAAATGCCTCATCGTCAAAGATTTCGTACTATTTTGAAAATACTGCTGGGGGAAGACTATTTACTTATGGTCCTAGAATGTAAAGCAGTTGTCGTAATTAAATATGTTTACTGATATTAAGAAGTTCACTATTCGATTTTTTTTAATTCTGACAATTTTGTCTCAATAATTTTAATAAAAAACTTTAGTATTATTTAGGATCATACTATGCTACTCGAGATGAGTTTTTGTTGCTAATTCAAATACAAATACAAATAGTTTTTATTTTCACTAAACATGTGGGTTATTGGGCATTACAGTAGGTCCCACACTAGGAAAAGTCCTGTATCGTGGGCACCCGGTATAAATAACAAAACCAGGAGAGCGACAGATTACATTTAAAACAAAGATAACATCATCAACTATTTGAAACTGTGCTAACACTAAGTAATTTATTTAACAAAAGTAATTTAGTTAAAAAGGTTAAAAAAGGTTTAAAAAAAAAAAGAAAGGTATAAATATATTGTAATATAATATGCTTGCTGTCTGTGAAGTGTGCGAGCGAGATGATAAGAAACTAAACCTAAAATTTATGTGACGTATGATTGTGTGTGTGTGTGTGTATGTGATTATGTGAACTATGTTTGTAAGTTTCATTTATTTATTAATTAATTAATTATTTTATTTTAATTGCCTTAGTAGGTCTTCAGTCTGTTGGTAGGTTCGGGACAATAGAAAAGTGGAGATCGAAGATTTGGCTTGCCTTACAGTGAGGACCTTTAGATAGCATCATTATAATGATGGAAGAAGTCTTTCGTTCCATTATTTTTTTCTCATTCTAATAGAAAAAATCTGGAAAAAGACTGCTTTTCTGCAGAAGACCAAATTCTTTTTTCTCTTGCAAGAATGCATTTGCGAAACCTAGACACCTATTACAAAAATATCATTTTAAATAAGGGCGAAAATTTTAGGTAAGTTGAACAATGGCAGAGTGCCCGGTTTCGCCACGGGTGCGAACAGCTCACTGTGGCCACGGTTAAATGTGGCGATTGAGATCAGTGACCTACATTCTTCGCGCCTCATCGCACTCGACAATACTCGTAAACATTACTGACAATTAATCGCAACAATTACCGACTTACCCAACGAGATGATAACAAAATCATTAGCGTAGACAAGGAAAGAAATATTGTAACTAGTGAGCCTATACCAGTGGAGTAAGGCTCGGAATCCTATGGTGTCGGCTTTGCTAGCCTGATTAGAGATTAAACAAGTGAAATGAGGCCGAAAGTCGTTTAACTCAGATACTCCGACACTCTCAGGGTAACCAAGAATTTCTTGGTACCTACGAGTATATAGGTATACTTTACTGTGCGTAGGTACTGACGACAACATTTAAACTTTAATTAAGAAATAAACACGAGTTCGCCGTGTGGTCCCCGGCAGAGTAGAATGAACACCCTCACTCTTACCGAGGTGTCGTAAAGGCGATTGGCATGATCATCAGCACCCAGAGAAGGAAAACTCTGCATTTATATCAAAACCCTCGCCAACCCGTCTGCCAAGCGTGGTGAGTAGGGCAATTACCCCTCATGTGATGGAGGGAGGCCTGTGCCCCAGCAGTGGGGATTTAAATGGGCTGATGATGATGATGATGAGATAGAGTACATAGGATTTATGTAATCTGTTCCTGAACAAGTGAAATATTAGGTATATTTCGTCATTTTTCCAACTTAACATTAATTTATGTATATTATAATTTTAATGCTACTGTAAAGACTACCCTTGACTACTCAAATTCTACTTCCAAGAGCATGTCAAATCTCATTTATCCCTTTCTTAGTCAACTTTGACGCAGAAAATATAATTAAAACGGTTGTACCTACCCGAATAACTATCTAATGTTTATGTGACTATTTATAAGGGAAATAAAGTACAGGTGTATTCAAAAACCTTGACAAGAACCCCTCCCTACATTTTTATTTACAAACATGATTGGATTAAAACCACCAGCAACATCAACAGGAAACTCTCTAACAAAACTAATATGTTGTTATACTTTGTAAACAATTAATTTATGAGCGATTGTTAGCAAAACAACGGACTATGGTTACGCAATAGCCCGTCCACGTGTAGAGAATATGATCTGCGAAATGGGCAATATCTCGCGGTCTACAACAAGTCAACGTCAACAAAAAAGGGCCCTTCCTTTTACCGCGAGGTGTCACAGCGCATCGATGTTTGTGGAAAAGGCAATATAGCTAATCTAGCGATGACCTATCAAGTACAATTGAATAAAAGAGAGGTTAAGTGCGGAAAAGTCCTTTCCTAAGCGGCATTCTTTTTTATGTCAGATTCTTTCTTATCGATACATTTTGGAGAGTGCGCCACGGAACTGTACAATGCCATTGGAGCATCTCCGTTCTTCCACTACTCCACCAGGCAGACCCTCAATCGACACCGGTACATGGTAGAAATACCAAAAGTCTGGTCTACGAAGGTCGAGGGAGTCGTAGACTACGTGCGAAAGAAGTCCAACTGGACGCTGAGGGCGAACGATTGGAGTCTCGCCACAAAGTGAACTATAGCTCATTTGCGGTGAGAATAGTGACCCATTCCCTGGCGACATTTATTAGGGAGGACTTCTGGCCGCAGGCAGTCGTCTTTCGAAAGTTTTGAGGACGGCTACCAGCTGACTCTACGCGCCGCACGTAGTAATTAAAAAAAAAATGCGTTTTTTATTTTATTATGTTAGACTGTAAGGTATTTATTACCACCCTCCCCTCTTCTATCTAATGTTCTTTACCTGAAGGTTGTCTGGTAGAGATCGCTCCCAGGGATAAGACCGCCTACATTGTACATTGTATATCTGTATACCTAGCTTTTTAAGTTTTGTATGTTGTGCAATAAAGAGTATCTATCTATCTATCTACTTATATCTATTATATGGGCCAATGAAATATTTTTGAATGTATCTTGTTGCCTGAAATAAACGAATTATTATATTACATTATATCATTTTAACAACAATAATGTTTTATTCCTATCGCTGCCTGGCATTTCGTTTCTCAGTTTCAATTTGGATATCTTATCGAGGACGCAAGAATCGAACCTTTATCACCCGAGAGTGGACACGTGTCGCGCTTCGTGTGTCTCCGCATCGATCCATCCGATACACATGGTAATCCTACTCGTACCTCTGTTATGACACAAAAGATGCATCCAAACGCACAGTAACAGATGCAAATTTCTGCTTTGTCGATAAAGTTTATTTTTCTGAACTGAGAACCCACAGCAGCACTCCTTTGACGATAGGATGACTGGTTATGTCCGTGTCCGATTCTCAGTTGCGTCCAAAGCTGTCGCTCTGGAGCCCGAGGTACGCTTGCACCATGTTTCATGTAATAAGTGGCCGACGAGCAGACGGATCACCTGATGGAAAGCGGTTGCCGCCGCCCAATGACACTCGCGACACCAGTAGAGTCACAAGTGCGCTGCCAGCCTTAAAACCCCCTTCCCCCGGATTGGGCCTCCGGTACCCTCACTCACGCAGCGAAAGCACAATGCTGCTTCACGCCGTGTCACCATGATTCTTGATTTGAGAAGTCTGGTAATAACAATGAAGCGACTGCCGTCTGACCTTCGCCACCCTTTTGACAGACTTTTCAGAAGCTATCTGAAACGTGCCGGTTTCGTCACGATGTTTTCCCTCACCGCCGAGCTAATGGTAGAAAAACGCACATAGATTTGAAAAATCCAGAGGCGCATGCTCGGATTCGAACCACGACACCCGCTTGGAAGGCGCGTTCTTATCCACTGAGCTACCATCACTCACATTTGCTTCATTCGGAATCATCATCCATTAAATAAATAAAGTAAATATTTCACAACATGACATACATTGATCTGACTCCGAGATAGGTAGCGCAAGCACCTGTGTTACGGATATCAGAATCAACCGTGGGATTACAAATACATACATTTACTACTTTTCTTTTGTAAATAAATACTTATAATACATAGAAAATACCCAGAACAATACAAACAGACATGTTCATGCACACAAATGTTTGTACTGTGCGGGGATCGAACCCGCAACCCTTGGACCAAAGGCAGCGTTCACTACCACTGTTCCAAACGGGTCGTCAAATTATTTCTATTTTCGTTATTTCTATACCTACTTGGAACGTTTTTTGTGATAACATTTGTCCTTGATTTTTTTTAAATACATCCACAGGCTATAAAGAACAATGACTGACATAATGTTTTGACTAGATTTACTTTAGACTTTACACCTACAAATAACAGTAACAGACGACTATTTTAAATAAATACCTACTATCGAACTAAAACCAATGTAGTTATTTACCGACGCCAACAACAACGTGACAAGATTTTTTTCTTTACAAAGACTTTCCTTGTTTTTTAAAAAGACAACCTCTGTTTCAGAAACTTTCCTCCTTATTACAAATCGCGAATTAAGGATAATTTTTATTCTCTGGAAGATTTTTATAAAAGCAATAGTTTTAAGCTAGATTTGTGAGTACAAGAATTATTAAGTAACGCAGTACAAGAATTAGTAAGGAACAACACAAATAGCTTAACATTATATAAATATAATGTTATTTGTGTTGTTTCTAGTCTTTAGTTTATTTAAATGTTTTTATTTTTCGTAGCTATAAGTACCAAATTTTAATATTTGCATGCCAAGTTTGGCAAAATATGCGAACAAATCTAACAATGTTAACAACAAATGTAACCATATTTTACGCAAATAAAAATATTCTATTCTATTCTATTCTCTCCCGGAACAAAACTCGTGCCAGCCCTTTTTAACATTGCGTGTTGGAATGGGATGACAGGAGCTTTAGTACGATAATAACTTTCGACATGTATATTAATTTGTTTTTTTTTGCTGCCAATAAATGAGCCACTAAAAAGCTTGAAAAAAAAACGGCCTTAAAAAATCACGAACTAACATGTGTAAAATAATATTTTTAACACTTACCTATACCTACACTTCAAATAACATTTTATAACTGTAGGTACTCTCCGAAGTGGGCGCCTTATCCCTGTTGAATAATTGAACAAGATAGTAGGTATTGGGCGCCGACTTCCCTAACACCTTTTCTCGAGTGTACTGTTACATAATGTATATTTGAAGTGTATAAAGTGTTAAAAATATTATTTCACACATTTTAGTTCGTGGTTTTTGAAGGCGGTTATTTATAAACGTTTCTGCGACTGGGTGCTAAGTTGAACTGTTGATACTTAGGATTACAAGTTACTAGGTATATTATCTTGTAGTAACTTTGCTAGATCTACAGACCTCATGTACATCGTTGAATTTATCTTGATCTTGGGACAGCCACGCTTTGGCATGAATGGGCCGGCTTGACCGAAGTGATACCACGGCCTCAAAAAAAAACCGGCGTGAAGCAGCACTTTGCGTAAGTGAGCGTCCTGGAAGCCCAATCCAGGGGAAAGGGGGGTTTAAAGATTGACAGCACACTTGTGACTCCACTGATGTCGCAGGTGTCCATGGGCGGCGACAATCGGTCACCATCAGGTAATCCATCTGCTCGTCTACCTATCACAAAAAAACAACCAAAACTCCACCAATTTTAAATCTGCCACGTGGCCGCGTGGACCAATTGATACCAAGTCAGTTCAATTGATCGAATCTAATAAAGCAGATAACTTTGACCTTGCTCTACACATCCCCAAATGTCAAACTGTAGTCGTATTTTTGTCTCATTTATTGCTATTTATTATTCCGGCCATGTGGTAATGACATAACCTGCGCCGGCGCGGCTGTGTTTACACAAGATAGCGGCTGGCTGAGCGATTATGAACCTTAATTTGTCTTTTGGCCATATGTCGGGTCACGTTTATGTTCCGATGTTGTTGATACAGAGGTTTGCTCATGCTATCATACTTATTCTTATCACTACACTTATAATATGTAATACTTAAAAATGGGCAAATTATCATTACGCTCGTGTCACGTCGACATTTTAACATTATTTATCCTTATAATTTAAATCTATAGCACCGTCATATCATATCATTGGATTATAAAAAAGTAACTTCTATTTTGTTTATTAAAAAATATTAATCACTTAAATTAATCTGTATTTATTATAGAAGATAAATTTTGTGAAAATCATAAAATTTGTAACCTTGTTTGCGAATATATTAAAAATCAAATTCTCAATTTAATTAGTCTAGGTACCTAGACTCTATACTTCTATTCTACTCCATTTTTTGCCTGTGTATTCTGGTTTTATTTTGAGCAATAAAGAATATATTCTATGTTTGAGATGGTACTAAATCTAAAACTCCGTTGTTTTCCGGTTGCGTCTTAAGCCGGTGCTTTGAAACCCGGAACCGCTTTCCGGTTACAACTGCTAAACTAATTCCTAAATCCTTAAACATAATCCAACAGTGTTAAACTAAGCCTGTAGTCGTAAAAGGTCGTTGTAACATCTAAATATAAACGCTACTCGTTTAGTGGACACGTATAACCTCAGTACACGAGGTTAGCTATATTAGACCTAAGAGAGGATAATTGAATCAAACCGCTTACGACCGGTTTCAACTGGATTACACTAAGGGCCAGCTTAGTGGCTAACGTACGGCTAACGTATGATAAACTTTGACACTTGACAATAGTCACTCTAGTATCTCAGATATAAGATTTAAAATCGTCAATGTTCTATTTTATCGGTGAATGTTATGTACAGTTGGAAATTTAACTCTTATGACCCCCCAATAAGATTCAAAAACTGCTGGATAAGGAATAATATCTAATGGTAACTGTATGCAATTATTTTCCAGTTTAGCATTGCTCGTTTTAGAGGGTGTAATATTATTAAATGTTTATTTTGTTTATTTTTGTGCTGCTGGTGCTTTGATGTACGTAACTATGGTCTTTAAAGTTTAAGTACTGCTATATCTTCCCTTACGCTCATTCCGATGAGACACTACTGTGACACAACCGGGGAGAGATCAGGCGCAGGACCAACGTAAGGGACTATTCCCTTCACCATAGAGAGTGCACTTGTGTTTGCGTACACACTTGAGCACTGTAATATGTATATCTGCGTACGTGGCTGATCGTTAAGATTGGCCGCCGTAGGCGTAGTCGGTTGGAGGAGGTGGATTATTTACTGCTATATCTTACATAAGCTCATGACTTTCCTAAGCACCTGTTTATATATTTTCTCCTTTTAACTTGTAGATGTAGTTAATTATTTTATTGTTAGAATAATATTTAATAATTGGACTTGTTAGAGTACTTAGACATACCTACTAATACACTCCCTTAGGTTTTATTTATTTTTATTCACCTTTGATAAGTAGGCGTTTCGCCGTGATGCGACGATCCATCCCATTTTAAGACCGAGGAAAAAAAATTTAACCGCATTATTCACTAGATAAATTAATATAATTTCTATAGCCCAAAATGTTATAATTAGTTCCAAAGAGAACCCTTATAGTCATGATACCAACCCGGTAATAAGTACATATTAGTATACTATGCACGTTTAGTCCATTACTCTTAGATTTGATAGATAAACTAGATTTCAATAAGGACGCCGTTTACCCGGTTAGTAATATAATGATAAGATAGCGAATCCCTATACCTAATGCTGGCTTGCTGGCTTTCTTGCTACCTACAATTTTGAATCGCTACAAGGAGGTTATGAATACCCCAATCAGCGAAAATCTGACCCTACTAACACGATACTTTGCTCAAGCTGTAATGCTTCCTTATATTATAATAAACTTTTCTATTCAAAATTGATGTATGTACATGCAGCCACACATCAAAGTATACAAAACTGTCAAATTTCTTCATTCGATTCTCACCTTAATGTCAAACACGTTCGAATTTCGACAGAATTATTTCTCTATTCATGTGCCTAGGTAAATTCTATATCGAAATACTGCCAAGCATTGTGAAATCGTGGTAACAACAGGTGTTCAATATTGTGCAAATGCATAGCTTTTAAACTTCTTTGTAAGCGTTTCTGTTCTTCGCAAGTAAGCATTATTACTTTGACACTTACTCATGATACTTTATTTTACTAACTAACAAAGGCTGGGGTCCGTTGACCTGTTGAGCACAATGTTGGACCCTTTTTTGTGCTTCCGTCGACACATCTGGGTTTAGGGGCTTTTGATTGAGGGCAATCTTCAATTTTGAACAGCGGAATTTGGGTGCAGGTACCTGTTTTTGAGATTGACGATAAAACATGGCGTTTGAAATTTGAATTTTGTATATTTTTGAGAGAGACAGAGAGATTTTCGGACTAATTATAATATTAGTCCATGCTTTAACTAAGAGACTAGTATATCTAATAAGATAGAGTCTGATGTTTTTAAAGCTTTGTCAAACTCATAAACCCTATTGTTCAGGATATGAACTAAACAGTTTTTAGTTTAGTAGTTACTGGAACAAATGACTTTGTAGTCCCAAATGTCTAACTTGAACCAACAGAAACATTGAAGTCTTAAAATTGAATATGCCTTTGTAGTTCCAGAAGACGATTAAAAAATGGTCACAAATACCTTAAAGTTGTTGTAGCTCCAGGACGCAACCGACTCTTTTACTGATCAATCAGACAAAAAAACAGGTCCCAAATGTTTTACCCCAGATGTGTTACATTCAGTTACAGACTGCATCATACATCAGTCATTAAAAATTGAAAGCTATCGTCAGAGCTTAATATGGTTGAATATTGTTCTATAACAGAGTAATAGATCAGTAGCTCTATCTAATAGATAATTAGTGAGGTTTTGAAACTTTAACGAATTCGTAAAGGTTTTGATATTAAAGCATATGCCCTATTTTTTCTTTCACATTTAAATATTATTCTTAATCTTGAATATTACGAGTAGCAAACCTAGTACCAACGTGTGAATGAGTTAGAAAGAGCTATTCATTCAATTGTAACTACGTATATACTTAGTAGTATCAATTTACCTCCGGGTGTGGTCGAGTACACAGTTCCTCCTGGAGTGCTGGAGTAGACATCAGGCATCTGCGCCGGGTCCGTGATCAGCACTCTCCTTGAGGGTATCGACTGGCTGTGCGTCGCTTGCCTCGCGATGGGTGACGCCGACATTTCCAACTCTGTTCCTTTCTGTTAACGTCCAAAATACACAATCACTGACACTGGCTGTCGGTCTGGCGAGCAAGGAGGACTGAGCCGGGTGTAGCCGGTGCCTAAAATAAATACGTTCGCAGGCGAGGCACGCACACCAGCGCGGGGTGGCGCGTAAACACGACACACATGGGTGGGTAACATCAAAACAAACATAGATTATTAAAAGCGTAGACATGGAGACTCGGTACGAAGCATTTATGAGAATGTGGTTTTTATCTTACATTGCTTACATTTAACTTATACTTATACTATTTTGGTTTTTATGCTTATCTGATACTTATTGACTTTAGATTAAACAAATTAAGTTAATATTTTCATTCACATTGCTCATTTAAAAGTAAATGAATAGGATAACATTGATTGCATAGTTAAGAAGTAAAGAAAACTTAAGGTGACGGGTAGGGCACACTAGCGATGCCAATCGATTTTAATTTTTAGCTACTAAACCGGATCTATTTTAAACAATTTCGGGATTACAACCTCTCAGCAAACACTTATACTATTCATTAAATAACCATGTACAAATGTTAGTTGTGTGTTGCATGTTAGTTGTGGTTTTAGGTGCGGTCCACGCCAAAATTGGCAGCTTTTGACGGTAATTCAAATTTCGAGTGCTAAAGCAGACCCAAAAGTTAAGTATATTTAATAAATAGTATAAGTGTTTGCCGAGAGGTTGTAATCCTGAAATTGTTTAAAATAGATGCGGTTAGTAGCTAAAAATTAAAATCGATTCGGCGTCGCTAGTGTGCCCTACCCGTCAGCCTTAATTGTGGCCATATAAAACGCTGGTGCCAATAAAAGACGTACGGCTAAACAATGTTGGTGTATTTTCACGGGTTCACAGACTCAACACTAACTAAGACAATACATTAACAAAACAATATTCATTCAAAATCAGTACCTAAAAAAGTATAAATACATAAACAATATGAAAGAGGCTGGTCCAGCTGTCGATCCTGAACATTCATGATAACCCAAAACAAAGCATAGACTCAAAAAGTTGGTTATCTTAGGTACGGCCAGCTTCAAAAGTAGCTTAACATCTTTAGTACCATGTCAACGTAACTGTTCTGCCTATTATATTCAGTTTCTAAGGGGTACGTAAAAAATGATACTTTGACATGGTACTAAAGTGTTAAGCTACTTTTGATGCTGACCGTACATCTGAATCTTTCCTTTTCAACACATTTATGTAGAGCTAATTTATTCCATATTTATATATACTTAATAGTTTTTTTTAAGATTACACATGGTATTACTTTTACTTTTATTGGTATCCTATTTTTATTGGTCTTGTCCAAAGTTAGGTCACCCATCGTAACCATGTGACCGGTTAGGCAAAATACAAAGCCTGCAACGTGGCTTGCGCCCTCTGCGAATCTTATTTACGCGTAATCTTTGCTCACTCACACAGCCGCAGCGCATTTTATCACGTTCACCCAAACATCACACTCCTAAGAGCTATATGCGTAGTTTTTGCAGTGTAAAACTGTAGTCGATATGGCGACTAATTTATATTCTCGAATTGTTTATCGTGGGCCTATGTACGACCAGACTGCCGGAAGGTCGTAGTTTCAAAGCTGGCTAGGGAATCTTTTAACTTTTTTGTGGGCTTATTACCACGTGGTAAGGGTAGAAGAAGAATAGCTAAATGAATAAGTAATTTGAGATAACATTATATACACACAATATTTGACACATCAGAGGGTCAACAACAAAACCGTCCTGTAAAGAAAATGAGACAAAACAAAAGAGAAGCACAGATGGACTCAAGTCAGACCACTGTGAAATCTCTTCCAAATGTATTTTAGATAAAGATGAGAATCGATTAAAGAAATTAAATTGCTATTTAACATTTTTTTTTAATTTTGTAATCAACAGACCTCTCAATGATAGAAACATCGTTGAAAGAATTACTTGATTCTCGTTTAAACTACCTGAGATATCACAACTTTACAATCACATTATTTTGGGCAAACCCAAAACGCTTTACACAAAATGGCTACTTAGATGTGACGTCACACGCAAGTATTTTGTATGCATTTCGTTTGAATTTTGTATGGTAGCTATATCAAATGTTTTGTTTATGTCAATGGTTCTATTATAATAGTTGGTACAAATTGTATGGGTTATTCAGTGGTATAATTATTTTTTGATCATTTCATACTTTTAAAATGGACATACCCATTAATCTTTGAATGACCATAAAACCGGATAGACGTTATATTTTTAATTGAGAATTTTTGCTATTGGCACATATTTACCTATATTTTGATAAAATTGTTGTTTTGTTAAATTTCGAGCTTAGTCAAATACCCTAAAATTCGCGTATAATGTTTGAATAAAAACTCAAAAATAAGGTTCATGGCAGAAATCTCGTAGGAAGCTAAATTAATAAAAGTTATTATTTTAAATTTAATGGATCCCTTTTTAAAAGGGCGGCAGCGCACTTGTGACTGCTCTGGTATTGCAGGTGTCCATGGGCGGCGGTGATCACTGACCATTAGGTGATGGGGGATCACATATAAAATAGACAGATTTGTATTTGATGTGTACTTTGTGCTGGATCCAAAAGGATCGAACCTGAAAAGGAAACTAAACACTCCGGACACGAATACCTTATCAACAAAAATGTGTTAGTGCGGGTATCGAACCTCGACCTTGAGTCTCAAGCAGCGCTTAAACCACTGCGCTAAATGGGTCGTCAACAATGTTGGATTACCTGCTTGAATGAAAGTCATGATTTTGGTTAGCATTTTGAAGCATAGAGCACGGTTTATAAGTAAGTAGACAGTGAGGTATCACGGTCACCAATCCGCATTAGGCAAGCTTGGTGATGAAGGGACAGTTCAAGTTTTTTTTTGATGTTATCACATCAAAAAAAAACTTGAACTCGCCCCATGCTTATCTGTACTTGATTAATAATTAATTAAGTACTCTTGTTGACTTGTTAATAAGATTCATCATCATCATCATCAGCCCATTTAAGTCCCCACTGCTGGAGCACGGGCCTCCCTCAATCACATGAGGGGTAGTTGCCATACTCACCACGCTTGGCAAACGGGTTGGCGAGGGTTTTGACATAAATGCAGAGTTTTCCTTCTCTGGATGCTGATGATCATGCCAGCAGCTTTACCTTAGTCGCCTTTTACGATACCTCGGTAAGAGTGAGGGTGGCCTATTCTACTCTGCCGGGGACCACACGGCTAATAAGGTTCATAATACGAATATTTCGATGTTGAATCCTGAGGGATGACTCTGTCAGTTCAGTCGTATCCATACTCGTATTTTGTAGTTTGTAGACTGCGCTCAATACGTAAACATTCGTACTCTCCCATAAACGATTAATAAACATATCGTTTAGTAACAGTAAATAAGTGTATTATTGACTCCCATAAACCCATGTACCTATAGGCTGATACAGAGGGGTATGGTAAGAGCGATGGTATCTCAGTGAATAGGTATTTACTAAGTAACTTAACCTTCTAATCACGAGATCGTAGATACGAATGCAAGCTTAAAATCAATTTTCCGAGGAAGACAAAATGGCCGACACCCACGCCACGCAACTGACCAATAGGAAAGTACCTAACTCTTAGTACAATCTTGATCCAAACTTGGCCAGATGCACTGATGGTTCTAGATCAGTTGAAGATTGATAGTTCGAACAGTTTATTACACTATTCAACCTCGGCCATGACCCTTCTACCTACTACCAGCCGCACAGTAAACTACACACTGTTGATTCTTATTACGTAAGACATTAGGTATATAGGTACACCGATGTCATTTATAGTGATTAGGTTTAAACTAAAGTGAGACATCTCAAGATGTAACTTTTTATGAAGTAGCGTAAGCAGAAAATAAAAAATAAAGATAAAAAAACCGGCCAAGTGCGAGTCGGACTCGCCCATGAAGGGTTCCATAGCAACAAGTAAGATATATGGAAGGTAAATTGCTGGTTACGGTTTATAACGTATTAAAAAAACTAAACTGTTAGTTTTCATGATTATGTACATCATATATTTTTTTTAGTTTTATAATTCATTTATTACAGAAATCAGAGGGGGAGGACACACAATTTACCACTTTGGGAGCGTCTCTTGCGCAAAGTATTGTTTAGAAAAAAAAATTGTTAAAAAACCTCAACATCATTTTTAAAGATCTATCCATAGATGATACCCCACACGTATAGGTTTGATGAAAAAAAATGTTTTGAGTTTTTGTTTCAAGTATGAAGACCCCCCCAATTTATTTTATTTTTTCCAATTTTTGTGTAAAAATCGTAATGCGGTTAACAAAATACATCTATTTACCAATTTTCAATAGTATAGTTCTTATAGTTTCGGAGAAAAGTGGCTGTGACACACGGACGGACGGACAGACATGACGAATCTATAAGGGTTCCGTTTTTTGCCATTTGGCTACGGAACCCTAAAAAATAGATACAAATAATCTTTCTTTGCGTCTTATTAGTTTAAGGTGACAGGTAGGGCACACTAGCGACGCAAATCGATTTTAATTATTAGCTACTAAACCGGATCTATTTTGAACAATTTCGGGGTTACAACCTCTCGGGCAAACACTACTGTGCATGGTTATTTACTAAATAGTATAACTATTTATTAAATAACCATGCACAAATGCAGACCCAACATTTCTACGCGAAAAATTTATTCACGCTAATAGTGGCCACTTTTGGCGGTAATCAATTTTTCGCGTACAAAAACAGACCCAACATATGTGCATGGTTATTTAATAAATAGTATAAGTGTTTGCCCGGAGGTTGTAACCCCGAAATTCTTTAAAATAGATCCGGTTTAGTAGCTAACAATTAAAAACGAATGGTGTCGCTAGTGTGCCCTACCCGTCACGTTAATAGTGATGCGTCTTTTCTTTTTTGTCGTTTACACCCTTTTTTATATTTTTTTTATAATCTATATACCCGTCGTCTTAATAGGGCAGTGCCGACTGATTTTTGCTTTGACATCGCGACCGTTGTAACTACAACGTGGGCTCTCCTTTTGCTTACTATCCAACTGAAGCGAGCCAATATAGGTACCTACTGTCATAAAAAAACATTTTCTGGGTGTAGGTATGAATGAATGTATATCTGGCCGGTGTATGGCCAGATATACATTCATTCATACCTACACCCAGACACTAAACAGGTCGATAGACCTGTTTAGTTTAACGCCCTGTTGTTCTATAGGTTTAAGTACCGGGCCGTGATTTCAGTTTCCCGGGTCGAGCGAAATGTATGTTTCAAATTTTTCGAACATTGCTCTGGTTTGTGTCACCAATCCGCATTTGGCAAGCGTGGTGATTAAGCCTAATCCCATCATAGTAGCGATAACTTGATTTCTTTGATGGAGACCTTTGTTCTGCAGCGGAATAGTTTATAGGCTGATACTTTACTAAACAGGTCCAGGGTTGGGACCGAAATCACGACCTTTGACGTATGAGGCAGTGTCAATATCAAATGCGCCAGTCAAATGTAAATCATCATCATCATCATCATCATCAGCCCATTTAAGTCCCCACTGCTGGGGCACGGGCCTCCCTCAATCACATGAGGGGTAATTGCCATACTCACCACGCTTGGCAGACGGGTTGGCGAGGGTTTTGATATAAATGCAGAGTTTTCCTTCTCTGGGTGCTGATGATCATGCCAGCAGCTTTACCTTAGTCGCCTTTTACGACACCTCGGCAAGAGTGAGGGCGGCCTATTCTACTCTGCCGGGGACCACACGGCGTAATAACATGTCATTCAATGCAAATGTAAATACCTATGCAAAATAAGATGATACTTTCTTTCATAAAAAGTAACAATTTGAGATATAACACTTTAGTGTAAAAGCAGTGACATGAGTAAGTGTACATTACGGAGACAAACTTTGTCTCCGAGAGTAATCAATCACAGGGAAAGCAAGCCAAACTTTTCAGGCAAAGATAACAATCTCGCAACAATATGATGAAGAAGTTAGGTATCACATGATGCTCAAAAAATTGTTTGTAGTTCCTAAATGAAACGTAGACGGTCCTTTCGTGGATAACAGTACATGATATTTTCCTGGTGAAGTTTGATGAGAATTCTCATCTGTATATACTATCATAGAATTGGATTATAGGTATACTATGGATACTATCAACAAACTGGATGGCAGTCAATCTCCTTTTGTTACGCGATAAACTTGTTTTTACGTAATATCAAGTAGTGTTGCCGAATAATCGACAATCGATTATTTTCATTCATTTCAATAATCAAGTAATAGATTGTAATATTGATAGTATCGATACTATCGATTTAATCGATACTGGAACTAAGGCGATAATCAATAATCGTTGGTACTATCGATAACTAAATAAATATTTTACAATTTCACATACATTGACCTGACTCCGAGATAAGTAGGTCAAAGCACCTGTGTTGCGGATATCAGAATCAACAGCGGAATTACAAATATATACATATAGGTAATACTTTTCTTTTGTAAATACATGCTTATACCTCATACATAGAAAATACCCAGACTAATACAAACAGACATGTTCATGCACACATGATTACATGATTTAATCGATAGTATAATCTATAATCGATTAAATCGATGTAGACTAATCGATTAAATCGATTATAGATTATTTTGGGCCCCATTTTCATAATCGATTAAAATCGACGTGCAATCGATTATCCGGCAACACTACTATCAAGGTCAACCAGTGTTAATTTGCTACGCTCTATCGTTTAGGAACAGGGTAAAGAGCTGCCAACTAAAATTCTGGCTAGAACTGGATAGTCCCATAAATCATTTCAAATTACTAAAATTCTTGAAAATGTTACAGGTCGATGGACGACCAAACAATCATACTTACATACCTACAGTTCGATCACGGTTATTTGGCACTTGTCAAAATTCGGAACAGTAGTTCCGCCAGCAGTAGCTGGCTGTTTTGACATTTTCGCATAGAAAAATCGTTTTACAACGCCATGTCAATGTCACTGGAGTGCTTACTTATCGTGGTCGCACTATAAGCTTGCATTCTGCCTTTTGATAATGGAATCCCAAGAAGAGGGTACCACAGATCACATTTTCTTCAGCTGTCAGAAATACCCTATCTCGCTGTATGACGTCCTACCTCCGAAAATTCCCCCGCCCCATCATTAACTTTTCTTACTTGCTGTATCTTTCTTCTTCCTCTGTTATAGAATATTTATGTAAATATATTTACAAATATAATATAAGACTCTAATTTTACATGAGAATCTCCCTTTAATATTGTGTCGTCTTTGTGTATGTTTTGTTCTGTCTTGTTTTTAGATGGTGATTGGTGCAAAACTCATTTAAAATAAATATTAAAAGGATTTAAACTCGCCACACCGGTCAATTACCATAAAAATAACGTGTCTCTCTAATCACTCGACACTGGCAGAGTTATTATGTGTTCGCCACGGGCAACACCAGTAGCAGCCACTGATATTAAAAAAAAATGGAATCCCTCTAAGCATGCTCTAGGTATCTAACTAAGCGAGTGGGATTCTCTTAAACAGAACGGTAGGTACGGACAGCGACCTGTTAAAATATTCAATTAATGTATAGGATGTCAAACACATTTGGTTTAATATCAATTATGAAAATTTAACAAATTGTAGCAACCGACGTCTCCTGTTTCTACTAGTATCCTATATATTTCTATTGAACGTAGGTTTGATCACTGACTTCACACTTTCGAACTACATCCACAGAATCCTACCAAACAGAAAAATATCCTTTTTTGTTAGAACCTTATTTTTTAACTCCGTCGAAAAATCGACGGAGTGTCATAAGGTTGACGTGTCTGTGTGTGTTAGTCCGTGGCATTAGCTCCCGAACGGATGAAACGATATTCATTTTGTTTTTTTTTTGTTTCAAAGATAAATTAATCAGGAACGATCTTAGCTACGAGTATGTAAGATGAAAATTGATCCAAGATGGTCGCCGCCATAAAATGTCGAATTGTATATTGTATGAAAACCCCCCTTGATAAAGGTATCAAATAAAAGGGTTTGAGTAGTAGAATACAATACACTATGAACAATTTCAAATCCAAGATGGCCGCTTCCATGAAATGGCGAAATAATAAATTATAATATTTTATAAGATCAACTGAGTATTGAAAGCAACGGTACATTAGCGGTAGGAAGTATTTTAGCTCACAGGGAAGCAATTAGCCAGCCACTGATAAAGCGGCAGCTATTAGAGGTACCTGCTATGGGTTCCGGCTTAAATACGTAGTTCCACTTTAGGCCCTTGTTCTTCGTACTTCCAGGATATACTGGTACTTCTATATGTTAAGTAGGCGTCTTTTTTATCGCACGAAGAGAACCGACCGGTCGGTTCTCAATGTGTTCTCAGTGCGAGTTTCTTGCCGGATCTTCTGATCCGGCAAGAAACTCGCCAGTTACTCTTTTTAATTGCCTAATATATTAATACAGTGTTTTTACTATATTACTCGCGTCTTTCATACTTATTATGCATTACTTCGCTTCATTTCGCCATCGTTCCAAGCGACAACAGTTCCATCGACATCATCTGGATGGTTTGGCAGTCTTCAACTGTGCGTTTCTCAAGAAACTTTCTGCCTTATACGACAAAACTATGGAATGAACTATCGCCTGCGGTGTTTCCGGACAGATTCGACCTGCAAACCTTCAAGAAAAGAGCGTATTCCTTTTTAAAAGGTCGGCAGCGCACTTGTGACTCCTCTGGTGTTGCAGGTGTTCATGGGCGGCGGTAATAGCTTATCATCAGGTGATCCGTCTGCTCGCCTGCACCTATCCCATAAAAAAAAGATTTTATGTCTAAAAATAAATAATATCCATTACAGTGTCTAACGTAGGAACAGTTTATCATTGTCACAAATTCTTGTCATTAAAATAATCATCAACTGTGTAAGATAGCTTTTGCCATTAAAGACATACTTGACATTCATCATCATCAGCCCATTTAAGTCCCCACTGCTGGGGCACGGGCCTCCCTCAATCACATGACGCTTGGCAGGCGGGTTGGCAAGGGTTTGATATAAATGCAGAGTTTTCCTTCTCTGGGTGCTGATGATCATGCCAGCAGCTTTACCTTAGTCGCCTTTTACGACACCTCGTTAAGAGTGAGGGTGGCCTTTTCTACTCTGCCGGGGACCACACGGCCAGTTGACATTACTTGACTTGACATTACTATTATATTATTTAACTTCAAATGTAATGAATGTGTAATAATTAATATAAAGTGTGATATGTATTTGAGCCAATTAATGTTTTTGCAGGCTGAACACATGTACTCATGATAGAGATCAGATAATATGTAAAGAACTGTATGTCAACTGTGTTTCTAGCAAATAAAAAGTTTATATATATTTTTTTAATATTTTTTAATTTGAGTTTGAAATTTAGTCATTGGTAAATCAGTAAGCTTTTGTGGTAACTTGTTAAATATTTTAATGCTCATTCCGACAAATGAATTACCAACCTTATGAAGTCTGAGATTTGGAACAGCAAGCCTATGTTTATTTCTGGTATTAGTGCCCGTAACTAGGCATTTAGGTGATTTTAAAGCTGTGGCTCCAGGTCTAATATATTTTCAATGAGTAACTGTCCTACATTAGAATATAAAAACATAAACTAGGTACTTACTATAATAATATTATTGTGACCACTTGTAACATGTTTTAAATATCTGTGGAAACTTTGTTGTTACATGTTCTATCAGTATTTGTGTTATTTATAAGTTTACAAAAGAATGTTTGTTTCCCTTAAAAATAACTAAAAAAAAAAGAAAAAAAAAAGATAAGCACAAATCATTAAGTTGTCTAGACTAGATATTCTACAATGTTACAATTTCAACTAAATTTATACAAGCATCGTCATTCATCGTCAGCCCATTTAAGTCTCCACTGCTGGGGCACAGGCCTCCCTCAATCACATGAGGGGTAAATGCCATACCCACCACGCTTGGCAGACGGGTTGGCGAGGGTTTTGATATAAATGCAGAGTTTTCCCTCTCTGGGTGCTGATGATCATGCCAGCAGGTTTACCTTAGTCGCCTTTTACGACACCTCGGTAAGAGTGAGGGTGGCCTATTCTACTCTGCCGGGGACCACACGGCTTCCACAATTTATACAAGCACAGCAAAAATATTAGATCGTAGTTGGTTTAGGTAATCTTTCAGCACAATCTATACCTAAATACAGTGATGATAATCTTGACGCTTCTAATATCTAAAATACATTTTTAGTCTATAGGATTTATACAGCATTATAGGTACTAATATCTTATCTTACCGGCTGACTTCTTCTATGTAAGTAGGTATATTTTTATCTTATCACCAATACCTAAAACGTAGGTACCTCTAATACTTTTCTATTTCAAGTCGAAGTGTTACTAGTAGGTATTAGCATATTTATTGTCACACTACATGGCACAGACTTTGTGCTAGAAATCAAGTCATCACTACTACCATAGCACTTTATTAATGCGTGTTGATCACAAACCGGAACTGTGCCCGACCTATGTTCAAAAACTTCAAAACATACTTTTTGCTCGGCCCTGGAATCGAACCCGGAGATCACAGCCCAGGAGGCCTATTCTCGAGCACTTGACATTGAAGTCCAATTTAAAGATTTCATCCATTCGTCCTCGACTCCAATGTCGAGCGTACGAGAATTGCCCCTCAGTACTGCAAGTGTATTATTTATTGCATTGTTTTCTAAATGTTTAAGTTTTATTGGGCCTAGGTAAGTATTCCCCGAAATCATCATCCAGTGGGGCATTCCGTATAGAATGCCTTGAAAATTAATAGATCATTGTTATTTTAAGTATCTGGCGCATTTATTCAATCCGAATGTCATGTTTTCCGAACAAATTTGAGTTCTGTTCTAACTCCAAATGCAGCCGCGACAATAAACACGAACAACTGGCTTGACAAATTGCCAGATTCTGGAGGGAATAACTGATGGGGATTTTAACTTCTTCTGGTGAAAATATTAGGATGTAAGTAGGCAGCTAAAGAGAAGAGCGTACTACTTTTCAAAAGGCCGGTAACGCATCACCGGCCTCTCTGATTTCTCAGATTTTCTTGGGCGACGGTGATTACTTACTTACCATCAGGTGACGCGTTTGCTCATTTGTCTCATCGAGCATTAAAAAAAGTACCAACGTGATCATCTGACATTTCTTCATCATCGTCAATATCCTTTAAGGCGGTTCGGTTAATAATTTCTGAGGAATAATAGCGAAAAAAAAAATAGAGTTTAGCTTTAGTTAGTCAGCAGCAATGCTTAAGCAAGCAACCCTCATCTATCGAATTATCATCTACAATTAGGTCAATTCCAGATGCCTCCCAGCCCAGTATTTGTTCACCTCTGGTGGACATTGAGAATACATGGGCCTCCGGGACAGTATAGTAGAAAGAAACAGGCCCACAAGGAACGGGACAACGCACGTTCGCTGTACCTTTTGCTTGCTATCTCTGAGGCAATCCAATACACTGTCTCACTATAAAAAAACCTAATCGAGTTGGCAGGACTGTCGCAGTGCGGAGGCCTTAGCTTTCTTCAGTGGGCGCTCTTTATTTGGTTGTAAGATATCGGTCACGTAAGTAGACATCTGGATACTACGCGTTTACTTATGTACTCTGAAACAGTCCTTCACTTTAGAAACTTTTCCCCATCGGCCATAACAATTCATTTGATACGCTTCACCTATAATTAATCTAGAAAATTGTGATAAACACTTTTTAAAACAACTGACGTAACTTCTTCCAACATAACATCAGCGTCGGGACGTAACTATATAATTTATTTATTTTTACTTTTAAATCCCTGACCAACGCACAGCCGTAGTGTCTGTATGCTAAAATAGATCTACGAAAATATTCAATACCCGTGGGTACCTATAGCTTACCGACGATATTTTTAAAGCTTTTGCACGTGGTTTTTAAAGCAGACCATTTTCAAAGCCGGATTTCTCGGTATGAATGTCAATTTGTGTCGGTCAACAAGTGGACAGCGCATCGAACTAATACGCACGAAGGACTGAAAGAGTATAATAAGGGAGTCTCTAGAATAAGGGAGTCCACCTTATGGGTCACCAAGGATGAATGTTCGATTCGTTTTGCTGTTCGGTAGACCGTGATCAAAATATCGTTATCAAAATATAACAAGACTCCAGAAAGCTACTGCTGCTCCAGAAACCTATTCTTCCTTACTTAAGTAGGTAAGAAATGGAACTCGTTGCCGGCGCATGTATTTCCCCCTTTCTACAATCTTTCCCCCTTCCTTCAAACGAAGTGTGAAGAAGCATCTCGCGCGCCAGTATGGCGTTGCCAACGGAGTTGATGCCTTGACATCGCTTTCGTTGTAATTGCAACTTGGGCACTGCTCTTGCTTACCATCAGGCTGAGGAGAGACAATATACTGTGCCTCTATAAAAAAAAAGTACTCTCAAATTCTCCTCAATGTAGTTCCTGTCTCCGACGATGTGGAAGTTGTGTGAACTAAAGATAAAGAGACAAGATGGGTGTGGATCTGGTCAACTGTAATCTGCAATTGCTGGTCACGAAAACCATCTGTAGGTTGCCACGATCCTTACACTACTCCAAGGCTTTCAAAACTCTGCTTAGACGCTCCCGTGACAGCCACGTAGACACATCCTTTTATAGTCGATGCTTTTGCCAAAAAATTACTTTCTACCGATTGTCTAAGTTTTACCGCATCTTTCTAATAAAATACATTGAGTTACAAAATCGGTTTCACTTTACCTGATAAGTATAATGTAAAAGAACAACCTTATTTGCTGTTTTTGATAAACTGTGTTGATAAAACACTGTTTAATATTTTAAAACAGCTGTTACATAAAATTAACTATCTGTCATAAAACTCATGGTCTTGATAACCTCTGACTCTTGCCTTTGTCAGTTATTAATTATTTATAGTCAAATGAATTTTAAAGTCAAATCCCATCACATCTCGTTGTGTTATTCCCAGGTGCATTCAAAGCCGCGTTTGGACCATACGCGCTCTACGCATGATACCTACAGGTTTTGGTGAGTCTGAAATTACAATGAAACGTCTGCCATCTGCCTTTCGCAACCCTTAGACAGGGGCACCAGACAAACTGAATCGTAGTTACACGTCTTAGAGACTATATAAACCGTGCAGGTATCAAAGCGATCACCGCCGAGGTATTGATACAAATATGCACATAGATTTATAAAATCTAAGTGTTTCCGAAACGGATCCGAAGCTTTTTTGTTTCGCAGTAGAAATGCTGCCAATCCGGATTGCAACGGGCTGACGTCGCCGACGTGCGCTGTATGCACGCCCGTCTGTTGGGAGACGGTCGGGCTCTCCAATAACTGGGGCTTCACCTAATGTGTGGCCGGTCAATGGGCCTACCGACTAAAGCCACTACAGCTGTTCCCGGCATATCCAGGGCTATGTGGTGGATACAGGCTCGAAGGACAACTGGCTCCTCATCCCACCCATGAACAGCGAGGCACGCCAGTAAGTCTTATTTCCTCAACCAGGGAGCTTAAAGCAGGGCAGCCCCCATTGCCCACCAAGCAAAGCCCCCACCGGGCGGCGCCCACATCGCTCGATTGCGATGCGGGCGTCGTAAGTAGGTAAGGGTTCCCGCAGGAATCTCCACAGACCCGTACCCTGCTGGCTGCAGGACGATGAAAGTAAAGTGAACCTGCAGGCTTCCCAAAATTTGCCCCGTCCAGTCGGCCCCACGGCCGGCTGCGCTGGATTCACTCAGTCGGTGAACGAAAAGGCGGAGGTTGCCAGTCATTATAACATCCCACTGACTGGCTCTGGGACGCAGCCCAGGCCAGTCAAAGGGTGGGGGCTGCCCCTGACGCACCAGAGTTTGGGGGGAGGGCGACGTCAAAAGGTGCCTCGCCGCAGAATCGCCACACAACCCGCATGGGCGGACAACAAACACAGGCGCATTCGGCGACCAGTTTCGCGGGTAAGCACGAAGGCCCCGGTTCAGCCCACGCCACAGCGCCCGAGACCGCATGCCACGCTACCCGCCAACCCACGGACAGTCATAGCGACATAAGAAACCAGGCTCCTCTCCCGGCCCAATTGCGACTATGCCGCCAAAAGAATCTCCAGTTACCAAACCCTCTCGGTGAGACAAATGACGGTCCCGTAGCGAGGTGCGCTTCGGCGCGGTCGCAAGACGGGGCCGCCGGTCTACCGGCTGTGCAGCCGTTGGCCGGGATAGCAATATAGGGTTGCCCCAATTACTACCCGCCGTTGCCCAGGGGACATCGGACTCGGCTAGGTAGCATGCTCCTCTGGCCCTAAAAGGGTACAGGAGCAAAAATACTACCGGCGGGGCCACTCGGGGAGATTTATGCACATTAGCCCCCCACGGATCTGAACCTGCGAACTCCTGTTAAGAAGCCTGATCAACTGAGCTACCATCGCTCCCCTTTAAACTTGAAATCGATTGTTACTTAATTGGAATCTAATAGGACATCGCGAGAAATAGAAAGAAAGAACGAAAAAAATATCATTTTGGACATCACAACACTATATACGAGTACAACATCAGTTACAAAAGAACAAACAAACAAAAAAAAAAAACAAAGAAAAGGAATAACCAAATAATATAGGTACAAATAACCAGGCAGTGCATATATATTGTGTGTTGTGACCTCCAACATAAATGGCCCCGACGCTGATTTTCAGTAGGGCCAGCTGAGTGAGTGCCACGGATGTCGGCCTTAACGTCTTGTGTACCTAGGGAGAAATATATACTCTTTGGTATATGTGTAGAAATGTATTAATGTAGGTAATTGTGAAAAAATTAATAAATAAATAATGAACGAAATTAAATTATTTAATATATATGTAAGTATGTTTATGATAACTAGTAATCATTACTAAATACATAATAGGATATCTGTGATATAGGTAACGAGTTATGATGACGTAAATTCGTTTTCGTTCGCCGGCCCAGCCCACGACCTACGGGCTTGGACCGGTCCTATTAGAATTCTTGTCCACAAAGCCGTCAAATATCTTGATATTAGCGAGAGGCGGTACAGAGTGCATTCTCAGCTATTCTGAACGGACCGGTCCGGACGCATTTTTGGAACAGTAACTTGGAAGCACAACTAGGTACCTATTGTCTGTATCCACCTTATTATACATCGCGATCCAAAGTTATTACCGTACTAGTTCATGTCATCCCGTTCCAAAATGTAATGTTAAAAGGGGCTGACAAAAATCTTTTTTTTAATATGGCTCTACCCAAAGTTAATTTGCCAATGTCAAGTAACTTATTGAGAATAAGTAGGTAGTCAACAGTCGAAGTCAGTCAAAGTGACAGTCACTCATTAAAACGCCGCGGTGTTTTACGTTTTCGACCTACGGATTCCGTGGATATCACTCATTTCTCACGCGGGTTTTAAGACTATTAGGTCCAAGCAAGTTGTCCGAGACAACTCACTCGACACTCAATAGCAGTGTTAGAAACGACACAATCCAAAAATTCTTATTATTAGGATCACTTTGGGGCATTTCACTGCACAAATTAATACCAAATTTGTACACTAATAACCACTAGACACTAATTTAAAACCTTTTAATTGCATCAGCCCACGCGGCTGATTTTACGCGCTGAATCCGGAAAAAATCTTGTTCCAGGACTTTCCTTAGTTCGCGATTTGTAATTAGGTTTACTTATGAAGTATCTTAATTCTCTAAGGACGGTACCTATATGTAGAACTGAGTGGGTAAAGTAGTGTGGGGTGCTCTGCAGTGCTCTTAAGAAATCCATCAGGTGACTCCCTTGTTCGTGTCTTACTTATAGCATAACAAGAAAAAAATTTGTTAGACATAGTTCTAATACGGTATACGACTACTTTTTTTTTAATTTTGCAATCAAAAGACCTCTCAATGATAGAAACATCGTTGAAAGAATCACTTGATTCTCATTTAAACTACCTGAGATATCACAACTTTAAAATCACATTATTTTGGGCAAACCCAAAACGCTCCATACTAATGGCTACTTAGATGTGACGTCACACTTAAGTATTTTGTATGCATTTCATTTGAATTTTGTATGGTAGCTATTACAAATGTTTCGTTTATGTCAATGGTTCTATTATAATAATTGGTGCAAATTGTATGGGTTATTCAATGGTATTATTATTTTTTAATAATTTCATACTTTTAAAATGGACTTGCCTATGAATCTTTGAATGACCATAAAACCGGCTAGACGTTATATTTTTAATTGAGAATTTTTGCCTTTGGCACATATTGACCTATATTTTGACAAAATATTTATATTTTGTAAAATCTTGAACCTGTCGTATACCCTATTATGAAATGTAATTAGGTAAATGTGAAACTATAGAGTTCATAAAACGAATAAAAATTGTCACCTACTTATTGGTTGTAACGTTGCGTAGAAGGCTTAATAGCGTACAAGAAAAACAAATTCTGTTCCAATTTTACTATCAACATAAACAGACTGGGTTTGGGCACTGGCCTACTTCGGTTCACGACATATTTAGCTTTTTTTTACCCGACTACGGCAAAGCAAAAGGAGGGTTATGATTTTGACAGGCTATGTATGTATGTATGTATGTATGTATGTATGTATGTATGTTCATCTGTTTCCACGTAACTTCTTAACTACTTATCAGAATTCGACAAATGACATATCATTATAAGCGTCTTGATCGTCCGCTGGTTATAGGCTATATGAAGTTTCACAAAATCTAATGTGGCGCCCTCTAGCGGACAAAACATACAGAGTAAAAAAATAAAGTTATGATAAATATGCCGTGTTTGGTATCATTTGAAAGCGCTTGACTTGTA